>CM029927.1:38773817-39973817 GCA_017639245.1 Myiopsitta monachus
AGTTCATTTTGGCTTTTTTCCTCTAGGCAATTCATTTAGGTTTTTCCTTTAGGGTTTTCCTAACTCTGAGCAGCAAAAGAATTTTATGAAAAAAAAATGAAAGTGCTTAGAAAAAATGCTGATTAATGTCCCCGTAAATTTTAACATCAATTATTTGCTTATTCAATATTCTTATCTTAACCAACGTATTTATTAGAATTGAAGAAACCCAACACTTTAAAGTAGTCCTCAAAACAAAGCAGAAAAGCTTCAGAAGTTTTTGAATTACTAGGAAAAAGCCCCCAGATGTTTATAGTTGCTGAAGTTCTCAGAGGAGGACCATTTGTAAATGCACAAATAGGCAGAAAGTGCACAAAACACCCCTGCATAGAAACATGCTTTCTAAGAATATGAACAAAAAGAATACTTACGAAAGCACTGATCTTTTTATTATCACGCAAGAACATTGCAGGACTAAAACTGTACATTTTCCTTTTGAAGAGTGCGCTCCTCTGTTATTATTTAGGTTCTAAATAACTTCAAGAATATATTTCAAAAACATATCTCTAAAAGTGTGCCACAGGTTTGAGCACATACTCATTTTACTGGGGGATGGAACTAGATGATCTTTAAGGTGTCTTCCAACCCAAACCACTCTATGATTCTATGATTCCATGATTCCATGGTTCTATGATTCTATGATTTATTTAAACAAACCTTTGCTGAATGTGTGCTGTTCAAGTTTTTTCCTGTATCTTTACAAGCACTACCATATAACTTGAGTCAGATACTCCATTGATTTTGCTCAGTGACTTCAAATCAATCTCTGAAAGGAGCAAAATGATTTTCACTTAGTCTAGTGATATAATTCATGAAGCAACCAAAACAGATTGTTAAAACTGGACAATTTTCTTGGCCTCAGATTTGAATGTGCTTTAATCAGCTGAGGCTCCTGTGTTAAAATGCATTGATTACTCTCTGTAATCAATGACAAGAAATAGTTTTACTTGGACAGGTCTACTGTTCCTGAGTGATTTGAGTCTCTCACTCAAAGTGTCAGTCTGCTGAAAATTTTATCATGAGCAGCAGGGTTGATTTGGAAAATTGGGTTCCACTCGGGAGAAAAAGAATTGGGTTTTGGTACTAATTACTTGATCTTTGTTCTATTGACTTGTTGGGGTTTTTGTACTTTTTGTATTAAAATGCTTGCATGGCTATTCAGAAACTTCTTCACATTTATTTCATACTAAAAATCCAGTAATAAGATATTTCGAAATGCAGATGTTACTGACATGCTTTAATAAGTACCATGACTTGTTTGGTTGTTTGGTTGTTGTTTTCTGCACAGTAGCAATTTTAACACGGATGTACCTTGAAAATTCAAATGATCCAACAGGAGCCTAGTGTTTCAAGCTTCGGAAAGAAATGGAAGAAACTTTTCTGTTTTAAGAAACCAATTCATCTGCAAAGTGTGGTGATTACGCTTGCAAACAATTCTGGACTTTTCCGAGCTTAGAAAGCACTTTATTAAGGTTACCTGACAGGTCCCAGAAGAGCCTGTCCCAAGGAAAGACAGCAGGAGGATTAGTTCAGCTCGAGGGGAAAGGTTGTCAGGCATGTAAAGAGTATGTCATGCAGCTGTCAGTGCTAAAATATATCCTCTCTTGAAACAAAACATGTCTGTGGGAAAATGTGTGCGTATGCTTTGCTTCAGGAGCAGTCGCTGACTTCAGGAGTCGTTTTGTTTCTTTGAGGATTGTAGGGTAGCGCTGCAAATTGAAACAAGAAATAGAAGGCTGAATAAATTCACCCCAAATTGTAAATATACCTTTGTCCTTGCCATGTGAGCAGCCCACAAGCAGGAGCAGGAGCAGGAGGAGTTTTGCTGGGGAGTGCAGTGGGAGCACAGGCTACAGAGAAGGCTGTTTAAAGAAAATTCACAGCTCTTTAGAGCAGACCAACGATTGACACATGTCAGAAAGGGTCACAAAAGGTACATTGCCCACAGTGGAATACAGGCTTAAGGCAAATGGAGGCTTAGAGGATGGGGACTATGGTAGTCTTCTTCTTGTCCTCTTGGTTGTTTGGTCTCTCCCAAAAAGATAGGAACAAAGCGACTAGAGCAGCTGTCATACGATGAGAGGCAGAGAGACCTGAGACTTTTCAGCTTGGAGAAGGGAAGGCTCAGAGAGATCTTATCAAGTGGAAGAGTGATGTAAGCAAGGCAGAGCCAAACTCTTCTCAGTGTTGCCCAATGAAGATAAGTGGTGATGATTAGACTCTGAAATACACAAAATTCAACTTAAACACACACACAAAAATACTTGGTTCTTGTGATGGTGTCAAACACTGAAGCAGGTTGCCAGAGAGGTAAGTAACATCTCTATCCCTGGAGTAAATTTCAAAATCCAGCTGGACACAGACCTGGGCAATCTGGTCTAACCACTATTGCTAAAAATGGTTGAGAAATCATTTAGAACCATGGCTGTTAATCAATCATATATAGATTTGTCAGAGGAAGAAAAATAATAGTTTGATTCAATATTGGGACCATGAAGTAAAATGTGTTAAATTGTAAAACGGTTCCTTAAAGCTGTAGACAGTATACAGAAAACTTTTCTGTGCCACCAGATGGAATAACTGTCTCGGTACAGTGGAGTTCTGTTGGTATAACAGCGCTTGCAAGACAATTAGAAGATGACATTGAAAACAGTTAATTCTTTTAAACTAACACTAAGATGAAGTTGCAACATGGCACCTAACACAGTAATAAACTCACATCTCTGAACTGGAGATTAATTCTCTACAATTAATCCTTTCATTACTCCTAACCTTTCTTAAGTGTGCTTTCTTAAGAGTGCTTTAAGAATCACTTAAGGAAATTTTCCATTTTATTTCCCAAGCATTTTTAAGGAATAGAGAACATGTTTCGTGTCCTTGGAAGTCTTTATCATTCCTGCTTTATCATAGCAGGAAAAAATATTTTATATATAAAAAAAATCAGTCGGTCTGATGTGTGTATGATTCTTCTGACATTTTACAACCACTTAGGTGCTTATTAATTTTCTTATTTTTAATACTTCTTTAAAAAGTTGAAGCTCTTGTATAATTTAGACTCCCAGGTCAAAGTAATAGAGTTATATAAGAGAAGAAATTAACCGGAAGAAGTAGCTAACAAGTGATACATAATGATAACATGTGCTTCAAGTATTAACCTAGACAGTTGCAAGTGTATATTGATGTTAGGTGATATCTGCATATTTCAATGTGAACTTTTTCTGCCGTTTGCACTGGTTCAGCTATGATTTTGTCAGTTGAACTCTGTCTCATTAATAGTCTGGAAAAGCAGACAAACAGTGTGTTGGTGGAACTTGCACGTGAAACACAGCTGCGAGTTTCTGGAAGTACATCTAGAAATGAGGAAAAAAAGAAGGTTGCAAAATGAGAATAATAGGCAGAATGTAATTAAACTATGTTAAAAAAAGAAAAACAAATAAAAAGCCAAATAAAAGATGGTACCAATAATAGATACAATTCAGGAAAATGTTACAGCTCACTTAGACTTGAACCTTACAAAATTTAGGGAAGTACTTAGCTGTGCTTGTGTGACAGGATTACTCTCATTCTTAACTGAAAGCACATGAATGAGTACTCTGATTGATTTTAGTGATTCCAGGGGAGGCAGAGTTGTATAAATACCAATTTAGACAGCAGTTCACAAGCTATCTAGCCAGCCAAATGACACCAAAATAGTCAAACTGAGCTGCACAGGAAAAAGAAAAGCAAGCTGCCAATGATAAACTTGCTCTTCCTTCCCTTCTCATCTTCAGGTAAAGCCCACTCACCAAGAGATGATTACTCATAGGTGCTCCATTACAAACTATGTTGATAACTGGAAGAAATTCAGAAAACAGAAACCTTAAGGACTAGAAACCTAACAAGCTGCTCCATAAATGACTAATGGAAAAAAAACTTACTGTAGGGTTTAATAATTTTCATGAAGTGAATTGAGATATTTCAATTGATTTCAGCATTTCATATATCAAACCTTATGCATACATTTTGTAGGACATGACAGGTTTTAAATACCGGAAAATGCAAGTTCTGGCTGAAGAGAAATCATTTTTAAGAGAAGTACAGAGAAATGCAAGTATGTAAGCCAAGTTAAGAATTTAAAATGTTATGAAATGCAGAAGAATCTTTAACTGTGGGCTGATACTACTAGGGAAAAGGTATACTAGGTACCTTTCTATAGGTAATAGCTTAATTTGCAATGTGAGCACTTAGATCTTTAATCTAATTTGTTAATTAATTTAACCCATTAATCATTGTATCTTTTCATTGACTCTTAGCAAGACATGAAGAAAAAAGAAGTCAAGCTTGTCTGCGGTTATGCTTTCTTTTCTTGCTCTATTTAGTATTTTTTACCTGAAAGAAGCAGCCTTCTGTTTTCTACAGCAGCACAAGTTCTTCAATATGCTCATGGTGCTCTTGTGCAAGAGTAATTTTAACAATTGTAGACACCTGTGAATGCCTTTTGATTTAGGCGAGCGGAGTGTGATATTCAAAGACATTGTAAAAGTTCTAAATTCACACACTAATGAACTGGGGAAGACAGAGGGCAGGAGCAGACTTCAAATGTTCTAATATATTTGGCAGACCTTGCCACTGAAGCATATACATGTCACTCAAAAGGTGATATTAAAACTAAACTAGGAGTTTCAAATTCTCACAGAATTTGAGATAGAACTTGATCAGTGACTCTATCACATAATTGACATACGCTAGGAATTACAATGAGCTTCAGAGATCAGTGTGTGTTCACATCCTTGTTCAAAGAAGCTCTACTTGAACATCCCCCACTCCAAAGTGAAGCAGTTATCTGCCCTATTTGCCAAAGTAGGAAAGAGAGTTTGATGAATCTAAGTATTATTACTGTCTAACGGCAGTTTTCCTAAACAACACATGGCTTCAATGAACTTCAGCCGTGTGATATCACATGAGTTCACTTAAGGTATTTGACACAGAAAGTTTAGGCAGGTTCTGCCGTTATGAACTGTTTTGTATCACGCAGCTAGGCTTCTCAGAGAATGTCCTCTGGCTCAGAAGCCAACTGGCATTTAATGACACTTTTTCTATGATTAAGTTCCCTCCTCACTGCTAGTCCTATCGCTTTGAGATGTGATCAAATATCATTCAAGGAGTAATAGTTAAAAGGAGCCAAAACCACGACAAGAAAAGTTCTAACAAACAATGTAGACAGCTCTAAACCAATACTTGACATCATGCGCAGGAGCAGGTTTTTTCCTTTCAATACAGAAGTCACGTCTGGCTATGTTGATGGTGGTAAACTGATTATAAGAAGAGTATGAGCTCAGTAGCAGACTTCTAATGATCTCATTACTTGCTACCTCACTACCTGGCTCTCTTTCAGTTGCTCCAGTAAGTTATCTCTAGGAAGATTTCTAATGAGTGACCCATGCATAAGCGGCATGAGTTTGAGCCAGTCTTATACATGGCATAAGACTCAGGATAAATCCCTGGCCTCTGTTACCTAGAATACACACGTATAATCTAAGCACAAATGCATAGGTGTAAATTAGGTTGCTGGGTCAGGCAAATAAGATCTCATTTCCATATGTTCTCTCATTCTGCAACACTTCAAAGAATGAAGTATGTATTCATCATTTCTTACTACTCAACCCTCTAAATAGCTAAACCATAGTTTTGCCTCAAGAGGTATAATCTCCTCAGAAGAATCTAATCAAATACACAGAATTCTGATTAAGCCCCCACTTCAAAAAGTTTGCTGTTTAAATCTTTCATGAGAATGGCTCTTCTAAGCTATTCTGTTAGCAAGAAGAGATGAAGAAACATTGGTGCAAGGGATGGACTGTTTATGCATTGAATAAATTGCATCATGAACTCTATCTGGACATCAAAAAGATCTCTGGTTACATAAATATTAGCTACGGAGACCACAGGATCAGAAAATTACTTTGGCATCTTTTATGACTTTTCTGCCTCATATCTTTGCAAAGATTTAGAGCTGTCCTTTTGATTTTTACACAATACTTTTGGCAGTGACATCTACAAAATTTTATTATATGTTAAATTTACCAAAGTTAAAATAAAACCCAACATTTTTTCTGACACTTCAACATCTTTTTTTCTTCGTAAGTCTAGATCTCTTCAAATTTAACTAAGATTTATTCTAGCACAGAAAGAAAATAATTCGGCTTTGTGCTTCCTGTCTTTCTTTGGCTGGTTTTGATTTATTTTGATGCAGTGAAAATAAAGAAGCCCTACTCTGTATTTAGAGACTACATGCTTCTCATATTCAGCCTCCTTAGAATACTTTTGTCCCTCGAAATTGAAAATAATTGTTTATTACACATTTTATGTTTCTTAGGAGTATAAGAATATATTATTTCTGACTTTGGAGGAAAATATTGTCTTCTATAATCTGAAAGTAAGGTCATGATCATTATGCAACCACATGGTTGAAATTTCTTTGAGACCTCTCTATGTCCTGATCTCTCAAAGCTGAGCTGACAGGAAACTAAAATGTTATAAAAGCTTAGCTGCTTAGCAATGATAGCAGTGCTAAATGATGGGAGTTGAAAAGAGGTAACAATTATAAGGAAAGTTTGGCATCCAGAGCTGTCTGGAGATAACTTTTCTGGATAGTGATGGTGGCCTTTCACTATGGTCTCTGTTTACAGACATTACATTATCTCAGACTTCATCTCTACCGTGTAAATTTTTTAAAATAGAACATTAATTTACCATTTTAATGAAATGAAAGCATAACAAGGACTTGTGATCCCTTCTCCATCTAGCTACTAATATCTTTAAATGCACAAATTCTTTTGGTGATTATTGCTACCCCAGTGCTGATATGTGTTAAAATGGATTTGCAGACAACAGTCTCAGTTTGATTTTTCTGCACAAGCATGCATGATAGTCGTGCACTTTTTATCCATCTACCTGCTTACTTCTTCTCAGCTTGTGTATTCATCTATTACTACTAAGAATCTGTAACATTTCCATAGTCTAAATATTTTTTTGTGAGTGCCCTCGTATCTTATTCAATGACAGTAAGACTTAAGCTTCTTGAAGTCTGTCTTCTGTGAACATAGAGACATATCTTTCACTGCATTGCAAATTAGCCAGCCATGAAAATCTGTAAGGCCAAAGACATGTAGTTGCATTTGCTTGGAAATATATTAACATAACATATAGCACAATCTATAGTATCTTAGCCCTTCTGCCTAGAAGCGAGCATTTTATCTAGATGACAGTGCTATGAAAACAGTGTTTTCATTATTTCTACCAACTTTTATCCAGCTGGCTAGATGAATGTCACCATAATTCACACAGACATGATTGTAGACGATGCAGCCATATCCTAACTTACTAATACATTTATAGCTTGGAGAATTTAAAGATACATTTTAAATGTGGTTTTACGTTCTGCAAGCAAAACTATACATGGTATTCAAGCATTAGTTAGCCTTAAGTTTACACTGAATCTTAGAACCATAGAATCAGAATAGTTTGGGTTGGAAGGCACCTTTAAGGGTCACCTAGTCCCCCTTCCCTGCAAAGAGCAGGGATATCTACAGCTAGATCAGGTTGCTCAGAGCCCAGTCCAAACCTGATCTTCAATGTTTCCAGGGATGGAAAAATCTACTACCACTCTGGGCAACCTGTTCCAGTGTTTCACCAAGCTCATCATAAAAAATGCCTTCCTTATATGTAGTCTCAATCTAACCCCTTTTAGTTTTAAACCATCACCTCTTGTCCTGTTACAACAGGTCCTGCTAAAAAGTTTGTCCCTATCATTCTTTCAAGTTCTCTTTATATATTGAAAGGCTGCAATGAGGTGGCCCTGTAGCCTTGTCTTCTCCAAGCTAGACAACTCCAAATCTCTCAGCTTTTTCCTCAGAAAAGAAGTGTTCCAGTCCTTTGATCAGGCTCCAACAGGTTCATGCCTTTCTTGTACTCAGAATTCCAAGTATTTGGATTACTGTACAACTTTTGTCATGGTTTAAGCCAGTTCGCTCGCTCACTCACTCACTCGCTCACTTCTCTTCCTTCCCCCAGCCCTGGAGGGATGGGGAAGAGAATCAAAATAATGTAACTCCCACAGGTTGAGATAAGAACAGTTTAGTAACTAAGGCATAACACAAATCACTGCTGCTAGCTCCAGTAATAATAATGACAGAGAAGTACAAAGAAAGAGAATACAGCTGCTCACCAAGCCTGACCCAGCCAGTGCACCCCCCAGCAGCAAACCCCCCAGTGCACCACCACCACACCCTTCTGGGTCTCTGCTCTCTGTCTTCACATCCTGGACATGACGTGCTGTGGTATGGAATAACCTCTTTGGTCACTTTGGGTCAGGTGTCCTGTCTCCACTTCCTCCTGGCTTCCCCTCCTCCCTGGCATAGCATGAGACTCAGAAAGTCCTTGGCCAGACCAAAACACTACCAAGCAGTAACTGAAAACACTGGTGCTATCAGCGCTGTTCCCAGGCCCAAAATCAAAACCACAGCGCTGCACCAGCTACCAAGAAGGAGAAAAATGACTGCTGCTGCTGAACCCATGACACTTTATATACTTAGGGCTAAAACCGCAACAAAAGCCTTGGAATTATGATCTCTGATTCAGAGTCAAAAGGACATAGCTAGCATAATTTTTAGATAGACAAATGTAGTGTTGGGTTGAGTGAAATTCTAAGCAATGTATTTTGCACAGTGAGACTGAAGTAAAGCAAAGGGTGAGATGAACCAGAGGATGAGTGATAGATTCCAGCAGAGTAAAGACTGTCTGTCCAAAGGTGGTCTGTTTATTTATTAGAGTAAAATACTGTCCTGTTCAAGGAAAAGAGAATCAAATATACAGCATCCTGGATGGCCATTATTCGTTGACTGTCAGGTACCCTTTCATCTTAACCTTTAGAAACCAATGTTTTATCTCATTTTACAAAGAACTGCTTTTTGCTGTCGGATCATCCCCCAATTCTTCTGACATTTTTTATCCCTTGAAGTAGAGTTTCAGCATGCAATAATCTTAAGTTAAGCTTTATTTTTTCAACTTGGGTTTTCTGTCTCACATTACAAGATAGTGATTATGTAGTCAATTACTGTAGATTAAACTAATTTCTCATCTAGCTGCTAAAGACTAGAATCTCTACAATAAAGAAATATGCCCTTGAACTCCATAAAATCTGTCATCTACCTGGACTTGCACAAGGCATCTGACAATGTCTTGCATGGCGTTATGGTCTCTAAATTGGAGAGACATGGATTTGATGGATGGATGGCTCAGTGAATAAGGAATTGGCTGGATGGTCACACTCAGAGAGTTGTGGTCAATGGCTCAGGGTCCCAGTAGAGATCAGTGATGAGTGGTGTCCCGCAGGAGCTGCTAACTGGGACCAGTGCTGTTTAACATCTTCGTTGCCAACATGGACAGAGGGGTTGAGCGCACCTTCAGCAAGTTTGCCAATGACATCAAGCTTCATGGTGGTTCAACCCATCCAGACTGACCATGACAGGCTTGAGTGGTAGGTCAATGCAAATTTCATGAAGTGACAAGAAAAGCTTTATGTTGTTTTGGAAATTCCATCCAAACCCTTCACTTTGCCCCTTATTTTTACTGTTGTGTGTAGGTGGCACTTGTGCTTACTACCTCTGGGAGTCCCATCTTTCTCTATTTTATGCTAGAGTAGCTCTATCAATTCTAACTGTCTGACTTCTAATTTAAACCTGAGTGACACAAATATCTTGTCTGACATAACTGCCATCAACAAAGTAGCTACTGAATACAGAAAGATTTCTTTGAACTCTCTGTATAACAGCCTATGTAGTGCATTACCATCTTTCCAAGGAAAACAGACAAGATCCAATGTCAAAACTACCAGAACTTTAGAATAATGAAAGTTTTCAATGCATAAAGGTTCTTCACCCTATTTTCTATATTAAATTATCTTGAAAGGAAAATTGCGTTCTTATATAATCTACCGTACTATGGCTGCAGTACGGAGCAATTACCCACATCTAAATAGCTTTCCTTTAATACCAACCAGAGGCAATGGGAAATTAAAAAGCTGAAGAGTCAAAAAAAAAAAAAAGGGGAAAAAAGCCACAAACCCAACCAGCAAAAAACCACAGGGCATCTCAGATATTGGGGTCTGTATAAAGTGGGTTAAAGTGAAATTCTTTCAAGAGCAAATCGTTCAGGTAAGAGGTAATTAGCATGGTGCACTATAAAAAGTTACAGTTTGAATCACTCAGCTGTGAAGCCCAGACCTGGCTACTTCTAGGATTTAAGCCCATTCAAATTTCAACCTGAAAGATAGCAAGGGCTCTAGTAGTAACTGTTATTTTCTTTCCAAAACAGCGTCATCTCAGGAAGCAAGAATCGGTATCCGCTTCTTTCTTCTTGAGGGAAAGGAGCAGAAGAGGATATACAGGGGAAGGTATTGTGTACTCAAATATATCTCATTTCAAATTACAGTTGCTAAACACTTAAAAGCTTATATTTAGCAGTGCAGCATTTCTTTTACATTTTCAAGACACTATGCATCTTACTGCAGACATCCTGAAATTGCCTTTGTGAGTTAAGAACACAAATTCTAATGATTTTCAAAGAGTTTGCACATTTTTGAAAGGGAATGAAACATTAGAAGCCTAATGCTTGGAATAATTTCATTTCAAAATACTTTTTTGTACCTTACTCTACCCTCACATTCATCTATAACACTTTGTACAGTGTTTACGGGTCTTTTATTTGTAATGTTCAACGGAAATTTGAACCTTACTTGCATTATTTATCATTCACTTATGCAACAGTCACGTTGAAAGAAACATGAGCCTGTTTCACACGAACATGAGGACGTAAATGGTACTGCCTGGACTTTCAGCTTTGCTCTGCATGTGAAGAATATATACATTTTGGAAGTATTATCAGAGACTTCCCCCCTTTGTTAGTCATCATGCGTTTTCTTTCTAGGAGGAAGAAGAGAGGAAAGAGAATTTAGCTTTTTCTAATCATCTTCCCAAACACATAGACATTGTAGTCAGCTTGTAGCAAAAAATTGCACACTGCAGTCAAGACCTGAGCTACATAAAACTTCCATTAAATATGGAAGAAAGTGTGCAATGGAGTAGCGCTGTCAAGTAGAACAATGAAGTCTAAGCTATACCAAATTGCATGGAAATCGTCAGGGAATGGGGACTAAAAAGCAGAAGATGGAAAGGTCATGGTGATACCAGTTCTCACAGTAGAATTAGTGTATTTGAATTAACGAAAAACTGTCAGAATGCAGAGCTGCAAAGTATGGCTCAAGTAACCTTTGCTACAGACAACAAATTACTTGGGAAGGATGTGATTCATATATAAAAGAAAGAAATGAGGCTGTACCAGTACACAGTAGAGAAAATTAGCATGCATGCTAAAGATCATAGCAATATGAAACAAATTCATATTTGCCCATGTGTACAGAATATGAAGGAAGTGCAATCTTTAAGACTTGCAGATCTCTAGATTTTACTGGGGTTTATTTTTGTTGCTGCTTCTTCCTGCTTACATTTAGGGGGAGATACCACACATTACAGAAAGCACAAAACAGACCTGGGGAAGAAATGCCACTGTGTCTGTGGTTTCTTTCAGAATTTTTTTTGTGGAAGGTATTCATTTCTAATTATAGGGAAGTTCTTTGGTTATCATAAGCATTCAAAGGAAATACGGCACAGGCAAGGACCTAGGGCCAGGAACTGAGACTGAAAGAAGCTCCTGAGCACATAGGTGGGGGCCCAAACAAAGCTTCTCTCATCTCTCATCTCTTTCATGCTACAGTGACCAGGCTGATCCCTGGTCAGCGAGCTGACCTGTGTCAGAACCAGCCTCGGGTACCAGCAGCCAAACTCTTGAGGGTCGTGGATGCATTCAAGGCTCTAGCTGGCATGCATTGTAGGGGGAATGGATTGCAAATCTGGCTGAAATACTGCAGGTCAAGCTGCAAAATGTAGGGGTATTTATTAAATTGTCAGCTATACTTCTGTCTATTCTCTGCCTCCAATTAATTGAGCATAGAAGACAATGTATAGCAGAGCCATAGGGTGGCTGACTCCCCCAGCTCGGAATTGCCTTTTCTGGTGTTTCTGGTAGTTCTCTAGGGCATATGCTGTGTAAAAGAGTTAACGCTGCAGTAAGAGTTCGGTTTGCTGCCACTCGGAAATATGGAAAGCCCATCTGAAATCCATCAAGAGAACAGTATTGATCTTATAGGCAACTTAGGTGACCTAGGAATAGCAGAATAGCAAGTAATTAAATAACTAGAGATGGTTTTATGAAGAATCCATTTACTGGGAATTCTGTCTGAACCATCCTTGCGAATCACAAATACATGCATTATTGCGTCAGGAAGGATGGAATAGCTGGAAAAAGGCATTATTTACAACATGTCTTTTTAAGTGTTCATTCAATCAACTGCACTATCAAGGACAGACACTTAATGTTTCAATTTATTCAGACTTGTAATATATATTCAAGTTTATATTTTTTGGTTTTTTCATTAATACTTGCTTATTAGCATTTAGTTTCATCTTTCATTTTTTTACATGGTCATTTAGAATCATTGCATCCTTCTGTATGTCTTTGTGGCTTTCTTTTTCTTTTATTTTTGACTACCCAAAATAATTTTGCACCAACTGCAAGTTTCGTACTTCTATGTTTGAATACTCTAAATGGCCCAGTAATTCACGTATATCTTTGTAGGATTTTCTGCATTTCTCTTTCTATTAAGAAACCTGAGCCTTTATTTGTTTAATTTGTTTTTTAGAACCTTACCTTTTATAGAAAAGGAAAAATTAGTGCTTTCTTGAACGCAGGCGTGGTACTGGTTTTCATTAGTAACAGAGGTGATCAGGAATGACATCCATAGCTGAGATACATATTGTTGTGTACATAGCTGAACTGATGACACACATAAATACGTTCTTATTATCTCCTATCTCCTATATGTTTTTTTTACTTTGCCTGTAATACTTTGCCCTCTTCCCTGTGTCTGTACTCTGTTTCTACTTAGTCTTTAAGGTGGTTGGTTGTTTTTTTTTTTATTGACCTGGAATTGACCTTTTATAATTTCCATTTCTATTCTCTGGGGATTTTGCTATCACCATGTTCTCTCAGGAGCTGCTAGTATAACACCAGATCCACGCCTCCCACCCCAAAATTCAGAGTCAGGAGCACATACATAGACATAGATGGTTGTCTGCCTCATTTTAATACAACTGCATGATGACTCGTAGCAGCCTTTCAGTATCTGAAAGGGGCCTATAAGGATACTGAGGAGGAACTCTTCTTTAGGGACTGTAGTGATAGGACAAGGGGTAACGGGTTAAAACTTCAACAGGGGAAGCTTAGATTGGATACAAAGAGGAAGTTCTTTACTGTATGAAAATGAGCTGAGAAAGTTGGGGCTTTTCAGCCTGGAGAAGAAAAGGCTGCGTGGACACCTCATAGCAGCCTTCCAGTATCTGAAGGGGGCTATAGGGATGCTGGGGATGGACTCTTCATTAGGGACTGTGGTGATAGGACAAGGGGTAACGGGTTCAAACTTCAAGAGGGGAAGTTTAGATTGGATATAGGGAGGAAGTTCTTTACTGTTAGGGTGGTGAGGCACTGGAATGGGTTGCCTAGGAAAGTTGTGAATGCTCCATCGCTGGCGGTGTTCAAGTCTAAGCTGGACAGAGCCTTGGGTGGCATGGTTTAGTGGGAGGTGTCCCTGGCCATGGCAGGGGGGTTGGAACTAGATGATCTTAAGGTCCTTTCCAAACCAAACTGTTCTATGATTCTATGATCCTGTAAGAACTTGCTGAAAACTTCAATGTCACATTGACTGAATCACCATGATGAGCATAGTTACCGACCCTTTCAAAAGGCTAAAGTATTTCCTACTTTGACTGTCTTCTAAAATAGAAAACAAAACCAGCGGGTCTTCTGTACCACAGCGTATTCATCAATGCATCTACTAATTTTACGTTAGCATAATTTAAATGAACATTTTGCAGTAAACAGCTTGGTTAATCAGCTTGCAGTTTTCTGATCACACTGAAGACAATAATAAAAACCGCTGTTGTCTGCCACCCTTTTGAGACGGGCTAATTCAAATAGTAAATCGAGTGTGACAACAGTTTCTTGGTTTAGTTTCTTTGTGTATTGTGTGAACGCCATCGTATTATGATGATTTTGACTGTTCTTTTTAACACATACAAAAGCCTTGAGAAATGCCATTAAAAAGTGAGGTCTATAAAGCAAGTATCTTTTTATCTTTATATAAACATGCATCATGCAGCTTTATTGAGAGCTGCATTTATTTAACTGCCCCTGGTTTATATACTAGGCATGACGTGCTGTGATATGGAATACCCCTTTGGCTTGTTTAGGTCAGGTGTCCTGTCTCTGCTTCCTCCCGGCTTCCCCTCCTCCCTGGCAGAGCATGAGACTCAGAAAGTCCTTGGTCAGAGTAAACATTGCTTAGCAACGACTAAAAGCATCAGTGTTATCAGCATTGTTCCCAGGCTGAAAGTCAAAACCGCAGCACTGCACCAGCTACTAAGAAGGAGAAAAGCGACTGCTACTGCTGAACCCAGGACAGTCCCTCCGTGTCAAAATTTTGTAAGAGATAATTTTCCTTAGCTGATATTGTGAATGAAAAAAAAGGAGCATATTAAAAGATAGTGGATCATTCTTTCACGTTTACCAAACCTGATTAAGGCACATGATTTAATTCTGGTTTCTTTTTTAATTTAGTGCTAGAATATTAGCAGTAAGAATCCTGCTAGTGTGTTCTGATTGTATTTCTTTTGACAGAACTTTGATAGTTGCAGTTCACCATTCACTGATCTTCACACGTATAATACAGACAAAAAATAACTGTCTAGAATAAAATATTATAACAGATGTCTGAGTTATAGACGTGTTGATCAAGCTGTTTCATTTGGGAGAAAAAAAGAATGGCTGTGGATCTGGTTTTGGTTTAACAGAGCGAAGAGCACAAAAAGGACTTCTCCCTGTGAAAAGTTAAAACCCTAAAATCTCATTAGTTTGTCTGTTGTAACACTTTTTGTACAAACACAACTTCTCAAAATTGTTTTTTCAAGAGTGGGAAGAAATGGGGATTCTTTCTTTTATGTTCTATGATGTTTGTGGTTATATTTTTTTCCCATCTGCAGCAGATGAAATAGAGAGGCAGTAGCTTGTACAGCTGGATGCTTAGCCATGTGCAGGTGCTTCACACAGCAATGAGAGAAGCTGCAAGTACAGGCCCTCATCAGAGACCCAGAGACTCCACACTAGCTTAGAGATGTGATGGAGACACAATGAGGGGCCCTGAAGACCCAAGGAGGACCGAACGGAGTTTCTGGCAAACAAGAAGACAGTGAAAGCTGGTGGACTAAAATCAAGTCTGTCCTTGCGTACAGACTGCAGGAAAAGGGATGATTTCTTTAAAGAAGTAATTTTAAAATATGCATCACCTGGGTGCTCTGAAGTTTCTTTGTATCGAGTTATCTTCTTGTCATTTAAATTCTGATAAAAATCTGTAGAAATTCAATGACTCGTTGATGTTACTGGAATTATTATTGTAAAGAAGAGGGTTAGAGAGGTCCATCTCAAGCATTTTACTCTCAGTGAACTGCTACTCTACCTGCAGAGTTTTTCTTCTGTATGTATATCGCTACTTCTCTTCACCCCGAGACTGAGCTCTGGGCAAACAGTGTACTGCAAAACATGATTTTGTGAACACAACCGTTTACAAATCCATCTTAGTTCATTTAGTGAAAGATCAAAAGTATTCATGAAGGAAAGCTGGAGAAAGGAGTGAGTAGGAAGGTCTAGATGAAGGTGCAGAGGAAACAAGTGGTGACTGTGTCATTCATCTGTCTTTTAAACTAAAAAGCTTTAAAAGTTTGCCGAAAGTAAGGTAAAGTAGCAGCTGAGCTGCATATATGTGCATCTTAAGGACTGTATAAATTTCTAAAATCTTGGTGGACTGATCTTTCAAGGAGATGGGTGGCAAATTTAAGAAATCTCTTTGGGTTTAGAAATAAATGAACTGCTGAGCTACACAGATTGTTATTGCTCAGTCACGCCATATGTGGAAACAAGTGAGGAAACAAGTACCTGCCTGGAGGAGACTGGTTTTGAACGCAGCTACAGGTTGGGCAGAGAAGAGATTCAGAGCAGCCCTGCAGAGAAGGACATGGGGGTGTCAAGTTCACAAGTTCAGAGGAGGGCCATGAGGATGATCAGGGGGCTGGAGCACCTCCCATATGAAGACAGGCTGAGAAAGTTGGGGCTGTTCAGTCTGGAGAAGAGAAGGCTGCATGGAGACCTCATAGCAGCCTTCCAGCATCTAAGGGGGCTTATGAGGATGCTGGAGAGGGACTCTTCATCAGGGACTGCAGCAACAGGGCAATGGGGAAAGGTAATGGGTTTAAACTAAAACAGCGGACATTCAGGTTAGATATAAGGAAGAAGCTCTTTATAGTGAGGGTGGTGAGGCCCTGGAGCAGGTTGCCCAAGGAAGCTGTGAATGCTGCATCCCTGGCAGTGTTCAAGGTTAACCTGGGCAGGGCCTTGGGTGACATGGTCTAGTGACATGGTCTGAGGTGTGCCTGTCTATGGCAGGGGGGTTGAAACTAGATGATCTTAAGGTCCTTTCCAACCCTAACAATTCTGTGATTCTACAACTCTGTGAAGACTGACATATCTGTAAAGTGCAAGTACCTAAATTTCACTCTGCGTTCTTGAACGCCACTTGACATAAGCACACTGATTTCATTTCTTCCTTGCAGTGTTTAGATACCTGTGACGCTCTGTCTCAGTGCGCTGAAAAACTTTTGGCTACTAGTCAGTCTTGTTTTGCTGGTCCTCCCAGCAGTTCTTGACATTGACATTGTTCCCTTAATTATGCAATTGAAGTAAAACTGTTTATTTTACTGGAGACAAAGACATCAATCAAGGTCCATGGGAGATTCTAAACATAGCTTCGGGCATACTGAGCTCTTCCAGAGTATGGAAAATTCAAAGCTAACATAGCTGTAACTGAACTAATAAAATCTTGGTAATTGTCCATTCTAATTCGCCTTCAGCATTTTAGATAGAACGCAATCATGTTGAGCTATGGAACTGAGTACAATGTGAGCCTTGAATTATCTGTCTGTATAATTATATGCAGAAATATGCTGAATATCCTCTCACATGTAAGTGAAGTGCTGAGGAAAAAGGCTAATCAAAGACACACACATAAAGTTAGTAGTTTTTCCTCAGTGAAATCCACACATTTAATATTAAGGGTTCAGGAACAGTTTGTGTATTTCTATGGTACCCAATGAACTAAAGGGTAAAGTATGGCTGACAAAGTGACCCAAACATAAAGTGATCACATTAGCGTACCAGAGCACTGCCCCCTCTTCAGGGGCAGTGACGTTTATTTATGGGTTTTTTTTCATACAGAATATGAAATCCGTCTAGAATGAAAATGATGAAGCATGGTATACCAATTCGTGCCAGTATCGGTTGCCCCTGTATGCAAGAGGAAAAGCAAACAAGAAGCACAAAGAGCAACCCGTACAGTGAAGAAAGATGAAGAACCAATGTACCTACTACATGGGACAGCATCTGAACAAGAGCTGTTATTATGTGGATCAGAGGAAGAGGAAGAAGAAAAGGTGACTTCTCAACCCCGGACCTTGACTGAGCTATGGAATACGCAAAAAGATTTCAGCCATCATCTAGGAGAGCACACTGTCACCTGATTGCTCCAGTGCTGGGACAACGGGGTCGACGGTCGTGGTCTAGAAGGTAGAGAAGCCAAGCAGCTGGGATCACTTGCTAGGGAAGGGGGAATTGACAAAGCAATTGAAAAAGAGAAACTGTCCCTCAGCCTTTGGAGGCAATTCTTGCCAGCTGTGAAGGAAATGTTTCCCTACAAGTACAGTGTTGAGTCAGTCAGCCAACTGGGCCACGACAGAGAAATGCATCCAGTACATGAGGGAATCAGCCATTCTAAAGGTGATCTATCATAAGCCGCATGCTGGGAATGCATCTGGTGATTCAGATGAAGTCGAATGTACATGACCCATGTGGTTAAAATTTACACGGAGTGCACCACCATCATATGCCCACCCAATGGCATCAATGCCCTGGCATGACATAACAACACCAACAGTGGATGAAGTGATTTGTCAACTCCGAGAGTTCAAAGACAATCTCACCTCTTCCATCAATTCAGCTGTGGAAAAACTGTCCCAGGAGTTCAAATAATTGAGAGACCATCTAGCTGATCTGTCCAGCTCCCCACATGCACCAAGCCACATCTCAACTGTTAACTAAAGGGGCCTTACTGCTCGAGAAAGAAGACATGGCAGGTACACACCACAGGCCAGCCTATGGTTTTACCTGAGGGATCACGGAGAAGACATGAGGAAGTGGGATGGAAAACCTACCTCAGTTCCAGAGGAATGGGTGCATGAATTGAAGAGGAGAACAAAGGTCAAAGATGGTCATCCCACGAAAATGGCAGTTTCAGACTCTGGTGAGCAGGTTCCCAGATGGAGTGGAAGAGCTGATTTTACTCCAGCTCCTGTGATAAAGAAGAATAATCCCTGTCTAGAAGATGTAAGTGATCAGTATTGCGATCTCTGTTAGAAGGGCCCTGCCTGTAGTCAGGTGGAAGTAGGGGACAATCGGATTGACTGGGCTATGTGAATCAGATGGCCTGGCACATCAGTCCCTCACGAGTATAAGGCTCTAGTAGATACCAGTCATGGGAAAAGCCAGCAGCAGCAGCAGAACTGTCCTCAGGTCACCACTAACTGACACTGACATCTCTCTGATCATCATCCCAGCAAAGAATGAACTTTGACAAAACGAGGCGAGCTCAGCAGTGACCAGATGAGTTCAGCAGTGTCGTCAGCAGGCAACAACCCAACACTACACACTGTCTCTCCTGTCTTGAA
The DNA here is from genome assembly GCA_017639245.1 of Myiopsitta monachus. Taxonomy (NCBI): domain Eukaryota; kingdom Metazoa; phylum Chordata; class Aves; order Psittaciformes; family Psittacidae; genus Myiopsitta; species Myiopsitta monachus. Next base: position 38,792,834 of record CM029927.1, read on the forward strand.
AGACTGTTACAAGAGATGGAGCCTGACATCATGGAATGAATTCAGCAACTTCATAGGGATTGATCCGTGGACTAGGGAATAATATCTGTCTCTTTCTTTGTGTGTGAGGTGTATTTATAGATATCTGGGACAAAAAGTGATGTTATATCGAAAAAGAAACGGGACCTGAGCATGATGTGAATGGTATGGAATAAGGGGTGGATACTGCCCTGGGTTCAGCTGTAACAGCTTTTTTTCTCCTTCCTAGTAGCCGGTGCGTGCTGTGTTTTTGACTTCAGCCTGAGAACAATGCTGTTAACTCACCAGTGCATTCGTTGTTGCTAAGTAATGTTTACTCTGATGAAGGACTTTTCAGTCTCCCATGCTCTGCCAGTGAGGAGAGACACATGAAGCCAGGAGGAGGCAGAGACAGGACACCTAACCCAAACTAGCCAAAGGGGTGTTCCGTATCACAGCACATCATGCCATTATATATACTGGGGGGAGCTACCTGGAAGGCCCAGATCACTACTCGCGTCAGGCTGGGTATTGGTTGGCGCAATTGTATTGATGAGAAATTGTACACTGCATCACTGCTCTTTATTGTTTTCTTTTCCTTTTCTCCTTTTATTTTTATATACTCTCCCCTTGTGATTTCCCTTATCATCACTATTATTAGTGGTGGTTTTGTGTTATACCTTAGTTACCAGGCTGTCCTTATCTCAACCAGAGAGAGTTACATTCTTTGAATCATCCTTCCCATCTCTCTGGGAGCAGGGGATGGGGGCAAGAAGGCAGGGAGCAAGAAAGAGACCGTGTGGTTCTGAGTTACTGGCTGTGCTTAAACCACAACACACATAAGCAGGATTCTATAGGCAGTTAGGAGAAATCTCTGCATAGGTAGCTCTTGTCCTTCTGGGAGACGTCCATTACCCACACCTCAGCTGGAAATATCATGGAAAGTATCAGATCAATACTTTATGAAGAAGGCCACTGAAAAGCGGGGATGAAGAAACGACAGTGGCATTTACTGCCTTTGTGTTGCCTCAGTCTTCAGTGTGCATGGTAGACCTGGGGCTCCCTGGTCCTGAGAGTTACAAGACCATGGCTGCAGGAGCCGTGAGTTCCCACTGGTGGAAGCTGCGGTTGTAAGGCAGGAGACCTGGGGGCTGAGGCTGGACATGGGCATCCTGAGGAGAGCCCCACAGGGCTCCGCCCACTCTGGACCCGGGTTCCAGAACCGAGGGCCCAACGGTGCTCCGTTCTAAGCCGGCGCTGCCCCGGCAACGGCCCCAGTGCCTGCACGGACGGTGCTGCCAGCAGCAGCACCAGCGGCACCGGGAGTGCTTTTCTCCTGTCGAGGAGTGCTCCTGCGCTGAGCATTAACGCTTTTTTACTCACGCGTCTTCTCGCGGCCCTGTCAGCATGGGGCAGTGGCTGTGCTGCTTTGGGTCCAGGTGGGTTCCTCCACAGCTCGGGGAAGCGCTGGCACAGCCGGGCCCCCCAGCAGCCGCCTTGCTCATGCCTGATGCCATCTGCTCTGCAGGGATGACCCTGGCCCCGAAGAGCGGCATGAGCTTGACCCGGCGCTGCCTGAGCCACTCTTCAGGGAGCGTGTGCGGGTGAGCCAGGGCCGCGGCCAGAGGAAGAAGAGGGACCTCCTCCTCTTCAGAGACACCCTGGTCATCGCCAAGACCAAGTAAGATTAACAGAGCCCCGCTGCCTTTCCTCCAAAGCCCTGTTCCTGGCACCAGGGCAGCACAGCAGGGACAGCCAAGGAGCAGCCCCAGGCCCCCAGCACCCTGCTGCTGGATGCACCTGTGGCTGCGCCCGTGCCAGGCAGGCACTAGAAGGGGGCCAGTGGGCTTGGTCACCTCCAGGTCACTTCCTGCCTTTCCCCTCTGCAGACGTGGCAGCGCCCCGCGCCCCCTGCTCAGCCTGGCCCTGCGCCTGCTGCAGGTGCTGAGTGGCGGGCAAGGCTCAGGGAGCGATGCTGCTGAGGAGGAGGAGGAAGGGAAGGCCAGCAGCTCCCTTGTCTTCCTCTGGCCCTCTGGCTCCTGCGTTGTCACTTTCTGGTGAGTCCCGCTGCAGCGTCCCACCAGAGGGATGGGCAGCACCTCTGCCCTGCCCCATGGGGCATCATCCGCTGGGGCACAGCAGGCACTAAGTCTCTTTCTCCTCTCTTGCGGCAGCTCCCGGGCAGTGAAGGATCTCTGGGTCAGCGCCCTCCTTGGGTAAGCCCTGCCTGGTACTGCAGCCTGGGCTGCCCGTGCTCCCATGATGGGGGGTTGCTCCATGAATACCATGTGAATGATGACAAAATGCCTCTGTTAAGCTGCGCAGAGGCGCCCCAGAGCTGCAGGCAGAGGTGCCCCCACTGCTGAGAGGACACATCTGGCAAGGATGCGTCATCCAGCTGTGTCCAGGCAACACCTGCCGGGCCCAATCCTCACCACTCCTGCTGCTCCTGCTCCACTGCTCCACTGCTGGGCTGTGCCGGCTGTTCCGGGCAGCGTGGAAGCACTGCCCAGGCTGAGAGCAGAGGGAAGAGCTGGCTTGGGTCTCACACAGTTCTTTCTCTGCCCCTTCCCTGTGCACAGACCACCGGAAGGAGTTCAGGGAGCCCGGGTGACCCGGCTACCTTCCATAAACCTGGTGCTGAAGGAGCTGAGGGGCCGTCATGCTGTGAGTGTCCCTGCTGCCTTTGCTCTGCCCCCAGAGGCTGCCCCAGCCCAGCGTCGCCCACATCACTCCTCACCTTCTGCTCTTTTCCCCTTGTCCAGGGGACGACACTGGATGCCGGCAGCCTCGAGAAGCTCCTCCAGCGCCAGGCTGAGGTCAGGGTCCCGTGCAGTGCAATCTCTCCCATCCCCACCTCTCACACATGGCCAGGGGCTGATGCAGGTCTCCAGGGCCCTTTCTGCTGTGGGACTCCTTGGTGAATGTAGCCCATTTCTTGCAGGCTGGTGCCAAGCAGCAGCCAGTTGTTCCCTCCAGCAGTGAAGGCGGACGTGGCCACGTGGATGGTGAGTGTGGAGAAGACAGGAGCAGGATGGCCCTTCCCTCCTGCTCTTGCCGGCATGCATATGTGCCGTGATGGGACTGCAGCTGCCCTTCCCTGAGGGCACGTCCATCCCCATCACTCTGCAGCAGGAGAGAGTTCAGCCTCGGGGCCCCACAGTCCCAAATGGTGCCGCCTCTCCCATGCCCTCAGTAGCAGGGCGACAGAACTGAGGGAGTCAGGGGACTTTCTCCTGGTGCTTCTCCTCCATGGCTCATTGCTCTGTTTCCCTTGGCGGCAGGCGGGACCCGCCGGAGCAGGAGGAGGCTGCCCTGGCCATTTGCCCGGCCAGGGACCTCGGCTGCAGCAGGGGCATCGGGGCCATCGGGCTCTGCTGCTGTCGGAGCTCTGTTTGGCCGGCCCCTGGCAGATCTGTGCAGCCAGGACGGCATGCTGCCCCAGCCCATTCAGGTAAGCCAGCCTGGGCAGGAGGTCCCCATCCCATCCCATCCCATCCCATCCCATACCATCCCATCCCATCCTATCCCATCCCATCCCATCCCATCCTGCTTGCTCCTCCAGAGAGAGGCTGTCCCCAGCACCTCCCTCAGGGCCTGTCTCCAACCCATCAACTCTCCTCCTCTGTGCCCTCAGGACCTGCTGGCTCTGCTCCGGGAGCACGGCCCATCCACGGAGGGGATCTTCCGGCTGTCAGCCAGCGAGCGCGCCTCCCGAGAGATCAGGGAGGCCCTCGACAGCGGGGTGCCGGTCCGGCTGGAAAACCACCCCGTGCTGCTGCTGGCTGTGCTCTTGAAGGTGAGCCCCGCTGACCCGCAGCCCTGCAGCTCCCGGCTCTCTTGGTGCCGATGGGCACCTGCGGGAGCACAGGAGGAAACTCAGCTGGCTGCTCATGAGCCAGAGGGCTGGGGATGCTGTGGGTGCTCCTGGGGGCATGGTCCAAAGCCTCACGTGGAGCCCTTGGCACTGCAGGACCTCCTCCGGAAGATCCCCTCCAAGCTCCTCAACGTCCACCTGTTTGAGGAGTGGATGAGAGCCATGGAGAAGAGCAGCAGGCAGGAGAGGCTGGCAGCACTGAGGGAGTAAGTGTGGCAGCAGGCAGCAGGGACTGGCACAGGCTGGGACTCAGCTGCAAAGCAATGGCCTGCCTGAAATAGCCATGGCTCCTGTTAGCCACCTCCTGCAGCTGTTGGGGGTTTATTTGGGGGAAAAGGGGCACGGAAAGGCTTTTCTTCCTGGGGAGCACTTCCCGCAGGCATTGGGGCTTGCTGCAACAAGGGCCTCTTTCAGAAGGGCAGGGAGGGAGGGAGGTGGATGTATCTCAGCAAAAGCAGTCTCTCTGCTGTAGAGCAGACGGTGGCCCCGGGTGAGATCAACCTGGGAGACCTGTGCTGTCAACACCAACTTCACCAAGGCTGTGCTCCTGTTCCCTCAGGGTGGCCAGCAAGTTACCAGAGGCCAACCTCCTCCTGCTCCGGCACTTGCTGTCGCTGCTGAGCAGCATCAGCAAGAGCGTGGCCACCACCAAGATGTCTGCTGGGAACCTGGCCATCTGCTTGGCACCAAACCTCCTGAGCCCCCCCAGGAGCTGCCCCTGGAAGTCCTGGCTCAGGAGACAGGGAGGGTAAGCTGTGTTCACCGCCCACCTACAGCGTCCCCAGCCCAGCCCAGCTCTGGCGCTCAGAGGGCCCTGCCTGCCTCCTCCCGTCAGCAAAGCCGTGGGGCAGCAGCCGGGAAAAGCAGCCCCACGGCTGCACCTTCCTGCCCAGAAGCGCGGGTCAGGCTGGGAAAGGCTGTTTGAGCCCTCATCATTTGAGCCCCCTCCCTCAAACCAGTGGTTTGCTCTGCGCAGGTGACGCAGCTCGTCGAGTTCCTCATAGAACACCAGGAGGAACTCCTTGGCGAGCAGGCTGCCGGGCTGGCCAGTGAGGGCAGCCAGGAGCCTCCAGCACCACGAACAGAGCTGGAAGCAGCAGAGGTGAGTGGAGCGCACAAGCAGAGTGACAGCTAAAGCCTCCCCCCTCAGAAGCTGCGCTGCCACTGCAGGGACAAGCACAGTCCTCCACCAGCCTGCAGCCCTGCCAAAGTGCAGAGCGAGGCTGATGCAGGCTGGCCATCCCGCTTTGTGAGCTGATCCCACCGCAATTGGCTCAGCTGAGCTGAGCAAACCCATCCAAGGGATGTGCCTTCTAGAGCTAGGGTGGCAATGGTGCGGGGAAGTCCTTGCCCCTGCTAACCTACACATTTGCATTGCAGGTGCCTCCTGTTGCTCCCGAGAGCGAAGAGCAGAGGAGCTTTTCCGGGGACAAAAGGTAAAACTGCCTGGCTTTGCTTGGTTCAAGGCAACCATGGCTTCACGTGTCTAACACTGCTATTGCATGGAAAGGTTCCCAGGCTCTTTGCGCAACACCAGGAAGCGAAGAGCAACCTGGGAGGAGGGCAGCGATGGGCCACCGTCCCTGAAGAAGAGCAAACCCGAGCTCTGAGGGATGGGCGAGGGAAGAAGTTCGAGCAGGGGAACAAGGCACCCAGGTATGTAGCAGACCCTCTGTTCCATCTTTCTGCCAAGGTCTGAATACAGGAAACGTTCCTGAGGTGCACAGGATGGTCCTGCCCTCGGGGGAACATGCATGTCAGGAGAAACGTGCTACCTCAGCATTGCCTGCCAACCTGTGATTTTAGCATGGCAGAGCGTGGGATGCTGCTGCTTGGGTTTGGGAAAGGACCATATCCCAGCTTCCTAGGTCTCCCTGCCAAGCCCTGCTGCCTGGCGAGGGGCCACTGCCCATCTCCGTCAACTTCCCGTGCTCTGAGGGTATCGCATATGTTGAGAAGGGACCAAAGCAACGCTGTAGTTGTCAGTTAGGAGCCAGTACGGAGCCTCTCTCCTGTGCTTGCAATGACCTCTTTTAAAGCAGACTGCCGAAAACCCCAGGAGGCAAGTCCCGCCTGCTCCTGCCCTCATGGTTTCATCTGCGCTTTCTGACTCTGCCCTTGTAGGTGCCCGTTTACCACTCTGGATTCCCCAGGGGAGCTCTGCTGCCTGGGCTGCCGTTCCACCCTGCGGCCCCAGCACCACCTCGGCAGCGGCGAGGACAGATCCACCGCGTCCTTCTGCTCTGGCTGGAAGGTTCCACCAACTGCCCCCGGAGCCGGAGCAGCGCCTTCAGACCCATCCCAGCCCTCGCAGGAGGCCTTGCTGGCTCACTCCTCAGCTCCGCCAGCAGAGGCACACCCGCTGGAGCATCTCCCCAGGGGGGAGCTGGCCTCTGGACTTTGTTACTGCTGTTGTTACTGCGCTTGTTGCGATGTTTGTTACTGCAGTCGTTACCGTGTTTACAACTATGTTTATTATTTTATTATTGTGTCTTTTGAAGACAAATTTTAGGATACACTTTAGGATAGAGTTAGGAGATAGTTTAGGAAGCATGTTATAGGATAAGAGTTATCTCACATTGTGTGAGTACACACTTCGTAGGCTCATAGAATAGTTAGGATTAGGATAGGATAGTTAGGGTTGGAAAGGACTTCCAGTAATTTCATGTTACGTCACAAGACTACTCTTCGAGTGGCTTTTCATCTGTATGAGCAAAAAAGCAAAAAGTATTACAATAGTCCTATCTCTCTGCCTTGCCATCTGCATCCTGCGGAATGGAAAACAGCAAAGAAAGTATACTGAGAGAGTCTTTGGATTAGGAAAGAAATGACTGAAAGATATTTATGAATGCAGAAGAACTACTGCTACACCTTGAAAAAGATTCAGCTAAGCTCCAGAAGAGTACTGCCTGCTCTTGGAATGCAGCTGCATATCTCAGACACCTGTTAAGGTCCAGAAGTAAAGAGAAACTTGCTTCTGAAAGAAAATGCAGGCAGGCAACAGAAAGGAGCACTGAATTGCAGCACTGTGTTTTCATTGACAACTGTTCATGGTGGGCAGAGAGGTGCAGAAACAGAAACAAAAAGAGCAGCAAGAAGGAAACAAAATAGCAATAATAAAAGAAAGCCATCACAGAAGCAAACAACTGCCTCCCACCCTGAGTCCTATTTTGGAAAAAGGGGAAAAAAAAAATCCCTCAGATCCCCCTGCACTCTGATGGGAGAAGCACTGGAGATGATAGCAGGGGTCGCAGACGTCTGCAAACAAAGCTGTCTCAAATCAGTACCAACAGAGTGTTGGTAGCAGGGGTGAGCAGCTGGTACGCGCTTATTCCCCTTGCATTTGCTAGAATGCCTTGTGCAGACTGCCTGCAGTTCTCAGTGTTGATAGCATCATGTGTACTATGCCTTTCTGAATTTTCTAACCATTTCTATACAGAAATAAAATGTCCAATGCATATCTGGCCAGTCTCTGTATTTGGATGAGCCCCTTCCCTTTTTATTCCTCTCTCCATCTCTGGGTTTCACTTCTCTCTCTCTCTCTGATACTTACCTGTCCAAGAAGACAAAAAGGTCATGCGATGGTTGCACTTGTAGAAGCCTTTTTTTCTCTCAGGAACTTTGGTTTTTCTCCCAAAACACCTGAGGAGGCACTTGCATCCAGGAAAAGGTCTTGACAAGGAAAGAACTTAAGCATCTTGTTCCTTTTCTCACCTGAAAAGCAAAAGCATTACTTTTGCCCAGAAGGCTACTGGTCAGTATTGCTGTGATTTGGCTATGCTTTCATTCCATCCTTCTTCACATTCAGTACCAAAGCCTCAAGTCTCTTGGCCATCTTGCCATCCCACAGACTGTCTTTGGAAGAGAGTAATTTAAAGAGTGCAGGGAACTTCTGTTTATGGAGAGGAGATTGTATTTTGTCACCTGGAAAAGTTAGAAAGAACTGTTAAGTTACACGGGGACAGCCACTTCAAATCTACCTCATCTAAAAAGTAGCTGCTGAATTAAAAGCTATTCTCTATTAGAATAGAACAGCCCCAACTTTCTCAGCCTATCTTCATACGGGAGGTGCTCCTCTGGGAGGCATATAATGGAATTTTCTAGCAATTACACATCTTTTTTTACCTCCTCGGTGGGTCAGCCGAGGATTTGCTGCTTTAACGTTTACTGCCCGGGGGGCTTGGGCTAAGATTCTTCTTTCATTGTGCTTTATGGTAATGTCTTGTAATACAATAGACTCGTTGATCATGAAACTGATCTGGCTTGTGTTCCCAGTGTGGTCATCACCTCTATACATTGGGAGGTATAAAATGGAAGTATTTAGCAATTACACATCCTTTTTCCCCTCCTTGGGTGGTCAACCCGTGAAGGAGACATTCCTTTATGCTCCCAGTCCCCCTACCAGACCGTTCAATGTTATCATGTGAGAGTCCTGAAGGTTTTGAATGGCCTTTGAATACCCTTGAGGCCTGCCTGCTGGTTGTGATGGGGTTCATCATCTTGGCACGCATACAGAGTATGTTTTACCCGCAACCGTTTGGTCTGATCTGGAGAGTTAAGCAGAGTTGGGTTTGGGCCTTATCTAGGGTTAGATGATGATATAGGTGGATCAAGAGAGCTTCCCCGAGGCTGGACAGCCATGTGTTGCAGGGTGTGTGGGGTAGTATGGGCAGGTATCTAGGCCAGTGGGCCCCTCCAGTGCTTTGGAATTTCACCACTGAACAAGTGCAAAATCCAGAAAAATTAGTAAAACACTTAAAGGGGGTGTGTGGTCAGTCTGGTCGCACCAGAGACGGACAAATCATGGCAACATGCTGGGGCTTGGCCTATGCTTACAGAGCCCTCTTTAACACTCTCCAGCACCTTCAAAGGGAAAGAAATGTCCCTGGATCTGATGGCAAAGCAACAGACAGCACAGCTACTCCAGCTCCAAGCACAGCAGCTACACCAGCCCCAGCGACAAGTACAGTAGCTACTCAAACTTTGATGGCTGGGCTTAAACCACGACAACTCCGCAGCACAGAAAAGTCTAATAATTGTCAGATAAAAAAATCTGTTTGCTTTGTTTGTTGAATGAAACAATGAGTTTGTAACTTGTTTGTACCAAGTTTGTACTAAGCCAGTGTTTGTAAACAATTTCACTATAAAGGATGGACTTAAACATTTCTGTACCTCAAGAATATACTGAAGCTCTCTCCTACACTGACAGTTTATAAATGCTATTGATTTCAGAACAAAAACTCTACTGTACGATATTCTCCATACTAATCTTACAGCATTATGTTACTATTTTACTGATGAAAACATTTTGTCTCTTAAGTAACCCGGATGTTCTGCATCTTGCTCCTCCTAATTACTCTGAAGATATACATGGAAAAACCTCAGCAGATGAAGATGGAAAGCAGCATCGTGGTACCGATTCCCAGAGTATCTCTTTCCCCAGCTTTCATATTTCCTGAAATTTACTCTTGACTGCCAGGAAGAGCTGATACACTCTTCTTTGATTTGGATTTTATAAGCAAAACGATTTTCCTATGCCAGTATTTACTCTTTGATGTCACTGGCAATCAAAAGAAAATAAACAACTCCAGGGCTTAAAAAATAGTTTTGCGGTTTCCCAAAATGTTATGATGTTTGGTTGATAAGAAATACTTTAAAAATGGGTGTTTTGCTGTCGACTTCTAGTGGTCATGTGTAATAATGTGTAATAATATGTTATAATGTGTATAGACCTTCAGGAGTCCATTTGCCCTGTACGGGAAAGCCTCTGCACCTTGTCCTGTCAAGTACAACACTTTCTGTTTGAGAGGTTTTAAAGACAGTGAAGGTAGTTTAGATGCCAGTGAAGTAAAGATAGCAAATTTTTAGTAAATAGTAAATTTTTTAATAAACGGTAAATTTTTTGTAAAAATAATAAATTTTTACTCCTCTTACAGTTTTCTTTATGATTTCAAAACAGTGGAAAGAGGTATAATTGCAAATGGGAATCAACATAAAACCATTAAGCAATATAAACTGAAAATATTGATTCATCCCTTAAATGTGTTAGTATTATTTTGTAATGAACTAACATTGAAATGATAATTCTTCTCTGGTTGGTAGCCAATCAAATGGAATTAAGGATACGCATCATTTAAATCAAAACAAAGAGTGAGTGAAAGTGCAGTTGCTGTTACCAGCAAGAGTGACTAACTTTCCAAGAGAAGACGATCACATATAAAATCATACATATAGGGACAGCCACACCTATTCCCATTTGAAGCTGAGAACAAAGTTCATGACTCTGTCAAGGGCACTCCTGGAAAAGCTACAGCTGCCAAGCTACAAATTTGAGAATTAAAAGAGAAAAGCAATCCACCTGTTTGTTCAACATTTTCTCCACACCCAATGTAGAAAGTCTCATCCTGCAGCACCTGCTCTCCCTCCAGCCGGTTGCTGAGGAACCGTAACAACCTCCAGATGCTGCTTGAATTCCGCCAGGGTATTCTGCTGCCAGAGGCCCCAGGAAGCACCGAGAATCTGGCTGGTTAGATAATGCTAGGTTGTAAAAGCAATGAAGCTGTGTACCTGTTCTCCTGTATGCTATAGTCATTTCACCAGTGCTGTTTTCAGGGATGATGTATTTCTCATTATATGGTGTAGAAAATCATACGGAGAATATTTTACAGTAATTTTTTGTTTCTCCTTTTATGAGAAGTAAACATGAGTGCCAGAAAGGGTATTATAGAGTTCATTTATCGTTGGGTACTTCTGTCTCTGACTGAGGTGTGTTATTAAGTCGCCAAGTTAAATATTTTTGTTAGCTGCTTGAATACTCACAGAGCCTCAGATATCATGGTAATGAAGGCAAGATGAAAGATGGATTGCTGTTACAAGCCAAATGCATTGATTTATAATTGTAAATGCTTGTGGAGATAGGCACACCACTGTATATTCCCTTTTACTGAACTTCTCATTTGATGCTTGCCTATGCATAGGCAATACCTTATTTAGACTTTTTGAAGGGCTTGCATTTGATTTCATGGAATTCACTTTCAGGAAGAACAAGCTTCTATTAGATTTTCAGGTGTTATTACAGGTCTTCGTTTCCTATCAAACTGTCATCTTATTTTACTTGCAGCCTTTGCCCGCTCTCTGCTTTCCTCCCTGTTGAGCTCCTATTACAGGAAGATCACTTCATAAAAAGCTCCAGTGCTACATTCTTGTGGCTTTTTACTTCTTAAACCCAGTTGTGATGGTCAAGAGACCCTTTCTGTGTGTGCCTCAAAGCAACTGAAAAGGTGGAAGGCACTGAGGGAGGCTGAGCGCCTGTCCCTGGTGAGCAGCGGGTTGGTGGTGAGGGGCAGAACAGGGATCACGCTCCAGGAAGGTGGGGGATGGTTTCCTGTGTGCCTGCTCTGAGACCGAGAAGATCAACTGCCCGGAGGCAGCGGCACAGACACTGTGGCGCCCATCAGTGCACAGCGTTAACTGGGTCTGGGGCTCACCAGATCCCCCTGCCACAGTCTGGAACATTCCAGACCAGCTCATGACGCATGTGCAGGGATGGAAATGACTGGGAGGAACCAAGAGAGCCTGACCTGATAAAAGGCGGCCTTGGACCGCATGGGTTGTGCTCCTCTATGGTGGGATCGTTGGATGACTTGCTGTAAGGGGTCACTGATGGATCTGATGGGTGATGAGCTTATTAATCTTTGCTTTCTTTCCTTAATCTTTTTTTATCGCTACTTCAAGTCTTTTATGAAAGTAAGAGCTTGTGAAGCCTGAGGCAGTGTTAGGGAAGTTTACAATAAAATCAATCGTTGTTTTGTTTCCAGTCTCTGGCGGGCCTGTGGTTTCTCCTGCAAACCACGTAGTGTTGTAGAAGATCAGCTCCCCTCCCACCCTCCAGGCAGGACACCAGTAATAGCACAAGGACCTTGAGATACGTAGGCCTTGATCATGTTTTCCTGTGTTTCTTCTTTTTTGTTCTTTAACATCGTGCTCTTTGTTAACATCATGTCGTCTCTGCTCACGCAGCTTTTTACAGGTTGCGAGGCTGCATCCTCTTTTTCATAGTGACTACAACACGCAGATCTGCTCTTTCACGGGGTCGCTAGAGTTGTGTTACAAGTTGATACTCACAACAGGGACGATGCAGCCGTACAAGAGATTGGATAATGAGAAGTTTGCTTAACGAATCGTCAGTGTTCCTTGCAGACTTGCCACTGAATTTGGCAACTCTTTGGCCTCGGTATAATGGTGAAACTACAGTATTGCTGCATTACTAGGTGAGCTTGTTTTTCCCTGAAAATGGGTTCTGGTTTTGCTAATGCATGAAAGTGCTTGTCTCCAGGCGCTTTTTGCAGTGATGTGGATTGAAAACAATGGACTTGTGTGAAAAGACGCCTGCTGTCAACTCATGGCAGGAAAAATACTATTTTATATTTTAGAGTTAATGGTAACGCTGTGCATGAAGAAAATTTTAGAAATACATATGCACTCATGCTTTGAAAAAAAATCCACTCTGATTCTGAAAGATGTTGCAAGTGGGTGAATGGAGTCTAGAAGCATGCAACAAGCTGAACTGACTCATATTATCTGAACTGCATTAATAGACCTGTTGTCCATTGTGGAACAGTCCCTCATGCTTTGTTGCAGAAAGGCAGACTTGACAATATTAGCCTCTGGCTCAGGGATGCTGCTTTCTGTTTGGTTCAGTTGATTATTTCTCTGAAGAATTTCATTGGAGTTACTGAAGATTGGGTTCTGTGCACGTCTCAGGAGTTGTGTTCTCCAGAAGGGAAGCTGAAATGTATAGGCATCCTGATAAAGCTCAGTTTGTAGTATTGAAAGTAATAGCTGATACATATCTTTTCAGTTTTATTCTTTACAGTTTTAAGTAGGTAATGATATTTAATTTGTGAATAAGACACAGAAAGCCTTATCTATGTTATGCCTGGAGAGAAGGCAGAGCATATTATGAGGGATGTATTAGAGTCTGAAGGCTTCAGATGTTAGTATTCATTGAACACTAGGTGTACACCAAGTCCTTCACTAAAATATTTAGAGAGCTTTATTAATATCCACAGTTGAATACAGTAACTGCCACCATGTCAGCATTATGAATCAGTCTCTGAAGCTGTCAATCGCTCTCTTGTTTACCCTCCAGCCATCTGTAATATTTAGCAGATTCAGACCCTCAAAACAAGACAGTGGTATGCTCAGTTGCTACCATCCCTTTCAGGTGGGCAGCAGTTACAACACATCTATTAGCCTGCATGTTCTCCATCTGTAGTGTCACAGTCCACCTATAACATAGGATTAATTTCCTAAGTTAAGTTCTTTCTCATCAGTTTTACATTAAAAAGTAGTTCATTTAGACAGTAAAATTGCACATAAGAGTAACGCTGTGAAGTGTTAGAGATTACTGCATTGAATTTATCAGCCTATTTGTCCTGGCAGACAGGTGTGTAAAACTAACAACATGTCATTTTGTAGGTGTCATAGCAAATTGTAAGATGGGAATCAGGCAGGAAAAGCAAACATTCCGGAAGATAGAAGAAGCACTTATGTAAATCTGAGAATGTTTTGGAGAGAATTAATTATATTTGAGTTGATTTGCAGAAACATGTATCACCTTCTTTGGAGATGCTGCAAGAAAATTAAAAGGAGTTTCATTATTTAATTCTAGATTACCATACAAATGGAAATACAACTCTACTGCAACTGAGAAAAAACTATTTCACAGAGATAGTCAGTGAATAACACTGAATGCAAAGATCATAGATGGCCAGTTGTAAATTGTAGCAAGCATTGAATTCTTTTGACTTCCTGAATTGAACTTGGATGAGAGCAAGTTTGGAAAGCAGTTATTTCTTAACTAGTGCTATTGGAAATGGATTTACACTGAATATGTAACTATTTCTGTGCACTTAATATACCAAAGTTCAAACAGGTTAATGAAAATGTTCACATTATGGCCCAGATGGAAGGACTGAACTGATGATATGGCTTGGACATCACAGCGTGAGTTGCTTTAGTGGTGGACTTGGCAGTCCTGGGGTAACGGCTGGACTTGACGGTCATGAAGGCCTTTCCCTAGTTGATTCTGTATTAAGAAAAGAGAAGGGGAAAATAGCAAAGATGAAATTAATTAACATGAACATTATTATTCTCTGACTTGTCCAAAACAAGACAAAAATTTTAACTAAATTACATCTGCGTATGTTTTGGGTAAATGCGGGACCTCATTATTGTCTCCAGGTCCGCTTCTTATATTTTACAAATTTTATGTCTAGTTAGTCTAAGGCTAAAGTTGTTCCTCAGCTGTTCTAAAAAGGTGCATAGAACATTCCAGTATGGGGGGAGGGAAGGGAGTTTGCCTCAAGTAATTGAGACTACTTGAAATAAGCAGTGGAAAACCCCCAAGAGTTGAATGAATTTCACAAAATTTCTGATGCCTTAGGTAACAGCTATGCCATGGACAATCTAAGTGTGCCTTTGGCGCCAGGAGGGCCAATAGTATCTTGGGGTGTGGCCAGCAGGTCAAGAGTGACCATCTTGCCCCTCTACTTGGCCCTGGAGAAGCGACATCTGGAGTCCAGTTCTGAGCTCCTCGGTGTAAGAAAGACAAGGAGCTACTGGAAAGAGTCCAGTGGAGGGCCATAAAGATGATCAGGGGTCTGGAGCATCTCCTTTAAGCTCTAGATTGTGGAGGAGAGATTGTGGAACCTGGGCCTGTTTAGTCTAGAGAAGACAAGACTGAGAGGGGATCTCATTAATGCATATGAACCTCTCAAAGGCAGGTACCAAGAGAGTGGTGCCAGGCTGTTTTCAGTGGTGCGCAGTGACAGGACAAGGAACAGTGGCCATAAACAAAACCACAAGAAGCTTCACTTCAACATGAAGAAGGGTTGAGGGTGGCAGAGCACTGGAAAAGGCCGCCCCAGGAGGTTGTGGAGTCTCTCCCTCCATTCAAAACCTGCCTGGACGTGCTCCTGTGTAACCTGCTTTAGGCGGTCCTACCGTGGCAGGGGGTTAGACAGGATGATTTTGAGCTCCTTTCCAACCCTAACAATTGTGATTCTGTGCATTATCAATTTCATAATTAGGAAAATTCTTGCAAGACTTTGCAAAACTTTGCATAACTGTAACCAACTCTGTGTTGAAGACAGCAATATGTAATTCGATATAAATGCATGGCCTAATTCAAGTGACTAATACCTCATGCTAGAGCAAATACTTATTCATTTTCTTTTACTACAAAATTACATGGATCTTATTCATAGATGCAGTTTACAAGCCTTCAAAAAGGAAATTATTTTTTGTCTTTTTCAAAGCAATGAGTTAACTAAATCTTTGCCTCAAAAGTCGTATCTTAACAAACAATGCTACCTGATTTTCGGACATGCCTCGGACGTGGAAGGAGGAATTTTAGGGGAAAAGGTAGATGAAAGATGAGAGGCCATTTTTGCTTTTTCGAGTGGTACTGAAGTCACTGATTGCTGTTTTTTTTATTTCCTTTTTGTTTCTTAAAAGACAAGTTCTTTAAAACTGCTTTGACATTTGAAAACTGTCATTTATGCAGGCACCTTTGGTCTGTTATGCTGTTCTTCCCCCCTCTGCATTATGTATGGGTAGGGTGGGTAACTCTGGTCTTTTAGCAAACAGTGTATACTTTTCAGGAATAAACAGCATGTAACAAAGCTCTTCAGATACTGCTTTTTGAATTTGTGACATCTTTAAATGGATGCATTTGGGGTGGGTTTTGTATGCCATTTTCTTAGCTCTTTCAAGTGCTTTAGCTGAAGCAATTGGCATCTGTCTTAGAGCTGCTTTTTTCGATGTGCTATGGAAACTGAAAACAGAAAAACTGCTTGTCAGACTGACTCCTACAGGAAGACTTTCAGTAATACATTTCCCTTCCTAAACATAAACACCCAAGTGGAGCTTTTTGTTTTGCAACAGACTGAAGTGTAGCTGAGACCTGAACAGGTTCTGGTTTTCTGGGTGGGGGGAAAAGGTCATTGTCACTTGGAAAAAAAAGTAATGTGTACTGTGCTACTGAATCTACCTTAGAAATGCCTTCATTTATCCTTTTCCTGAGTTCAGGGAATATCTGCCTGTTCGGTCAGGCTAGCGGTCTTCCCTGCCAGTAATGTCAGATTTCATGCGCATATTCCAGTACCTGAAGTTAAATGAACTGAGTATCAGCTTTTGTTCCTATATTACTGAAACCATGTTTTAACCTTTTAAATCTTTACGTAGTTTGCGTATGCTTATGCAGACATGGCACCAACTAAATGGAACAGAGCATCTTACATTATAAAGAGCTATACAGACGTGTATCCTTTGCATATATGGTTGGAATACAGAGGGATGTCTCTGCAAGAGGTGTAACCTTTTCCTCAGCATGATGTACGGCATCACAAGGTACTTCAGCATTCAATCAGAAATATGAGTAGGAAGAGACAACTGATACTTCTCTAACATACTTTAAAACTTACTGAATTTGTAATTATTATAAAGTTCCAAAAGAAGAAAAGTTTCCATTTAACTTTTCTTGTATGGTTGTGTTATTTTGTTATTTACTCAGACTATTTAATCTCTTTTCACTGCTTGAAACTTTCCCTCCTCTATTTTGGCTTAGCTAAGATGCTAGCTTACTGCATTACTTTTGATGCATTTGGATAGTTTGGTCTTGGTCTTTGTCTTTAAATTTCCTAAGGCAGATGTCCCTAAGTGTTTCCTTATTGTTTGTTTGATTGGTTGATTTTTTTACCTTGCATTTAACTCCCATTTGATTGCTGCTGCTGCTATTTCCTGAATTTATTTATGACTGCCTCCTTGAATACCAGTTCTTCGTTTACTATGCCTTCCCGTTTTAAGGTTCATAAACTCCATAGTTGCTCTTGGTAAAGTTACATTCTGTCTTCAGATTGTCTTCCAACAGATTCCTCTTAGCAACAAAAAAAGGCTAGCTTATTTCTGATGTGTTTCATATTCAGCAACACTTTCCTAAACTTTGGTAATGCGCAACAGGTGATCTTGAATACATCCCTAATCTGTCTTTAAAATATCTAGGTCAATTTATCTATTTTGTTCCTGCTGTTGAAAGTGGTAGAATGTGATTGTTCCTTGGCTCTGCGGTTTAAATCATCCAGATTGTGTAAATGTCTTCCTTTCTGACACTGGGGAAAGCCTTAATTGTGCCACTTCCATTGTCAATATGATATGGTTTTGTAACTGCAGGAAACTTGGTGAGAAGCCAGCAAAAAAACTCGTCTTCTCTGCAATAGGTGTAAAAATCTCTGAAACCTGGATAATTCAGACAAGTTCATGTGTTCTTCAAAGCTGGGATTATGAAACTCGAGGTATTATAGAATTGGAAGCTTCTACAAAAAAGTAAATGGCAGCCACATAAAACAATGGTGTGAGCGCTCTATATTTTCAAGATTAATCTACATGAGTCACCTATGAAGTCTGAACAGCAATAGCATCTCTCGAAGTGATCTGACAATCACAGTTGTTGAAATTCAAGTATCGGGTTTTAAAGTGGGTTCCAGGCTCAAGGAAGTATTACATGTTCAAGCTGTCTGTGTAGACATAATGTTCTTGGAAGCAGGCACTTGAAACGCTGTTTGGTACATACATAAACCAGGGATAGTGCTTTTATCTCATGTAATGCAAGTAAATGTTACTTGCAGTCAATTCCTCATTCAGCGTTCTGTTGATTACAGGAGAAAGAAAAGGTTTGCAAATGAAAGAATGTTGGGATTTATCGGGGGCAATTATTTATCAGGGATCATAAATGATACCATTCTCACTGAGGCGGAATGTTAGGGAATGGTAGAAGGCAAAACACTAAAGTCAAACGGTAAGAGACAGAAAGCAAAAAGCAAAAGGTAGGAGACGGATAAAGGCAAAAGTCAAATCTGTAAAGGCAAAACTCCAAAGGCTAAAGGCGAAAGGCAAAGGCAATAGGCAAAAAGGGAGAATGACAATGGCAAATGGCAAAAAGCAAAGAGGCAAAAGGCAAAAGGCAAAAGGAAGAAGAACAAATGCAAGAGGCAAAAGTCTGAAGGGAGAATGTGGAACGATGAAGTAGAAATGCAAAAGGCAAATGTCAAATGTCAAAAGTCAAAGGTGGAAGGCAGAAGGCAAAACTCTAAAGGCAAAAGGCAAGAGGCAAAAGGCAGATGGAAGAAGGGAAAAGAAAAGAAGGAAACTAACAAAAAGGAACCCGGCAAAAGGAAGAAGGACAAATGGAAAAGGCCAAAGGAAATAGGCAAAAGGAAAAAGGCAAAAGGCTAAAGAGAAAAAGTAAAAGTTAAAAGGGAAACGGCAAAAAAACCAAAAGGCAAAAGGGACCTAGGAATATGCAATAGTCTAAAGGCAAAAGGCAGAAAGAAGGAGAAATGCAAACGGAAGAGGGAGAAGTCAAATGTCAAAAGACAAAAGGCAAGATGCAGAAGGCAAAAAGGAATGAGGCAAAAAGTAAAAAGCAAAAGGAAGAAGGATAAATGCAAAAGGCAAGAGGCAAAAGTAAAATGTCTAAAGGTAACGTTTTGAAGTCAAAAGGCAACGGCAAAAGGCGGAATGTGAATGGCAAAAGGAAATGGCAAAAGGCAGAAGGAAGAAGGATATGTGCAAAAGGGGAAAGGAAATATGCAAAAAGCAGAAGGAAAAAGAAAGAAGGATAAATTCCACAGGCAAAGGCAAAAAGCAGAATACAGAAGGCAAAAGGATAAAGACAAAAGTCAAGAGGCTAAAGGCAGGAGTCAAAAGGCAAAAATAAAATGAAACAGGCAAAAGGTAAAAGGCAAAAGGAAAAAGGATAAATGCAAGCGGCAAAATTAAAAAAAAAAGAAGAATGCAGAAAGATGAAGTAGAAATGTAAAAGGCAAAAGTCAAATGTCAAAAGACAAAGGTGGAATGTAGAAGGCAAAATTCTAAAGGCAAAAGGCAAGAGGCAGAAGGCAGAAGGAAGAAGGGAAAAGGCTGAAAGGAAACCGGTAAAAAGGAAAAGGCAAAAGGCAGAATGACAAATGGAAAAGGCAAAAGGAAAAATGCAGAAGACTAAAAGCAAACAGGCCACAGGGCCAAGGCAAAAGGAAGAAGGATAAATGCTACAGGCAGAAGTGTAAAGGCCAACGGAAGAAAGAAGAAGTAGGAATGCAAAAGGCCAAAGGGAAAAGGTAGAAGGCAAAAAGGAAAGAGGCCAAAGGAAGAAGGATAAGTGCAAACAGATAAAAGGTAAATGGGAAAATGCAAATGACAAATGGCAAGAGAAAAAAGGGTCAATGCAGAAGGCAAAGTCAAATCTCAAAAGGCAAAACTCCAAAGGCTAAAGGCAAAAGACAAAAGACAAAGGCAAAAGGCAAAGGCAAAAGGCAAGAAGGAAGAATGACAATGGCAAAAAGCAAAGAGGCAAAAGACAAAAGGAAGGAGGACAAATGTAAGATGTAAAATTCTAAAAGAAGAATGCAGAAAGATGAAGTAGAAGTGCAAAAGGCAAAAGTCAAATGGTGGAAGGTAGAAGGGAAAACTCTAAAGGCAAAAGGCAAGAGGCAGAAGGCAGAAGGAAAAGGGAAAAGGCAAAAAGGAAACAGGCAAAAAGGAAACCGGTAAAAGGAAGAAGGACAAATGGAAAAGGCTAAAGGAAATAGGGGAAATGCTAAGGAGAAGAGGTAAAAGGTAGGAGGCAAAAGTACCTTCTGCCTATTGTCATTTGACTTTCGCCTTTTGCATTTCTTCTTTCTGCCTTTTTTGCCTGTTTCTCTTCTGTCTTCTACCTTTTGACTTTAGACTTTTGTCTTTTGCCTTTCGCTTTTTTGTGCTTATCCTTCCTGCTTTTGCCCCTTTCTCTTCTTCCTTTGCCATTTTAAGCATTGCCTTGGATCTTTTGCCTTTTGACCTTTGTCTTTTGCCTTTTGAATTTCTACTTCTTCTTTCTGATATTTGCCTTTAGGCTCCTGCCTGTTGAATTTCTCCTTCTACATTTTCCTTGGCCTGTTTCCTTTTTGCCTTCATTTCCTTTAGAGATTTGACTTTTTTCTTCTGCAATTACCCTTCTTTCTATTGCCATTTGTCATTTTGATTTTCCCATTTGCCTTTTACCTGTTTGCACTTATCCTTCTTCCTTTGGCCTCTTTCCTTTTTGCCTTCTACCTTTTCCCTTTGGCCTTTTGCATTCCTACTTCTTTCTTCCGTTGGCCTTTACAGTTTGGCCTGTAGCATTTATCCTTTTTCCTTTTGCCTTTGCCCTGTGGCCCCTTTGCTTTTTGTTTTCTGCATTCTGCCTTTTGCCTTTCGACCTAAGGCTTTTGGCTTCAGACATTTGACTTTTCCCTTTTGCATTTATCCTTCTTTCTTTTTCCTTCTGCCTTTTGCCTTTTTCCCTTCCCCTTTTGCACTTATCCTTCTTCCTTTTGCTTTTTGCCATTTGCCTCTTACCTTTTTCTTTTTCTCTTTAGCCTTTTGCCTTTTGCCTTTGCCATTTGTCAGTCTTCCTTTTGCCTTTTCCTTTTTGACATTGGCCTTCTGCCTTCTGCCTTTTGCCTTTTAGAATTTTTAGATTGTCCATGGCATAGCTGTTACCTAAGGCATCAGAAATTTTGTGAAATTCATTCAACTCTTGGGGGTTTTCCACTGCTTATTTCAAGTAGTCTCAATTACTTGAGGCAAACTCCCTTCCCTCCCCCCATACTGGAATGTTCTATGCACCTTTTTGGAACAGCTGAGGAACAACGTTAGCCTTAGACTAACTAGACATAAAATTTGTAAAATATAAGCAGCGGACCTGGAGACAATAATGAGGTCCCGCATTTACCCAAAACATACGCAGATGTAATTTAGTTAAAATTTTTGTCTTGTTTTGGACAAGTCAGAGAATAATAATGTTCATGTTAATTAATTTCATCTTTGCTATTTTCCCCTTCTGTTTTCTTAATACAGAATCAACTAGGGAAAGGCCTTCAAGACCGTCAAGTCCAGCCGTTACCCCAGGACTGCCAAGTCCACCACTAAAGCAACTCACGCTGTGATGTCCAAGCCATATCATCAGTTCAGTCCTTCCATCTGGGCCATAATATGAACATTTTCATTAACCTGTTTGAACTTTGGTATATTAAGTGCACAGAAATAGTTACATATTCAGTGTAAATCCATTTCCAATAGCACTAGTTAAGAAATAACTGCTTTCCAAACTTGCTCTCATCCAAGTTCAATTCAGGAAGTCAAAAGAATTCAATGCTTGCTACAATTTACAACTGGCCATCTATGATCTTTGCATTCAGTGTTATTCACTGACTATCTCTGTGAAATAGTTTTTTCTCAGTTGCAGTAGAGTTGTATTTCCATTTGTATGGTAATCTAGAATTAAATAATGAAACTCCTTTTAATTTTCTTGCAGCAGCTCCAAAGAAGGTGATACATGTTTCTGCAAATCAACTCAAATATAATTAATTCTCTCCAAAACATTCTCAGATTTACATAAGTGCTTCTTCTATCTTCCGGAATGTTTGCTTTTCCTGCCTGATTCCCATCTTACAATTTGCTATGACACCTACAAAATGACATGTTAGTTTTACACACCTGTCTGCCAGGACAAATAGGCTGATAAATTCAATGCAGTAATCTCTAACACTTCACAGCGTTACTCTTATGTGCAATTTTACTGTCTAAATGAACTATTTTTTAATGTAAAACTAATGAGAAAGAACTTAACTTAGGAAATTAATCCTATGTTATAGGTGGACTGTGACACTACAGATGGAGAACATGCAGGCTAATAGATGTGTTGTAACTGCTGCCCACCTGAAAGGGATGGTAGCACCTGAGCATACCACTGTCTTGTTTCGAGAGTCTGAATCTGCTAAATATTACAGATGGCTGGAGGGTAAACAAGAGAGCGATTGACAGCTTCAGAGACTGATTCATAATGCTGACATGGTGGCAGTTACTGTATTCAACTGTGGATATCAGTAAAGCTCTCTAAATATTTTAGTGAAGGACTTGGTGTACACCTAGTGTTCAATGAATACTAACATCTGAAGCCTTCAGACTCTAATACATCCCTCATAATATGCTCTGCCTTCTCTCCAGGCATAACATAGATAAGGCTTTCTGTGTCTTATTCACAAATTAAATATCATTACCTACTTAAAACTGTAAAGAATAAAACTGAAAAGATATGTATCAGCTATTACTTTCAATACTACAAACAACTGAGCTTTATCAGGATGCCTATACATTTCAGCTTCCCTTCTGGAGAACACAACTCCTGAGACGTGCACGGAACCCAATCTTCAGTAACTCCAATGAAATTCTTCAGAGAAATAATCAACTGAACCAAACAGAAAGCAGCATCCCTGAGCCAGAGGCTAATATTGTCAAGTCTGCCTTTCTGCAACAAAGCATGAGGGACAGTTCCACAATGGACAACAGGTCTATTAATGCAGTTCAGATAATATGAGTCAGTTCAGCTTGTTGCATGCTTCTAGACTCCATTCACCCACTTGCAACTCTTTCAGAATCAGAGTGGATTTTTTTTCAAAGCATGAGTGCATATGTATTTCTAAAATTTTCTTCATGCACAGCGTTACCATTAACTCTAAAATATAAAATAGTATTTTTCCTGCCATGAGTTGACAGCAGGCGTCTTTTCACACAAGTCCGTTGTTTTCAATCCACATCACTGCAAAACGCCTGGAGACAAGCACTTTCATGCATTAGCAAAAACAGAACCCATTTTCAGGGAAAAACAAGCTCACCTAGTAATGCAGCAATACTGTAGTTTCACCATTATACCGAGGCCAAAGAGTTGGCAAATTCAGTGGCAAGTCTGCAAGGAACACTGACGATTCGTTAAGCAAACTTCTCATTATCCAATCTCTTGTACGGCTGCATCATCCCTGTTGTGAGTATCAACTTGTAACACAACTCTAGCGACCCCGTGAAAGAGCAGATCTGCGTGTTGTAGTCACTATGAAAAAGAGGATGCAGCCTCGCAACCTGTAAAAAACTGCGTGAGCAGAGACGACATGATGTTAACAAAGAGCACGATGTTAAAGAACAAAAAAGAAGAAACACAGGAAAACATGATCAAGGCCTACGTATCTCAAGGTCCTTGTGCTATTACTGGTGTCCTGCCTGGGGGGTGAGAGGGGAGCTGATATTCTACAGCACTACGTGGTTTGCAGGAGAAACCACAGGCCCGCCAGAGACTGGAAACAAAACAACGATTGATTTTATTGTAAACTTCCCTAACACTGCCTCAGGTTTCACAAGCTCTTACTTTCATAAAAGACTTGAAGTAGCGGTAAAAAAAGATTAAGGAAAGAAAGCAAAGATTAATAAGCTCATCACCCATCAGACCCATCAGTGACCCCTTACAGCAAGTCATCCAACGATCCCACCATAGAGGAGCACAACCCATGCGGTCCAAGGCCGCCTTTTGCCAGGTCAGGCTCTCTTGGTTCCTCCCAGTCATTTCCATCCCTGCACATGCGTCATGAGCTGGTCTGGAATGTTCCAGACTGTGGCAGGGGGATCTGGTGAGCCCCAGACCCACTTAACGCTGTGCACTGATGGGCGCCACAGTGTCAGTGCCGCTGCCTCCGGGCAGTTGATCTTCTCGGTCTCAGAGCAGGCACACAGGAAACCATCCCCCACCTTCCTGGAGCGTGATCCCTGTTCTGCCCCTCACCACCAACCCGCTGCTCACCAGGGACAGGCGCTCAGCCCCCCTCAGTGCCTTCCACCCTTTCAGTTGCTTTGAGACACACACAGAAAGGGTCTCTTGACCATCACAACTGGGTTTAAGAAGTAAAAAGCCACAAGAATGTAGCATTGGAGCTTTTTATGAAGTGATCTTCCTGTAATAGGAGCTCAATAGGGAGGAAAGCAGAGAGCGGGCAAAGGCTGCAACTAAAATAAGATGACGGTTTGATAGGAAAAGAAGACCTGTAATAACACCTGAAAATCTAATAGAAGCTTGTTCTTCCTGAAAGTGAATTCCATGAAACCAAATGCAAGCCCTTCAAAAAGTCTAAATAATGTATTGCCTATGCATAGGCAAGCATCAAATGAGAAGTTCAGTAAAAGGGAATATACAGCGGTGTGCCTATCTCCACAAGCATTTACAATTATAAATCAATGCATTTGGCTTGTAACAGCAATCCATCTTTCATCTTGCCTTCATTACCATGATATCTGAGGCTCTGTGAGTATTCAAGCAGCTAACAAAAATATTTAACTTGGCGACTTAATAACACACCTCAGTCAGAGACAGAAGTACCCAACGATAAATGAACTCTATAATACCCTTTCTGGCACTCATGTTTACTTCTCATAAAAGGAGAAACAAAAAATTACTGTAAAATATTCTCCGTATGATTTTCTACACCATATAATGAGAAATACATCATCCCTGAAAACAGCACTGGTGAAATGACTATAGCATACAGGAGAACAGGTACACAGCTTCATTGCTCTTACAACCTAGCATTATCTAACCAGCCAGATTCTCGGTGCTTCCTGGGGCCTCTGGCAGCAGAATACCCTGGCGGAATTCAAGCAGCATCTGGAGGTTGTTACGGTTCCTCAGCAACCGGCTGGAGGGAGAGCAGGTGCTGCAGGATGAGACTTTCTACATTGGGTGTGGAGAAAATGTTGAACAAACAGGTGGATTGCTTTTTTCTTTTAATTCTCAAATTTGTAGCTTGGCAGCTGTAGCTTTTCCAGGAGTGCCCTTGACAGAGTCATGAACTTTGTTCTCGGCTTCAAATGGGAATATGTGTGGCTGTCCCTATATGTATGATTTTATATGTGATCGTCTTTTCTTGGAAAGTTAGTCACTCTTGCTGGTAACAGCAACGGCACTTTCACTCACTCTCTGTTTTGATTTAAATGATGCGTATCCTTAATTCCATTTGATTGGCTACCAACCAGAGAAGAATTATCATTTCAATGTTAGTTCATTACAAAATAATACTAACACATTTAAGGGATGAATGAATATTTTCAGTTTATATTGCTTAATGGTTTTATGTTGATTCCCATTTGCAATTATACCTCTTTCCACTGTTTGGAAATCATAAAGAAAACTGTAAGAGGAGTAAAAATTTATTATTTTTACAAAAAATTTACCGTTTATTAAAAAATTTACTATTTACTAAAAATTTGCTATCTTTACTTCCCTGGCATCTAAACTACCTTCACTGTCTTTAAAACCTCTCAAACAGAAAGTTTTGCACTTGACAGGACAAGGTGCAGAGGCTTTCCCGTACAGGGCAAATGGACTCCTGAAGGTCTATACACATTATAACATATTATTACACATTATTACACATGACCACTAGAAGTCGACAGCAAAACACCCATTTTTAAAGTATTTCTTATCAACCAAACATCATAACTTTTTGGGAAACCGCAAAACTATTTTTTAAGCCCTGGAGTTGTTTATTTTCTTTTGATTGCCAGTGACATCAAAGAGGAAATACTGGCATAGGAAAATCGTTTTGCTTATAAAATCCAAATCAAAGAAGAGTGTATCAGCTCTTCCTGGCAGGCAAGAGTAAATTTCAGGAAATATGAAAGCTGGGAAAAGAGATACTCTGGGAATCGGTACCACGATGCTGCTTTCCATCTTCATCTGCTGAGGTTTTTCCTCGTATATCTTCAGAGTAATTAGGAGGAGCAAGATGCAGAACATCCGGGTTACTTAAGAGACAAAATGTTTTCATCAGTAAAATAGTAACATAATGCTGTAAGATTAGTATGGAGAATATCGTACAGTAGAGTTTTTGTTCTGAAATCAATAGCATTTATAAACTGTCAGTGTAGGAGAGAGCTTCAGTATATTCTTGAGGTACAGAAATGTTTAAGTCCATCCTTTATAGTGAAATTGTTTACAGACACTGGCTTAGTACAAACTTGGTACAAACAAGTTACAAACTCATTGTTTCATTCAACAAACAAAACAAACAGATTTTTTTATCTGACAATTATTAGACTTTTCTGTGCTGCGGAGTCGTCGTGGTTTAAGCCCAGCCATCAAAGTTTGAGTAGCTGCTGTACTTGTCGCTGGGGCTGGTGTAGCTGCTGTGCTTGGAGCTGGAGTAGCGGCGCTGTCTGTTGCTTTGCCATCAGATCCAGGGACATTTATTTCCCTTTGAAGGTGCTGGAGAGGGTTGAAGAGGGCTCTGTAAGCATAGGCCAAGCCCCAGCATGTTGCCATGATTTGTCCGTCTCTGGTGCGACCAGACTGACAACACACCCCCTTTAAGTGTTTTACTAATTTTTCTGGATTTTGCACTTGTTCAGTGGTGAAATTCCAAAGCACTGGAGGGGCCCACTGGCCTAGATACCTGCCCATACTACCCCACACGCCCTGCAACTCATGGCTGTCCAGCCTCGGGGAAGCTCTCTTGATCCACCTATATCATCATCTAACCCTAGATAAGGCCCAAACCCAACTCTGCTTAACTCTCCAGATCAGACCAAACGGTTGTGGGTAAAACACACTCTGTATGCGTGCCAAGATGGTGATCCCCATCACAATCAGCAGGCAGGCCTCAAGGGTATTCAAAGGCCATTCAAAACCTTCAGGACTCTCACATGATAACATTAACGGTCTGGTAGGGGGACTGGGAGCATAAAGGAATGTCTCCTTCACAGGTTGACCACCCAAGGAGGGGAAAAAAGATGTGCAATTGCTAAATACTTCCATTTTATACCTCCCAATGTATAGAGGTGATGACCACACTGGGAACACAAGCCAGATCAGTTTCATGATCAACGAGTCTATTGTATTGCAAGACATTACCATCAAGCACAATGAAAGAAGAATCTTAGCCCAAGCCCCCCGGGCAGTAAACGTTAAAGCAGCAAATCCTCGGCTGACCCACCGAGGAGGTAAAAAAAGATGTGTAATTGCTAGAAAATTCCATTATATGCCTCCCAGAGGAGCACCTCCCGTATGAAGATAGGCTGAGAAAGTTGGGGCTGTTCTATTCTAATAGAGAATAGCTTTTAATTCAGCAGCTACTTTTTAGATGAGGTAGATTTGAAGTGGCTGTCCCCGTGTAACTTAACAGTTCTTTCTAACTTTTCCAGGTGACAAAATACAATCTCCTCTCCATAAACAGAAGTTCCCTGCACTCTTTAAATTACTCTCTTCCAAAGACAGTCTGTGGGATGGCAAGATGGCCAAGAGACTTGAGGCTTTGGTACTGAATGTGAAGAAGGATGGAATGAAAGCATAGCCAAATCACAGCAATACTGACCAGTGGCCTTCTGGGCAAAAGTAATGCTTTTGCTTTTCAGGTGAGAAAAGGAACAAGATGCTTAAGTTCTTTCCTTGTCAAGACCTTTTCCTGGATGCAAGTGCCTCCTCAGGTGTTTTGGGAGAAAAACCAAAGTTCCTGAGAGAAAAAAAGGCTTCTACAAGTGCAACCATCGCATGACCTTTTTGACTTCTTGGACAGGTAAGTATCAGAGAGAGAGAGAGAAGTGAAACCCAGCGATGGAGAGAGGAATAAAAAGGGAAGGGGCTCATCCAAATACAGAGACTGGCCAGATATGCATTGGACATTTTATTTCTGTATAGAAATGGTTAGAAAATTCAGAAAGGCATAGTACACATGATGCTATCAACACTGAGAACTGCAGGCAGTCTGCACAAGGCATTCTAGCAAATGCAAGGGGAATAAGCGCGTACCAGCTGCTCACCCCTGCTACCAGCACTCTGTTGGTACTGATTTGAGACAGCTTTGTTTGCAGACGTCTGCGACCCCTGCTATCATCTCCAGTGCTTCTCCCATCAGAGTGCAGAAGGATCTGAGGGATTTTTTTTTTTTCCCTTTTTCCAAAATAGGACTCAGGGTGGGAGGCAGTTGTTTGCTTCTGTGATGGCTTTCTTTTATTATTGCTATTTTGTTTCCTTCTTGCTGCTCTTTTTGTTTCTGTTTCTGCACCTCTCTGCCCACCATGAACAGTTGTCAATGAAAACACAGTGCTGCAATTCAGCGCTCCTTTCTGTTGCCTGCCTGCATTTTCTTTCAGAAGCAAGTTTCTCTTTACTTCTGGACCTTAACAGGTGTCTGAGATATGCAGCTGCATTCCAACAGCAGGCAGTACTCTTCTGGAGCTTAGCTGAATCTTTTTCAAGGTGTAGCAGTAGTTCTTCTGCATTCATAAATATCTTTCAGTCATTTCTTTCCTAATCCAAAGACTCTCTCAGTATACCTTCTTTGCTGTTTTCCATTCCGCAGGATGCAGATGGCAAGGCAGAGAGATAGGACTATTGTAATACTTTTTGCTTTTTTGCTCATACAGATGAAAAGCCACTCGAAGAGTAGTCTTGTGACGTAACATGAAATTACTGGAAGTCCTTTCCAACCCTAACTATCCTATCCTAATCCTAACTATTCTATGAGCCTACGAAGTGTGTACTCACACAATGTGAGATAACTCTTATCCTATAACATGCTTCCTAAACTATCTCCTAACTCTATCCTAAAGTGTATCCTAAAATTTGTCTTCAAAAGACACAATAATAAAATAATAAACATAGTTGTAAACACGGTAACGACTGCAGTAACAAACATCGCAACAAGCGCAGTAACAACAGCAGTAACAAAGTCCAGAGGCCAGCTCCCCCCTGGGGAGATGCTCCAGCGGGTGTGCCTCTGCTGGCGGAGCTGAGGAGTGAGCCAGCAAGGCCTCCTGCGAGGGCCTGGGATGGGTCTGAAGGCGCTGCTCCGGCTCCGGGGGCAGTTGGTGGAACCTTCCAGCCAGAGCAGAAGGACGCGGTGGATCTGTCCTCGCCGCTGCCGAGGTGGTGCTGGGGCCGCAGGGTGGAACGGCAGCCCAGGCAGCAGAGCTCCCCTGGGGAATCCAGAGTGGTAAACGGGCACCTACAAGGGCAGAGTCAGAAAGCACAGATGAAACCATGAGGGCAGGAGCAGGCGGGACTTGCCTCCTGGGGTTTTCGGCAGTCTGCTTTAAAAGAGGTCATTGCAAGCACAGGAGAGAGGCTCCGTACTGGCTCCTAACTGACAACTACAGCGTTGCTTTGGTCCCTTCTCAACATATGCGATACCCTCAGAGCACGGGAAGTTGACGGAGATGGGCAGTGGCCCCTCGCCAGGCAGCAGGGCTTGGCAGGGAGACCTAGGAAGCTGGGATATGGTCCTTTCCAAACCCAAGCAGCAGCATCCCACGCTCTGCCATGCTAAAATCACAGGTTGGCAGGCAATGCTGAGGTAGCACGTTTCTCCTGACATGCATGTTCCCCCGAGGGCAGGACCATCTCAGGAACGTTTCCTGTATTCAGACCTTGGCAGAAAGATGGAACAGAGGGTCTGCTACATACCTGGGTGCCTTGTTCCCCTGCTCGAACTTCTTCCCTCGCCCATCCCTCAGAGCTCGGGTTTGCTCTTCTTCAGGGACGGTGGCCCATCGCTGCCCTCTTCCCAGGTTGCTCTTCGCTTCCTGGTGTTGCGCAAAGAGCCTGGGAACCTTTCCATGCAATAGCAGTGTTAGACACGTGAAGCCATGGTTGCCTTGAACCAAGCAAAGCCAGGCAGTTTTACCTTTTGTCCCCGGAAAAGCTCCTCTGCTCTTCGCTCTCGGGAGCAACAGGAGGCACCTGCAATGCAAATGTGTAGGTTAGCAGGGGCAAGGACTTCCCCGCACCATTGCCACCCTAGCTCTAGAAGGCACATCCCTTGGATGGGTTTGCTCAGCTCAGCTGAGCCAATTGTGGAGGGATCAGCTCACAAAGCGGGATGGCCAGCCTGCATCAGCCTCGCTCTGCACTTTGGCAGAGCTGCAGGCTGGTGGAGGACTGTGCTTGTCCCTGCAGTGGCAGCGCAGCTTCTGAGGGGGGAGGCTTTAGCTGTCACTCTGCTTGTGCGCTGCACTTACCTCTGCTGCTTCCAGCTCTGTTCGTGGTGCTGGAGGCTCCTGGCTGCCCTCACTGGCCAGCCCGGCAGCCTGCTCGCCAAGGAGTTCCTCCTGGTGTTCTATGAGGAACTCGACGAGCTGCGTCACCTGCGCAGAGCAAACCACTGGTTTGAGGGAGGGGGCTCAAATGATGAGGGCTCAAACAGCCTTTCCCAGCCTGACCCGCGCTTCTGGGCAGGAAGGTGCAGCCGTGGGGCTGCTTTTCCCGGCTGCTGCCCCATGGCTTTGCTGACGGGAGGAGGCAGGCAGGGCCCTCTGAGCGCCAGAGCTGGGCTGGGCTGGGGACGCTGTAGGTGGGCGGTGAACACAGCTTACCCTCCCTGTCTCCTGAGCCAGGACTTCCAGGGGCAGCTCCTGGGGTGGGCTCAGGAGGTTTGGTGCCAAGCAGATGGCCAGGTTCCCAGCAGACATCTTGGTGGTGGCCACGCTCTTGCTGATGCTGCTCAGCAGCGACAGCAAGTGCCGGAGCAGGAGGAGGTTGGCCTCTGGTAACTTGCTGGCCACCCTGAGGGAACAGGAGCACAGCCTTGGTGAAGTTGGTGTTGACAGCACAGGTCTCCCAGGTTGATCTCACCCGGGGCCACCGTCTGCTCTACAGCAGAGAGACTGCTTTTGCTGAGATACATCCACCTCCCTCCCTCCCTGCCCTTCTGAAAGAGGCCCTTGTTGCAGCAAGCCCCAATGCCTGTGGGAAGTGCTCCCCAGGAAGAAAAGCCTTTCCGTGCCCCTTTTCCCCCAAATATAACCCCCACAGCAGCAGGAGGTGGCTAACAGGAGCCATGGCTATTTCAGGCAGGCCATTGCTTTGCAGCTGAGTCCCAGCCTGTGCCAGTCCCTGCTGCCTGCTGCCACACTTACTCCCTCAGTGCTGCCAGCCTCTCCTGCCTGCTGGTCTTCTCCATGGCTCTCATCCACTCCTCAAACAGGTGGACGTTGAGGAGCTTGGAGGGGATCTTCCGGAGGAGGTCCTGCAGTGCCAAGGGCTCCACGTGAGGCTTTGGACCGTGCCCCCAGGAGCAGCCACAGCATCCCCAGCCCTCTGGCTCATGAGCAGCCAGCTGAGTTTCCTCCTGTGCTCCCGCAGGTGCCCATCGGCACCAAGAGAGCCGGGAGCTGCAGGGCTGCGGGTCAGCGGGGCTCACCTTCAAGAGCACAGCCAGCAGCAGCACGGGGTGGTTTTCCAGCCGGACCGGCACCCCGCTGTCGAGGGCCTCCCTGATCTCTCGGGAGGCGCGCTCGCTGGCTGACAGCCGGAAGATCCCCTCCGTGGATGGGCCGTGCTCCCGGAGCAGAGCCAGCAGGTCCTGAGGGCACAGAGGAGGAGAGTTGATGGGTTGGAGACAGGCCCTGAGGGAGGTGCTGGGGACAGCCTCTCTCTGGAGGAGCAAGCAGGATGGGATGGGATGGGATGGGATGGGATGGGATGGGATGGGATGGGATGGGATGGGATGGGGTGGGATGGGGACCTCCTGCCCAGGCTGGCTTACCTGAATGGGCTGGGGCAGCATGCCGTCCTGGCTGCACAGATCTGCCAGGGGCCGGCCAAACAGAGCTCCGACAGCAGCAGAGCCCGATGGCCCCGATGCCCCTGCTGCAGCCGAGGTCCCTGGCCGGGCAAATGGCCAGGGCAGCCTCCTCCTGCTCCGGCGGGTCCCGCCTGCCGCCAAGGGAAACAGAGCAAAGAGCCATGGAGGAGAAGCACCAGGAGAGGGCTCCCTGACTCCCTCCGTGCTGTCCCCCCCACCACCGCAGGCACGGGCGAGGCGGCATCATTTGGGACCCAGGGGTCCTGAGGCCCATCACAGCACGCAGCCCACGTGCCCGCCTGCAAGAGCAGCAGAGAACGGTGCCTGTCTTCTCCACACTCACCATCCACGTGGCCACGTCCACCTTCACTGCTGGAGGGAACAACTGGCAGCTGCTTGGCACCAGCCTGCAAGAAATGGGCTACATTCACCAAGGAGTCCCGCAGCAGAAAGGGCCCTGGAGAGCCGCATCAGCCCCTGGCCATGTGTGAGAGGTGGGGATGGGAGAGATTGCACTGCACGGGACCCTGACCTCAGCCTGGCACTGGAGGAGCTTCTCGAGGCTGCCGGCATCCAGTGTCGTCCCCTGGACAAGGGGAAAAGAGCAGAAGGTGAGGAGTGATGCAGGTGATGCTGGGCTGGGGCAGCCTCTGGGGGCAGAGCAAAGGCAGCAGGGACACTCACAGCATGACGGCCCCTCAGCTCCTTCAGCACCAGGTTTATGGAAGGTAGCCGGGTCACCCGGGCTCCCTGAACTCCTTCCGGTGGTCTGTGCACAGGGAAGGGGCAGAGAAAGAACTGTGTGAGACCCAAGCCAGCTCTTCCCTCTGCTCTCAGCCTGGGCAGTGCTTCCACGCTGCCCGGAACAGCCGGCACAGCCCGGCAGTGGAGCAGTGGAGCAGGAGCAGCAGGAGTGGTGAGGATTGGGCCCGGCAGGTGTTGCCTGGACACAGCTGGATGACGCATCCTTGCCAGATGTGCCCTCTCAGCAGTGGGGGCACCTCTGCCTGCAGCTCTGGGGCGCCTCTGCGCAGCTGAACAGAGGCATTTTGTCATCATTCACATGCTATTCGTGGAGCAACCCCCCATCATGGGAGCACGGGCAGCCCAGGCTGCAGTGCCAGGCAGGGCTTACCCAAGGAGGGCGCTGACCCAGAGATCCTTCACTGCCCGGGAGCTGCCGCAAGAGAGGAGAAAGAGACTTAGTGCCTGCTGTGCCCCAGCGGATGATGCCCCATGGGGCAGGGCAGAGGTGCTGCCCATCCCTCTGGTGGGACGTTGCAGCGGGACTCACCAGAAAGTGACAACGCAGGAGCCAGAGGGCCAGAGGAAGACAAGGGAGCTGCTGGCCTTCCCTTCCTCCTCCTCCTCAGCAGCATCGCTCCCTGAGCCTTGCCCGCCACTCAGCACCTGCAGCAGGCGCAGGGCCAGGCTGAGCAGGGGGCGCGGGGCGCTGCCACGTCTGCAGAGGGGAAAGGCAGGAAGTGACCTGGAGGTGACCAAGCCCACTGGCCCCCTTCTAGGGCCTGCCTGGCACGGGCGCAGCCACAGGTGCATCCAGCAGCAGGGTGCTGGGGGCCTGGGGCTGCTCCTTGGCTGTCCCTGCTGTGCTGCCCTGGTGCCAGGAACAGGGCTTTGGAGGAAAGGCAGCGGGGCTCTGTTAATCTTACTTGGTCTTGGCGATGACCAGGGTGTCTCTGAAGAGGAGGAGGTCCCTCTTCTTCCTCTGGCCGCGGCCCTGGCTCACCCGCACACGCTCCCTGAAGAGTGGCTCGGGCAGCGCCGGGTCAAGCTCATGCCGCTCTTCGGGGCCAGGGTCATCCCTGCAGAGCAGATGGCATCAGGCATGAGCAAGGCGGCTGCTGGGGGGCCCGGCTGTGCCAGCGCTTCCCCGAGCTGTGGAGGAACCCACCTGGACCCAAAGCAGCACAGCCACTGCCCCATGCTGACAGGGCCGCGAGAAGACGCGTGAGTAAAAAAGCGTTAATGCTCGGCGCAGGAGCACTCCTCGACAGGAGAAAAGCACTCCCGGTGCCGCTGGTGCTGCTGCTGGCAGCACCGTCCGTGCAGGCACTGGGGCCGTTGCCGGGGCAGCGCCGGCTTAGAACGGAGCACCGTTGGGCCCTCGGTTCTGGAACCCGGGTCCAGCGTGGGCGGAGCCCTGTGGGGCTCTCCTCAGGATGCCCATGTCCAGCCTCAGCCCCCAGGTCTCCTGCCTTACAACCGCAGTTTCCACCAGTGGGAACTCACGGCTCCTGCAGCCATGGTCTTGTAACTCTCAGGACCAGGGAGCCCCAGGTCTGCCATGCACACTGAAGACTGAGGCAACACAAAGGCAGTAAATGCCTCTGTCGTTTCTTCATCCCCGCTTTTCAGTGGCCTTCTTCATAAAGTATTGATCTGATACTTTCCATGATATTTCCAGCTGAGGTGTGGGTAATGGACGTCTCCCAGAAGGACAAGAGCTACCTATGCAAAGATTTCTCCTAACTGCCTATAGAATCCTGCCTCTTTGTGTTGTGGTTTAAGCACAGCCAGTAACTCAGAACCACACGGTCTCTTTCTTGCTCCCTGCCTTCTTGCCCCCATCCCCTGCTCCCAGAGAGATGGGAAGGATGATTCAAAGAATGTAACTCTCGCTGGTTGAGATAAGGACAGCCTGGTAACTAAGGTATAACACAAAACCACCCCTGCTACCACCAATAATAGTGATGATAAGGGAAATCACAAGGGGAGAGTATATAAAAATAAAAGGAGAAAAGGAAAAGAAAACAATAAAGAGCAGTGATGCAGTGTACAATTGCTCATCAATACAATTGCGCCAACCACTACCCAGCCTGACGCGAGTAGTGATCTGGGCCTTCCAGGTAGCTCCCCCCAGTTTATATACTGGCATGATGTGCTGTGATACGGAACACCCCTTTGGCTAGTTTGGGTTAGGTGTCCTGTCTCTGCTTCCTCCTGGCTTCATGTGTCTCTCCTCACTGGCAGAGCATGGGAGACTGAAAAGTCCTTCATCAGAGTAAACATTACTTAGCAACAACGAATGCACTGGAGAGTTAGCAGCATTGTTCTCAGGCTGAAGTCAAAAACACAGCACGCACCGGCTACTAAGAAGGAGAAAAAAAGCTGTTACAGCTGAACCCAGGGCAGTATCCACCCCTTATTCCATACCATTCACATCATGCTCAGGTCCCGTTTCTTTTTCAATATAACATCACTTTTTGTCCCAGATATCTATAAATACACCTCACACACAAAGAAAGAGACAGATATTATTCCCTAGTCCACGGATCAATCCCTATGAAGTTGCTGAATTCATTCCATGATGTCAGGCTCCATCTCTTGTAACAGTCTTTCAAGACAGGAGAGACAGTGTGTAGTGTTGGGTTGTTGCCTGCTGACGACACTGCTGAACTCATCTGGTCACTGCTGAGCTCGCCTCGTTTTGTCAAAGTTCATTCTTTGCTGGGATGATGATCAGAGAGATGTCAGTGTCAGTTAGTGGTGACCTGAGGACAGTTCTGCTGCTGCTGCTGGCTTTTCCCATGACTGGTATCTACTAGAGCCTTATACTCGTGAGGGACTGATGTGCCAGGCCATCTGATTCACATAGCCCAGTCAATCCGATTGTCCCCTACTTCCACCTGACTACAGGCAGGGCCCTTCTAATAGTGATCGCAATACTGATCACTTACATCTTCTAGACAGGGATTATTCTTCTTTATCACAGGAGCTGGAGTAAAATCAGCTCTTCCACTCCATCTGGGAACCTGCTCACCAGAGTCTGAAACTGGCGTTTTCATGGGATGACCATCTTTGACCTTTGTTCTCCTCTTCAATTCATGCACCCATTCCTCTGGAACTGAGGTAGGTTTTCCATCCCACTTCCTCATGTATTCTCTGTGATCCCTCAGGTAAAACCATAGGCTGGCCTGTGGTGTGTACCTGCCATGTCTTCTTTCTCGAGCAGTAAGGCCCCTTTAGTTAACAGTTGAGATGTGGCTTGGTGCATGTGGGGAGCTGGACAGATCAGCTAGATGGTCTCTCAATTATTTGAACTCCTGGGACAGTTTTTCCACAGCTGAATTGATGGAAGAGGTGAGATTGTCTTTGAACTCTCGGAGTTGACAAATCACTTCATCCACTGTTGGTGTTGTTATGTCATGCCAGGGCATTGATGCCATTGGGTGGGCATATGATGGTGGTGCACTCCGTGTAAATTTTAGCCACATGGGTCATGTACATTCGACTTCATCTGAATCACCAGATGCATTCCCAGCATGCGGCTTATGATAGATCACCTTTAGAATGGCTGATTCCCTCATGTACTGGATGCATTTCTCTGTCGTGGCCCAGTTGGCTGACTGACTCAACACTGTACTTGTAGGGAAACATTTCCTTCACAGCTGGCAAGAATTGCCTCCAAAGGCTGAGGGACAGTTTCTCTTTTTCAATTGCTTTGTCAATTCCCCCTTCCCTAGCAAGTGATCCCAGCTGCTTGGCTTCTCTACCTTCTAGACCACGACCGTCGACCCCATTGTCCCAGCACTGGAGCAATCAGGTGACAGTGTGCTCTCCTGGATGATGGCTGAAATCTTTTTGCGTATTCCATAGCTCAGTCAAGGTCCAGGGTTGAGAAGTCACCTTTTCTTCTTCCTCTTCCTCTGATCCACATAATAACAGCTCTTGTTCAGATGCTGTCCCATGTAGTAGGTACATTGGTTCTTCATCTTTCTTCACTGTACGGGTTGCTCTTTGTGCTTCTTGTTTGCTTTTCCTCTTGCATACAGGGGCAACCGATACTGGCACGAATTGGTATACCATGCTTCATCATTTTCATTCTAGACGGATTTCATATTCTGTATGAAAAAAACCCCATAAATAAACGTCACTGCCCCTGAAGAGGGGGCAGTGCTCTGGTACGCTAATGTGATCACTTTATGTTTGGGTCACTTTGTCAGCCATACTTTACCCTTTAGTTCATTGGGTACCATAGAAATACACAAACTGTTCCTGAACCCTTAATATTAAATGTGTGGATTTCACTGAGGAAAAACTACTAACTTTATGTGTGTGTCTTTGATTAGCCTTTTTCCTCAGCACTTCACTTACATGTGAGAGGATATTCAGCATATTTCTGCATATAATTATACAGACAGATAATTCAAGGCTCACATTGTACTCAGTTCCATAGCTCAACATGATTGCGTTCTATCTAAAATGCTGAAGGCGAATTAGAATGGACAATTACCAAGATTTTATTAGTTCAGTTACAGCTATGTTAGCTTTGAATTTTCCATACTCTGGAAGAGCTCAGTATGCCTGAAGCTATGTTTAAAATCTCCCATGGACCTTGATTGATGTCTTTGTCTCCAGTAAAATAAACAGTTTTACTTCAATTGCATAATTAAGGGAACAATGTCAATGTCAAGAACTGCTGGGAGGACCAGCAAAACAAGACTGACTAGTAGCCAAAAGTTTTTCAGCGCACTGAGACAGAGCGTCACAGGTATCTAAACATTGCAAGGAAGAAATGAAATCAGTGTGCTTATGTCAAGTGGCGTTCAAGAACGCAGAGTGAAATTTAGGTACTTGCACTTTACAGATATGTCAGTCTTCACAGAGTTGTAGAATCACAGAATTGTTAGGGTTGGAAAGGACCTTAAGATCATCTAGTTCCAACCCCCCTGCCATAGACAGGCACACCTCAGACCATGTCACTAGACCATGTCACCCAAGGCTCTGTCCAGGTTAACCTTGAACACTGCCAGGGATGCAGCATTCACAGCTTCCTTGGGCAACCTGCTCCAGGGCCTCACCACCCTCACTATAAAGAGCTTCTTCCTTATATCTAACCTGAATGTCCGCTGTTTTAGTTTAAACCCATTACCTTTCCCCATTGCCCTGTTGCTGCAGTCCCTGATGAAGAGACCCTCTCCAGCATCCTCATAAGCCCCCTTAGATGCTGGAAGGCTGCTTTGAGGTCTCCATGCAGCCTTCTCTTCTCCAGACTGAGCAGTCCCAACTTTCTCAGCCTGTCTTCATATGGGAGGTGCTCCAGCCCCCTGAGCATCCTCATGGCCCTCCTCTGAACTTGTGAACTTGACACCCCCATGTCCTTCTCTGCAGGGCTGCTCTGAATCTCTTCTCTGCCCAACCTGTAGCTGCGTTCAAAACCAGTCTCCTCCAGGCAGGTACTTGTTTCCTCACTTGTTTCCACATATGGCGTGACTGAGCAATAACAATCTGTGTAGCTCAGCAGTTCATTTATTTCTAAACCCAAAGAGATTTCTTAAATTTGCCACCCATCTCCTTGAAAGATCAGTCCACCAAGATTTTAGAAATTTATACAGTCCTTAAGATGCACATATATGCAGCTCAGCTGCTACTTTACCTTACTTTCAGCAAACTTTTAAAGCTTTTTAGTTTAAAAGACAGATGAATGACACAGTCACCACTTGTTTCCTCTGCACCTTCATCTAGACCTTCCTACTCACTCCTTTCTCCAGCTTTCCTTCATGAATACTTTTGATCTTTCACTAAATGAACTAAGATGGATTTGTAAACAGTTGTGTTCACAAAATCATGTTTTGCAGTACACTGTTTGCCCAGAGCTCAGTCTCGGGGTGAAGAGAAGTAGCGATATACATACAGAAGAAAAACTCTGCAGGTAGAGTAGCAGTTCACTGAGAGTAAAATGCTTGAGATGGACCTCTCTAACCCTCTTCTTTACAATAATAATTCCAGTAACATCAACGAGTCATTGAATTTCTACAGATTTTTATCAGAATTTAAATGACAAGAAGATAACTCAATACAAAGAAACTTCAGAGCACCCAGGTGATGCGTATTTTAAAATTACTTCTTTAAAGAAATCATCCCTTTTCCTGCAGTCTGTACGCAAGGACAGACTTGATTTTAGTCCACCAGCTTTCACTGTCTTCTTGTTTGCCAGAAACTCCGTTCGGTCCTCCTTGGGTCTTCAGGGCCCCTCATTGTGTCTCCATCACATCTCTAAGCTAGTGTGGAGTCTCTGGGTCTCTGATGAGGGCCTGTACTTGCAGCTTCTCTCATTGCTGTGTGAAGCACCTGCACATGGCTAAGCATCCCGCTGTACAAGCTACTGCCTCTCTATTTCATCTGCTGCAGATGGGAAAAAAATATAACCACAAACATCATAGAACATAAAAGAAAGAATTCCCCATTTCTTCCCACTCTTGAAAAAACAATTTTGAGAAGTTGTGTTTGTACAAAAAGTGTTACAACAGACAAACTAATGAGATTTTAGGGTTTTAACGTTTCACAGGGAGAAGTCCTTTTTGTGCTCTTTGCTCTGTTAAACCAAAACCAGATCCACAGCCATTCTTTTTTTCTCCCAAATGAAACAGCTTGATCAACACGTCTATAACTCAGACATCTGTTATAATATTTTATTCTAGACAGTTATTTTTTGTCTGTATTATACGTGTGAAGATCAGTGAATGGTGAACTGCAACTATCAAAGTTCTGTCAAAAGAAATACAATCAGAACACACTAGCAGGATTCTTACTGCTAATATTCTAGCACTAAATTAACCAGAATTAAATCATGTGCCTTAATCAGGTTTGGTAAACGTGAAAGAATGATCCACTATCTTTTAATATGCTCCTTTTTTTCATTCACAATATCAGCTAAGGAAAATTATCTCTTACCAAATTTTGACACGGAGGGACTGTCCTGGGTTCAGCAGTAGCAGTCGCTTTTCTCCTTCTTAGTAGCTGGTGCAGTGCTGCGGTTTTGACTTTCAGCCTGGGAACAATGCTGATAACACTGATGCTTTTAGTCGTTGCTAAGCAATGTTTACTCTGACCAAGGACTTTCTGAGTCTCATGCTCTGCCAGGGAGGAGGGGAAGCCGGGAGGAAGCAGAGACAGGACACCTGACCTAAACAAGCCAAAGGGGTATTCCATATCACAGCACGTCATGCCTAGTATATAAACCAGGGGCAGTTAAATAAATGCAGCTCTCAATAAAGCTGCATGATGCATGTTTATATAAAGATAAAAAGATACTTGCTTTATAGACCTCACTTTTTAATGGCATTTCTCAAGGCTTTTGTATGTGTTAAAAAGAACAGTCAAAATCATCATAATACGATGGCGTTCACACAATACACAAAGAAACTAAACCAAGAAACTGTTGTCACACTCGATTTACTATTTGAATTAGCCTGTCTCAAAAGGGTGGCAGACAACAGCGGTTTTTATTATTGTCTTCAGTGTGATCAGAAAACTGCAAGCTGATTAACCAAGCTGTTTACTGCAAAATGTTCATTTAAATTATGCTAACGTAAAATTAGTAGATGCATTGATGAATACGCTGTGGTACAGAAGACCCGCTGGTTTTGTTTTCTATTTTAGAAGACAGTCAAAGTAGGAAATACTTTAGCCTTTTGAAAGGGTCGGTAACTATGCTAATCATGGTGATTCAGTCAATGTGACATTGAAGTTTTCAGCAAGTTCTTACAGGATCATAGAATCATAGAACAGTTTGGTTTGGAAAGGACCTTAAGATCATCTAGTTCCAACCCCCCTGCCATGGCCAGGGACACCTCCCACTAAACCATGCCACCCAAGGCTCTGTCCAGCTTAGACTTGAACACCGCCAGCGATGGAGCATTCACAACTTTCCTAGGCAACCCATTCCAGTGCCTCACCACCCTAACAGTAAAGAACTTCCTCCCTATATCCAATCTAAACTTCCCCTCTTGAAGTTTGAACCCGTTACCCCTTGTCCTATCACCACAGTCCCTAATGAAGAGTCCATCCCCCGCATCCCTATAGCCCCCCTTCAGATACTGGAAGGCTGCTATGAGGTGTCCACGCAGCCTTTTCTTCTCCAGGCTGAAAAGCCCCAACTTTCTCAGCTCATTTTCATACAGTAAAGAACTTCCTCTTTGTATCCAATCTAAGCTTCCCCTGTTGAAGTTTTAACCCGTTACCCCTTGTCCTATCACTACAGTCCCTAAAGAAGAGTTCCTCCTCAGTATCCTTATAGGCCCCTTTCAGATACTGAAAGGCTGCTACGAGTCATCATGCAGTTGTATTAAAATGAGGCAGACAACCATCTATGTCTATGTATGTGCTCCTGACTCTGAATTTTGGGGTGGGAGGCGTGGATCTGGTGTTATACTAGCAGCTCCTGAGAGAACATGGTGATAGCAAAATCCCCAGAGAATAGAAATGGAAATTATAAAAGGTCAATTCCAGGTCAATAAAAAAAAAAAACAACCAACCACCTTAAAGACTAAGTAGAAACAGAGTACAGACACAGGGAAGAGGGCAAAGTATTATAGGCAAAGTAAAAAAAACATATAGGAGATAGGAGATAATAAGAACGTATTTATGTGTGTCATCAGTTCAGCTATGTACACAACAATATGTATCTCAGCTATGGATGTCATTCCTGATCACCTCTGTTACTAATGAAAACCAGTACCACGTCTGCGTTCAAGAAAGCACTAATTTTTCCTTTTCTATAAAAGGTAAGGTTCTAAAAAACAAATTAAACAAATAAAGGCTCAGGTTTCTTAATAGAAAGAGAAATGCAGAAAATCCTACAAAGATATACGTGAATTACTGGGCCATTTAGAGTATTCAAACATAGAAGTACGAAACTTGCAGTTGGTGCAAAATTATTTTGGGTAGTCAAAAATAAAAGAAAAAGAAAGCCACAAAGACATACAGAAGGATGCAATGATTCTAAATGACCATGTAAAAAAATGAAAGATGAAACTAAATGCTAATAAGCAAGTATTAATGAAAAAAAACAAAAAATATAAACTTGAATATATATTACAAGTCTGAATAAATTGAAACATTAAGTGTCTGTCCTTGATAGTGCAGTTGATTGAATGAACACTTAAAAAGACATGTTGTAAATAATGCCTTTTTCCAGCTATTCCATCCTTCCTGACGCAATAATGCATGTATTTGTGATTCGCAAGGATGGTTCAGACAGAATTCCCAGTAAATGGATTCTTCATAAAACCATCTCTAATTATTTAATTACTTGCTATTCTGCTATTCCTAGGTCACCTAAGTTGCCTATAAGATCAATTCTGTTCTCTTGATGGATTTCACATGGGCTTTCCATATTTCCAAGTGGCAGCAAACCGAACTCTTACTGCAGCGTTAACTCTTTTACACAGCATATGCCCTAGAGAACTACCAGAAACACCAGAAAAGGCAATTCCGAGCTGGGGGAGTCAGCCACCCTATGGCTCTGCTATACATTGTCTTCTATGCTCAATTAATTGGAGGCAGAGAATAGACAGAAGTATAGCTGACAATTTAATAAATACCCCTACATTTTGCAGCTTGACCTGCAGTATTTCAGCCAGATTTGCAATCCATTCCCCCTACAATGCATGCCAGCTAGAGCCTTGAATGCATCCACGACCCTCAAGAGTTTGGCTGCTGGTACCCGAGGCTGGTTCTGACACAGGTCAGCTCGCTGACCAGGGATCAGCCTGGTCACTGTAGCATGAAAGAGATGAGAGATGAGAGAAGCTTTGTTTGGGCCCCCACCTATGTGCTCAGGAGCTTCTTTCAGTCTCAGTTCCTGGCCCTAGGTCCTTGCCTGTGCCGTATTTCCTTTGAATGCTTATGATAACCAAAGAACTTCCCTATAATTAGAAATGAATACCTTCCACAAAAAAAATTCTGAAAGAAACCACAGACACAGTGGCATTTCTTCCCCAGGTCTGTTTTGTGCTTTCTGTAATGTGTGGTATCTCCCCCTAAATGTAAGGAGGAAGAAGCAGCAACAAAAATAAACCCCAGTAAAATCTAGAGATCTGCAAGTCTTAAAGATTGCACTTCCTTCATATTCTGTACACATGGGCAAATATGAATTTGTTTCATATTGCTATGATCTTTAGCATGCATGCTAATTTTCTCTACTGTGTACTGGTACAGCCTCATTTCTTTCTTTTATATATGAATCACATCCTTCCCAAGTAATTTGTTGTCTGTAGCAAAGGTTACTTGAGCCATACTTTGCAGCTCTGCATTCTGACAGTTTTTCGTTAATTCAAATACACTAATTCTACTGTGAGAACTGGTATCACCATGACCTTTCCATCTTCTGCTTTTTAGTCCCCATTCCCTGACGATTTCCATGCAATTTGGTATAGCTTAGACTTCATTGTTCTACTTGACAGCGCTACTCCATTGCACACTTTCTTCCATATTTAATGGAAGTTTTATGTAGCTCAGGTCTTGACTGCAGTGTGCAATTTTTTGCTACAAGCTGACTACAATGTCTATGTGTTTGGGAAGATGATTAGAAAAAGCTAAATTCTCTTTCCTCTCTTCTTCCTCCTAGAAAGAAAACGCATGATGACTAACAAAGGGGGGAAGTCTCTGGTAATACTTCCAAAATGTATATATTCTTTACATGCAGAGCAAAGCTGAAAGTCCAGGCAGTACCATTTACGTCCTCATGTTCGTGTGAAACAGGCTCATGTTTCTTTCAACGTGACTGTTGCATAAGTGAAGGATAAACAATGCAAGTAAGGTTCAAATTTCCGTTGAACATTACAAATAAAAGACCCGTAAACACTGTACAAAGTGTTATAGATGAATGTGAGGGTAGAGTAAGGTACAAAAAAGTATTTTGAAATGAAATTATTCCAAGCATTAGGCTTCTAATGTTTCATTCCCTTTCAAAAATGTGCAAACTCTTTGAAAATCATTAGAATTTGTGTTCTTAACTCACAAAGGCAATTTCAGGATGTCTGCAGTAAGATGCATAGTGTCTTGAAAATGTAAAAGAAATGCTGCACTGCTAAATATAAGCTTTTAAGTGTTTAGCAACTGTAATTTGAAATGAGATATATTTGAGTACACAATACCTTCCCCTGTATATCCTCTTCTGCTCCTTTCCCTCAAGAAGAAAGAAGCTGATACCGA
Source organism: Myiopsitta monachus (assembly GCA_017639245.1). Lineage (NCBI taxonomy): Eukaryota > Metazoa > Chordata > Aves > Psittaciformes > Psittacidae > Myiopsitta > Myiopsitta monachus. The sequence continues at coordinate 38,836,145 of CM029927.1, forward strand.
TTCTTGCTTCCTGAGATGACGCTGTTTTGGAAAGAAAATAACAGTTACTACTAGAGCCCTTGCTATCTTTCAGGTTGAAATTTGAATGGGCTTAAATCCTAGAAGTAGCCAGGTCTGGGCTTCACAGCTGAGTGATTCAAACTGTAACTTTTTATAGTGCACCATGCTAATTACCTCTTACCTGAACGATTTGCTCTTGAAAGAATTTCACTTTAACCCACTTTATACAGACCCCAATATCTGAGATGCCCTGTGGTTTTTTGCTGGTTGGGTTTGTGGCTTTTTTCCCTTTTTTTTTTTTTTTGACTCTTCAGCTTTTTAATTTCCCATTGCCTCTGGTTGGTATTAAAGGAAAGCTATTTAGATGTGGGTAATTGCTCCGTACTGCAGCCATAGTACGGTAGATTATATAAGAACGCAATTTCCCTTTCAAGATAATTTAATATAGAAAATAGGGTGAAGAACCTTTATGCATTGAAAACTTTCATTATTCGGAAGTTCTGGTAGTTTTGACATTGGATCTTGTCTGTTTTCCTTGGAAAGATGGTAATGCACTACATAGGCTGTTATACAGAGAGTTCAAAGAAATCTTTCTGTATTCAGTAGCTACTTTGTTGATGGCAGTTATGTCAGACAAGATATTTGTGTCACTCAGGTTTAAATTAGAAGCCAGACAGTTAGAATTGATAGAGTTACTCTAGCATAAAATAGAGAAAGATGGGACTCCCAGAGGTAGTAAGCACAAGTGCCACCTACACACAACAGTAAAAATAAGGGGCAAAGTGAAGGGTTTGGATGGAATTTCCAAAACAACATAAAGCTTTTCTTGTCACTTCATGAAATTTGCATTGACCTACCACTCAAGCCTGTCATGGTCAGTCTGGATGGGTTGAACCACCATGAAGCTTGATGTCATTGGCAAACTTGCTGAAGGTGCGCTCAACCCCTCTGTCCATGTTGGCAACGAAGATGTTAAACAGCACTGGTCCCAGTTAGCAGCTGCTGCAGGACACCACTCATCACTGATCTCTACTGGGACCCTGAGCCATTGACCACAACTCCCTGAGTGTGACCATCCAGCCAATTCCTTATTCACTGAGCCATCCATCCATCAAATCCACGTCTCTCCAATTTAGAGACCATAACGCCGTGCACGACATTGTCAGATGCCTTGTGCAAGTCCAGGTAGATGACAGATTTTATGGAGTTCAAGGGCATATTTCTTTATTGTAGAGATTCTAGTCTTTAACAACTAGATGAGAAATTAGTTTAATCTACAGTAATTGACTACATAATCACTATCTTGTAATGTGAGACAGAAAACCCAAGTTGCAAAAATAAAGCTTAACTTAAGATTATTGCATGCTGAAAGGGATAAAAAATGTCAGAAGAATTGGGGGATGATCCGACAGCAAAAAGCAGTTCTTTGTAAAATGAGATAAAACATTGGTTTCTAAAGGTTAAGATGAAAGGGTACCTGACAGTCAACGAATAATGGCCGTCCAGGATGCTGTATATTTGATTCTCTTTTCCTTGAACAGGACAGTATTTTACTCTAATAAATAAACAGACCACCTTTGGACAGACAGTCTTTACTCTGCTGGAATCTATCACTCATCCTCTGGTTCATCTCACCCTTTGCTTTACTTCAGTCTCACTGTGCAAAATACATTGCTTAGAATTTCACTCAACCCAACACTACATTTTGTCTATCTAAAAATTATGCTAGCTATGTCCTTTTGACTCTGAATCAGAGATCATAATTCCAAGGCTTTTGTTGCGGTTTTAGCCCTAAGTATATAAAGTGTCATGGGTTCAGCAGCAGCAGTCATTTTTCTCCTTCTTGGTAGCTGGTGCAGCGCTGTGGTTTTGATTTTGGGCCTGGGAACAGCGCTGATAGCACCAGTGTTTTCAGTTGCTGCTTGGTAGTGTTTTGGTCTGGCCAAGGACTTCCTGAGTCTCATGCTATGCCAGGGAGGAGGGGAAGCCAGGAGGAAGTGGAGACAGGACACGTGACCCAAAGTGACCAAAGAGGTTATTCCATACCACAGCACGTCATGTCCAGGATATGAAGACAGAGAGCAGAGACCCAGAAGGGTGTGGTGGTGGTGCACTGGGGGGTTTGCTGCTGGGGGGTGCACTGGCTGGGTCAGGCTTGGTGAGCAGCTGTATTCTCTGTCTTTGTACTTCTCTGTCATTATTATTACTGGTGGTAGCAGCAGTGATTTGTGTTATGCCTTAGTTACTAAACTGTTCTTATCTCAACCTGTGGGAGTTACATTATTTTGATTCTCTTCCCCATCCCTCCAGGGCTGGGGGAAGGAAGAGAAGTGAGCGAGTGAGTGAGTGAGCGAGCGAACTGGCTTAAACCATGACAAAAGTTGTACAGTAATCCAAATACTTGGAATTCTGAGTACAAGAAAGGCATGAACCTGTTGGAGCCTGATCAAAGGACTGGAACACCTCTTTTCTGAGGAAAAAGCTGAGAGATTTGGAGTTGTCTAGCTTGGAGAAGACAAGGCTACAGGGCCACCTCATTGCAGCCTTTCAATATATAAAGAGAACTTGAAAGAATGATAGGGACAAACTTTTTAGCAGGACCTGTTGTAACAGGACAAGAGCTGATGGTTTAAAACTAAAAGAGGTTAGATTGAGACTACATATAAGGAAGGCATTTTTTATGATGAGCTTGGTGAAACACTGGAACAGGTTGCCCAGAGTGGTAGTAGATTTTTCCATCCCTGGAAACATTGAAGATCAGGTTTGGACTGGGCTCTGAGCAACCTGATCTAGCTGTAGATATCCCTGCTCTTTGCAGGGAAGGGGGACTAGGTGACCCTTAAAGGTGCCTTCCAACCCAAACTATTCTGATTCTATGGTTCTAAGATTCAGTGTAAACTTAAGGCTAACTAATGCTTGAATACCATGTATAGTTTTGCTTGCAGAACGTAAAACCACATTTAAAATGTATCTTTAAATTCTCCAAGCTATAAATGTATTAGTAAGTTAGGAGATGGCTGCATCGTCTACAATCATGTCTGTGTGAATTATGGTGACATTCATCTAGCCAGCTGGATAAAAGTTGGTAGAAATAATGAAAACACTGTTTTCATAGCACTGTCATCTAGATAAAATGCTCGCTTCTAGGCAGAAGGGCTAAGATACTATAGATTGTGCTATATGTTATGTTAATATATTTCCAAGCAAATGCAACTATATGTCTTTGGCCTTACAGATTTTCATGGCTGGCTAATTTCCAATGCAGTGAAAGATATGTCTCTTTGTTCACAGAAGACAGACTTCAAGAAGCTTAAGTTTTACTGTCATTGAATAAGATATGAGGGCACTCACAAAAAAAATATTTAGACTATGGAAATGTTACAGATTCTTAGTAGTAGTAGGTGAATACACAAGCTGAGAAGAAGTAAGCAGGTAGATGGATAAAAAGTGCACGACTATCATGTATGCTTGTGCAGAAAAATCTAACTGAGACAGTTGTCCGGCAAATCCATTTTAACACATATCAGCACTGGGGTAGCAATAATCACCAAAAGAATTTGTGCATTTAAAGATATTAGTAGCTAGATGGAGAAGGGATCACAAGTCCTTGTTATGCTTTCATTTCATTAAAATGGTAAATTAATGTTCTATTTTTAAAAATATTTAGAGATATGTAGAGATGAAGTCTGAGATAATGTAATGTCTGTAAACAGAGACCATAGTGAAAGGCCACCATCACTATCCAGAAAAGTTATCTCCAGACAGCTCTGGATGCCAAACTTTCCTTATAATTGTTACCTCTTTTCAACTCCCATCATTTAGCACTGCTATCATTGCTAAGCAGCTAAGCTTTTATAACATTTTAGTTTGCCTGTCAGCTCAGCTTTGAGAGATCAGGACATAGAGAGGTCTCAAAGAAATTTCAACCATGTGGTTGCATAATGATCATGACCTTACTTTCAGATTATAGAAGACAATATTTTCCTCCAAAGTCAGAAATAATATATTCTTATACTCCTAAGAAACATAAAACGTGTAATAAACAATTATTTTCAATTTCGAGGGACAAAAGTATTCTAAGGAGGCTGAATATGAGAAGCATGTAGTCTCTAAATACAGAGTAGGGCTTCTTTATTTTCACTGCATCAAAATAAATCAAAACCAGCCAAAGAAAGACAGGAAGCACAAAGCCGAATTATTTTCTTTCTGTACTAGAAGAAATCTTAGTTAAATTTGAAGAGATCTAGACTTACGAAGAAAAAAAGATGTTGAAGTGTCAGAAAAAATGTTGGGGTTTTATTTTAACTTTGGTAAATTTAACATATAATAAAATTTTGTAGATGTCACTGCCAAAAGTATTGTGTAAAAATCGAAAGGACAGCTCTAAATCTTTGCAAAGATATGAGGCAGAAAAGTCATAAAAGATGCCAAAGTAATTTTCTGATCCTGTGGTCTCCGTAGCTAATATTTATGTAACCAGAGATCTTTTTGATGTCCAGATAGAGTTCATGATGCAATTTATTCAATGCATAAACAGTCCATCCCTTGCACCAATGTTTCTTCATCTCTTCTTGCTAACAGAATAGCTTAGAAGAGCCATTCTCATGAAAGATTTAAACAGCAAACTTTTTGAAGTGGGGGCTTAATCAGAATTCTGTGTATTTGATTAGATTCTTCTGAGGAGATTATACCTCTTGAGGCAAAACTATGGTTTAGCTATTTAGAGGGTTGAGTAGTAAGAAATGATGAATACATACTTCATTCTTTGAAGTGTTTGCAGAATGAGAGAACATATGGAAATGAGAACTTATTTGCCTGACCCAGCAACCTAATTTACACCTATGCATTTGTGCTTAGATTATACGTGTGTATTCTAGGTAACAGAGGCCAGGGATTTATCCTGAGTCTTATGCCATGTATAAGACTGGCTCAAACTCATGCCTCTTATGCATGGGTCACTCATTAGAAATCTTCCTAGAGATAACTTACTGGAGCAACTGAAAGAGAGCCAGGTAGTGAGGTAGCAAGTAATGAGATCATTAGAAGTCTGCTACTGAGCTCATACTCTTCTTATAATCAGTTTACCACCATCAACATAGCCAGACGTGACTTCTGTATTGAAAGGAAAAAACCTGATCCTGCGCATGATGTCAAGTATTGGTTTAGAGCTGTCTACATTGTTTGTTAGAACTTTTCTTGTCGTGGTTTTGGCTCCTTTTAACTATTACTCCTTGAATGATATTTGATCACATCTCAAAGCGATAGGACTAGCAGTGAGGAGGGAACTTAATCATAGAAAAAGTGTCATTAAATGCCAGTTGGCTTCTGAGCCAGAGGACATCCTCTGAGAAGCCTAGCTGCGTGATACAAAACAGTTCATAACGGCAGAACCTGCCTAAACTTTCTGTGTCAAATACCTTAAGTGAACTCATGTGATATCACACGGCTGAAGTTCATTGAAGCCATGTGTTGTTTAGGAAAACTGCCGTTAGACAGTAATAATACTTAGATTCATCAAACTCTCTTTCCTACTTTGGCAAATAGGGCAGATAACTGCTTCACTTTGGAGTGGGGGATGTTCAAGTAGAGCTTCTTTGAACAAGGATGTGAACACACACTGATCTCTGAAGCTCATTGTAATTCCTAGCGTATGTCAATTATGTTATATAGTCACTGATCAAGTTCTATCTCAAATTCTGTGAGAATTTGAAACTCCTAGTTTAGTTTTAATATCACCTTTTGAGTGACATGTATATGCTTCTGTGGCAAGGTCTGCCAAATATATTAGAACATTTGAAGTCTGCTCCTGCCCTCTGTCTTCCCCAGTTCATTAGTGTGTGAATTTAGAACTTTTACCATGTCTTTGAATATCACACTCCGCTCGCCTAAATCAAAAGGCATTCACAGGTGTCTACAATTGTTAAAATTACTCTTGCACAAGAGCACCATGAGCATATTGAAGAACTTGTGCTGCTGTAGAAAACAGAAGGCTGCTTCTTTCAGGTAAAAAATACTAAATAGAGCAAGAAAAGAAAGCATAACCGCAGACAAGCTTGACTTCTTTTCTTCTTCATGTCTTGCTAAGAGTCAATGAAAAGATACAATGATTAATGGGTTAAATTAATTAACAAATTAGATTAAAGATCTAAGTGCTCACATTGCAAATTAAGCTATTACCTATAGAAAGGTACCTAGTATACCTTTTCCCTAGTAGTATCAGCCCACAGTTAAAGATTCTTCTGCATTTCATAACATTTTAAATTCTTAACTTGGCTTACATACTTGCATTTCTCTGTACTTCTCTTAAAAATGATTTCTCTTCAGCCAGAACTTGCATTTTCCGGTATTTAAAACCTGTCATGTCCTACAAAATGTATGCATAAGGTTTGATATATGAAATGCTGAAATCAATTGAAATATCTCAATTCACTTCATGAAAATTATTAAACCCTACAGGAAGTTTTTTTTTCCATTAGTCATTTATGGAGCAGCTTGTTAGGTTTCTAGTCCTTAAGGTTTCTGTTTTCTGAATTTCTTCCAGTTATCAACATAGTTTGTAATGGAGCACCTATGAGTAATCATCTCTTGGTGAGTGGGCTTTACCTGAAGATGAGAAGGGAAGGAAGAGCAAGTTTATCATTGGCAGCTTGCTTTTCTTTTTCCTGTGCAGCTCAGTTTGACTATTTTGGTGTCATTTGGCTGGCTAGATAGCTTGTGAACTGCTGTCTAAATTGGTATTTATACAACTCTGCCTCCCCTGGAATCACTAAAATCAATCAGAGTACTCATTCATGTGCTTTCAGTTAAGAATGAGAGTAATCCTGTCACACAAGCACAGCTAAGTACTTCCCTAAATTTTGTAAGGTTCAAGTCTAAGTGAGCTGTAACATTTTCCTGAATTGTATCTATTATTGGTACCATCTTTTATTTGGCATTTTTATTTGTTTTTCTTTTTTTAACATAGTTTAATTACATTCTGCCTATTATTCTCATTTTGCAACCTTCTTTTTTTCCTCATTTCTAGATGTACTTCCAGAAACTCGCAGCTGTGTTTCACGTGCAAGTTCCACCAACACACTGTTTGTCTGCTTTTCCAGACTATTAATGAGACAGAGTTCAACTGACAAAATCATAGCTGAACCAGTGCAAACGGCAGAAAAAGTTCACATTGAAATATGCAGATATCACCTAACATCAATATACACTTGCAACTGTCTAGGTTAATACTTGAAGCACATGTTACCATTATGTATCACTTGTTAGCTACTTCTTCCGGTTAATTTCTTCTCTTATATAACTCTATTACTTTGACCTGGGAGTCTAAATTATACAAGAGCTTCAACTTTTTAAAGAAGTATTAAAAATAAGAAAATTAATAAGCACCTAAGTGGTTGTAAAATGTCAGAAGAATCATACACACATCAGACCGACTGATTTTTTTTATATATAAAATATTTTTTCCTGCTATGATAAAGCAGGAATGATAAAGACTTCCAAGGACACGAAACATGTTCTCTATTCCTTAAAAATGCTTGGGAAAAAAAATGGAAAATTTCCTTAAGTGATTCTTAAAGCACTCTTAAGAAAGCACACTTAAGAAAGGTTAGGAGTAATGAAAGGATTAATTGTAGAGAATTAATCTCCAGTTCAGAGATGTGAGTTTATTACTGTGTTAGGTGCCATGTTGCAACTTCATCTTAGTGTTAGTTTAAAAGAATTAACTGTTTTCAATGTCATCTTCTAATTGTCTTGCAAGCGCTGTTATACCAACAGAACTCCACTGTACCGAGACAGTTATTCCATCTGGTGGCACAGAAAAGTTTTCTGTATACTGTCTACAGCTTTAAGGAACCGTTTTACAATTTAACACATTTTACTTCATGGTCCCAATATTGAATCAAACTATTATTTTTCTTCCTCTGACAAATCTATATATGATTGATTAACAGCCATGGTTCTAAATGATTTCTCAACCATTTTTAGCAATAGTGGTTAGACCAGATTGCCCAGGTCTGCGTCCAGCTGGATTTTGAAATTTACTCCAGGGATAGAGATGTTACTTACCTCTCTGGCAACCTGCTTCAGTGTTTGACACCATCACAAGAACCAAGTATTTTTTGTGTGTGTGTTTAAGTTGAATTTTGTGTATTTCAGAGTCTAATCATCACCACTTATCTTCATTGGGCAACACTGAGAAGAGTTTGGCTCTGCCTTGCTTACATCACTCTTCCACTTGATAAGATCTCTCTGAGCCTTCCCTTCTCCAAGCTGAAAAGTCTCAGGTCTCTCTGCCTCTCATCGTATGACAACTGCTCTAGTCGCTTTGTTCCTATCTTTTTGGGAGAGACCAAACAAGCAAGAGGACAAGAAGAAGACTACCCATAGTCCCCATCCTCTAAGCCTCCCTTTGCCTTAAGCCTGTATTCCACTGTGGGCAATGTACCTTTTGTGACCCTTTCTGACATGTGTCAATCGTTGGTCTGCTCTAAAGAGCTGTGAATTTTCTTTAAACAGCCTTCTCTGTAGCCTGTGCTCCCACTGCACTCCCCAGCAAAACTCCCTCCTGCTCCTGCTCCTGCTCTGCTTGTGGGCTGCTCACATGGCAAGGACAAAGGTATATTTACAATTTGGGGTGAATTTATTCAGCCTTCTATTTCTTGTTTCAATTTGCAGCGCTACCCTACAATCCTCAAAGAAACAAAACGACTCCTGAAGTCAGCGACTGCTCCTGAAGCAAAGCATACGCACACATTTTCCCACAGACATGTTTTGTTTCAAGAGAGGATATATTTTAGCACTGACAGCTGCATGACATACTCTTTACATGCCTGACAACCTTTCCCCTCGAGCTGAACTAATCCTCCTGCTGTCTTTCCTTGGGACAGGCTCTTCTGGGACCTGTCAGGTAACCTTAATAAAGTGCTTTCTAAGCTCGGAAAAGTCCAGAATTGTTTGCAAGCGTAATCACCACACTTTGCAGATGAAATTGGTTTCTTAAAACAGAAAAGTTTCTTCCTTTTCTTTCCGAAGCTTGAAACACTAGGCTCCTGTTGGATCATTTGAATTTTCAAGGTACATCCGTGTTAAAATTGCTACTGTGCAGAAAACAAACAACCAAACAACCAAACAAGTCATGGTACTTATTAAAGCATGTCAGTAACATCTGCATTTCGAAATATCTTATTACTGGATTTTTAGTATGAAATAAATGTGAAGAAGTTTCTGAATAGCCATGCAAGCATTTTAATACAAAAAGTACAAAAACCCCAACAAGTCAATAGAACAAAGATCAAGTAATTAGTACCAAAACCCAATTCTTTTTCTCCCGAGTGGAACCCAATTTTCCAAATCAACCCTGCTGCTCATGATAAAATTTTCAGCAGACTGACACTTTGAGTGAGAGACTCAAATCACTCAGGAACAGTAGACCTGTCCAAGTAAAACTATTTCTTGTCATTGATTACAGAGAGTAATCAATGCATTTTAACACAGGAGCCTCAGCTGATTAAAGCACATTCAAATCTGAGGCCAAGAAAATTGTCCAGTTTTAACAATCTGTTTTGGTTGCTTCATGAATTATATCACTAGACTAAGTGAAAATCATTTTGCTCCTTTCAGAGATTGATTTGAAGTCACTGAGCAAAATCAATGGAGTATCTGACTCAAGTTATATGGTAGTGCTTGTAAAGATACAGGAAAAAAACTTGAACAGCACACATTCAGCAAAGGTTTGTTTAAATAAATCATAGAATCATAGAACCATGGAATCATGGAATCATAGAATCATAGAGTGGTTTGGGTTGGAAGACACCTTAAAGATCATCTAGTTCCATCCCCCAGTAAAATGAGTATGTGCTCAAACCTGTGGCACACTTTTAGAGATATGTTTTTGAAATATATTCTTGAAGTTATTTAGAACCTAAATAATAACAGAGGAGCGCACTCTCCAAAAGGAAAATGTACAGTTTTAGTCCTGCAATGTTCTTACGTGATAATAAAAAGATCAGTGCTTTCGTAAGTATTCTTTTTGTTCATATTCTTAGAAAGCATGTTTCTATGCAGGGGTGGTTTGTGCACTTTCTGCCTATTTGTGCATTTACAAATGGTCCTCCTCTGAGAACTTCAGCAACTATAAACATCTGGGGGCTTTTTCCTAGTAATTCAAAAACTTCTGAAGCTTTTCTGCTTTGTTTTGAGGACTACTTTAAAGTGTTGGGGTTTCTTCAATTCTAATAAATGCGTTGGTTAAGATAAGAATATTGAATAAGCAAGTAATTGATGTTAAAATTTACGGGGACATTAATCAGCATTTTTTCTAAGCACTTTCATTTTCTTTTCATAAAATTCTTTTGCTGCTCAGAGTTAGGAAAACCCTAAAGGAAAAACCTAAATGAATTGCCTAGAGGAAAAAAGCCAAAATGAACTGTTTAGTTACTATGCTTACGTATTATTTAGAATATAGATAGCATAAGAGATGTCACATTCCATTTCCAGCATAAGGAAAAGATCCACGGCTTCAAAACATTTTGTAATTCTGAGTTCAGGTTGCTGAATTTGTTCATTTTGTTTGAAAATTAACAGTTAAATATTCAACTTTGAAGTTAATCGTTGGTATCCATTTGCAGTCGGCATTACATGACATACTGGGAAACAGATACAGAAAAAAATATATGCTTATAAAAAGGGGCTTATTTGATTGTTTATTACTTATGCTGTTGCTTGTAAAAAGATGTTGACTGGTACTAAATCTTTCAGGGTTATATAACATTTCATTTATGGGTTAGACTTAGAAAAAAGAAGTATCGTTTAAATCAATACATGGTGATATACCAATATATATATGGAGAGAAAGATGAGAACCCACACCATACAAACCCACAAATATAATATGTCATGGTAATATTAAGGTACTTACATACGCCAATATCTTTGATTTCTTAAACTGCATATAGTTCTCTACAAGTTTCAAGCATGTGTGCCTTAAGGGAAAAAGAGGAAGGAGAGAGGGGGTGAGAAAAAAAGAAAGAGAACAGCACTTGAAAAAACCGTAAATGTCATTGCCATGATGAAAAGCAGCTTGACAAGACATCCTTCATTTCCTTCACAGGCTTCCATGACTGTTTATCCATCGCAAAATCATTGTGTCAGAGTATTTTGAGAACTTCAAACCTTCACAGAATTCTTCTGACAAGAAGAGAAAGAAAAGGCAAGCAAACACTGCTATCCAACAATTACCTGTCTCACTTTGATATCTGCTATTGGCTTGAATACAATTTAAGTTCAAAAGTTAGTTGCTTGAATGTGAACAAAACTATTATTTGAGTTAATAAATGCATCTAGTATATTAAAAGCTTGACGAAGTTCACAAATTTAATATAATTTTCCCAGTGTCCATATAATATGTTAACATCATCCGGTAGAAGCTTCTGTGCATTAAGATCCAAAAGAAGATATCATAATGACTACTTCTGCTAAGTAAATTATGTGTTCATTTTCTTTTATTTTTCCTTTTTAATTAAGAGAAGTTTCATAAATGTTATCCTTTTGTATTTCTGTGTTCCTTTGTACAAAAAGGAGGATTTTTCTGTCATTAATTTATTTTTATAACATAGCTTGTGACTAAGTAAAGAGTACCTTTATGGGCAGGGGGAGGTACTCATCAACGGCAACTTTAGCCAAGAATCAGGTCTTGAAAAAAAGGAAAAGAGGAGAAAAAAATATAAACCTAAACTAGACTTCTGTTTCTTAAGTGGCAACATCTACACAACAGCAAAGCCCATAGAAATGAAGAACGTGTCAAAATAATGAGTTTAACTGTTAACTTCAAATTTTTGTCCTGTAGTTCTTATGATTTCTAATCAGCAATAGAAAAACACAAAGGTATAAACTGAGAGTCACGGAGTCTTGAAATTTCTTGTTAAATACTGAGAGATTAAAAGTACTCATTTGTTTCTTTGGAATGTTTTGTGGTTGGTATTTCTTTCTTTTTTTTTCTTTGGTGTTTTTTCTTTCCCCCAAGAAATTTAGAAATCCCTCTGAATAAAGTTATAATTTTAAGGCTGGAAAAAGGACATTGACTTCTTTATTTAAAAAGCTATTTGCTTTGCGTGCTACAGGTACACTTTGTACAAGTAGATTTAAATAATAGTAGTAAATGTCAAGGTCCCTCTGGATGGCATTCCTTCACTCCATCATATCAACCAAACCACACAGCTTGGTGTCATCTGAAGGGGGCCTGTAGGGATGCTGTGGAGGTGTCGTGGTTTAAGCCTCACCCAGGCTAATAACTCACGAAGTTTTACTCATTCACTCACTCACTCACTCACTCACTCACTCACTCACTCACTCACTCACTCCCCCTCTTTCTTTCCCCAGTCCTGGGGGGATGGGGAGGAGAATCAAAAGAATTCAACTCGCACAGGTTGAGATAAGAACAGTTTAGTAACTAAGGTATAACACAAATCACTGCTGCTACCACCAATAATAATAATGACAGAGAAGTACAAAAAAAGAGAATACAACTGCTCACCAAGCCTGACCCAGCCAGTGCACCCCCCAGCAGCGAACCCTCCAGTACCAAAAACCTGACCATGCCGTGCACCCCCAGTCCACTCCCACACCCTTCCGGGTCTCTGTCTTCGTGTTCACATCCTGGACATGATGTGCTGTGGTATGGAATAACCTCTTTGGTCAGATTGGGTCAGGTGTCCTGTCTCTGCTTCCTCCTGGGGCTTCCCCTCCTCCCTGGCATAGCATGAAACTCAAAGTCCTTGGCCAGGCCAAAACACTACCAAGCAGTAACTGAAAACACTGGTGTTATCAGCGCTGCTCCCAGGCCCAAAATCAAAAACACAGCGCTGCACCAGCTACCAAGAAGGAGAAAAAACGACTGCTACTGCTGAACCCATGACAGGAGGGATTCTTCCTTAGAGACTGCAGTGATAGGACAAGGGGCAACGGTTTCAAAATAAACAGGGGAAGTGTAGACTGGATGTGAGGAAGGAATTCTTTACTGTAAGGGTGGTGAGGCACTGGAATGGGCTCCCCAGGGAAGTTGTGAATGCTCCATCCACAGCGGTGTTCAAGGCCGGGTGGGATATAGCCTTGGGTGACATGGTTTAGTGGGAGGTGTCCCTGCCCATGGCAGGGGGGTTGGAACTGGATGATCTTAAGGTCCTTTTCAACCCGAACTGTTCTATGATTCTATGATCTAAAACCGAAAAGTTTGCTATTTGAAGACCAGAGGTTTGATTTTTAATTTACGAGACTGGTTTTTACCAGGGTACATTCCACTACATTCATTTTAGCCGATCCTCAGATAATTTGGTGTTTTGATATACCATTCAGTCTTTATCAGCAATTGCAAAGAAGTCTGTTGCAATCCTGCTTCCGGAATTTGTTGATTCTATTTTGTTATATTTTACTTGCCTTATGCTACATTTGGTTAGGAAATAAATGTGGTTTGTACAGGTTGCAATGACTTAAAATTCAAACCTACACATTCATGTTGGTCTTGTTCTAGCAATGGAGCATAAAATGCAGAGGTACACAAATATTAGACAACATTTTAATAATAAAGCTAACATTACACACCCTTTTTGATGCTTGCAACATCTTGTGAAGCAATGCCAATCCAGTCAGTAGTTCTGCTAGATAACTGAGGTAACATACAAAGGCTTCTCTAAAAAAGGGGCATCCATCCTGCTTCCCTGGGTGGTGAGTCAGGACTGATAATGAGGAGCATCAGGCCCCAGTGTTTGGATGACTACCCAGAAGAAAATGGGCAGTCATTAGGTAAAAGAGAATTCTGGCAGGGGGCAGCAGGACCACCAACTCGCAGCCCACTGACTCAGGGAACCCACCAACTCAAAAGAAGGAAAAGACTGAGCATGTGTGCCTGCTTAGCATGAGACCTTTAACCAATAATAGGTGGAATACTAATTAACTCCCAACCCATGGACACTGATTTCTTTGTCAAAATGTATAAATAGCTTAAAGTTGCAATAATAGGTGTGCTTCATTTGTGGAGACTTCCACTGAGCACCCTGCACAGAATGAACAGTGTCTCCTTTCCAAACAAGACTCTGCATCTTTGTTTAGAAAGCCCCAAATGAGTAACACATTGACCCGTACAGTTTTAAACTGCTATCTCTGTACATGCCATTTAAACTTAGCTAAAAAAAAAAGAAAAGTAAAAAGGAAAGTAGTATAGTAAGAATATTTTCATAATTTTGAATGGTAACTAATATCTTGCAGGGGTACAGGATGTGTGGAAGGAAAATTCATTCTTCTGTTGCTTTTCAGTGATGTATTTTTCAGGCTGCTAATATAACACAGTGAGACAAAGGAGCTGAAAATTGTCTTATAGTTCTAGTTAGCAATGCTATCTTAAACTGTAGGGAAAAAAAAGAGCAATGATAAGAAGATTCTTGAAAACAATAACAATGCGTAAATATCAAAATACTTTCAGGTTGTTTCCCAGAACTGTTCTCTTTGTAAATGTATTTTACCTATGGTATTATCTTTTCAGCATCGCATACATTTATCCTTCAGTAATTCTACACCATTAATAACCAGTGAGTGCATAAACACTATATTAGAGACATCTTCTAACAAGTATAGCATATTAAAAGTAAATATGAAGCAGGTGTAATATTTCCAGTATACACTCAATAGACTTTATTCCTGGCTGGACAGTAAAGTGCAATTTGACACAAGAATTGCAAAAATAGAGAAAGGCCACATTATCAGAGGTTAATGTAAACAGATGGTTCCTCTTGCTACCTAAAGCGTGGTTAAGCTGTGCTGCCCTCCCCTTCAATATGCAGTTCTATATGTTTTAGTAACTGTTAGTCACAACTGATAATATTGTAGAATCTTACTGATAGAATTGTCTTAGTTATGCATTCCATTGTCCCTTTGGTCTGTATAGTGACTACTCTCAGTTGTCTTACAACCTCTTGCTTGAAGGGTGAGGAGGGAACAGCCACAGGAGGAGATAGCCTGCCTTAGAGAGGTTAATCACACAATGGCAAAATTTAACATCCTAATTAGTGGTCTGACTATGACTCTGTACAAAAGAAATACTGGTAGTATGAAGGGTATAGCTGGAGAAACCAATGCGTTGTCTCTCTGAGTTACTGCCTTTGCCAGTTATTTTCTATCAACATTTGAAGACATGAGACACTGGGCACCTCAGACCTCCTTAGAATACTGGACATGATATAACTACATTGGGTGCTTTTCTCCAGTTTGAGATGTTTGAATGCAACCACCAAAAGATGTAGACTTTCTCTAAGCTTTCTGAATACAGCGTAGGAGAAATAAGGAATGATTGTCACTTGATCTAGACCTAGCTACATTAATACAATATTTTAAACAGTAATGCATGCTGTTGAATAGTAGCCTACTTACCAGCAAAATGCAGTGACAGTGTTCCAGGCTTTGCAGACTCTATACAGGCTGTTTGTACTGTGTAGCCTTAGGCATTTAAGTAAGAAGTCAGCTTTGACTTGGCTCTCTATACCATTAATGAAGACAAAAGGATCATTCAGAAGGGATTCAGAACAGAAGCCTCCAATTACGCTTAAGTTAAAATGTCATGCTGAGAGAAGTCTAGCTCTCATTTAAAAACGTATAAAGGACATGTGAACATGTGTAAAAGACATGCAAAGAATAGGTAAGGGCAGTAAGGACGCAGCTATCGTAAGTGTCTTAAAGCAGACAACTGAAGCTAGTTTGTGTACGCATCTTCCCATACTTCTGTGAGATGCCAAACCATAGATCAAGCATGGTGGAAGATACCAACCCCGGGAAGTCAGTTATGAGAAGACAAAGACATGTACGTGGCAGAATTAATACTTACTTTACAAAGTCTTCCACTTCCCAGTAGTAGGCTGTAACTTCATTTTGCTACTTCGGAAGATAAAATTACACCATCTTTGGAGGTGAGAGTATATCACTGGTCTAAGGACTATGAACAAGGGAGACAAGATTTTCTAAACTGCTTGGACCCACTCTAGTTTTGGCTGGGATAAATGCAATTGGCTTCATAATAGCTAGTATGAAGCAACATTTTTGATTTGTGTTGAAAACAGTGCTGGTAATACAGGGATGACAGTTGGTTTTGGTGCCCAAAGTGTGGCTCAGAAGGTTCAGGCTAGTGACAGATTTAATTGGAATGTGCTAGATTGAATAGAGCAGATAATGCTAATTTATCGATTATGCCCAGGCTGGTGATACCCACTCCCTGAGATCAGGGGGAAGGAGACCTTCTTCATTAAACCGTGCAACATCAAATGATACGTAATTGACATTTTCCAAGACCTCATTTCGGAATATATTTATATAAGTATTCAGATATTTTTTTCTCTATCTCGAAAGTAGTATTTCAATTGCTAGTGATCTAGACTAGCTAATGTTTCAAAACAATCAGAAAAGAAACATTGCCATACTGAAGTTCACATGTTAGAATCATTCCCACAGTTCAGGACAAATGCAATCCCCTGCAGCTATGCCTTTATATAGCTTTACTGTAGAGATGTTATTACTGCACATAGATAGGTTTCAGCCATTTTTAAGTACTCTTTCAGCAACATTGGGAATGTAATTTTTTATTACAGCCATGAGTTTTTCTTCTTGGGGGAAGGCAAATTTGCTGTCAGGAGGAATACCTTCTACTGGGTTTACATGGCACATTTTTGCTAGCAGGGGTGCGTATGCGCTGCGGAGGTGACTTCTGCGAGAAGCTGCCAGAAGCTGTCCCCATTTTGGACAGAGACAGTTACAGCTGTCTCCAGGACGCGCCCACCGCTGGACAGAGCTGAGCCAGTAAGAGACGTTGGTCTCTGAGATAATGGAGCTAAGAAACGGTCAAAATGCTGCACAGCAGCCATGAGAGAGATGTGAGAAGATGTGAGAGAAACAGCCCTGCACACATGGAGGTCAGTGAAGAAGGAGGAGAGAAGTTTCTGCAGGTGCTAAAACAGAGATTTCCCTGCCGCCGGTGGTGCAGACCATGGTGAGGGAGGCTGTCCCCATGCAGCTCAGAGATATCCATGTTGGAGCTGATATTCACCGGGCAGCCCATAGAGGACTCAACACCCGGGCAGATAGACATAACCTGAAGGAAGATACATCCCATGATAAATCCCTGCCAGAGCAGGCTCCTGCTAGGATCTATGGCATGGAGAGCAACCCATGTAGGAGCAATTTCCTGTTAGAACCTGTGACACATGGGGGAGCCATCCGGGAGCGTTCTTGAAGGGCTGTACCGCGTGGGGGACCAGTGCTGGAGCTCTCTGTTCGTGATGGACTGCACCGTAAGGAAAGGGCACATACTGAAGCAGTTCATGAAGAACTGTGCTTTGTGGGAAGAACCCGCACTGGAGAAGTCTGTGGTGGAAGGAATTTTATTCCAGAGCAGGGAGAGGAGGAAGGAGCAGCAGAAATCAAATGTTATGAAGTGACCGCAGCCCCCATTTCCCATTCCCTTGCCCCATCTGGGTGTGGGAGGAAGCAGAAGATTTAGGAATAAAGTTAAGCCTGGGAAGAAGGGAGGGGTGAGGGGAAACTGGTTTTAGTTTTGCTTTTACTTCTCACTATCCAATTCTGTTGCAATTCAATGGCAATAGATTAATTTCCCCAAGTTAAGTCTATTTTGCCATGATGATAACTGAGGAGTTCTCTCCCTGGTTTTAAAGCTCAGCCCATGAGCCTTTTGTTCTGCTTTCTCCCTTCTGTCCCGTTGATGGAGGGGGAGTGATAAAGTGGCTGGGTGGGCATCTGGCAGCCAGCCAAAGCCAACTCACCGCACTTCTCTAAAAATGAATTTCCATAGGGAAGAGTAAGACTTACTCATGTAATTGCAGCAGCTTCAGCGCCATGTGAGGAAAAGTTACGGTACTGCCCAGGGGTGAGGCTGTTCCTCCTTCAGCTTTGGAAAACCCTTTTCCTCTCCCGAGTTAAAAATTTTCTGTCAGGTTTACAGATGCACATTCACATCTATATACACATATTTCAGGTATCTCCTCAGGTGTTTAAGCTGAGATCCTCAGTCCAGTCCAAGAATATAGGGAAATAATGCAAGGGAATATATGGGAATGCAATGGCGATGAATGTAAAGGAGCATTTGTGGACATCTGAGTCTGAGCTGTTAATACGTCTGGCATTTGTAACAAAGTCAGTGACATTTCAGAGAGTTACTGCTCCGTTTGCAGTTAGTTATAACTTCTATCCTATTTCTTACCTAAGATATTGCTGATGGTTATTTAGTATTTTTCTTTCTCCTTTCTCCCTTTAATTTTTACTGAAAATCCAAAAAAAAAAAAGCCACCCTTCCTGCAAATTAGTTGGATTTCAGTATTTTTAGTTAGTTTCTGCAAAAATCACTTCCCTTTAATGTCAAAAAACCGTAGAGATTTATTGTGAAGTACGGAGAATACAGAGTTGAAGAAAAAAAGAACACAAGGATTTTATCAAGAAAAAGCATTTCCTGTTATCAGCAGCTCAACGTTTTGTGACTTATCCTTGTCCTTTCTGTCCTGCCAGTGCCATCCAATACCCACCCTTAGTTTACTTCACCTGACATTAGTGTAGTCCCATGAGTGTAGGTCTCACCACTCAAAATCCACTTCTAAAGTGCGACCTCCAGCTCCCAACAAGTGTAAAGAAGAACTGGATTCTCAGACACTTCAGAAGAATAAAAAATGGCTGTGTTTTGAACACAGTGATAAGCAGATGGAAAATGCAGTTCAAGGGCTTTGTCTAGCCTAGAGCATTTCGTAGAATCATAGAATCATAGAAGAGTTAGGGTTGGAAAAGACCTTAAGATCATCTAGTTCCAGCCCCTCTGCCATGGGCACATGTCAGCCAAGGCTCTGTCCAACCTGGCCTTGAACACCACCAGGGATGGAGCATTCACAACGCCTTTGGGCACTCCACTCCTGTGCCTCACCACCCTTACGGTAAAGATCTTCCTCCTTATAGCCAATCTAAACTTCCCCTGTTTAAGTTTGAACCCGTTACCCCTTGTCTTATCGCTCCAGTCCCTAATGAAGAGTTCCTCCCCAGCATCCTTATATTGTGCATCACTGCTGTTGATTGTTTTCTTTTCCTTTTCTCCTTTTATTTTTACATACTCTCCCCTTGTTATTTCCCTTATCATCACTATTATTGGCGGTAGCAGTGGTGGTTTTGTGTTATACCTTAGTTACCCGGCTGTTCTTATCTTAACCAGTGAGAGCTACATTCTTTTGATCATCCTTCCCATCTCTCTGGGAGCAGGGGTTGTGGGGGGAAGAAGGGACGAAGCAAGAAAGAGACTGTGTAGTTCTGAGTTAAACTGGCTGAGCTTAAACCACAACACAAAGAGGCAGAATTCTATAGGCAGTTAGGAGAAATCTCTGCATAGGTAGCTCTTGTCCTTCTGGGAGATTTCCGCTTCCCACACCTCAGCTGGGAATATCATGCTGTCACTGCTGGGACAAGTGAGGCTGCGGAATTCCTGAACTTTGAGGGAGGCAGCTTCTTTCCACAGGCACTCAGAGACCCAACTAAGAAAGGTGTCCTCCCGGACTTGCTCTTTGTGAATCAAGAGGGATGAATGTGAGGTGTGATGGTAGGAGGCTGTCTTGGCCGCCCTAATCCCAAAGACCTTGAGCTCCAACTTTTGGGTGTCCTGAGGGAAAAGTTCAGCAGAGTTGCTACCCTGCGTATCAAGAGAGCAAAACTGAAGCTGCAGAGGGACCTACTTGGCAGGGTCTCCTGGACAGGAGCTTTTGAGGGCTTAGGGGACCCTGAGAGCTGCTCGCTTTTAAAGAAGCAGCTTTTGAAAGCACAGCAGCAGCAGTCCCATCGTGTCAATGGGAGTCAAGCAGGTGCAGCAGAAGAGCAGCTTGGAACTCCTCCTGGAACTGGGGCGGGGACAGAAATTGTGTGTGCTCTCTAGAAGCAAGGTCGAGCTTCTTGGGAAGGCTACTGAGCGGCGGCTGACACATGGAGGGGGATGTCACGAAAGGCCAGAGCTCAATTAGAGATGAAACTGGTCAGTGTTCCATAGGACAACAGCAAAAGGCTTTTTGAAGTATGCTAATAACAAGCAGAGGCCTAAGGAAAGTATCAGACCAACACATTATGAAGATGGCCACTGAAAAGCGGGGATGAAGAAACGACAGAGGCATTTACTGCCTTTGCGTTGCCTCAGTCTTCAGTGTGCATGGCAGACCTGGGGCTCCCTGGTCCTGAGAGTTACAAGACCATGGCTGCAGGAGCCGTGAGTTCCCACTGGTGGAAGCTGCGGTTGTAAGGCAGGAGACCTGGGGGCTGAGGCTGGACATGGGCACCCTGAGGAGAGCCCCACAGGGCTCCGCCCACTCTGGACCCGGGTTCCAGAACCGAGGGCCCAACGGTGCTCCGTTCTAAGCCGGCGCTGCCCCGGCAACGGCCCCAGTGCCTGCACGGACGGTGCTGCCAGCAGCAGCACCAGCGGCACCGGGAGTGCTTTTCTCCTGTCGAGGAGTGCTCCTGCGCCGAGCATTAACGCTTTTTTACTTACGCGCCTTCTCACGGCCCTGTCAGCATGGGGCAGTGGCTGTGCTGCTTTGGGTCCAGGTGGGTTCCTCCACAGCTCGGGGAAGCGCTGGCACAGGCGGGCCCCCCAGCAGCCGCCTTGCTCATGCCTGATGCCATCTGCTCTGCAGGGATGACCCTGGCCCCGAAGAGCGGCATGAGCTTGACCCGGCGCTGCCCGAGCCACTCTTCAGGGAGCGTGTGCGGGTGAGCCAGGGCCGCGGCCAGAGGAAGAAGAGGGACCTCCTCCTCTTCAGAGACACCCTGGTCATCGCCAAGACCAAGTAAGATTAACAGAGCCCCGCTGCCTTTCCTCCAAAGCCCTGTTCCTGGCACCAGGGCAGCACAGCAGGGACAGCCAAGGAGCAGCCCCAGGCCCCCAGCACCCTGCTGCTGGATGCACCTGTGGCTGCGCCCGTGCCAGGCAGGCACTAGAAGGGGGCCAGTGGGCTTGGTCACCTCCAGGTCACTTCCTGCCTTTCCCCTCTGCAGACGTGGCAGCGCCCCGCGCCCCCTGCTCAGCCTGGCCCTGCGCCTGCTGCAGGTGCTGAGTGGCGGGCAAGGCTCAGGGAGCGATGCTGCTGAGGAGGAGGAGGAAGGGAAGGCCAGCAGCTCCCTTGTCTTCCTCTGGCCCTCTGGCTCCTGCGTTGTCACTTTCTGGTGAGTCCCGCTGCAACGTCCCACCAGAGGGATGGGCAGCACCTCTGCCCTGCCCCATGGGGCATCATCCGCTGGGGCACAGCAGGCACTAAGTCTCTTTCTCCTCTCTTGCGGCAGCTCCCGGGCAGTGAAGGATCTCTGGGTCAGCGCCCTCCTTGGGTAAGCCCTGCCTGGCACTGCAGCCTGGGCTGCCCGTGCTCCCATGATGGGGGGTTGCTCCACGAATAGCATGTGAATGATGACAAAATGCCTCTGTTCAGCTGCGCAGAGGCGCCCCAGAGCTGCAGGCAGAGGTGCCCCCACTGCTGAGAGGGCACATCTGGCAAGGATGCGTCATCCAGCTGTGTCCAGGCAACACCTGCCGGGCCCAATCCTCACCACTCCTGCTGCTCCTGCTCCACTGCTCCACTGCTCCATTGCCGGGCTGTGCCGGATGTTCCGGGCAGCGTGGAAGCACTGCCCAGGCTGAGAGCAGAGGGAAGAGCTGGCTTGGGTCTCACACAGTTCTTTCTCTGCCCCTTCCCTGTGCACAGACCACCGGAAGGAGTTCAGGGAGCCCGGGTGACCCGGCTACCTTCCATAAACCTGGTGCTGAAGGAGCTGAGGGGCCGTCATGCTGTGAGTGTCCCTGCTGCCTTTGCTCTGCCCCCAGAGGCTGCCCCAGCCCAGCGTCGCCCACATCACTCCTCACCTTCTGCTCTTTTCCCCTTGTCCAGGGGACGACACTGGATGCCGGCAGCCTCGAGAAGCTCCTCCAGCGCCAGGCTGAGGTCAGGGTCCCGTGCAGTGCAATCTCTCCCATCCCCACCTCTCACACATGGCCAGGGGCTGATGCAGGTCTCCAGGGCCCTTTCTGCTGCGGGACTCCTTGGTGAATGTAGCCCATGTCTTGCAGGCTGGTGCCAAGCAGCTGCCAGTTGTTCCCTCCAGCAGTGAAGGTGGACGTGGCCACGTGGATGGTGAGTGTGGAGAAGACAGGCACCGTTCTCTGCTGCTCTTGCAGGCGGGCACGCGTGCTGCTTGCTGTGATGGGCCTCGGGGCCCCACAGTCCCAAATGGTGCCGCCTCTCCCATGCCCTCAGTAGCAGGGCGACAGAACTGAGGGAGTCAGGGGACTTTCTCCTGGTGCTTCTCCTCCATGGCTCATTGCTCTGTTTCCCTTGGCGGCAGGCGGGACCCGCCGGAGCAGGAGGAGGCTGCCCTGGCCATTTGCCCGGCCAGGGACCTCGGCTGCAGCAGGGGCATCGGGGCCATCGGGCTCTGCTGCTGTCGGAGCTCTGTTTGGCCGGCCCCTGGCAGATCTGTGCAGCCAGGACGGCATGCTGCCCCAGCCCATTCAGGTAAGCCAGCCTGGGCAGGAGGTCCCCATCCCATCCCATCCCATCCCATCCCATCCCATCCCATCCCATCCCATCCCATCCTGCTTGCTCCTCCAGAGAGAGGCTGTCCCCAGCACCTCCCTCAGGGCCTGTCTCCAACCCATCAACTCTCCTCCTCTGTGCCCTCAGGACCTGCTGGCTCTGCTCCGGGAGCACGGCCCATCCACGGAGGGGATCTTCCGGCTCTCAGCCAGCGAGCGCGCCTCCCGAGAGATCAGGGAGGCCCTCGACAGCGGGGTGCCGGTCCGGCTGGAAAACCACCCCGTGCTGCTGCTGGCTGTGCTCTTGAAGGTGAGCCCCGCTGACCCGCAGCCCTGCAGCTCCCGGCTCTCTTGGTGCCGATGGGCACCTGCGGGAGCACAAGAGGAAACTCAGCTGGCTGCTCATGAGCCAGAGGGCTGGGGATGCTGTGGGTGCTCCTGGGGGCATGGTCCAAAGCCTCACGTGGAGCCCTTGGCACTGCAGGACCTCCTCCGGAAGATCCCCTCCAAGCTCCTCAACGTCCACCTGTTTGAGGAGTGGATGAGAGCCATGGAGAAGACCAGCAGGCAGGAGAGGCTGGCAGCACTGAGGGAGTAAGTGTGGCAGCAGGCAGCAGGGACTGGCACAGGCTGGGACTCAGCTGCAAATCAATGGCCTGCCTGAAATAGCCATTGCTCCTGTTAGCCACCTCCTGCTGCTGTGGGGGTTATATTTGGGGGGAAAGGGGCACAGAAAGGCTTTTCTTCCTGGGGAGCACTTCCCACAGGCATTGGGGCTTGTTGCAACAAGGGCCTCTTTCAGAAGGGCAGGGAGGGAGGGAGGTGGATGTATCTCAGCAAAAGCAGTCTCTCTGCTGTAGAGCAGACGGTGGCCTTGGGTGAGATCAACCTGGGAGACCTGTGCTGTCAACACCAACTTCACCAAGGCTGTGCTCCTGTTCCCTCAGGGTGGCCAGCAAGTTACCAGAGGCCAACCTCCTCCTGCTCCGGCACTTGCTGTCGCTGCTGAGCAGCATCCGCAAGAGCGTGGCCACCACGAAGATGTCTGCTGGGAACCTGGCCATCTGCTTGGCACCAAACCTCCTGAGCCCACCCCAGGAGCTGCCCCTGGAAGTCCTGGCTCAGGAGACAGGGAGGGTAAGCTGTGTTCACCGCCCACCTACAGCGTCCCCAGCCCAGCCCAGCTCTGGCGCTCAGAGGGCCCTGCCTGCCTCCTCCCGTCAGCAAAGCCGTGGGGCAGCAGCCGGGAAAAGCAGCCCCACGGCTGCACCTTCCTGCCCAGAAGCGCGGGTCAGGCTGGGAAAGGCTGTTTGAGCCCTCATCATTTGAGCCCCCTCCCTCAAACCAGTGGTTTGCTCTGCGCAGGTGACGCAGCTCGTCGAGTTCCTCATAGAACACCAGGAGGAACTCCTTGGCGAGCAGGCTGCCGGGCTGGCCAGTGAGGGCAGCCAGGAGCCTCCAGCACCACGAACAGAGCTGGAAGCAGCAGAGGTGAGTGGAGCGCACAAGCAGAGTGACAGCTGAAGCCTCCCCCCTCAGAAGCTGCGCTGCCACTGCAGGGACAAGCACAGTCCTCCACCAGCCTGCAGCCCTGCCAAAGTGCAGAGCGAGGCTGATGCAGGCTGGCCATCCCGCTTTGTGAGCTGATCCCACTGCAATTGGCTCAGCTGAGCTGAGCAAACCCATCCAAGGGATGTGCCTTCTAGAGCTAGGGTGGCAATGGTGCGGGGAAGTCCTTGCCCCTGCTAACCTACACATTTGCATTGCAGGTGCCTCCTGTTGCTCCCGAGAGCGAAGAGCAGAGGAGCTTTTCCGGGGACAAAAGGTAAAACTGCCTGGCTTTGCTTGGTTCAAGGCAACCATGGCTTCACGTGTCTAACACTGCTATTGCATGGAAAGGTTCCCAGGCTCTTTGCGCAACACCAGGAAGCGAAGAGCAACCTGGGAGGAGGGCAGCGATGGGCCACCGTCCCTGAAGAAGAGCAAACCCGAGCTCTGAGGGATGGGCAAGGGAAGAAATTCGAGCAGGGGAACAAGGCACCCAGGTATGTAGCAGACCCTCTGTTCCATCTTTCTGCCAAGGTCTGAATACTGGAAACGTTCCTGAGATGGTCCTGCCCTCGGGGGAACATGCATGTCAGGAGAAACGTGCTACCTCAGCATTGCCTGCCAACCTGTGATTTTAGCATGGCAGAGCGTGGGATGCTGCTGCTTGGGTTTTGGAAAGGACCATATCCCAGCTTCCTAGGTCTCCCTGCCAAGCCCTGCTGCCTGGCGAGGGGCCACTGCCCATCTCCGTCAACTTCCCGTGCTCTGAGGGTATCGCATATGTTGAGAAGGGACCAAAGCAACGCTGTAGTTGTCAGTTAGGAGCCAGTACGGAGCCTCTCTCCTGTGCTTGCAATGACCTCTTTTAAAGCAGACTGCCGAAAACCCCAGGAGGCAAGTCTCGCCTGCTCCTGCCCTCATGGCTTCATCTGCGCTTTCTGACTCTGCCCTTGTAGGTGCCCGTTTACCACTCTGGATTCCCCAGGGGAGCTCTGCTGCCTGGGCTGCCGTTCCACCCTGCGGCCCCAGCACCACCTCGGCAGCGGCGAGGACAGATCCACCACGTCCTTCTGCTCTGGCTGGAAGGTTCCACCAACCGCCCCCGGAGCCGGAGCAGCGCCTTCAGACCCATCCCGGCCCTCGCAGGAGGCCTTGCTGGCTCACTCCTCAGCTCCGCCAGCAGAGGCACACCCGCTGGAGCATCTCCCCAGGGGGGAGCTGGCCTCTGGACTTTGTTACTGCTGTTGTTACTGCGCTTGTTGCGATGTTTGTTACTGCAGTCGTTACCGTGTTTACAACTATGTTTATTATTTTATTATTGTGTCTTTTGAAGACAAATTTTAGGATGTACTTTAGGATAGAGTTAGGAGATAGTTTAGGAAGCATGTTATAGGATAAGAGTTATCTCACATTGTGTGAGTACACACTTCGTAGGCTCATAGAATAGTTAGGATTAGGATAGGATAGTTAGGGTTGGAAAGGACTTCCAGTAATTTCATGTTACGTCACAAGACTACTCTTCGAGTGGCTTTTCATCTGTATGAGCAAAAAAGCAAAAAGTATTACAATAGTCGTATCTCTCTGCCTTGCCATCTGCATCCTGCGGAATGGAAAACAGCAAAGAAGGTATACTGAGAGAGTCTTTGGATTAGGAAAGAAATGACTGAAAGATATTTATGAATGCAGAAGAACTACTGCTACACCTTGAAAAAGATTCAGCTAAGCTCCAGAAGAGTACTGCCTGCTCTTGGAATGCAGCTGCATATCTCAGACACCTGTTAAGGTCCAGAAGTAAAGAGAAACTTGCTTCTGAAAGAAAATGCAGGCGGGCAACAGAAAGGAGCACTGAATTGCAGCACTGTGTTTTCATTGACAACTGTTCATGGTGGGCAGAGAGGTGCAGAAACAGAAACAAAAAGAGCAGCAAGAAGGAAACAAAATAGCAATAATAAAAGAAAGCCATCACAGAAGCAAACAACTGCCTCCCACCCTGAGTCCTATTTTGGAAAAAGGGAAAAAAAAAAAATCCCTCAGATCCTTCTGCACTCTGATGGGAGAAGCACTGGAGATGATAGCAGGGGTCGCAGACGTCTGCAAACAAAGCTGTCTCAAATCAGTACCAACAGAGTGCTGGTAGCAGGGGTGAGCAGCTGGTACGCGCTTATTCCCCTTGCATTTGCTAGAATGCCTTGTGCAGACTGCCTGCAGTTCTCAGTGTTGACAGCATCATGTGTACTATGCCTTTCTGAATTTTCTAACCATTTCTATACAGAAATAAAATGTCCAATGCATATCTGGCCAGTCTCTGTATTTGGATGAGCCCCTTCCCTTTTTATTCCTCTCTCCATCGCTGGGTTTCACTTCTCTCTCTCTCTCTGATACTTACCTGTCCAAGAAGTCAAAAAGGTCATGCGATGGTTGCACTTGTAGAAGCCTTTTTTTCTCTCAGGAACTTTGGTTTTTCTCCCAAAACACCTGAGGAGGCACTTGCATCCAGGAAAAGGTCTTGACAAGGAAAGAACTTAAGCATCTTGTTCCTTTTCTCACCTGAAAAACAAAAGCATTACTTTTGCCCAGAAGGCCACTGGTCAGTATTGCTGTGATTTGGCTATGCTTTCATTCCATCCTTCTTCACATTCAGTACCAAAGCCTCAAGTCTCTTGGCCATCTTGCCATCCCACAGACTGTCTTTGGAGGGGAGTAATTTAAAGAGTGCAGGGAACTTCTGTTTTTGGAGAGGAGATTGTATTTTGTCACCTGGAAAAGTTAGAAAGAACTGTTAAGTTACACGGGGACAGCCACTTCAAATCTACCTCATCTAAAAAGTAGCTGCTGAATTAAAAGCTATTCTCTATTAGAATAGAACAGCCCCAACTTTCTCAGCCTATCTTCATACGGGAGGTGCTCCTCTGGGAGGCATATAATGGAATTTTCTAGCAATTACACATCTTTTCTTACCTCCTCGGTGGGTCAGCCGAGGATTTGCTGTTTTAACGTTTACTGCCCGGGGGGCTTGGGCTAAGATTCTTCTTTCATTGTGCTTTATGGTAATGTCTTGTAATACAATAGATCATGAAACTGATCTGGCTTGTGTTCCCAGTGTGGTCATCACCTCTATACATTGGGAGGTATAAAATGGAAGTATTTAGCAATTACACATCCTTTTTCCCCTCCCTGGGTGGTCAACCCGTGAAGGAGACATTCCTTTATGCTCCCAGTCCCCCTACCAGACCGTTCAATGTTATCATGTGAGAGTCCTGAAGGTTTTGAATGGCCTTTGAATACCCTTGAGGCCTGCCTGCTGATTGTGATGGGGTTCATCATCTTGGCACGCATACAGAGTGTGCTTTACCCACAACCGTTTGGTCTGATCTGGAGAGTTAAGCAGAGTTGGGTTTGGGCCTTATCTAGGGTTAGATGATGATATAGGTGGATCAAGAGAGCTTCCCCGAGGCTGGACAGCCATGAGTTGCAGGGTGTGTGGGGTAGTATGGGCAGGTATCTAGGCCAGTGGGCCCCTCCAGTGCTTTGGAATTTCACCACTGAACAAGTGCAAAATCCAGAAAAATTAGTAAAACTCTTAAAGGGGGTGTGTTGTCAGTCTGGTCGCACCAGAGACGGACAAATCATGGCAACATGCTGGGGCTTGGCCTATGCTTACAGAGCCCTCTTTAACACTCTCCAGCACCTTCAAAGGGAAAGAAATGTCCCTGGATCTGATGGCAAAGCAACAGACAGCGCAGCTACTCCAGCTCCAAGCACAGCAGCTACACCAGCCCCAGTGACAAGTACAGCAGCTACTCAAACTTTGATGGCTGGGCTTAAACCACGACGACTCCGCAGCACGGAAAAGTCTAATAATTGTCACATAAAAAAATTTGTTTGCTTTGTTTGTTGAATGAAACAATGAGTTTGTAACTTGTTTGTACCAAGTTTGTACTAAGTCAGTGTCTGTAAACAATTTCACTATAAAGGATGGACTTAAACATTTCTGTACCTCAAGAATATACTGAAGCTCTCTCCTACACTGACAGTTTATAAATGCTATTGATTTCAGAACAAAACCTCTACTGTACGATATTCTCCATACTAATCTTACAGCATTATGTTACTATTTTACTGATGAAAACATTTTGTCTCTTAAGTAACCCGGATGTTCTGCATCTTGCTCCTCCTAATTACTCTGAAGATATACGTGGAAAAACCTCAGCAGATGAAGATGGAAAGCAGCATCGTGGTACCAATTCCCAGAGTATCTCTTTCCCCAGCTTTCATATTTCCTGAAATTTACTCTTGACTGCCAGGAAGAGCTGATACACTCTTCTTTGATTTGGATTTTATAAGCAAAACGATTTGCCTATGCCTATATTTCCTCTTTGATGTCACTGGCAATCAAAGGAAAATAAACAACTCCAGGGCTTAAAAAATAGTTTTGCGGTTTCCCAAAAAGTTATGATGTTTGGTTGATAAGAGATACTTTAAAAATGGGTGTTTTGCTGTCGACCTCTAGTGGTCATGTGTAATAATGTGTAATAATATGTTATAATGTGTATAGACCTTCAGGAGTCCATTTGCCCTGTACGGGAAAGCCTCTGCACCTTGTCCTGTCAAGTACAACATTTCTGTTTGAGAGGTTTTAAAGACAGTGAAGGTAGTTTAGATGCCAGTGAAGTAAAGATAGCAAATTTTTAGTAAATAGTAATTTTTTTAATAAACGGTAAATTTTTTTGTAAAAATAATAAATTTTTACTCCTCTTATAGTTTTCTTTATGATTTCCAAACAGTGGAAAGAGGTATAATTGCAAATGGGAATCAACATAAAACCATTAAGCAATATAAACTGAAAATACTGATTCATCCCTTAAATGTGTTAGTATTATTTTGTAATGAACTAACATTTAAATGATAATTCTTCTCTGGTTGGTAGCCAATCAAATGGAATTAAGGATACGCATCATTTAAATCAAAACAGAGAGTGAGTGAAAGTGCCGTTGCTGTTACCAGCAAGAGTGACTAACTTTCCAAGAGAAGACGATCACATATAAAATCATACATATAGGGACAGCCACACATATTCCCATTTGAAGCCGAGAACAAAGTTCATGACTCTGTCAAGGGAACTCCTGGAAAAGCTACAGCTGCCAAGCTACAAATTTGAGAATTAAAAGAGAAAAGCAATCCACCTGTTTGTTCAACATTTTCTCCACACCCAACGTAGAAAGTCTCATCCTGCAGCACCTGCTCTCCCTCCAGCCGGTTGCTGAGGAACCGTAACAACCTCCAGATGCTGCTTGAATTCCGCCAGGGTATTCTGCTGCCAGAGGCCCCAGGAAGCACCGAGAATCTGGCTGGTTAGATAATGCTAGGTTGTAAAAGCAATGAAGCTGTGTACCTGTTCTCCTGTATGCTATAGTCATTTCACCAGTGCTGTTTTCAGGGATGATGTATTTCTCATTATATGGTGTAGAAAATCATACGGAGAATATTTTACAGTAATTTTTTGTTTCTCCTTTTATGAGAAGTAAACATGAGTGCCAGAAAGGGTATTATAGAGTTCATTTATCGTTGGGTACTTCTGTCTCTGACTGAGGTGTGTTATTAAGTCACCAAGTTAAATATTTTTGTTAGCTCCTGAATACTCACAGAGCCTCAGATATCATGG
The DNA here is from genome assembly GCA_017639245.1 of Myiopsitta monachus. NCBI lineage: Eukaryota > Metazoa > Chordata > Aves > Psittaciformes > Psittacidae > Myiopsitta > Myiopsitta monachus. Next base: position 38,865,943 of record CM029927.1, read on the forward strand.
TAATGAAGGCAAGATGAAAGATGGATTGCTGTTACAAGCCAAATGCATTGATTTATAATTGTAAATGCTTGTGGAGATAGGCACACCACTGTATATTCCCTTTTACTGAACTTCTCATTTGATGCTTGCCTATGCATAGGCAATACATTATTTAGACTTTTTGAAGGGCTTGCATTTGATTTCATGGAATTCACTTTCAGGAAGAACAAGCTTCTATTAGATTTTCAGGTGTTATTACAGGTCTTCGTTTCCTGTCAAACTGTCATCTTATTTTAGTTGCAGCCTTTGCCCGCCCTCTGCTTTCCTCCCTGTTGAGCTCCTATTACAGGAAGATCACTTCATAAAAAGCTCCAATGCTACATTCTTGTGGCTTTTTACTTCTTAAACCCAGTTGTGATGGTCAAGAGACCCTTTCTGTGTGTGTCTCAAAGCAACTGAAAAGGTGGAAGGCACTGAGGGAGGCTGAGCGCCTGTCCCTGGTGAGCAGCGGGTTGGTGGTGAGGGGCAGAACAGGGATCACGCTCCAGGAAGGTGGGGGATGGTTTCCTGTGTGCCTGCTCTGAGACCGAGAAGATCAACTGCCCGGAGGCAGCGGCACAGACACTGTGGCGCCCATCAGTGCACAGCGTTAACTGGGTCTGGGGCTCACCAGATCCCCCTGCCACAGTCTGGAACATTCCAGACCAGCTCATGACGCATGTGCAGGGATGGAAATGACTGGGAGGAACCAAGAGAGCCTGACCTGATAAAAGGCGGCCTTGGACCGCATGGGTTGTGCTCCTCTATGGTGGGATCGTTGGATGACTTGCTGTAAGGGGTCACTGATGGATCTGATGGGTGATGAGCTTATTAATCTTTGCTTTCTTTCCTTAATCTTTTTTTATCGCTACTTCAAGTCTTTTATGAAAGTAAGAGCTTGTGAAGCCTGAGGCAGTGTTAGGGAAGTTTACAATAAAATCAATTGTTGTTTTGTTTCCAGTCTCTGGCGGGCCTGTGGTTTCTCCTGCAAACCACGTAGTGTTGTAGAAGATCAGCTCCCCTCTCACCCTCCAGGCAGGACACCAGTAATAGCACAAGGATCTTGAGATACGTAGGCCTTGATCATGTTTTCCTGTGTTTCTTCTTTTTTGTTCTTTAACATCGTGCTCTTTGTTAACATCATGTCGTCTCTGCTCACGCAGTTTTTTGCAGGTTGCGAGGCTGCATCCTCTTTTTCATAGTGACTACAACACGCAGATCTGCTCTTTCACGGGGTCGCTAGAGTTGTGTTACAAGTTGATACTCACAACAGGGACTGATGCAGCCGTACAAGAGATTGGATAATGAGAAGTTTGCTTAACGAATCAGTCAGTGTTCCTTGCAGACTTGCCACTGAATTTGGCAACTCTTTGGCCTCGGTATAATGGTGAAACTACAGTATTGCTGCATTACTAGGTGAGCTTGTTTTTCCCTGAAAATGGGTTCTGGTTTTGCTAATGCATGAAAGTGCTTGTCTCCAGGCGCTTTTTGCAGTGATGTGGATTGAAAACAATGGACTTGTGTGAAAAGACGCCTGCTGTCAACTCATGGCAGGAAAAATACTATTTTATATTTTAGAGTTAATGGTAACGCTGTGCATGAAGAAAATTTTAGAAATACATATGCACTCATGCTTTGAAAAAAAATCCACTCTGATTCTGAAAGTGTTGCAAGTGGGTGAATGGAGTCTAGAAGCATGCAACAAGCTGAACTGACTCATATTATCTGAACTGCATTAATAGACCTGTTGTCCATTGTGGAACTGTCCCTCATGCTTTGTTGCAGAAAGGCAGACTTGACAATATTAGCCTCTGGCTCAGGGATGCTGCTTTCTGTTTGGTTCAGTTGATTATTTCTCTGAAGAATTTCATTGGAGTTACTGAAGATTGGGTTCTGTGCACGTCTCAGGAGTTGTGTTCTCCAGAAGGGAAGCTGAAATGTATAGGCATCCTGATAAAGCTCAGTTGTTGTAGTATTGAAAGTAATAGCTGATACATATCTTTTCAGTTTTAGTCTTTACAGTTTTAAGTAGGTAATGATATTTAACTTGTGAATAAGACACAGAAAGCCTTATCTATGTTATGCCTGGAGAGAAGGCAGAGAATATTATGAGGGATGTATTAGAGTCTGAAGGCTTCAGATGTTAGTATTCATTGAACACTAGGTGTACACCAAGTCCTTCACTAAAATATTTAGAGAGCTTTATTAATATCCACAGTTGAATACAGTAACTGCCACCATGTCAGCATTATGAATCAGTCTCTGAAGCTGTCAATCGCTCTCTTGTTTACCCTCCAGCCATCTGTAATATTTAGCAGATTCAGACCCTCAAAACAAGACAGTGGTATGCTCAGGTGCTACCATCCCTTTCAGGTGGGCAGCAGTTACAACACATCTATTAGCCTGCATGTTCTCCATCTGTAGTGTCACAGTCCACCTATAACATAGGATTAATTTCCTAAGTTAAGTTCTTTCTCATCAGTTTTACATTAAAAAGTAGTTCATTTAGACAGTAAAATTGCACATAAGAGTAACGCTGTGAAGTGTTAGAGATTACTGCATTGAATTTATCAGCCTATTTGTCCTGGCAGACAGGTGTGTAAAACTAACGACATGTCATTTTGTAGGTGTCATAGCAAATTGTAAGATGGGAATCAGGCAGGAAAAGCAAACATTCCGGAAGATAGAAGAAGCACTTATGTAAATCTGAGAATGTTTTGGAGAGAATTAATTATATTTGAGTTGATTTGCAGAAACATGTATCACCTTCTTTGGAGCTGCTGCAAGAAAATTAAAAGGAGTTTCATTATTTAATCCTAGATTACCATACAAATGGAAATACAACTCTACTGCAACTGAGAAAAAACTATTTCACAGAGATAGTCAGTGAATAACACTGAATGCAAAGATCATAGATGGCCAGTTGTAAATTGTAGCAAGCATTGAATTCTTTTGACTTCCTGAATTGAACTTGGATGAGAGCAAGTTTGGAAAGCAGTTATTTCTTAACTAGTGCTATTGGAAATGGATTTACACTGAATATGTAACTATTTCTGTGCACTTAATATACCAAAGTTCAAACAGGTTAATGAAAATGTTCATATTATGGCCCAGATGGAAGGACTGAACTGATGATATGGCTTGGACATCACAGCGTGAGTTGCTTTAGTGGTGGACTTGGCAGTCCTGGGGTAACGGCTGGACTTGACGGTCATGAAGGCCTTTCCCTAGTTGATTCTGTATTAAGAAAACAGAAGGGGAAAATAGCAAAGATGAAATTAATTAACATGAACATTATTATTCTCTGACTTGTCCAAAACAAGACAAAAATTTTAACTAAATTACATCTGCGTATGTTTTGGGTTAATGCGGGACCTCATTATTGTCTCCAGGTCCGCTTCTTATATTTTACAAATTTTATGTCTAGTTAGTCTAAGGCTAAAGTTGTTCCTCAGCTGTTCTAAAAAGGTGCATAGAACATTCCAGTATGGGGGGAGGGAAGGGAGTTTGCCTCAAGTAATTGAGACTACTTGAAATAAGCAGTGGAAAACCCCCAAGAGTTGAATGAATTTCACAAAATTTCTGATGCCTTAGGTAACAGCTATGCCATGGACAATCTAAGTGTGCCTTTGGCGCCAGGAGGGCCAATAGTATCTTGGGGTGTGGCCAGCAGGTCAAGAGTGACCATCTTGCCCCTCTACTTGGCCCTGGAGAAGCGACATCTGGAGTCCAGTTCTGAGCTCCTCGGTGTAAGAAAGACAAGGAGCTACTGGAAAGAGTCCAGTGGAGGGCCATAAAGATGATCAGGGGTCTGGAGCATCTCCTTTAAGCTCTAGATTGTGGAGGAGAGATTGTGGAACCTGGGCCTGTTTAGTCTAGAGAAGACAAGACTGAGAGGGGATCTCATTAATGCATATGAACCTCTCAAAGGCAGGTACCAAGAGTGTGGTGCCAGGCTGTTTTCAGTGGTGCCCAGTGACAGGACAAGGAACAGTGGCCATAAACAAAACCACAGAAGCTTCACTTCAACATGAAGAAGGGTTGAGGGTGGCAGAGCACTGGAAAAGGCCGCCCCAGGAGGTTGTGGAGTCTCTCCCTCCATTCAAAACCTGCCTGGACGTGCTCCTGTGTAACCTGCTTTAGGCGGTCCTACCGTGGCAGGGGGTTAGACAGGATGATTTTGAGCTCCTTTCCAACCCTAACGATTGTGATTCTGTGCATTATCAATTTCATAATTAGGAAAATTCTTGCAAGACTTTGCAAAACTTTGCATAACTGTAACCAACTCTGTGTTGAAGACAGCAATATGTAATTCGATATAAATACATGGCATAATTCAAGTGACTAATACCTCATGCTAGAGCAAATACTTATTCATTTTCTTTTACTACAAAATTACATGGACCTTATTCATAGATGTAGTTTACAAGCCTTCAAAAAGAAAATTATTTTTTGTCTTTTTCAAAGCAATGAGTTAACTAAATCTTTGCCTCAAAAGTCGTATCTTAACAAACAATGCTACCTGATTTTCGGACATGCCTCGGACATGGAAGGAGGAATTTTAGGGGAAAAGGTAGATGAAAGATGAGAGGCCATTTTTGCTTTTTCGAGTGGTACTGAAGTCACTGATTGCTGTCTTTTTATTTCCTTTTTGTTTCTTAAAAGACAAGTTCTTTAAAACTGTTTTGACATTTGAAAACTGTCATTTATGCAGGCACCTTTGGTCTGTTATGCTGTTCTTCCCCCCTCTGCATTATGTATGGGTAGGGTGGGTAACTCTGGTCTTTTAGCAAACAGTGTATACTTTTCAGGAATAAACAGCATGTAACAAAGCTCTTCAGATACTGCTTTTTGAATTTGTGACATCTTTAAATGGATGCATTTGGGGTGGGTTTTGTATGCCATTTTCTTAGCTCTTTCAAGTGCTTTAGCTGAAGCAATTGGCATCTGTCTTAGAGCTGCTTTTTTCGATGTGCTATGCAAACAGAAAACAGAAAAACTGCTTGTCAGACTGACTCCTACAGGAAGACTTTCAGTAATACATTTCCCTTCCTAAACATAAACACCCAAGTGGAGCTTTTTGTTTTGCAACAGACTGAAGTGTAGCTGAGACCTGAACAGGTTCTGGTTTTCTGGGTGGGGGGAAAAGGTCATTGTCACTTGGAAAAAAAAGTAATGTGTACTGTGCTACTGAATCTACCTTAGAAATGCCTTCATTTATCCTTTTCCTGAGTTCAGGGAATATCTGCCTGTTCGGTCAGGCTAGCGGTCTTCCCTGCCAGTAATGTCAGATTTCATGCGCATATTCCAGTACCTGAAGTTAAATGAACTGAGTATCAGTTTTTGTTCCTATATTACTGAAACCATGTTTTAACCTTTTAAATCTTTACGTTTTAAATCTTTATGCAGACATGGAACCAATTGAATGGAACAGAGCATCTTACATTATAAAGAGCTATACAGACGTGTATCCTTTGCATATATGGTTGGAATACAGAGGGATGTCTCTGCAAGAGGTGTAACCTTTTCCTCAGCATGATGTACGGCATCACAAGGTACTTCAGCATTCAATCAGAAATATGAGTAGGAAGAGACAACTGATACTTCTCTAACATACTTTAAAACTTACTGAATTTGTAATTATTATAAAGTTCCAAAAGAAGAAAAGTTTTCATTTAACTTTTCTTGTATGGTTGTGTTATTTTGTTATTTACTCAAACTATTTAATCTCTTTTCACTGCTTGAAACTTTCCCTCCTCTATTTTGGCTTAGCTAAGATTCTAGCTTACTGCATGTGTACTTTTGATGCATTTGGATAGTTTGGTCTTGGTCTTTGTCTTTAAATTTTCTAAGGCAGATGTCCCTAAGTGTTTCCTTATTGTTTGTTTGTTCGTTTGATCGATTGATTTTTTTACCTTGCATTTAACTCCCATTTGATTGCTGCTGCTGCTATTTCCTGAATTTATTTATGACTGCCTCCTTGAATACCAATTCTTCGTTTACTATGCCTTCCCGTTTTAAGGTTCATAAACTCCATAGTTGCTCTTGGTAAAGTTACATTCTGTCTTCAGATTGTCTTCCAACAGATTCCTCTTAGCAACAAAAAAAGGCTAGCTTATTTCTGATGTGTTTCATATTCAGCAACACTTTTCTAAACTTTGGTAATGCACAACAGGTGATCTTGAATACATCCCTAATCTGTCTTTAAAATATCTAGGTCAATTTATCTATTTTGTTCCTGCTGTTGAAAGTGGTAGAATGTGATTGTTCCTTGGCTCTGCGGTTTAAATCATCCAGATTGTGTAAACGTCTTCCTTTCTGACACTGGGGAAAGCCTTAATTGTGCCACTTCCATTGTCAATATGATATGTTTTTGTAACAGCAGGAAACTTGGTGAGAAGCCAGCAAAAAAACTCGTCTTCTCTGCAATAGGTGTAAAAATCTCTGAAACCTGGATAATTCAGACAAGTTCATGTGTTCTTCAAAGTTGGGATTATGAAACTCGAGGTATTATAGAATTGGAAGCTTCTACAAAAAAGTAAATGGCAGCCACGTAAAACAATGGTGTAAGCACTCTATATTTTCAAGATTAATCTGCATGAGTCACCTATGAAGTCTGAACAGCAATAGCATCTCTCAAAGTGATCTGACAATCACAGTTGAAATTCAAGTATCGGGTTTTAAAGTGGGTTCCAGGCTCAAGGAAGTATTACATGTTCAAGCTGTCTGTGTAGACATAATGTTCTTGGAAGCAGGCACTTGAAACGCTGTTTGGTACATACATAAACCAGGGATAGTGCTTCTATCTCATGTAATGCAAGTAAAAGTTACTTGCAGTCAATTCCTTCTTCAGCGTTCTGTTGATTACAGGAGAAAGAAAAGGTTTGCAAATGACAGAATGTTGGGATTTATTGGGGGCAATTATTTATCAGGGATCATAAATGATACCATTCTCACTGAGGCGGAATGTTAGGGAATGGTAGAAGGTAGAAGGCAAAACACTAAAGTCAAACGGTAAGAGACAGAAAGCAAAAAGCAAAAGGTAGGAGACGGATAAAGGCAAAAGTCAAATCTGTAAAGGCAAAACTCCAAAGGCTAAAGGCGAAAGGCAAAGGCAAAAGGCAAAAAGGGAGAATGACAATGGCAAATGGCAAAAAGCAAAGAGGCAAAAGGCAAAAGGCAAAAGGAAGAAGAACAAATGCAAGAGGCAAAAGTCTGAAGGGAGAATGCGGAACGATGAAGTAGAAATGCAAAAGGCAAATGTCAAATGTCAAAAGTCAAAGGTGGAAGGCAGAAGGCAAAACTCTAAAGGCAAAAGGCAAGAGGTAAAAGGCAGATGGAAGAAGGGAAAAGAAAAGAAGGAAACTAACAAAAAGGAAACCGGCAAAAGGAAGAAGGACAAATGGAAAAGGCCAAAGGAAATAGGCAAAAGGAAAAAGGCAAAAAGCTAAAGAGAAAAAGTAAAAGTTAAAAGGCAAACGGCAAAAAAACCAAAAGGCAAAAGGGACCTAGGAATATGCAATAGTCTAAAGGCAAAAGGCAGAAAGAAGGAGAAATGCAAACGGAAAAGGGAGAATTCAAATGTCAAAAGACAAAAGGCAAGATGCAGAAGGCAAAAAGGAATGAGGCAAAAAGTAAAAAGCAAAAGGAAGAAGGATAAATGCAAAAGGCAAGAGGCAAAAGTAAAATGTCTAAAGGTAACATTTTGAAGTCAAAAGGCAACGGCAAAAGGCGGGATGTGAATGGCAAAAGGAAATGGCAAAAGGCAGAAGGAAGAAGGATATGTGCAAAAGGGGAAAGGAAATATGCAAAAGGCAGAAGGAAAAAGAAAGAAGGATAAATTCCACAGGCAAAGGCAAAAAGCAGAATACAAATGCAAAAGGATAAAGACAAAAGTCAAGAGGCTAAAGGCAGGAGTCAAAAGGCAAAAATAAAATGAAACAGGCAAAAGGTAAAAGGCAAAAGGAAAAAGGATAAATGCAAGTGGCAAAATTAAAAAAAAGAAGAATGCAGAAAGATGAAGTAGAAATGTAAAAGGCAAAAGTCAAATGTCAAAAGACAAAGGTGGAATGTAGAAGGCAAAATTCTAAAGGCAAAAGGCAAGAGGCAGAAGGCAGAAGGAAGAAGGGAAAAGGCTGAAAGGAAACCGGTAAAAAGGAAAAGGCAAAAGGCAGAATGACAAATGGAAAAGGCAAAAGGAAAAATGCAGAAGACTAAAAGCAAACAGGCCACAGGGCCAAGGCAAAAGGAAGAAGGATAAATGCTACAGGCAGAAGTGTAAAGGCCAATGGAAGAAAGAAGAAGTAGGAATGCAAAAGGCCAAAGGGAAAAGGTAGAAGGCAAAAAGGAAAGAGGCCAAAGGAAGAAGGATAAGTGCAAACAGATAAAAGGTAAATGGGAAAATGCAAATGACAAATGGCAAGAGAAAAAAGGGTAAATGCAGAAGGCAAAGTCAAATCTCAAAAGGCAAAACTCCAAAGGCTAAAGGCAAAAGGCAAAAGACAAAGGCAAAAGGCAAAGGCAAAAGGCAAGAAGGAAGAATGACAATGGCAAAAAGCAAAGAGGCAAAAGACAAAAGGAAGAAGGACAAATGTAAGATGTAAAATTCTAAAAGGAGAATGCAGAAAGATGAAGTAGAAGTGCAAAAGGCAAAAGTCAAATGCTGGAAGGTAGAAGGGAAAACTCTAAAGGCAAAAGGCAAGAGGCTGGAAGGTGGAAGGAAGAAGGGAAAAGGCAAAAAGGAAACAGGCAAAAAGGAAACCGGCAAAAGGAAGAAGGACAAATGGAAAAGGCTAAAGGAAATAGGGGAAATGCTAAGGAGAAAAGGTAAAAGGTAGGAGGCAAAAGTACCTTCTGCCTATTGTCATTTGACTTTCGCCTTTTGCATTTCTTCTTTCTGCCTTTTTTGCCTGTTTCTCTTCTGTCTTCTACCTTTTGACTTTAGACTTTTGCCTTTTGCCTTTCGCTTTTTTGTACTTATCCTTCCTGGTTTTGCCCCTTTCTCTTCTTCCTTTGCCATTTTAAGCATTGCCTTGGATCTTTTGCCTTTTAACCTTTGTCTTTTGCCTTTTGAATTTCTACTTCTTCTTTCTGATATTTGCCTTTAGGCTCCTGTCTGTTGAATTTCTCCTTCTACATTTTCCTTGGCCTGTTTCCTTTTTGCCTTCATTTCCTTTAGAGATTTGACTTTTTTCTTCTGCAATTACCCTTCTTTCTATTGCCATTTGTCATTTGCATTTTCCCATTTGCCTTTTATCTGTTTGCACTTATCCTTCTTCCTTTGGCCTCTTTCCTTTTTGCCTTCTACCTTTTCCCTTTGGCCTTTTGCATTCCTACTTCTTTCTTCCGTTGGCCTTTAGAGTTTGGCCTGTAGCATTTATCCTTTTTCCTTTTGCCTTTGCCCTGTGGCCCCTTTGCTTTTTGTTTTCTGCATTCTGCCTTTTGCCTTTCGACCTAAGGCTTTTGGCTTCAGACATTTGACTTTTCCCTTTTGCATTTATCCTTCTTTCTTTTTCCTTCTGCCTTTGCCTTTTTCCCTTCCCCTTTTGCACTTATCCTTCTTCCTTTTGCTTTTTGCCATTTGCCTCTTACCTTTTTCTTTTTCTCTTTAGCCTTTTGCCTTTTGCCTTTGCCATTTGTCAGTCTTCCTTTTGCCTTTTCCTTTTTGACATTGGCCTTCTGCCTTCTGCCTTTTGCCTTTAGAATTTTGCCTTCTACATTCCCCTCCAGGAGGCCCTGGGAGCTGCTCCTGCCCTTGGTGACCTTGCACCAGGCACAGCATTTGAGCACTCCTGGCGTGGCCTTTGCCACCTGGCTCCCAAGCACAAACCCAGTGCTGTTGCTCTTCTCTCAGGCCATGGCAGAAACCAACCCTGCAGCCCAGAGGCCACCCCAGTACCTGTCTTCTCTTGCTATCTCAGCTTGATAATCTGACAGCACTTCTTAGTGTCCTTGAGATCCAGAGATCTCAGAGAACATCCCTATAGCTGAACTAGCGGGATGTGCTTGCTTCCAGCATTACCTACTTGTGGATCCCATTTTCCTTTTCTGAATGGGACAGCGAATGTGTCTTCATACACTCCATATGATGGAGACATCCGTGTTTTTTAGCTGGTAGGACTCTGCAAAGAAAGCCTGTAGCATTTTCCACTAAAATGTGTGCAAACCTCTGTGTGCGTGTGAGCACACACGCACATAGGTGAGTGCGTAAAGCAGTGGAGGTCTGCAAGAACAAGGCGCCACGTGCCTACCTCTGTGAGCCTGGGGCTTGGCAGGGAGAGCAGGAACCCTCTGCACAAACACATGCAAAGTATGTCATGCCTTTAAAGAATGTATTTTTAAAATAACAACCAACCTATGGATGGAAAAATGTCTCTGCTGTGGAAAATTGGGATGTTACCTCTCAGGTGTGGGAAAATGGATGCTGGTGCCTGCAGAGTAAAAGAGGTTGTCTCAGGAGTTCCTTCTTTGGCATAGCCAAGCCATCAGGCAGCAGGCTCTCCTCGGAGGTGGCTCAGGATGAAGTCGTGGCATAGACGCTCACTAGTGCACTCTCCGCATCCACATCCCAACAGCCTGAATATTCCTTCCATGAGCATGCAGAAGGCAATGGCCAGGCTCTGTGCCCCTGGTGCCGGAGGATGGCTTCACAGGAAAGGAAGAACAAGTGAATGGGCTGCAGGAATCCCAGTCAGCGAGGCCATGGCAGCTTGCCCGGCTGGCTGGACACAGGTGTTTAAACCCTGACAGTTTTTACTGAGCCGGGGTCTGACACCACCTTCTGATAACCCAAAGGGATGGAAACTAAGAAGCCCCAAATGCAAAATTACTGCAAAACAAGCTGCGTTTTCTTAATTACCTGTGATGCCACCGAGAGGTACCCATCACCTTGGCACTCAGGGGAAGGTGGGGGAGCAGCCTGAAAGCCAAAAGGTACCAAGCTGGTGCAAAAATCACTGCTTCTCTGTGGCCGGTGGGTACTTCTCACAGGTGAAAGCCCTCCCACAGCCTCCCCTGGGCATCCCAATGGGTGGGAAATACCTGCTTGTGAGCAGACCCTCACCAGGCTAAGGCTCTGTCACTGAGTGAGGGGAAAGCCTGCCCCACACTAACGTCACTGTCCTGGGTTCAGCAGTTGCAGTCATTTTTCTCCTTCTTAGTAGCTGGGGCAGCACTGTGGTTTTGACTTTCAGCCTGGAAACAGCACTGATAACACCAATGTTACCATGCTCTGCCAGGGAGCAGGGGAAGCCGGGAGGAAGCAGAGACCAAACACCTGACCCAAACTAACCAAAAAGGTATTCCCTACCACAACATGTTATGCCCAGTATACAAACTGGAGGCAGTTACCTAGAAGGGATAGATCACTGCTCGGCCAGGCTGGGTATCAGTCAGTGGGTGGTGAGCGGTTGTATTCTCTCTCCTTGTTACTTCCCTTATCATTATTACTATTGGTGGCAGCAGCAGTGGTTTGTGTTATACCTTAGTTACTGGGCTGTTCTTATCTCAACCCATGGGAGTTACATTCTTTCGATTCTCCTCCCCATCCCTCCGGGAGTGGGGGGGAGGAAGGGGGAGGAGTGAGCAAGTGGCTACTTAGCTGTGTTGCCGACTGGGCTTAAACCATGACAGCCACCCGCCTCAGCCAGGCCACCAAGACAACACCCTTTCTCTGCAGTCAGGATGAGCCTGGCTTTAGACGGCGCTCAACCCAAGTGATTCTCCAGCAGCAGCTCTACTTACGCTTGAAGTCATTTGAGCTGGCAGCTCACTAGCTTGATATTCAAGTTCTCAACTGTATTTTTATCTGCTTCTGAAGAATACAGAGTAGCATAGGATCATTCTTAATTTTTCCAGAGTAATAGATGGAAACATTGCAGCTGATCATGCCTCCAAATCATGGTCGGAATCTTTTTGCTTTTATTCTCTCTATTGCTTAATATCTGGGAAAATTCAACCCATAATTTTTCAGTCTGGAACAATTAGATGCTGTGCCAAATAATACAGTGTTCAGAGAGGATGTAAAAATAAATTAATATCACACTATTTAACTTCAATGAACAAAGCAGGTCTCAGTTTCAGACACCTGAGTCATTTTCAGCCATGAAAGACAAATGAATACTTTCTGCCCTTCCACAAACACGATGCTGTCACTGAAACCAACAGGGAGATACACACAGAGACATTATACATATATACAGACACATATGTTCCTGCCTCAGAGGGCAGGATTTGTTTGCAGTTGACTTTCACGTGTGTGTATGTCTTTAACAAATAGAACTGCAGGACATTCATGTATCATACATGTTCAAACCCTGCAACTGCAGCTGGTATGAAGCATCAACATATAAAAAGTCATCACTGTACAACCACTTTCTTTTTTTTTTGAAGTCAGTGTCTGTCATGCGCTCGGCTTTCCCCAAGTCTCATGGTACGCCGGGAAGGAGGGGAGAGCTGGGAGGAGGCAGAGACAGGGCGCCTGACCCGGGCTGAACAATGAGGTTATTCCATACCACAGCACATCATGCCCAGGATGTAGAATACGGGGGGGAGGAACCGGGAAGTGGGGGCTTTTGGTGGGCTCTCGCTGGCTCTTCCCGCGCGGTCTCTCGGCTCGGTCGGGCGGCGAAACGGTTGTATCCTCTTCCTTTGTATTTACTTTGGCATTATTATTGTTATTGGTGGTGGCAGGAGTGATTTGTATTGTACCTTAGTTACTGCACTGTTCTCATCTCAACTCGTGGGAGTTACATTTTCTTCCATTCTTCTCCCCATTTCCCCCCCCACTGGAGGGGGGGGGTGGGGGGAGGGAGAAGTGAAATTTACGGCTTAAACCACGACAGTGTCAAAAACATAAAAACCAGTTAATTTCTTAAAACCAGATACACTGTTTAAGTGCTGAGGTGTGCATAAGATTTCTGCTGTTGTAGGCAAAAGAATCTATGAACACACAGAAGGTGAAAGTGGCTCAGAAAATGACAAACTCTCTAACAAGGTACCTGAAGCTTTACTAACACTGTACCTGACGCTACAGTTTACTGAACTCCAATGTAAACTCACCGATGTACAGATACCAATGGACACCTCTCACAGCTGTGCAAGCTGCGGGCCCCATCCTGCAAACCCTGGCTGAAGACCCCATCCGCTGGGCAAACCCCATCCTCTGAAGCCCTGGCTCCAGAGCTTCCTCCCAAGGCTGGTCCCACTCTGTCCCACTGCAGCAAACAGCAGCAGCCCCGGCTTCTGCCAGCATTTGTAGGACAGGGTCCTCTGACCCTCGCGTCATGCACCAAACACATTTACCGTGCCTCAGATTTCAAACTGATGCAAATCAACCCTTCATCTCTTTAGGCTTGAAAAATCTTATATAGACACTTCTCTAAAACTATCAGAGGTTTTCAAAGTAAATCTAATAAAACATTGAACAACTTTTAAATTAGGCAAATAGTATTTGCACTGCTTTTTGTTAAGAAGCAACAATATTCCTCTGCAGTCAGTTAAACGTTTCCAGCCACTCTTCCATTTACTTTACAGAAAGTAAGAGGCAGAACTATGCTGATTTTGTTGATGCAATCACCTGTGGAGTGCTGGAACAGCCCCGTGGGGGTTTTGTGTAGTGACACGGAATCTGAAGTTCATCCCTTTCCACAAGCCTTTCCTCCAGTTTGTTTTATTCTGGCTCTTCGCTCTTCTCAGAGCCCCCTCAGGCTGAATTATCTGCCTCACGCCTTTTATCAAGAGCATCTTCCAAAGGTCTCCCACTGCAGTCATCGGTTTTACTTGTACATCCCGGATGTGTTCGAATGCCAGCTCCTGGCTGGTATAACCGCATGGCTGGGCGATCCTGGAAGACAGGAGACATGGTTAACACTCTGAGAAACCTCTGAAGGATACGTATGTGGAATTTTAAGTGATGAATGTTTGTGAAGAAAGCAGATGTTGTGTTAAATCACTTTATATTTCCTAAGACCCAGGGAAAAAATGGAGTGTAATGAAAATTGACTGAGTCTTTAATATCAGTCTTGTTTATAACACCGTCCTTGGGAGCCAGGCATTTTGAATAAGTGAAGAAAGCTGTAAATTTTAAAAGATCCTACGATACATGATCCTGCCCCTCTGCTCTCATGAGACCCCACCTGGAGTACTGTATGCAGCTCTGGTGCCCTCAAGATAAGAAGGACATGGAGCTCTTGGAGCAAGTCCGAAGGGGGCCACAAGGATGATCAGGGGGCTGGAGCACCTCCAGTGTGAGGACAGGCTGAGAAAAGTGAGGCTGTTCAGCCTAGAGAAGAGAAGGCTGCGTGGAGACCGCATAGCAGGGTTCCAGTATCTGAAGGGGGACTGTAAGGATGCTGGAGACGGACTCTTCATCACAGGCTGTAGCAACAGGACGAGGGGTAATGGGTTAAAATTTAACAGGGGAAGTTCAGGTTAAATATAAGGAAGAAGTTCCTTACAGTGAGGATGCTGAGGCACTAGAATGGTCTGCCCAATGACATGGTGAATGCTCCATCCCTGGCAAAACACAAGAGGCAGAAGGCAAAAGGGAAAAAGGAAACAGGCAAAAGGAAGGAGGAAAAGTGCAAAAGGCAAAATGCAATAGTCTAAAGTCAAAAAGCAAAAGGCAGAAGGCAGAAGGCAAAAGGCAGGAAGCAAACAGGCAAAAGACAAAACCCAAAAGGTGCCTTTTGCCTGTTGCCTTTTACCTTTTACCTTTTCTCTTTAGCCTTTTGCCTTTTCCATTTATATGTCTTCCTTTTGCCTTTGGCCTCTTGCCTCTTTCCTTTCTGCAACTGGCCTTCTGCCTCTTGTCTTTAGAGTTTTGCCTTCGACATTTTGCCTTTTGACATTTGACTTTTGACTTTAGTATTTCTCCTTCTTTTGCCTATTTTTTTGCCTATTTTTTTGCCTATTTTCTTGCCTATTTTCTCCTTCTTTTGCCTTCTCTTTTGCCTATTTCTCTTCTGTCTTCTGCCTTTTGACTTTAGACTTTTGTCTTTTGCCTTTTGTTATTTTTACTTATCCTTCCTGCTTTTGCCTCTTTTTCTTCTGCCTTTGCCTTTTTAAGTTTTGCCTTTTGACCTTTCACATCTGCCATTTTCATTTCTACGTCTTCTTTCTGACTTTCGCCTTAAGACTTCTACCTGTGGCATTTATTCTTCGACCTTTTGACTTTGGCCTGTTTCCTTTTTGACTTTTGCCATTTGCATTCTGCCTTCTGCTATTTGCCTTTGCCTTTTGACTTCAGAATTTGCATTCAGGCATTTGCTTTTTAACTTAGACTTTTGCTATAGATGTTTGCCTTTTGCCTTTATCCGTCTCCTACCTTTTGCTTTTTGCTTTCTGTCTCTTACCGTTTGACTTTAGCGTTTTGCCTTCTATCTTCTACCATTCCCTAACATTCCACCTCAGTGAGAATGGTATCATTTATGATCCCTGATAAATAATTGCCCCTATTAAATCCCAACATTCTGTCATTTGCAAACCTTTTCTTTCTCCTGTAATCAACAGAACGCTGAAGAAGGAATTGACTGCAAGTAACATTTACTTGCATTACATGAGATAGAAGCACTATCCCTGGTTTATGTATGTACCAAACAGCGTTTCAAGTGCCTACTTCCAAGAACATTATGTCTACACAGACAGCTTGAACATGTAATACTTCCTTGAGCCTGGAACCCACTTTAAAACCCGATACTTGAATTTCAACAACTGTGATTGTCAGATCACTTTGAGAGATGCTATTGCTGTTCAGACTTCATAGGTGACTCATGCAGATTAATCTTGAAAATATAGAGTGCTTACACCATTGTTTTACGTGGCTGCCATTTACTTTTTTGTAGAAGCTTCCAATTCTATAATACCTCGAGTTTCATAATCCCAACTTTGAAGAACACATGAACTTGTCTGAATTATCCAGGTTTCAGAGATTTTTACACCTATTGCAGAGAAGACGAGTTTTTTTGCTGGCTTCTCACCAAGTTTCCTGCTGTTACAAAAACATATCATATTGACAATGGAAGTGGCACAATTAAGGCTTTCCCCAGTGTCAGAAAGGAAGACGTTTACACAATCTGGATGATTTAAACCGCAGAGCCAAGGAACAATCACATTCTACCACTTTCAACAGCAGGAACAAAATAGATAAATTGACCTAGATATTTTAAAGACAGATTAGGGATGTATTCAAGATCACCTGTTGTGCATTACCAAAGTTTAGAAAAGTGTTGCTGAATATGAAACACATCAGAAATAAGCTAGCCTTTTTTTGTTGCTAAGAGGAATCTGTTGGAAGACAATCTGAAGACAGAATGCAACTTTACCAAGAGCAACTATGGAGTTTATGAACCTTAAAACGGGAAGGCATAGTAAACGAAGAACTGGTATTCAAGGAGGCAGTCATAAATAAATTCAGGAAATAGCAGCAGCAGCAATCAAATGGGAGTTAAATGCAAGGTAAAAAAATCAATCAATCAAACAAACAAACAATAAGGAAACACTTAGGGACATCTGCCTTAGAAAATTTACAGACAAAGACCAAGACCAAACTATCCAAATGCATCAAAAGTACACATGCAGTAAGCTAGCATCTTAGCTAAGCCAAAATAGAGGAGGGAAAGTTTCAAGCAGTGAAAAGAGATTAAATAGTCTGAGTAAATAACAAAATAACACAACCATACAAGAAAAGTTAAATGGAAACTTTTCTTCTTTTGGAACTTTACAATAATTACAAATTCAGTAAGTTTTAAAGTATGTTAGAGAAGTATCAGTTGTCTCTTCCTACTCATATTTCTGATTGAATGCTGAAGTACCTTGTGATGCCGTACATCATGCTGAGGAAAAGGTTACACCTCTTGCAGAGACATCCCTCTGTATTCCAACCGTATATGCAAAGGATACACGTCTGTATAGCTCTTTATAATGTAAGATGCTCTGTTCCATTCAATTGGTTCCATGTCTGCATAAGCATACGCAAACTACGTAAAGATTTAAAAGGTTAAAACATGGTTTCAGTAATATAGGAACAAAAACTGATACTCAGTTCATTTAACTTCAGGTACTGGAATATGCGCATGAAATCTGACATTACTGGCAGGGAAGACCGCTAGCCTGACCGAACAGGCAGATATTCCCTGAACTCAGGAAAAGGATAAATGAAGGCATTTCTAAGGTAGATTCAGTAGCACAGTACACATTACTTTTTTTTCCAAGTGACAATGACCTTTTCCCCCCACCCAGAAAACCAGAACCTGTTCAGGTCTCAGCTACACTTCAGTCTGTTGCAAAACAAAAAGCTCCACTTGGGTGTTTATGTTTAGGAAGGGAAATGTATTACTGAAAGTCTTCCTGTAGGAGTCAGTCTGACAAGCAGTTTTTCTGTTTTCTGTTTGCATAGCACATCGAAAAAAGCAGCTCTAAGACAGATGCCAATTGCTTCAGCTAAAGCACTTGAAAGAGCTAAGAAAATGGCATACAAAACCCACCCCAAATGCATCCATTTAAAGATGTCACAAATTCAAAAAGCAGTATCTGAAGAGCTTTGTTACATGCTGTTTATTCCTGAAAAGTATACACTGTTTGCTAAAAGACCAGAGTTACCCACCCTACCCATACATAATGCAGAGGGGGGAAGAACAGCATAACAGACCAAAGGTGCCTGCATAAATGACAGTTTTCAAATGTCAAAACAGTTTTAAAGAACTTGTCTTTTAAGAAACAAAAAGGAAATAAAAAGACAGCAATCAGTGACTTCAGTACCACTCGAAAAAGCAAAAATGGCCTCTCATCTTTCATCTACCTTTTCCCCTAAAATTCCTCCTTCCATGTCCGAGGCATGTCCGAAAATCAGGTAGCATTGTTTGTTAAGATACGACTTTTGAGGCAAAGATTTAGTTAACTCATTGCTTTGAAAAAGACAAAAAATAATTTTCTTTTTGAAGGCTTGTAAACTACATCTATGAATAAGATCCATGTAATTTTGTAGTAAAAGAAAATTAATAAGTATTTGCTCTAGCATGAGGTATTAGTCACTTGAATTAGGCCATGTATTTATATCGAATTACATATTGCTGTCTTCAACACAGAGTTGGTTACAGTTATGCAAAGTTTTGCAAAGTCTTGCAAGAATTTTCCTAATTATGAAATTGATAATGCACAGAATCACAATCGTTAGGGTTGGAAAGGAGCTCAAAATCATCCTGTCTAACCCCCTGCCACGGTAGGACCGCCTAAAGCAGGTTACACAGGAGCACGTCCAGGCAGGTTTTGAATGGAGGGAGAGACTCCACAACCTCCTGGGGCGGCCTTTTCCAGTGCTCTGCCACCCTCAACCCTTCTTCATGTTGAAGTGAAGCTTCTGTGGTTTTGTTTATGGCCACTGTTCCTTGTCCTGTCACTGGGCACCACTGAAAACAGCCTGGCACCACACTCTTGGTACCTGCCTTTGAGAGGTTCATATGCATTAATGAGATCCCCTCTCAGTCTTGTCTTCTCTAGACTAAACAGGCCCAGGTTCCACAATCTCTCCTCCACAATCTAGAGCTTAAAGGAGATGCTCCAGACCCCTGATCATCTTTATGGCCCTCCACTGGACTCTTTCCAGTAGCTCCTTGTCTTTCTTACACCAAGGAGCTCAGAACTGGACTCCAGATGTCCCTTCTCCAGGGCCAAGTAGAGGGGCAAGATGGTCACTCTTGACCTGCTGGCCACACCCCAAGATACTATTGGCCCTCCTGGCGCCAAAGGCGCACTTAGATTGTCCATGGCATAGCTGTTACCTAAGGCATCAGAAATTTTGTGAAATTCATTCAACTCTTGGGGGTTTTCCACTGCTTATTTCAAGTAGTCTCAATTACTTGAGGCAAACTCCCTTCCCTCCCCCCATACTGGAATGTTCTATGCACCTTTTTAGAACAGCTGAGGAACAACTTTAGCCTTCGACTAACTAGACATAAAATTTGTAAAATATAAGAAGCGGACCTGGAGACAATAATGAGGTCCCGCATTTACTCAAAACATACGCAAATGTAATTTAGTTAACATTTTTGTCTTGTTTTGGACAAGTCAGAGAATAATAATGTTCATGTTAATTAATTTCATCTTTGCTATTTTCCCCTTCTCTTTTCTTAATACAGAATCAACTAGGGAAAGGCCTTCAAGACCGTCAAGTCCAGCCGTTACCCCAGGACTGCCAAGTCCACCACTAAAGCAACTCACGCTGTGATGTCCAAGCCATATCATCAGTTCATTCCTTCCATCTGGGCCATAATGTGAACATTTTCATTAACCTGTTTGAACTTTGGTATATTAAGTGCACAGAAATAGTTACATATTCAGTGTAAATCCAATTCCAGTGGCACTAGTTAAGAAATAACTGCTTTCCAAACTTGCTCTCATCCAAGTTCAATTCAGGAAGTTAAAAGAATTCAATGCTTGCTACAATTTACAACTGGCCATCTATGATCTTTGCATTCAGTGTTATTCACTGACTATCTCTGTGAAATAGTTTTTTCTCAGTTGCAGTAGAGTTGTATTTCCATTTGTATGGTAATCTAGGATTAAATAATGAAACTCCTTTTAATTTTCTTGCAGCATCTCCAAAGAAGGTGATACATGTTTCTGCAAATCAACTCAAATATAATTAATTCTCTCCAAAACATTCTCAGATTTACATAAGTGCTTCTTCTATCTTCCGGAATGTTTGCTTTTCCTGCCTGATTCCCATCTTACAATTTGCTATGACACCTACAAAATGACATGTTGTTAGTTTTACACACCTGTCTGCCGGGACAAATAGGCTGATAAATTCAATGCAGTAATCTCTAACACTTCACAGCGTTACTCTTATGTGCAATTTTACTGTCTAAATGAACTACTTTTTAATGTAAAACTGATGAGAAAGAACTTAACTTAGGAAATTAATCCCATGTTATAGGTGGACTGTGACACTACAGATGGAGAACATGCAGGCTAATAGATGTGTTGTAACTGCTGCCCACCTGAAAGGGATGGTAGCAACTGAGCATACCACTGTCTTGTTTTGAGGGTCTGAATCTGCTAAATATTACAGATGGCTGGAGGGTAAACAAGAGAGCGATTGACAGCTTCAGAGACTGATTCATAATGCTGACATGGTGGCAGTTACTGTATTCAACTGTGGATATTAATAAAGCTCTCTAAATATTTTAGTGAAGGACTTGGTGTACACCTAGTGTTCAATGAATACTAACATCTGAAGCCTTCAGACTCTAATACATCCCTCATAATATGCTCTGCCTTCTCTCCAGGCATAACATAGATAAGGCTTTCTGTGTCTTATTCACAAATTAAATATCATTAGCTACTTAAAACTGTAAAGACTAAAACTGAAAAGATATGTATCAGCTATTACTTTCAATACTACAAACAACTGAGCTTTATCAGGATGCCTATACATTTCAGCTTCCCTTCTGGAGAACACAACTCCTGAGACATGCACAGAACCCAATCTTCAGTAACTCCAATGAAATTCTTCAGAGAAATAATCAACTGAACCAAACAGAAAGCAGCATCCCTGAGCCAGAGGCTAATATTGTCAAGTCTGCCTTTCTGCAACAAAGCATGAGGGACAGTTCCACAATGGACAACAGGTCTATTAATGCAGTTCAGATAAAATGAGTCAGTTCAGCTTGTTGCATGCTTCTAGACTCCATTCACCCACTTGCAACTCTTTCAGAATCAAAGTGGATTTTTTTTCAAAGCATGAGTGCATATGTATTTCTAAAATTTTCTTCATGCACAGCGTTACCATTAACTCTAAAATATAAAATTGTATTTTTCCTGCCATGAGTTGACAGCAGGCGTCTTTTCACTCAAGTCCGTTGTTTTCAATCCACATCACTGCAAAAAGCGCCTGGAGACAAGCACTTTCATGCATTACCAAAACCAGAACCCATTTTCAGGGAAAAACAAGCTCACCTAGTAATGCAGCAATACTGTAGTTTCACCATTATACCGAGGCCAAAGAGTTGCCAAATTCAGTGGCAAGTCTGCAAGGAACACTGATGATTCGTTAAGCAAACTTCTCATTATCCAATCTCTTGTACGGCTGCATCGTCCCTGTTGTGAGTATCAACTTGTAACACAACTCTAGCGACCCCGTGAAAGAGCAGATCTGCGTGTTGTAGTCACTATGAAAAAGAGGATGCAGCCTCGCAACCTGCAAAAAGCTGCGTGAGCAGAGACGACATGATGTTAACAAAGAGCACGATGTTAAAGAACAAAAAAGAAGAAGCACAGGAAAACATGATCAAGGCCTATGTATCTCAAGATCCTTGTGCTATTACTGGTGTCCTGCCTGGAGGGTGAGAGGGGAGCTGATCTTCTACAGCACTACGTGGTTTGCAGGAGAAACCACAGGCCCGCCAGAGACTGGAAACAAAACAACGATTGATTTTATTGTAAACTTCCCTAACACTGCCTCAGGTTTCACAAGCTCTTACTTTCATAAAAGACTTGAAGTAGCGGTGAAAAAAGATTAAGGAAAGAAAGCAAAGATTGATAAGCTCATCACCCATCAGACCCATCAGTGACCCCTTACAGCAAGTCATCCAAATTTCCCACCATAGAGGAGCACAACCCATGCGGTCCAAGGCCGCCTTTTGCCAGGTCAGGCTCTCTTGGTTCCTCCCAGTCATTTTCATCCCTGCACATGCGTCATGAGCTGGTCTGGAATGTTCCAGACTGTGGCAGGGGGATCTGGTGAGCCCCAGACCCAGTTAACGCTGTGCACTGATGGGCGCCACAGTGTCAGTGCCGCTGCCTCCGGGCAGTTGATCTTCTCGGTCTCAGAGCAGGCACACAGGAAACCATCCCCCACCTTCCTGGAGCGTGATCCCTGTTCTGCCCCTCACCACCAACCCGCTGCTCACCAGGGACAGGCGCTCAGCCTCCCTCAGTGCCTTCCACCTTTTCAGTTGCTTTGAGGCACACACAGAAAGGGTCTCTTGACCATCACAACTGGGTTTAAGAAGTAAAAAGCCACAAGAATGTAGCATTGGAGCTTTTTATGAAGTGATCTTCCTGTAATAGGAGCTCAACAGGGAGGAAAGCAGAGAGCGGGCAAAGGCTGCAACTAAAATAAGATGACAGTTTGATAGGAAACGAAGACCTGTAATAACACCTGAAAATCTAATAGAAGCTTGTTCTTCCTGAAAGAGAATTCCATGAAATCAAATGCAAGCCCTTCAAAAAGTCTAAATAAGGTATTACTATGCATAGGCAAGCATCAAATGAGAAGTTCAGTAAAAGGGAATATACAGTGGTGTGCCTATCTCCACAAGCATTTACAATTATAAATCAATGCATTTGGCTTGTAACAGCAATCCATCTTTCATCTTGCCTTCATTACCATGATATCTGAGGCTCTGTGAGTATTCAAGCAGCTAACAAAAATATTTAACTTGGCGACTTAATAACACACCTCAGTCAGAGACAGAAGTACCCAACGATAAATGAACTCTATGATACCCTTTCTGGCACTCATGTTTACTTCTCATAAAAGGAGAAACAAAAAATTACTGTAAAATATTCTCCGTGTGATTTTCTACACCATATAATGAGAAATACATCATCGCTGAAAACAGCACTGGTGAAATGACTATAGCATACAGGAGAACAGGTACACAGCTTCATTGCTCTTACAACCTAGCATTATCTAACCAGCCAGATTCTCGGTGCTTCCTGGGGCCTCTGGCAGCAGAATACCCTGGCGGAATTCAAGCAGCATCTGGAGGTTGTTACGGTTCCTCAGCAACCGGCTGGAGGGAGAGCAGGTGCTGCAGGATGAGACTTTCTACATTGGGTGTGGAGAAAATGTTGAACAAACAGGTGGATTGCTTTTCTCTTTTAATTCTCAAATTTGTAGCTTGGCAGCTGTAGCTTTTCCAGGAGTGCCCTTGACAGCGTCATGAACTTTGTTCTCGGCTTCAAATGGGAATATGTGTGGCTGTCCCTATATGTATGATTTTATATGTGATCGTCTTTTCGTGGAAAGTTAGTCACTCTTGCTGGTAACAGCAACGGCACTTTCACTCACTCTCTGTTTTGATTTAAATGATGCGTATCCTTAATTCCATTTGATTGGCTACCAACCAGAGAAGAATTATCATTTCAATGTTAGTTCATTACAAAATAATACTAACACATTTAAGGGATGAATCAATATTTTCAGTTTATATTGCTTAATGGTTTTATGTTGATTCCCATTTGCAATTATACCTCTTTCCACTGTTTGGAAATCATAAAGAAAACTATAAGAGAAGTAAAAATTTATTATTTTTACAAAAAATTTACCGTTTATTAAAAAATTTACTATTTACTAAAAATTTGCTATCTTTACTTCCCTGGCATCTAAACTACCTTCACTGTCTTTAAAACCTCTCAAACAGAAAGTTTTGCACTTGACAGGACAAGGTGCAGAGGCTTTCCCGTACAGGGCAAATGGACTCCTGAAGGTCTATACACATTATAACATATTATTACGCATTATTACACATGACCACTAGAAGTCGACAGCAAAACACCCATTTTTAAAGTATTTCTTATCAACCAAACATCATAACTTTTTGGGAAACCGCAAAACTATTTTTTAAGCCCTGGAGTTGTTTATTTTCCTTTGATTGCCAGTGACATCAAAGAGTAAATACTGGCATAGAAAAATCGTTTTGCTTATAAAATCCAAACCAAAGAAGAGTGTATCAGCTCTTCCTGGCAGTCAAGAGTAAATTTCAGGAAATATGAAAGCTGGGGAAAGAGATACTCTGGGAATCGGCACCACGATGCTGCTTTCCATCTTCATCTGCTGAGGTTTTTCCACGTATATCTTCAGAGTAATTAGGAGGAGCAAGATGCAGAACATCCGGGTTACTTAAGAGACAAAATGTTTTCATCAGTAAAATAGTAACATAATGCTGTAAGATTAGTATGGAGAATATCGTACAGTAGAGTTTTTGTTCTGAAATCAATAGCATTTATAAACTGTCAGTGTAGGAGAGAGCTTCAGTATATTCTTGAGGTACAGAAATGTTTAAGTCCATCCTTTATAGTGAAATTGTTTACAAACACTGGCTTAGTACAAACTTGGTACAAACAAGTTACAAACTCATTGTTTCATTCAACAAACAAAGCAAACAGATTTTTTTATGTGACAATTATTAGACTTTTCTGTGCTGCGGAGTCGTCGTGGTTTAAGCCCAGCCATCAAAGTTTGAGTAGCTGCTGTACTTGTCGCTGGGGCTGGTGTAGCTGCTGTGCTTGGAGCTGGAGTAGCTGCGCTGTCTGTTGCTTTGCCATGAGATCCAGGGACATTTATTTCCCTTTGAAGGTGCTGGAGAGTGTTAAAGAGGGCTCTGTAAGCATAGGCCAAGCCCCAGCATGTTGCCATGATTTGTCCGTCTCTGGTGCGACCAGACTGACAACACACCCCCTTTAAGTGTTTTACTAATTTTTCTGGATTTTGCACTTGTTCAGTGGTGAAATTCCAAAGCACTGGAGGGGCCCACTGGCCTAGATACCTGCCCATACTACCCCACACACCCTGCAACTCATGGCTGTCCAGCCTCGGGGAAGCTCTCTTGATCCACCTATATCATCATCTAACCCTAGATAAGGCCCAAACCCAACTCTGCTTAACTCTCCAGATCAGACCAAACGGTTGTGGGTAAAACACACTCTGTATGCGTGCCAAGATGGTGATCCCCATCACAATCAGCAGGCAGGTCTCAAGGGTATTCAAAGGCCATTCAAAACCTTCAGGACTCTCACATGATAACATTGAACGGTCTGGTAGGGGGACTGGGAGCATAAAGGAATGTCTCCTTCATGGGTTGACCACCCAAGGAGGGGAAAAAAGATGTGTAATTGCTAAATACTTCCATTTTATACCTCCCAATGTATAGAGGTGATGACCACACTGGGAACACAAGCCAGATCAGTTTCATGATCAACGAGTCTATTGTATTACAAGACATTACCATCAAGCACAATGAAAGAAGAATCTTAGCCCAAGCCCCCCGGGCAGTAAACGTTAAAGCAGCAAATCCTCGGCTGACCCACCGAGGAGGTAAAAAAAGATGTGTAATTGCTAGAAAATTCCATTATATGCCTCCCAGAGGAGCACCTCCCGTATGAAGATAGGCTGAGAAAGTTGGGGCTGTTCTATTCTAATAGAGAGTAGCTTTTAATTCAGCAGCTACTTTTTAGATGAGGTAGATTTGAAGTGGCTGTCCCCGTGTAACTTAACAGTTCTTTCTAACTTTTCCAGGTGACAAAATACAATCTCCTCTCCACAAACAGAAGTTCCCTGCACTCTTTAAATTACTCTCTTCCAAAGACAGTCTGTGGGATGGCAAGATGGCCAAGAGACTTGAGGCTTTGGTACTGAATGTGAAGAAGGATGGAATGAAAGCATAGCCAAATCACAGCAATACTGACCAGTGGCCTTCTGGGCAAAAGTAATGCTTTTGCTTTTCAGGTGAGAAAAGGAACAAGATGCTTAAGTTCTTTCCTTGTCAAGACCTTTTCCTGGATGCAAGTGCCTCCTCAGGTGTTTTGGGAGAAAAACCAAAGTTCCTGAGAGAAAAAAAGGCTTCTACAAGTGCAACCATCGCATGACCTTTTTGACTTCTTGGACAGGTAAGTATCAGAGAGAGAGAGAGAGAAGTGAAACCCAGCGATGGAGAGAGGAATAAAAAGGGAAGGGGCTCATCCAAATACAGAGACTGGCCAGATATGCATTGGACATTTTATTTCTGTATAGAAATGGTTAGAAAATTCAGAAAGGCATAGTACACATGATGCTGTCAACACTGAGAACTGCAGGCAGTCTGCACAAGGCATTCTAGCAAATGCAAGGGGAATAAGCGCGTACCAGCTGCTCACCCCTGCTACCAACACTCTGTTGGTACTGATTTGAGACAGCTTTGTTTGCAGACGTCTGCGACCCCTGCTATCATCTCCAGTGCTTCTCCCATCAGAGTGCAGAGGGATCTGAGGGATTTTTTTTTTTCCCCTTTTTCCAAAATAGGACTCAGGGTGGGAGGCAGTTGTTTGCTTCTGTGATGGCTTTCTTTTATTATTGCTATTTTGTTTCCTTCTTGCTGCTCTTTTTGTTTCTGTTTCTGCACCTCTCTGCCCACCATGAACAGTTGTCAATGAAAACACAGTGCTGCAATTCAGTGCTCCTTTCTGTTGCCCGCCTGCATTTTCTTTCAGAAGCAAGTTTCTCTTTACTTCTGGACCTTAACAGGTGTCTGAGATATGCAGCTGCATTCCAAGAGCAGGCAGTACTCTTCTGGAGCTTAGCTGAATCTTTTTCAAGGTGTAGCAGTAGTTCTTCTGCATTCATAAATATCTTTCAGTCATTTCTTTCCTAATCCAAAGACTCTCTCAGTATACTTTCTTTGCTGTTTTCCATTCCGCAGGATGCAGATGGCAAGGCAGAGAGATAGGACTATTGTAATACTTTTTGCTTTTTTACTCATACAGATGAAAAGCCACTCGAAGAGTAGTCTTGTGACGTAACATGAAATTACTGGAAGTCCTTTCCAACCCTAACTATCCTATCCTAATCCTAACTATTCTATGAGCCTACGAAGTGTGTACTCACACAATGTGAGATAACTCTTATCCTATAACATGCTTCCTAAACTATCTCCTAACTCTATCCTAAAGTACATCCTAAAATTTGTCTTCAAAAGACACAATAATAAAATAATAAACATAGTTGTAAACACGGTAACGACTGCAGTAACAAACATCGCAACAAGCGCAGTAACAACAGCAGTAACAAAGTCCAGAGGCCAGCTCCCCCCTGGGGAGATGCTCCAGCGGCTGTGCCTCTGCTGGCGGAGCTGAGGAGTGAGCCAGCAAGGCCTCCTGCGAGGGCCGGGATGGGTCTGAAGGCGCTGCTCCGGCTCCGGGGGCAGTTGGTGGAACCTTCCAGCCAGAGCAGAAGGACGTGGTGGATCTGTCCTCGCCGCTGCCGAGGTGGTGCTGGGGCCGCAGGGTGGAACGGCAGCCCAGGCAGCAGAGCTCCCCTGGGGAATCCAGAGTGGTAAACGGGCACCTACAAGGGCAGAGTCAGAAAGCGCAGATGAAGCCATGAGGGCAGGAGCAGGCGGGACTTGCCTCCTGGGGTTTTCGGCAGTCTGCTTTAAAAGAGGTCACTGCAAGCACAGGAGAGAGGCTCCGTACTGGCTCCTAACTGACAACTACAGCGTTGCTTTGGTCCCTTCTCAACATATGCGATACCCTCAGAGCACGGGAAGTTGACGGAGATGGGCAGTGGCCCCTCGCCAGGCAGCAGGGCTTGGCAGGGAGACCTAGGAAGCTGGGATATGGTCCTTTCCAAACCCAAGCAGCAGCATCCCACGCTCTGCCATGCTAAAATCACAGGTTGGCAGGCAATGCTGAGGTAGCACGTTTCTCCTGACATAGCATGTTCCCCCGAGGGCAGGACCATCTCAGGAACGTTTCCTGTATTCAGACCTTGGCAGAAAGATGGAACAGAGGGTCTGCTACATACCTGGGTGCCTTGTTCCCCTGCTCGAACTTCTTCCCTCGCCCATCCCTCAGAGCTCGGGTTTGCTCTTCTTCAGGGACGGTGGCCCATCGCTGCCCTCCTCCCAGGTTGCTCTTCGCTTCCTGGTGTTGCGCAAAGAGCCTGGGAACCTTTCCATGCAATAGCAGTGTTAGACACGTGAAGCCATGGTTGCCTTGAACCAAGCAAAGCCAGGCAGTTTTACCTTTTGTCCCCGGAAAAGCTCCTCTGCTCTTCGCTCTCGGGAGCAACAGGAGGCACCTGCAATGCAAATGTGTAGGTTAGCAGGGGCAAGGACTTCCCCGCACCATTGCCACCCTAGCTCTAGAAGGCACATCCCTTGGATGGGTTTGCTCAGCTCAGCTGAGCCAATTGCGGTGGGATCAGCTCACAAAGCGGGATGGCCAGCCTGCATCAGCCTCGCTCTGCACTTTGGCAGGGCTGCAGGCTGGTGGAGGACTGTGCTTGTCCCTGCAGTGGCAGCGCAGCTTCTGAGGGGGGAGGCTTTAGCTGTCACTCTGCTTGTGCGCTGCACTTACCTCTGCTGCTTCCAGCTCTGTTCGTGGTGCTGGAGGCTCCTGGCTGCCCTCACTGGCCAGCCCGGCAGCCTGCTCGCCAAGGAGTTCCTCCTGGTGTTCTATGAGGAACTCGACGAGCTGCGTCACCTGCGCAGAGCAAACCACTGGTTTGAGGGAGGGGGCTCAAATGATGAGGGCTCAAACAGCCTTTCCCAGCCTGACCCGCGCTTCTGGGCAGGAAGGTGCAGCCGTGGGGCTGCTTTTCCCGGCTGCTGCCCCATGGCTTTGCTGACGGGAGGAGGCAGGCAGGGCCCTCTGAGCGCCAGAGCTGGGCTGGGCTGGGGACGCTGTAGGTGGGCGGTGAACACAGCTTACCCTCCCTGTCTCCTGAGCCAGGACTTCCAGGGGCAGCTCCTGGGGTGGGCTCAGGAGGTTTGGTGCCAAGCAGATGGCCAGGTTCCCAGCAGACATCTTCGTGGTGGCCACGCTCTTGCTGATGCTGCTCAGCAGCGACAGCAAGTGCCGGAGCAGGAGGAGGTTGGCCTCTGGTAACTTGCTGGCCACCCTGAGGGAACAGGAGCACAGCCTTGGTGAAGTTGGTGTTGACAGCACAGGTCTCCCAGGTTGATCTCACCCAGGGCCACCGTCTGCTCTACAGCAGAGAGACTGCTTTTGCTGAGATACATCCACCTCCCTCCCTCCCTGCCCTTCTGAAAGAGGCCCTTGTTGCAAGCAAGCCCCAATGCCTGTGGGAAGTGCTCCCCAGGAAGAAAAGCCTTTCCGTGCCCCTTTTCCCCCAAATATAACCCCCACAGCAGCAGGAGGTGGCTAACAGGAGCCATGGCTATTTCAGGCAGGCCATTGCTTTGCAGCTGAGTCCCAGCCTGTGCCAGTCCCTGCTGCCTGCTGCCACACTTACTCCCTCAGTGCTGCCAGCCTCTCCTGCCTGCTGGTCTTCTCCATGGCTCTCATCCACTCCTCAAACAGGTGGACGTTGAGGAGCTTGGAGGGGATCTTCCGGAGGAGGTCCTGCAGTGCCAAGGGCTCCACGTGAGGCTTTGGACCGTGCCCCCAGGAGCACCCACAGCATCCCCAGCCCTCTGGCTCATGAGCAGCCAGCTGAGTTTCCTCCTGTGCTCCCGCAGGTGCCCATCGGCACCAAGAGAGCCGGGAGCTGCAGGGCTGCGGGTCAGCGGGGCTCACCTTCAAGAGCACAGCCAGCAGCAGCACGGGGTGGTTTTCCAGCCGGACCGGCACCCCGCTGTCGAGGGCCTCCCTGATCTCTCGGGAGGCGCGCTCGCTGGCTGACAGCCGGAAGATCCCCTCCGTGGATGGGCCGTGCTCCCGGAGCAGAGCCAGCAGGTCCTGAGGGCACAGAGGAGGAGAGTTGATGGGTTGGAGACAGGCCCTGAGGGAGGTGCTGGGGACAGCCTCTCTCTGGAGGAGCAAGCAGGATGGGATGGGATGGGATGGGATGGGATGGGATGGGATGGGATGGGATGGGATGGGATGGGATGGGGACCTCCTGCCCAGGCTGGCTTACCTGAATGGGCTGGGGCAGCATGCCGTCCTGGCTGCACAGATCTGCCAGGGGCCGGCCAAACAGAGCTCCGACAGCAGCAGAGCCCGATGGCCCCGATGCCCCTGCTGCAGCCGAGGTCCCTGGCCGGGCAAATGGCCAGGGCAGCCTCCTCCTGCTCCGGCGGGTCCCGCCTGCCGCCAAGGGAAACAGAGCAAAGAGCCATGGAGGAGAAGCACCAGGAGAGGGTCCCCTGACTCCCTCAGTTCTGTCGCCCTGCTACTGAGGGCATGGGAGAGGCGGCACCATTTGGGACTGTGGGGCCCCGAGGCTGAACTCTCTCCTGCTGCAGAGTGATGGGGATGGACGTGCCCTGAGGGAAGGGCAGCTGCAGTCCCATCACGGCACATGTGCATGCCGGCAAGAGCAGGAGGGAAGGGCCATCCTGCTCCTGTCTTCTCCACACTCACCATCCACGTGGCCACGTCCGCCTTCACTGCTGGAGGGAACAACTGGCAGCTGCTTGGCACCAGCCTGCAAGACATGGGCTACATTCACCAAGGAGTCCCACAGCAGAAAGGGCCCTGGAGACCTGCATCAGCCCCTGGCCATGTGTGAGAGGTGGGGATGGGAGAGATTGCACTGCACGGGACCCTGACCTCAGCCTGGCGCTGGAGGAGCTTCTCGAGGCTGCCGGCATCCAGTGTCGTCCCCTGGACAAGGGGAAAAGAGCAGAAGGTGAGGAGTGATGCAGGCTGACTGCTGGGCTGGGGCAGCCTCTGGGGGCAGAGCAAAGGCAGCAGGGACACTCACAGCATGACGGCCCCTCAGCTCCTTCAGCACCAGGTTTATGGAAGGTAGCCGGGTCACCCGGGCTCCCTGAACTCCTTCCGGTGGTCTGTGCACAGGGAAGGGGCAGAGAAAGAACCTGTGTGAGACCCAAGCCAGCTCTTCCCTCTGCTCTCAGCCTGGGCAGTGCTTCCACGCTGCCCGGAACAGCCGGCACAGCCCGGCAGTGGAGCAGTGGAGCAGGAGCAGCAGGAGTGGTGAGGATTGGGCCCGGCAGGTGTTGCCTGGACACAGCTGGATGACGCATCCTTGCCAGATGTGCCCTCTCAGCAGTGGGGGCACCTCTGCCTGCAGCTCTGGGGCGCCTCTGCGCAGCTGAACAGAGGCATTTTGTCATCATTCACATGCTATTCGTGGAGCAACCCCCCATCATGGGAGCACGGGCAGCCCAGGCTGCAGTGCCAGGCAGGGCTTACCCAAGGAGGGCGCTGACCCAGAGATCCTTCACTGCCCGGGAGCTGCCGCAAGAGAGGAGGAAGAGACTTAGTGCCTGCTGTGCCCCAGCGGATGATGCCCCATGGGGCAGGGCAGAGGTGCTGCCCATCCCTCTGGTGGGACGCTGCAGCGGGACTCACCAGAAAGTGACAACGCAGGAGCCAGAGGGCCAGAGGAAGACAAGGGAGCTGCTGGCCTTCCCTTCCTCCTCCTCCTCAGCAGCATCGCTCCCTGAGCCTTGCCCGCCACTCAGCACCTGCAGCAGGCGCAGGGCCAGGCTGAGCAGGGGGCGCGGGGCGCTGCCACGTCTGCAGAGGGGAAAGGCAGGAAGTGACCTGGAGGTGACCAAGCCCACTGGCCCCCTTCTAGTGCCTGCCTGGCACGGGCGCAGCCACAGGTGCATCCAGCAGCAGGGTGCTGGGGGCCTGGGGCTGCTCCTTGGCTGTCCCTGCTGTGCTGCCCTGGTGCCAGGAACAGGGCTTTGGAGGAAAGGCAGCGGGGCTCTGTTAATCTTACTTGGTCTTGGCGATGACCAGGGTGTCTCTGAAGAGGAGGAGGTCCCTCTTCTTCCTCTGGCCGCGGCCCTGGCTCACCCGCACACGCTCCCTGAAGAGTGGCTCGGGCAGCGCCGGGTCAAGCTCATGCCGCTCTTCGGGGCCAGGGTCATCCCTGCAGAGCAGATGGCATCAGGCATGAGCAAGGCGGCTGCTGGGGGGCCCGGCTGTGCCAGCGCTTCCCCGAGCTGTGGAGGAACCCACCTGGACCCAAAGCAGCACAGCCACTGCCCCATGCTGACAGGGCCGCGAGAAGACGCGTGAGTAAAAAAGCGTTAATGCTCAGCGCAGGAGCACTCCTCGACAGGAGAAAAGCACTCCCGGTGCCGCTGGTGCTGCTGCTGGCAGCACCGTCCGTGCAGGCACTGGGGCCGTTGCCGGGGCAGCGCCGGCTTAGAACGGAGCACCGTTGGGCCCTCGGTTCTGGAACCCGGGTCCAGCGTGGGCGGAGCCCTGTGGGGCTCTCCTCAGGATGCCCATGTCCAGCCTCAGCCCCCAGGTCTCCTGCCTTACAACCGCAGCTTTCCACCAGTGGGAACTCACGGCTCCTGCAGCCATGGTCTTGTAACTCTCAGGACCAGGGAGCCCCAGGTCTGCCATGCACACTGAAGACTGAGGCAACACAAAGGCAGTAAATGCCTCTGTCGTTTCTTCATCCCCGCTTTTCGGTGGCCATCTTCATAAAGTATTGGTCTGATACTTTCCTTAGGCCTCTGCTTGTTATTAGCATACTTCAAAAAGCCTTTTGCTGTTGTCCTATGGAACACTGACCAGTTTCATCTCTAATTGAGCTCTGGCCTTTCGTGACATCCCCCTCCATGTGTCAGCCGCAGCTCAGTAGCCTTCCCAAGAAGCTCGACCTTGCTTCTAGAGAGCACACACAATTTCTGTCCCCGCCCCAGTTCCAGGAGGAGTTCCAAGCTGCTCTTCTGCTGCACCTGCTTGACTCCCATTGACACGATGGGACTGCTGCTGCTGTGCTTTCAAAAGCTGCTTCTTTAAAAGCGAGCAGCTCTCAGGGTCCCCTAAGTCCTCAAAAGCTCCTGTCCAGGAGACCCTGCCAAGTAGGTCCCTCTGCAGCTTCAGCTTTGCTCTCTTGATACGCAGGGTAGCAGCTCTGCTGAACTTTTCCCTCAGGACACCCAAAAGTTGGAGCTCAAGGTCTTTGGGATTAGGGCGGCCAAGACAGCCTCCTACCATCACACCTCACATTCATCCCTCTTGATTCACAAAGAGCAAGTCCAGGAGGACACCTTTCTTAGTTGGGTCTCTGAGTGCCTGTGGAAAGAAGCTGCCTTCCTCAAAGTTCAGGAATTCCGCAGCCTCACTTGTCCCAGCAGTGACAGCATGATATTCCCAGCTGAGGTGTGGGAAGCGGAAATCTCCCAGAAGGACAAGAGCTACCTATGCAGAGATTTCTCCTAACTGCCTATAGAATTCTGCCTCTTTGTGTTGTGGTTTAAGCTCAGCCAGTTTAACTCAGAACTACACAGTCTCTTTCTTGCTTCGTCCCTTCTTCCCCCCACAACCCCTGCTCCCAGAGAGATGGGAAGGATGATCAAAAGAATGTAGCTCTCACTGGTTAAGATAAGAACAGCCGGGTAACTAAGGTATAACACAAAACCACCCCTGCTACCGCCAATAATAGTGATGATAAGGGAAATAACAAGGGGAGAGCATATAAAAATAAAAGGAGAAAAGGAAAAGAAAACAATCAACAGCAGTGATGCACAATATAAGGATGCTGGGGAGGAACTCTTCATTAGGGACTGGAGCGATAAGACAAGGGGTAATGGGTTCAAACTTAAACAGGGGAAGTTTAGATTGGCTATAAGGAGGAAGATCTTTACCGTAAGGGTGGTGAGGCACAGGAGTGGAGTGCCCAAAGACGTTGTGAATGCTCCATCCCTGGTGGTGTTCAAGGCCAGGTTGGACAGAGCCTTGGCTGACATGTGCCCATGGCAGAGGGGCTGGAACTAGATGATCTTAAGGTCTTTTCCAACCCTAACTCTTCTATGATTCTATGATTCTACGAAATGTTCTAGGCTAGACAAAGCCCTTGAACTGCATTTTCCATCTGCTTATCACTGTGTTCAAAACACAGCCATTTTTTATTCTGCTGAAGTGTCTGAGAATCCAGTTCTTCTTTACACTTGTTGGGAGCTGGAGGTCGCACTTTAGAAGTGGATTTTGAGAGGTGAGATCTGCACTCGTGGGACTACACTAATGTCAGGTGAAGTGGGTGGGTATTGGATGGCACTGGCAGGACAGAAAGGACAAGGATAAGTCACAAAACGTTGAGCTGCTGATAACAGGAAATGCTTTCTCTTGGAAAAATCCTTGTGTTCTTTTTTTCTTCAACTCTGTTTTCTCCGTACTTCACAATAAATCTCTAAGGTTTTGCTGTCCATGGAGACAAATTATCATTCAAAAGGGAAGAAAGACCCACTTTGTCAACTCCCAAGAAAACACCTTTGGCATGTTTTTTTTACTTCTGTTGACCTCTGTGACCAAAACCAAAAGTCACTTCTAATGTGTCTGTCTGGGGTCAGGGGAGAGAATAATGCAATGCCTTTTAAAGAAATATGTGCGCCTTTATTGATTTGCATTTGACTACACTTCATGTCTAGTTCTTCTTAGCACAATTTATAAGCACACTTAAACAAGATACTTCTCCTGAGTTTGCATTATCATTCACAGAAAATGGCTATGACATGCATTATTTTGCATTTGCTGCCTTGCAGTTGGGTTGGGCAGGGGCCTAGCAAATGCTGATGATACATGTGATGATTCGCCAGACTGCTTCAGGAGGTTTTGAGTAATCAGTCCTCTACAAAGCTGAGCCATAAGTAAAGTAATTTGGTTTTGAACATTCCATCCACCAGGCCCAAATAACGCAAGTGCTTCGGAAGTGTTATTCTGGCACTGTGTGTTAGTGACATATCAAGTCCAAAATGATGGCTGAAAGAGATAATATTATGGAAAAGCTCTAGCTTTGACATTAAAGGGAAGTGATTTTTGCAGAAACTAACTAAAAATACTGAAATCCAACTAATTTGCAGGAAGGGTGGCTTTTTTTTTTTTGGATTTTCAGTAAAAATTAAAGGGAGAAAGGAGAAAGAAAAATACTAAATAACCATCAGCAATATCTTAGGTAAGAAATAGGATAGAAGTTATAACTAACTGCAAACGGAGCAGTAACTCTCTGAAATGTCACTGACTTTGTTACAAATGCCAGACGTATTAACAGCTCAGACTCAGATGTCCACAAATGCTCCTTTACATTCATCGCCATTGCATTCCCATATATTCCCTTGCATTATTTCCCTATATTCTTGGACTGGACTGAGGATCTCAGCTTAAACACCTGAGGAGATACCTGAAATATGTGTATATAGATGTGAATGTGCATCTGTAAACCTGAAAGAAAATTTTTAACTCGGGAGAGGAAAAGTGTTTTCCAAAGCTGAAGGAGGAACTGCCCCTGGGCAGCACCGTAACTTTTCCTCACATGGCGCTGAAGCTGCTGCAATTACATGAGTAAGTCTTACTCTTCCCTACGGAAATTCATTTTTAGAGAAGTGCGGTGAGTTGGCTTTGGCTGGCTGCCAGATGCCCACCCAGCCACTTTATCACTCCCCCTCCATCAACGGGACAGAAGGGAGAAAACAGAACAAAAGGCTCATGGGCTGAGCTTTAAAAACAGGGAGAGAACTCCTCAGTTATCATCATGGCAAAATAGACTTAACTTGGGGAAATTAATCTATTGCCATTGAATTGCAACAGAATTGGATAGTGAGAAGTAAAAGCAAAACTAAAACCAGCTTCCCCTCACCCCTCC
Source organism: Myiopsitta monachus (assembly GCA_017639245.1). Lineage (NCBI taxonomy): Eukaryota > Metazoa > Chordata > Aves > Psittaciformes > Psittacidae > Myiopsitta > Myiopsitta monachus. The sequence goes on from CM029927.1 coordinate 38,901,254, forward strand.
CTTCTTCCCAGGCTTAACTTTACTCCTAAATCTTCTGCTTCCTCCCACACCCAGATGGGGCAAGGGAATGGGAAATGGGGGCTGCGGTCATTTCATAACATTTGATTTCTGCTGCTCCTTCCTCCTTTCCCTGCTCTGGAATAAAATTCCTCCCACCACAGGCTTCTCCAGTGCGGGTTCTTCCCACAAAGCACAGTTCTTCATGAACTGCTTCAGTATGTGCCCTTTCCTTACGGTGCAGTCCATCACGAACAGAGAGCTCCAGCACTGGTCCCCCACGCGGTACAGCCCTTCAAGAACGCTCCCGGATGGCTCCCCCATGTGTCACAGGTTCTAACAGGAAATTGCTCCTACATGGGTTGCTCTCCATGCCATAGATCCTAGCAGGAGCCTGCTCTGGCAGGGATTTATCATGGGATGTATCTTCCTTCAGGATATGTCTATCTGCCCGGGTGTTGAGTCCTCTATGGGCTGCCCGGTGAATATCAGCTCCAACATGGATATCTATGAGCTGCATGGGGACAGCCTCCCTCACCATGGTCTGCACCACCGGCTGCAGGGAAATCTCTGTTTTAGCACCTGCAGAAACTTCTCTCCTCCTTCTTCACTGACCTCCATGTGTGCAGGGCTGTTTCTCTCACATCTTCTCACATCTCTCTCATGGCTGCTGTGCAGCATTTTGACCGTTTCTTAACTCCATTATCTCAGAGACCAACGTCTCTTACTGGCTCAGCTCTGTCCAAGCAGTGTGGGCACGTCCTGGAGACAGCTGTAACTGTCTCTGTCCAAAATGGGGACAGCTTCTGGCAGCTTCTCTCAGAAGTCACCTCCGCAGCGCATACGCACCCCTGCTAGCAAAAATGTGCCATGTAAACCCAGTAGAAGGTATTCCTCCTGACAGCAAATTTGCCTTCCCCCAAGAAGAAAAACTCATGGCTGTAATAAAAAATTACATTCCCAATGTTGCTGAAAGAGTACTTAAAAATGGCTGAAACCTATCTATGTGCAGTAATAACATCTCTACAGTAAAGCTATATAAAGGCATAGCTCCAGGGGATTGCATTTGTCCTGAACTGTGGGAATGATTCTAACATGTGAACTTCAGTATGGCAATGTTTCTTTTCTGATTGTTTTGAAACATTAGCTAGTCTAGATCACTAGCAATTGAAATACTACTTTCGAGATAGAGAAAAAAATATCTGAATACTTATATAAATATATTCCGAAATGAGGTCTTGGAAAATGTCAATTACGTATCACTTGATGTTGCACGGTTTAATGAAGAAGGTCTCCTTCCCCCTGATCTCAGGGAGTGGGTATCACCAGCCTGGACATAATCGATAAATTAGCATTATCTGCTCTATTCAATCTAGCACATTCCATTTAAATGTGTCACTAGCCTGAACCTTCTGAGCCACACTTTGGACACCAAAACCAACTGTCATCCCTGTATTACCAGCACTGTTTTCAACACAAATCAAAAATGTTGCTTCATACTAGCTATTATGAAGCCAATTGCATTTATCCCAGCCAAAACTAGCGTGGGTCCAAGCAGTTTAGAAAATCTTGTCTCCCTTGTTCATAGTCCTTAGACCAGTGATATACTCTCACCTCCAAAGATGGTGTAATTTTATCTTCCGAAGTAGCAAAATGAAGTTACAGCCTACTACTGGGAAGTGGAAGACTTTGTAAAGTAAGTATTAATTCTGCCACATACATGTCTTTGTCTTCTCATAACTGACTTCCCGGGGTTGGTATCTTCCACCATGCTTGATCTATGGTTTGGCATCTCACAGAAGTATGGGAAGATGTGTACACAAACTAGCTTCAGTCGTCTGCTTTAAGACACTTACGATAGCTGCGTCCTTACTGTCCTTACCTATTCTTTGCATGTCTTCTACACATGTTCACATGTCCTTTATACGTTTTTAAATGAGAGCTAGACTTCTCTCAGCATGACATTTTAACTTAAGCGTAATTGGAGGCTTCTGTTCTGAATCCCTTCTGAATGATCCTTTTGTCTTCATTAATGGTATAGAGAGCCAAGTCAAAGCTGATTTCTTACTTAAATGCCTAAGGCTACACAGTACAAACAGCCTGTATAGAGGCTGCAAAGCCTGGAACACTGTCACTGCATTTTGCTGGTAAGCAGGCTACTATTCAACAGCATGCATCACTGTTTAAAATATTGTATTAATGTAGCTGGGTCTAGATCAAGTGACAATCATTCCTTATTTCTCCTACGCTGTATTCAGAAAGCTTAGAGAAAGTCTACATCCTTTGGTGGCTGCATTCAAACATCTCAAACTGGAGAAAAGCACCCAATGCAATTATATCATGTCCAGTATTCTAAGGAGGTCTGAGGTGCCCAGTGTCTCTTGTCTTCAAATGTTGATAGAAAATAACTGGCAAAGGCAGTAACTCAGAGAGACAACACATTGGTTTCTCCAGCTATACCCTTCATACTACCAGTATTTCTTTTGTACAGAGTCATAGTCAGACCACTAATTAGGATGTTAAATTTTGCCATTGTGTGACTAACCTCTCTAAGGCAGGCTATCTCCTCCTGTGGCTGTTCCCTCCTCACCCTTCAAGCAAGAGGTTGTAAGACAACTGAGAGTAGTCACTATACAGACCAAAGGGACAATGGAATGCATAACTAAGACAATTCTATCAGTAAAATTCTACAATATTATCAATTGTGACTAACAGTTACTAAAACATATAGAACTGCATATTGAAGGGGAGGGCAGCACAGCTTAACCACGCTTTAGGCAGCAAGAGGAACCATCTGTTTACATTAACCTCTGATAATGTGGCCTTTCTCTATTTTTGCAATTCTTGTGTCAAATTGCACTTTACTGTCCAGCCAGGAATAAAGTCTATTGAGTGTATACTGGAAATATTACACCTGCCTCATATTTACTTTTAATATGCTATACTTGTTAGAAGATGTCTCTAATAAAGTGTTTATGCACTCACTGGTTATTAATGGTGTAGAATTACTGAAGGATAAATGTATGCGATGCTGAAAAGATAATACCATAGGTAAAATACATTTACAAAGAGAGCAGTTCTGGGAAACAACCTGAATGTATTTTGATATTTACACATTGTTCTTGTTTTCAAGAATCTTCTTATCATTGCTCTTTTTTTTCCCTACAGTTTAAGGTAGCATTGCTAACTAGAACTATAAGACAATTTTCAGCTCCTTTGTCTCACTGTGTTATATTAGCAGCCTGAAAAATACATCACTGAAAAGCAACAGAAGAATGAATTTTCCTTCCACACATCCTGTACCCCTGCAAGATATTAGTTACCATTCAAAATTATGAAAATATTCTTACTATACTACTTTCCTTTTTACTTTTTGGTTTTTTTTTAGCTAAGTTTAAATGGCATGTACAGAGATAGCCAGCAGTTTAAAACTGTACGGGTCAATGTGTTACTCATTTGGGGCTTTCTAAACAAAGATGCAGAGCCTTGTTTGGAAAGGAGACACTGTTCATTCTGTGCAGGGTGCTCAGTGGAAGTCTCCACAAATGAAGCACACCTATTATTGCAACTTTAAGCTATTTATACATTTTGACAAAGAAATCAGTGTCCATGGGTTGGGAGTTAATTAGTATTCCACCTATTATTGGTTAAAGGTCTCATGCTAAGCAGGCACACATGCTCAGTCTTTTCCTTCTTTTGAGTTGGTGGGTTCCCTGAGTCAGTGGGCTGCGAGTTGGTGGTCCTGCTGCCCCCTGCCAGAATTCTCTTTCACCTAATGACTGCCCATTTTCTTCTGGGTAGTCATCCAAACACTGGGGCCTGATGCTCCTCATTATCAGTCCTGACTCACCACCCAGGCAAGCAGGATGGATGCCCCTTTTTTAGAGAAGCCTTTGTATGTTACCTCAGTTATCTAGCAGAACTACTGACTGGATTGGCATTGTTTCACAAGATGTTGCAAGTATCAAAAAGGGTGTGTAATGTTAGCTTTATTATTAAAATGTTGTCTAATATTTGTGTACCTCTGCATTTTATGCTCCATTGCTAGAACAAGACCAACATGAATGTGTAGGTTTGAATTTTAAGTCATTGCAACCTGTACAAACCACATTTATTTCCTAACCAAGTGTAGCATAAGGCAAGTAAAATATAACAAAATAGAATCAACAAATTCCGGAAGCAGGATTGCAACAGACTTCTTTGCAATTGCTGATAAAGACTGAATGGTATATCAAAACACCAAATTATCTGAGGATCGGCTAAAATGAATGTAGTGGAATGTACCCTGGTAAAAACTAGTCTCGTAAACTAAAAATCAAACCTCTGGTCTTCAAATAGCAAACTTTTCAGTATTAGATCATAGAATCATAGAACAGTTAGGGTTGAAAAGGACCTTAAGGTCATCCAGTTCCAACCCCCCTGCCATGGGCAGGGACACCTCCCACTAAACCATGTCACCCAAGGCTATATCCAACCCGGCCTTGAACACCGCTGTGGATGGAGCATTCACAACTTCCCTGGGGAGCCCATTCCAGTGCCTCACCACCCTTACAGTAAAGAATTCCTTCCTCACATCCAGTCTACACTTCCCCTGTTTATTTTGAAACTGTTGCCCCTTGTCCTGTCACTGCTGTCTCTAAGGAAGAATCCCTCCTGTCATGGGTTCAGCAGTAGCAGTCGTTTTTTCTCCTTCTTGGTAGCTGGTGCAGCGCTGTGTTTTTGATTTTGGGCCTGGGAGCAGCGCTGATAACACCAGCGTTTATAGTTTCTGCTTGACAATGTTTTGGCCTGGCCAAGGACTTTGAGTTTCATGCTATGCCAGGGAGGAGGGGAAGCCGCAGGAGGAAGCAGAGACAGGACACCTGACCCAAACTGACCAAAGAGGTTATTCCATGGCACAGCACATCATGTCCAGGATGTGAACACGAGGACAGAGACCCGGAAGGGTGTGGTGGTGGACTGGGGGTGCACAGCATGGTCAGGTTTTTGGTACTGGGGGGTTCGCTGCTGGGGGGTGCACTGGCTGGGTCGGGCTTGGTGAGCAGTTGTATTCTCTTTCCTTGTACTTCTCTGTCATTATTATTACTGGTGGTAGCAGCAGTGATTTGTGTTATACCTTAGTTACTAAACTGTTCTTATCTCAACCTGTGCGAGTTGAATTCTTTTGATTCTCCTCCCCATCCCTCCAGGACTGGGGAAAGAAAGAGGGGGAGTGAGTGAGTGAGTGAATGAGTAAAACTCCGTGAGTTATTAGCCTGGGTGAGGCTTAAACCACGACACCTCCACAGCATCCCTACAGGCCCCCTTCAGATGACACCAAGCTGTGTGGTTTGGTTGATATGATGGAGTGAAGGAATGCCATCCAGAGGGATCTTGACATTTACTACTATTATTTAAATCTACTTGTACAAAGTGTACCTGTAGCACGCAAAGCAAATAGCTTTTTAAATAAAGAAGTCAATGTCCTTTTTCCAGCCTTAAAATCATAACTTTATTCAGAGGGATTTCTAAATTTCTTGGGGGAAAGAAAAAACACCAAAGAAAAAAAAAGAAAGAAATACCAACCACAAAACATTCCAAAGAAACAAATGAGTACTTTTAATCTCTCAGTATTTAACAAGAAATTTCAAGACTCCGTGACTCTCAGTTTATACCTTTGTGTTTTTCTATTGCTGATTAGAAATCATAAGAACTACAGGACAAAAATTTGAAGTTAACAGTTAAACTCATTATTTTGACACGTTCTTCATTTCTATGGGCTTTGCTGTTGTGTAGATGTTGCCGCTTAAGAAACAGAAGTCGAGCTTAGGTTTATATTTTTTTCTCCTCTTTTCCTTTTTTTCAAGACCTGATTCTTGGCTAAAGTTGCCGTTGATGAGTACCTCCCCCTGCCCATAAAGGTACTCTTTACTTAGTCACAAGCTATGTTATAAAAATAAATTAATGACAGAAAAATCCTCCTTTTTGTACAAAGGAACACAGAAATACAAAAGGATAACATTTATGAAACTTCTCTTAATTAAAAAGGAAAAATAAAAGAAAATGAACACATAATTTACTTAGCAGAAGTAGTCATTATGATATCTTCTTTTGGATCTTAATGCACAGAAGCTTCTACCGGATGATGTTAACATATTATATGGACACTGGGAAAATTATATTAAATTTGTGAACTTCGTCAAGCTTTTAATATACTGGATGCATATATTAACTCAAATAATAGTTTTGTTCACATTCAAGCAACTAACTTTTGAACTTAAATTGTATTCAAGCCAATAGCAGATATCAAAGTGAGACAGGTAATTGTTGGATAGCAGTGTTTGCTTGCCTTTTCTTTCTCTTCTTGTCAGAAGAATTCTGCGAAGGTTTGAAGTTCTCAAAATACTCTGACACAATGATTTTGCGATGGATAAACAGTCATGGAAGCCTGTGAAGGAAATGAAGGATGTCTTGTCAAGCTGCTTTTCATCATGGCAATGACATTTACGGTTTTTTCAAGTGTTGTTCTCTTTCTTTTTTTCTCACCCCCTCTCTCCTTCCTCTTTTTCCCTTAAGGCACACATGCTTGAAACTTGTAGAGAACTATATGCAGTTTAAGAAATCAAAGATATTGGTGTATGTAAGTACCTTAATATTACCATGACGTATTATATTTGTGGGTTTGTATGGTGTGGGTTCTCATCTTTCTCTCCATATATATATTGGTATATCACCATGTATTGATTTAAACGATATTTCTTCTTTCTAAGTCTAACCCATAAATGAAATGTTAAATAACCCTGAAAGATTTAGTACCAGTCAACATCTTCTTTTTACAAGCAACAGCATAAGTAATAAACAATCAAATAAGCCCCTTTTTATAAGCATATATTTTTTTCTGTATCTGTTTCCCAGTATGTCATGTAATGCCGACTGCAAATGGATACCAACGATTAACTTCAAAGTTGAATATTTAACTGTTAATTTTCAAACAAAATGAACAAATTCAGCAACCTGAACTCAGAATTACAAAATGTTTTGAAGCCGTGGATCTTTTCCTTATGCTGGAAATGGAATGTGACATCTCTTATGCTATCTATATTCTAAATAATACATAAGCATAGTAACTAAACAGTTCATTTTGGCTTTTTTCCTCTAGGCAATTCATTTAGGTTTTTCCTTTAGGGTTTTCCTAACTCTGAGCAGCATAAGAATTTTATGAAAAGAAAATGAAAGTGCTTAGAAAAAATGCTGATTAATGTCCCCGTAAATTTTAACATCAATTATTTGCTTATTCAATATTCTTATCTTAACCAACGTATTTATTAGAATTGAAGAAACCCCAAAACTTTAAAGTAGTCCTCAAAACAAAGCAGAAAAGCTTCAGAAGTTTTTGAATTACTAGGAAAAAGCCCCCAGATGTTTATAGTTACTGAAGTTCTCAGAGGAGGACCATTTGTAAATGCACAAATAGGCAGAAAGTGCACAAACCACCCCTGCATAGAAACATGCTTTCTAAGAATATGAACAAAAAGAATACTTACGAAAGCACTGATCTTTCTATTATCACGCAAGAACATTGCAGGACTAAAACTGTACATTTTCCTTTTGAAGAGTGCGCTCCTCTGTTATTATTTAGGTTCTAAATAACTTCAAGAATATATTTCAAAAACATATCTCTAAAAGTGTGCCACAGGTTTGAGCACATACTCATTTTACTGGGGGATGGAACTAGATGATCTTTAAGGTGTCTTCCAACCCAAACCACTCTATGATTCTATGATTCCATGATTCCATGGTTCTATGATTCTATGATTTATTTAAACAAACCTTTGCTGAATGTGTGCTGTTCAAGTTTTTTTCCTGTATCTTTACAAGCACTACCATATAACTTGAGTCAGATACTCCATTGATTTTGCTCAGTGACTTCAAATCAATCTCTGAAAGGAGCAAAATGATTTTCACTTAGTCTAGTGATATAATTCATGAAGCAACCAAAACAGATTGTTAAAACTGGACAATTTTCTTGGCCTCAGATTTGAATGTGCTTTAATCAGCTGAGGCTCCTGTGTTAAAATGCATTGATTACTCTCTGTAATCAATGACAAGAAATAGTTTTACTTGGACAGGTCTACTGTTCCTGAGTGATTTGAATCTCTCACTCAAAGTGTCAGTCTGCTGAAAATTTTATCATGAGCAGCAGGGTTGATTTGGAAAATTGGGTTCCACTCGGGAGAAAAAGAATTGGGTTTTGGTACTAATTACTTGATCTTTGTTCTATTGACTTGTTGGGGTTTTTGTACTTTTTGTATTAAAATGCTTGCATGGCTATTCAGAAACTTCTTCACATTTATTTCATACTAAAAATCCAGTAATAAGATATTTCGAAATGCAGATGTTACTGACATGCTTTAATAAGTACCATGACTTGTTTGGTTGTTTGGTTGTTTGTTTTCTGCACAGTAGCAATTTTAACACGGACGTACCTTGAAAATTCAAATGATCCAACAGGAGCCTAGTGTTTCAAGCTTCGGAAAGAAATGGAAGAAACTTTTCTGTTTTAAGAAACCGATTTCATCTGCAAAGTGTGGTGATTACGCTTGCAAACAATTCTGGACTTTTCCGAGCTTAGAAAGCACTTTATTAAGGTTACCTGACAGGTCCCAGAAGAGCCTGTCCCAAGGAAAGACAGCAGGAGGATTAGTTCAGCTCGAGGGGAAAGGTTGTCAGGCATGTAAAGAGTATGTCATGCAGCTGTCAGTGCTAAAATATATCCTCTCTTGAAACAAAACATGTCTGTGGGAAAATGTGTGCGCATGCTTTGCTTCAGGAGCAGTCGCTGACTTCAGGAGTCGTTTTGTTTCTTTGAGGATTGTAGGGTAGCGCTGCAAATTGAAACAAGAAATAGAAGGCTGAATAAATTCACCCCAAATTGTAAATATACCTTTGTCCTTGCCATGTGAGCAGCCCACAAGCAGGAGCAGGAGCAGGAGGGAGTTTTGCTGGGGAGTGCAGTGGGAGCACAGGCTACAGAGAAGGCTGTTTAAAGAAAATTCACAGCTCTTTAGAGCAGACCAACGATTGACACATGTCAGAAAGGGTCACAAAAGGTACATTGCCCACAGTGGAATACAGGCTTAAGGCAAAGGGAGGCTTAGAGGATGGGGACTATGAGTAGTCTTCTTCTTGTCCTCTTGGTTGTTTGGTCTCTCCCAAAAAGATAGGAACAAAGCGACTAGAGCAGCTGTCATACGATGAGAGGCAGAGAGACCTGAGACTTTTCAGCTTGGAGAAGGGAAGGCTCAGAGAGATCTTGTCAAGTGGAAGAGTGATGTAAGCAAGGCAGAGCCAAACTCTTCTCAGTGTTGCCCAATGAAGATAAGTGGTGATGATTAGACTCTGAAATACACAAAATTCAACTTAAACACACACACAAAAAATACTTGGTTATTGTGATGGCGTCAAACACTGAAGCAGGTTGCCAGAGAGGTAAGTAACATCTCTATCCCTGGAGTAAATTTCAAAATCCAGCTGGACACAGACCTGGGCAATCTGGTCTAACCACTATTGCTAAAAATGGTTGAGAAATCATTTAGAACCATGGCTGTTAATCAATCATATATAGATTTGTCAGAGGAAGAAAAATAATAGTTTGATTCAATATTGGGACCATGAAGTAAAATGTGTTAAATTGTAAAACGGTTCCTTAAAGCTGTAGACAGTATACAGAAAACTTTTCTGTGCCACCAGATGGAATAACTGTCTCGGTACAGTGGAGTTCTGTTGGTATAACAGCGCTTGCAAGACAATTAGAAGATGACATTGAAAACAGTTAATTCTTTTAAACTAACACTAAGATGAAGTTGCAACATGGCACCTAACACAGTAATAAACTCACATCTCTGAACTGGAGATTAATTCTCTACAATTAATCCTTTCATTACTCCTAACCTTTCTTAAGTGTGCTTTCTTTAGAGTGCTTTAAGAATCACTTAAGGAAATTTTCCATTTTATTTCCCAAGCATTTTTAAGGAATAGAGAACATGTTTCGTGTCCTTGGAAGTCTTTATCATTCCTGCTTTATCATAGCAGGAAAAAATATTTTATATATAAAAAAAATCAGTCGGTCTGATGTGTGTATGATTCTTCTGACATTTTACAACCACTTAGGTGCTTATTAATTTTCTTATTTTTAATACTTCTTTAAAAAGTTGAAGCTCTTGTATAATTTAGACTCCCAGGTCAAAGTAATAGAGTTATATAAGAGAAGAAATTAACCGGAAGAAGTAGCTAACAAGTGATACATAATGATAACATGTGCTTCAAGTATTAACCTAGACAGTTGCAAGTGTATATTGATGTTAGGTGATATCTGCATATTTCAATGTGAACTTTTTCTGCCGTTTGCACTGGTTCAGCTATGATTTTGTCAGTTGAACTCTGTCTCATTAATAGTCTGGAAAAGCAGACAAACAGTGTGTTGGTGGAACTTGCACGTGAAACACAGCTGCGAGTTTCTGGAAGTACATATCGAAATGAGGAAAAAAAGAAGGTTGCAAAATGAGAATAATAGGCAGAATGTAATTAAACTATGTTAAAAAAAGAAAAACAAATAAAAAAGCCAAATAAAAGATGGTACCAATAATAGATACAATTCAGGAAAATGTTACAGCTCACTTAGACTTGAACCTTACAAAATTTAGGGAAGTACTTAGCTGTGCTTGTGTGACAGGATTACTCTCATTCTTAACTGAAAGCACATGAATGAGTACTCTGATTGATTTTAGTGATTCCAGGGGAGGCAGAGTTGTAGAAATACCAATTTAGACAGCAGTTCACAAGCTATCTAGCCAGCCAAATGACACCAAAATAGTCAAACTGAGCTGCACAGGAAAAAGAAAAGCAAGCTGCCAATGATAAACTTGCTCTTCCTTCCCTTCTCATCTTCAGGTAAAGCCCACTCACCAAGAGATGATTACTCATAGGTGCTCCATTACAAACTATGTTGATAACTGGAAGAAATTCAGAAAACAGAAACCTTAAGGACTAGAAACCTAACAAGCTGCTCCATAAATGACTAATGGAAAAAAAACTTACTGTAGGGTTTAATAATTTTCATGAAGTGAATTGAGATATTTCAATTGATTTCAGCATTTCATATATCAAACCTTATGCATACATTTTGTAGGACATGACAGGTTTTAAATACCGGAAAATGCAAGTTCTGGCTGAAGAGAAATCATTTTTAAGAGAAGTACAGAGAAATGCAAGTATGTAAGCCAAGTTAAGAATTTAAAATGTTATGAAATGCAGAAGAATCTTTAACTGTGGGCTGATACTACTAGGGAAAAGGTATACTAGGTACCTTTCTATAGGTAATAGCTTAATTTGCAATGTGAGCACTTAGATCTTTAATATAATTTGTTAATTAATTTAACCCATTAATCATTGTATCTTTTCATTGACTCTTAGCAAGACATGAAGAATAAAAGAAGTCAAGCTTGTCTGCGGTTATGCTTTCTTTTCTTGCTCTATTTAGTATTTTTTACCTGAAAGAAGCAGCCTTCTGTTTTCTACAGCAGCACAAGTTCTTCAATATGCTCATGGTGCTCTTGTGCAAGAGTAATTTTAACAATTGTAGACACCTGTGAATGCCTTTTGATTTAGGCGAGTGGAGTGTGATATTCAAAGACATTGTAAAAGTTCTAAATTCACACACTAATGAACTGGGGAAGACAGAGGGCAGGAGCAGACTTCAAATGTTCTAATATATTTGGCAGACCTTGCCACAGAAGCATATACATGTCACTCAAAAGATGATATTAAAACTAAACTAGGAGTTTCAAATTCTCACAGAATTTGAGATAGAACTTGATCAGTGACTCTATCACATAATTGACATACGCTAGGAATTACAATGAGCTTCAGAGATCAGTGTGTGTTCACATCCTTGTTCAAAGAAGCTCTACTTGAACATCCCCCACTCCAAAGTGAAGCAGTTATCTGCCCTATTTGCCAAAGTAGGAAAGAGAGTTTGATGAATCTAAGTATTATTACTGTCTAACGGCAGTTTTCCTAAACAACACATGGCTTCAATGAACTTCAGCCGTGTGATATCACATGAGTTCACTTAAGGTATTTGACACAGAAAGTTTAGGCAGGTTCTGCCGTTATGAACTGTTTTGTATCATGCAGCTAGGCTTCTCAGAGAATGTCCTCTGGCTCAGAAGCCAACTGGCATTTAATGACACTTTTTCTATGATTAAGTTCCCTCCTCACTGCTAGTCCTATCGCTTTGAGATGTGATCAAATATCATTCAAGGAGTAATAGTTAAAAGGAGCCAAAACCACGACAAGAAAAGTTCTAACAAACAATGTAGACAGCTCTAAACCAATACTTGACATCATGCGCAGGAGCAGGTTTTTTCCTTTCAATACAGAAGTCACGTCTGGCTATGTTGATGGTGGTAAACTGATTATAAGAAGAGTATGAGCTCAGTACCAGACTTCTAATGATCTCATTACTTGCTACCTCACTACCTGGCTCTCTTTCAGTTGCTCCAGTAAGTTATCTCTAGGAAGATTTCTAATGAGTGACCCATGCATAAGCGGCATGAGTTTGAGCCAGTCTTATACATGGCATAAGACTCAGGATAAATCCCTGGCCTCTGTTACCTAGAATACACACGTATAATCTAAGCACAAATGCATAGGTGTAAATTAGGTTGCTGGGTCAGGCAAATAAGATCTCATTTCCATATGTTCTCTCATTCTGCAATCACTTCAAAGAATGAAGTATGTATTCATCATTTCTTACTACTCAACCCTCTAAATAGCTAAACCATAGTTTTGCCTCAAGAGGTATAATCTCCTCAGAAGAATCTAATCAAATACACAGAATTCTGATTAAGCCCCCATTTCAAAAAGTTTGCTGTTTAAATCTTTCATGAGAATGGCTCTTCTAAGCTATTCTGTTAGCAAGAAGAGATGAAGAAACATTGGTGCAAGGGATGGACTGTTTATGCATTGAATAAATTGCATCATGAACTCTATCTGGACATCAAAAAGATCTCTGGTTACATAAATATTAGCTATGGAGACCACAGGATCAGAAAATTACTTTGGCATCTTTTATGACTTTTCTGCCTCATATCTTTGCAAAGATTTAGAGCTGTCCTTTTGATTTTTACACAATACTTTTGGCAGTGACATCTACAAAATTTTATTATATGTTAAATTTACCAAAGTTAAAATAAAAACCCAACATTTTTTCTGACACTTCAACATCTTTTTTTCTTCGTAAGTCTAGATCTCTTCAAATTTAACTAAGATTTATTCTAGCACAGAAAGAAAATAATTCGGCTTTGTGCTTCCTGTCTTTCTTTGGCTGGTTTTGATTTATTTTGATGCAGTGAAAATAAAGAAGCCCTACTCTGTATTTAGAGACTACATGCTTCTCATATTCAGCCTCCTTAGAATACTTTTGTCCCTCGAAATTGAAAATAATTGTTTATTACACATTTTATGTTTCTTAGGAGTATAAGAATATATTATTTCTGACTTTGGAGGAAAATATTGTCTTCTATAATCTGAAAGTAAGGTCATGATCATTATGCAACCACATGGTTGAAATTTCTTTGAGACCTCTCTATGTCCTGATCTCTCAAAGCTGAGCTGACAGGAAACTAAAATGTTATAAAAGCTTAGCTGCTTAGCAATGATAGCAGTACTAAATGATGGGAGTTGAAAAGAGGTAACAATTATAAGGAAAGTTTGGCATCCAGAGCTGTCTGGAGATAACTTTTCTGGATAGTGATGGTGGCCTTTCACTATGGTCTCTGTTTACAGACATTACATTATCTCAGACTTCATCTCTACCGTGTAAATATTTTTTAAAATAGAACATTAATTTACCATTTTAATGAAATGAAAGCATAACAAGGACTTGTGATCCCTTCTCCATCTAGCTACTAATATCTTTAAATGCACAAATTCTTTTGGTGATTATTGCTACCCCAGTGCTTATATGTGTTAAAATGGATTTGCAGTACAACAGTCTCAGTTTGACTTTTCTGCACAAGCATGCATGATAGTCGTGCACTTTTTATCCATCTACCTGCTTACTTCTTCTCAGCTTGTGTATTCACCTACTACTACTAAGAATCTGTAACATTTCCATAGTCTAAATATTTTTTTGTGAGTGCCCTCGTATCTTATTCAATGACAGTAAGACTTAAGCTTCTTGAAGTCTGTCTTCTGTGAACATAGAGACATATCTTTCACTGCATTGCAAATTAGCCAGCCATGAAAATCTGTAAGGCCAAAGACATGTAGTTGCATTTGCTTGGAAATATATTAACATAACATATAGCACAATCTATAGTATCTTAGCCCTTCTGCCTAGAAGCGAGCATTTTATCTAGATGACAGTGCTATGAAAACAGTGTTTTCATTATTTCCACCAACTTTTATCCAGCTGGCTAGATGAATGTCACCATAATTCACACAGACATGATTGTAGACGATGCAGCCATCTCCTAACTTACTAATACATTTATAGCTTGGAGAATTTAAAGATACATTTTAAATGTGGTTTTACGTTCTGCAAGCAAAACTATACATGGTATTCAAGCATTAGTTAGCCTTAAGTTTACACTGAATCTTAGAACCATAGAATCAGAATAGTTTGGGTTGGAAGGCACCTTTAAGGGTCACCTAGTCCCCCTTCCCTGCAAAGAGCAGGGATATCTACAGCTAGATCAGGTTGCTCAGAGCCCAGTCCAAACCTGATCTTCAATGTTTCCAGGGATGGAAAAATCTACTACCACTCTGGGCAACCTGTTCCAGTGTTTCACCAAGCTCATCATAAAAATGCCTTCCTTATATGTAGTCTCAATCTACCCTCTTTTAGTTTTAAACCATCACCTCTTGTCCTGTTACAACAGGTCCTGCTAAAAAGTTTGTCCCTATCATTCTTTCAAGTTCTCTTTATATATTGAAAGGCTGCAATGAGGTGGCCCTGTAGCCTTGTCTTCTCCAAGCTAGACAACTCCAAATCTCTCAGCTTTTTCCTCAGAAAAGAGGTGTTCCAGTCCTTTGATCAGGCTCCAACAGGTTCATGCCTTTCTTGTACTCAGAATTCCAAGTATTTGGATTACTGTACAACTTTTGTCATGGTTTAAGCCAGTTCGCTCGCTCACTCACTCACTCTCTCACTTCTCTTCCTTCCCCCAGCCCTGGAGGGATGGGGAAGAGAATCAAAATAATGTAACTCCCACAGGTTGAGATAAGAACAGTTTAGTAACTAAGGTATAACACAAATCACTGCTGCTACCTCCAGTAATAATAATGACAGAGAAGTACAAAGAAAGAGAATACAGCTGCTCACCAAGCCTGACCCAGCCAGTGCACCCCCCAGCAGCAAACCCCCCAGTGCACCACCACACCATTCCGGGTCTCTGCTCTCAGTCTTCACATCCTGGACATGACGTGCTGTGGTATGGAATAACCTCTTTGGTCACTTTGGGTCACGTGTCCTGTCTCCACTTCCTCCTGGCTTCCCCTCCTCCCTGGCGTAGCATGAGACTCAGAAAGTCCTTGGCCAGACCAAAACACTACCAAGCAGTAACTGAAAACACTGGTGCTATCAGCGCTGTTCCCAGGCCCAAAATCAAAACCACAGCGCTGCACCAGCTACCAAGAAGGAGAAAAATGACTGCTGCTGCTGAACCCATGACACTTTATATACTTAGGGCTAAAACCGCAACAAAAGCCTTGGAATTATGATCTCTGATTCAGAGTCAAAAGGACATAGCTAGCATAATTTTTAGATAGACAAAATGTAGTGTTGGGTTGAGTGAAATTCTAAGCAATGTATTTTGCACAGTGAGACTGAAGTAAAGCAAAGGGTGAGATGAACCAGAGGATGAGTGATAGATTCCAGCAGAGTAAAGACTGTCTGTCCAAAGGTGGTCTGTTTATTTATTAGAGTAAAATACTGTCCTGTTCAAGGAAAAGAGAATCAAATATACAGCATCCTGGACGGCCATTATTCGTTGACTGTCAGGTACCCTTTCATCTTAACCTTTAGAAACCAATGTTTTATCTCATTTTACAAAGAACTGCTTTTTGCTGTCGGATCATCCCCCAATTCTTCTGACATTTTTTATCCCTGGAAGTAGAGTTTCAGCATGCAATAATCTTAAATTAAGCTTTATTTTTGCAACTTGGGTTTTCTGTCTCACATTACAAGATAGTGATCATGTAATCAATTACTGTAGATTAAACTAATTTCTCATCTAGTTGTTAAAGACTAGAATCTCTACAATAAAGAAATATGCCCTTGAACTCCATAAAATCTGTCATCTACCTGGACTTGCACAAGGCATCTGACAATGTCTTGCACGGCGTTATGGTCTCTAAATTGGAGAGATGTGGATTTGATGGATGGACGGCTCAGTGAATAAGGAATTGGCTGGATGGTCACACTCAGAGAGTTGTGGTCAATGGCTCAGGGTCCCAGTAGAGATCAGTGATGAGTGGTGTCCCGCAGGAGCTGCTAACTGGGACCAGTGCTGTTTAACATCTTCGTTGCCAACATGGACAGAGGGGTTGAGCGCACCTTCAGCAAGTTTGCCAATGACATCAAGCTTCATGGTGGTTCAACCCATCCAGACTGACCATGACAGGCTTGAGTGGTAGGTCAATGCAAATTTCATGAAGTGACAAGAAAAGCTTTATGTTGTTTTGAAAATTCCATCCAAACCCTTCACTTTGCCCCTTATTTTTACTGTTGTGTGTAGGTGGCACTTGTGCTTACTACCTCTGGGAGTCCCATCTTTCTCTATTTTATGCTAGAGTAGCTCTATCAATTCTAACTGTCTGGCTTCTAATTTAAACCTGAGTGACACAAATATCTTGTCTGACATAACTGCCATCAACAAAGTAGCTACTGAATACAGAAAGATTTCTTTGAACTCTCTGTATAAAAGCCTATGTAGTGCATTACCATCTTTCCAAGGAAAACAGACAAGATCCAATGTCAAAACTACCAGAACTTCAGAATAATGAAAGATTTCAATGCATAAAGGTTCTTCACCCTATTTTCTATATTAAATTATCTTGAAAGGAAAATTGCGTTCTTATATAATCTACCGTACTATGGCTGCAGTACGGAGCAATTACCCACATCTAAATAGCTTTCCTTTAATACCAACCAGAGGCAATGGGAAATTAAAAAGCTGAAGAGTCAAAAAAAAAAAAAAAAGGGAAAAAAGCCACAAACCCAACCAGCAAAAAACCACAGGGCATCTCAGATATTGGGGTCTGTATAAAGTGGGTTAAAGTGAAATTCTTTCAAGAGCAAATCGTAATTAGCATGGTGCACTATAAAAAGTTACAGTTTGAATCACTCAGCTGTGAAGCCCAGACCTGGCTACTTCTAGGATTTAAGCCCATTCAAATTTCAACCTGAAAGATAGCAAGGGCTCTAGTAGTAACTGTTATTTTCTTTCCAAAACAGCGTCATCTCAGGAAGCAAGAATCGGTATCAGCTTCTTTCTTCTTGAGGGAAAGGAGCAGAAGAGGATATACAGGGGAAGGTACTGTGTACTCAAATATATCTCATTTCAAATTACAGTTGCTAAACACTTAAAAGCTTATATTTAGCAGTGCAGCATTTCTTTTACATTTTCAAGACACTATGCATCTTACTGCAGACATCCTGAAATTGCCTTTGTGAGTTAAGAACACAAATTCTAATGATTTTCAAAGAGTTTGCACATTTTTGAAAGGGAATGAAACATTAGAAGCCTAATGCTTGGAATAATTTCATTTCAAAATACTTTTTTGTACCTTACTCTACCCTCACATTTATCTATAACACTTTGTACAGTGTTTACGGGTCTTTTACTTGTAATGTTCAACGGAAATTTGAACCTTACTTGCATTGTTTATCCTTCACTTATGCAACAGTCACGTTGAAAGAAACATGAGCCTGTTTCACACGAACATGAGGACGTAAATGGTACTGCCTGGACTTTCAGCTTTGCTCTGCATGTGAAGAATATATACATTTTGGAAGTATTATCAGAGACTTCCCCCCTTTGTTAGTCATCATCCGCTTTCTTTCTAGGAGGAAGAAGAGAGGAAAGAGAATTTAGCTTTTTCTAATCATCTTCCCAAACACATAGACATTGTAGTCAGCTTGTAGCAAAAAATTGCACACTGCAGTCAAGACCTGAGCTACATAAAGCTTCCATTAAATATGGAAAAAAGTGTGCAATGGAGTAGCGCTGTCAAGTAGAACAATGAAGTCTAAGCTATACCAAATTGCATGGAAATCGTCAGGGAATGGGGACTAAAAAGCAGAAGATGGAAAGGTCATGGTGATACCAGTTCTCACAGTAGAATTAGTGTATTTGAATTAACAAAAAACTGTCAGAATGCAGAGCTGCAAAGTATGGCTCAAGTAACCTTTGCTACAGACAACAAATTACTTGGGAAGGATGTGATTCATATATAAAAGAAAGAAATGAGGCTGTACCAGTACACAGTAGAGAAAATTAGCATGCATGCTAAAGGTCATAGGAATATGAAACAAATTCATATTTGCCCATGTGTACAGAATATGAAGGAAGTGCAATCTTTAAGACTTGCAGATCTCTAGATTTTACTGGGGTTTATTTTTATTGCTGCTTCTTCCTGCTTACATTTAGGGGGAGATACCACACATTACAGAAAGCACAAAACAGACCTGGGGGAGCAATGCCACTGTGTCTGTGGTTTCTTTCAGAATTTTTTTTGTGGAAGGTATTAATTTCTAATTATAGGGAAGTTCTTTGGTTATCATAAGCATTCAAAGGAAATACGGCACAGGCAAGGACCTAGGGCCAGGAACTGAGACTGAAAGAAGCTCCTGAGCACATAGGTGGGGGCCCAAACAAAGCTTCTCTCATCTCTCATCTCTTTCATGCTACAGTGACCAGGCTGATCCCTGGTCAGCGAGCTGATCTGTGTCAGAACCAGCCTCGGGTACCAGCAGCCAAACTCTTGAGGGTCGTGGATGCATTCAAGGCTCTAGCTGGCATGCATTGTAGGGGGAATGGATTGCAAATCTGGCTGAAATACTGCAGGTCAAGCTGCAAAATGTAGGGGTATTTATTAAATTGTGAGCTATACTTCTGTCTATTCTCTGCCTCCAATTAATTGAGCATAGAAGACAATGTATAGCAGAGCCATAGGGTGGCTGACTCCCCCAGCTCGGAATTGCCTTTTCTGGTGTTTCTGGTAGTTCTCTAGGGCATATGCTGTGTAAAAGAGTTAACGCTGCAGTAAGAATTCGGTTTGCTGCCACTCGGAAATATGGAAAGCCCATGTGAAATCCATCAAGAGAACAAAATTGATCTTATAGACAACTTAGGTGACCTAGGAATAGCAGAATAGCAAGTAATTAAATAATTAGAGATGGTTTTGTGAAGAATCCATTTACTGGGAATTCTGTCTGAACCATCCTTGCGAATCACAAATACATGCATTATTGCGTCAGGAAGGATGGAATAGCTGGAAAAAGGCATTATTTACAACATGTCTTTTTAAGTGTTCATTCAATCAACTGCACTATCAAGGACAGACACTTAATGTTTCAATTTATTCAGACTTGTAATATATATTCAAGTTTATATTTTTTGTTTTTTTTTCATTAATACTTGCTTATTAGCATTTAGTTTCATCTTTCATTTTTTTACATGGTCATTTAGAATCATTGCATTCTTCTGTATGTCTTTGTGGCTTTCTTTTTCTTTTACTTTTGACTACCCAAAATAATTTTGCACCAACTGCAAGTTTCGTACTTCTATGTTTGAATACTCTAAATGGCCCAGTAATTCACGTATATCTTTGTAGGATTTTCTGCATTTCTGTTTCTATTAAGAAACCTGAGCCTTTATTTGTTTAATTTGTTTTTTAGAACCTTACCTTTTATAGAAAAGGAAAAATTAGTGCTTTCTTGAACGCAGACGTGGTACTGGTTTTCATTAGTAACAGAGGTGATCAGGAATGACATCCATAGCTGAGATACATATTGTTGCGTACACAGCTGAACTGATGACACACATAAATACGTTCTTATTATCTCCTATCTCCTATATGTTTTTTTTACTTTGCCTATAATACTTTGCCCTCTTCCCTGTGTCTGTACTCTGTTTCTACTTAGTCTTCAAGGTGGTTGTTTGTTGTTTTTTTTATTGACCTGGAATTGACCTTTTATAATTTCCATTTCTATTCTCTGGGGATTTTGCTATCACCATGTTCTCTCAGGAGCTGCTAGTATAACACCAGATCCACGCCTCCCACCCCAAAATTCAGAGTCAGGAGCACATACATAGACATAGATGGTTGTCTGCCTCATTTTAATAGAACTGCATGATGACTCTTAGCAGCCTTTCAGTATCTGAAAGGGGCCTATAAGGATACTGAGGAGGAACTCTTCTTTAGGGACTGTAGTGATAGGACAAGGGGTAACGGGTTAAAACTTCAACAGGGGAAGCTTAGATTGGATATAAAGAGGAAGTTCTTTACTGTATGAAAATGAGCTGAGAAAGTTGGGGCTTTTCAGCCTGGAGAAGAAAAGGCTGCGTGGACACCTCATAGCAGCCTTCCAGTATCTGAAGGGGGGCTATAGGGATGCTGGCGATGGACTCTTCATTAGGGACTGTGGTGATAGGACAAGGGGTAATGGGTTCAAACTTCAAGAGGGGAAGTTTAGATTGGATATAGGGAGGAAGTTCTTTACTGTTAGGGTGGTGAGGCACTGGAATGGGTTGCCTAGGAAAGTTGTGAATGCTCCATCGCTGGCGGTGTTCAAGTCTAAGCTGGACAGAGCCTTGGGTGGCATGGTTTAGTGGGAGGTGTCCCTGGCCATGGCAGGGGGGTTGGAACTGGATGATCTTACAGTCCTTTCCAAACCAAACTGTTCTATGATTCTATGATCCTGTAAGAACTTGCTGAAAACTTCAATGTCACATTGACTGAATCACCATGATTAGCATAGTTACCGACCCCTTCAAAAAGCTAAAGTATTTCCTACTCTGACTGTCTTCTAAAATAGAAAACAAAACCAGCGGGTCTTCTGTACCACAGCGTATTCATCAATGCATCTACTAATTTTACGTTAGCATAATTTAAATGAGCATTTTGCAGTAAACAGCTTGGTTAATCAGCTTGTAGTTTTCTGATCACACTGAAGACAATAATAAAAACCACTGTTGTCTGCCACCCTTTTGAGACAGGCTAATTCAAATAGTAAATCGAGTGTGACAACAGTTTCTTGGTTTAGTTTCTTTGTGTATTGTGTGAACGCTATCGTATTATGATGATTTTGACTGTTCTTTTTAAGACAAACAAAAGCCTTGAGAAATGCCATTAAAAAGTGAGGTCTATAAAGCAAGTATCTTTTTATCTTTACGTAAACATGCATCATGCAGCTTTATTGAGAGCCCTTTTTGTTGGCTGGGAAATTAAAGGAGTGGAAAGTGTGAATTTTCACACCAAATTAGGGGAAAAGTACAAAATGTTATATACCTCCACTTGTTTCAGGCATGGGCTTTGTGGTTTGCTTTTTTCTCCTCAACATGATGTAATTTCGGAAATACAGGCATATGTAGTCAGAAGGTCTCTGAGCTGAGGTGCTGAATATAGGAAATATTTCTTTGATGTGGAACAACTGTCATATTTTCTGCTTTGTTCACCACAGAAAAGCAAACGTTTTACTGTTTACCTTTATTTCCCCTTCCCTAGGGGGAATTTGCTAGGTAAGCTTTGGAATTCCTGCAACTTTTGCTCCCCCTTTAAGGGGAAGGTGTTCTGTTCATAAACATAAATGCATAAATTTAGCCTAGAATTAGCAGAATGATTTGGGAGCTCAGTTAGCAGAGTCAGCAAACCAAAGTACACAATGAATTTCTGAATTTCTCACATACTACTTACCTTTAACAGTGTCCCTTTTTCCTGTGGTAAGCTATTACAGAGGAAGAGTCCAAAATATATGAACCTAGATTAATATTTTTGTCATCCCTAAATAAAACCAGTATTTTTTTTCTCAGAGCTATTTACAATATCCCTCTCATAACAGTTTTTCAACATTATTTCTTTTACTTTCTCCTACTGAAGATGGAAGTACCATTATCCCAGAAAGAGATTCAGAATTAAACCATCTGACCAAAATCACAAAGAAATTTAGCAAAAGAACCTGTTTGCATCAACTCCTCCAACTTGCAAGATGGTGACATAATTCCTAAGCTTTTTTTACAGTATTGATATTAGTAGTATTTAAAAGTCACATAGAAATTTGGTTTAATTTAATTATCATTGTAAAAGAAGTAACACTTCTCTTTTCAAGGTTGTTAATTGAGAACAACAGAGTAAGCCAATGTCAAAATCACATCTTGTAAAATATGTGATCAGCAGATTTGAGAAGTACACTGTGATACAGTATCTCACTCTATCACATTATTAACCAAGCTCTGACTTTCAGAAGTGTTCATTTGGACTAGGAAATTGCAAAAATTTATCTCTTCTTCAAATCCTGACGCTGATCTGATTATATCTAACTTCCCATCATGAATTTGGCAGTGGTTTTAACTATACTTCATTTTTTTTTTGACGTATATGTAATACCAGATAACAGTTGACTGAGCTTATTTCAAACGTATTAAAATTGTTTTTCATAAAGATGCAAGCATTAACTTTTACATATTACAGAAAATTGGCTTTGCATCTCCCCGACTCAGAATGGTTTGTTTCACAGGGGCACTTATACATGCAAAGCTTACATTATTTTAACTGATGGAAAACATTCTGTGGATTGAAGAGTAAATATCAGAGCAGGAGATGCACTTTCCAAGCTTCTTATGCAGACAGACATTATGTCAGCTGTGATTACGATACCTGAATGTGAAGCATACAAGGCAGACTGTACAGCCCTGTTAAAGGCCTGAGAAATTTTATTACCATGCTTGAGCAAAGCATTGGCCCAAACTGCTAAGGTCCCCATCTTAGTCTAGCATCTAAAACTACTTCTCTATTGATCAGCAGCTATAAATACAGCTGCAAGAAGAGACCTCTGAAAGTCAAACATGTCAAGGAGGCACTTTTGGGTACCAGAAAGGAAGTGAAAGGATCAACACTGGCTTTTGAATCTTGAGAAATGGAGAACTGGTGACCCAGTAAAGACCACAAAACTGTAACTTTGGCATCCTACTTTCCTAGACCTAGGTTTTGATTCTTTTTTTTCTGAGTGGTCCTGATGGCCTCACAGGACCAAAAAATTTGCTTGGCCAAAAATTCCATGGCTTCACATACAGAATATAGATGAGTTTGTCAGGCCTAATACAGTTCTGACTTTACTCTCTCATTGCCATTTTCCAGATAGTGGGTAATATACTTCAAGATTTGTCCAGAAACCAAGCATTCAGGGTCCTGGCTTCCCTCTCCACTTCGAAGTAACTCTGTCCTTGCCAAAACACAAGACCTAGACTTGGGCTCTGGCTTGATGGGCAGGCCCTATCTATCATTTAGACTTTTCCTGTGCCTGTCATGGTTTAAAGCCCAGCCAGTAAATCAGGAGCACGAGCTGCTTACTCACTCCCCCCACCCCCTTCCTCCTCCTGCTCCCGGAGGGATGGGGAGGAGAATCAAAAGAATGTAACTCCCATGGGTTGAGGTAAGAGCGGTCCAGTAACTAAGGTGTAACACAAACCACTGCTGCTGCCACCAATAACAACAACGATGAGGGAAACAACAAAATACAACTGCTCACCACCTGCCAACCAATACCCAGCCTGACCTGAGCAGGGATCTAGCCCTTCTGGGTAACTGCCCCTGGTTTATACACTAGACATGACGTGCTGTGGTATGGAATAATCCTTTGGTTAGTTTGGGTCAGGTGTCCTGTCTCTGCTTCCTCCCAGCTTCCCCTCCTCCCTGGCAGAGCATGAGACTCAGAAAGTCCTTGGTCAGAGTAAACATTGCTTAGCAACGACTAAAAGCATCAGTGTTATCAGCATTGTTCCCAGGCTGAAAGTCAAAACCGCAGCACTGCACCAGCTACTAAGAAGGAGAAAAGCGACTGCTACTGCTGAACCCAGGACAGTCCCTCCGTGTCAAAATTTGGTAAGAGATAATTTTCCTTAGCTGATATTGTGAATGAAAAAAAGGAGCATATTAAAAGAAAGTGAATCATTCTTTCACGTTTACCAAACCTGATTAAGGCACATGATTTAATTCTGGTTTCTTTTTTAATTTAGTGCTAGAATATTAGCAGTAAGAATCCTGCTAGTGTGTTCTGATTGTATTTCTTTTGACAGAACTTTGATAGTTGCAGTTCACCATTCACTGATCTTCACACGTGTAATACAGACAAAAAATAACTGTCTAGAATAAAATATTATAACAGATGTCTGAGTTATAGACGTGTTGATCAAGCTGTTTCATTTGGGAGAAAAAAAGAATGGCTGTGGATCTGGTTTTGGTTTAACAGAGCAAAGAGCACAAAAAGGACTTCTCCCTGTGAAACGTTAAAACCCTAAAATCTCATTAGTTTGTCTGTTGTAACACTGTTTGTACAAACACAACTTCTCAAAATTGTTTTTTCAAGAGTGGGAAGAAATGGGGAATTCTTTCTTTTATGTTCTATGATGTTTGTGGTTATATTTTTTTCCCATCTGCAGCAGATGAAATAGAGAGGCAGTAGCTTGTACAGCTGGATGCTTAGCCATGTGCAGGTGCTTCACACAGCAATGAGAGAAGCTGCAAGCACAGGCCCTCATCAGAGACCTAGAGACTCCACACTAGCTTAGAGATGTGATGGAGACACAATGAGGGGCCCTGAAGACCCAAGGAGGACCGAACGGAGTTTCTGGCAAACAAGAAGACAGTGAAAGCTGGTGGACTAAAATCAAGTCTGTCCTTGCGTACAGACTGCAGGAAAAGGGATGATTTCTTTAAAGAAGTAATTTTAAAATACGCATCACCTGGGTGCTCTGAAGTTTCTTTGTATCGAGTTATCTTCTTGTCATTTAAATTCTGATAAAAATCTGTAGAAATTCAATGACTTGTTGATGTTACTGGAATTATTATTGTAAAGAAGAGGGTTAGAGAGGTCCATCTCAAGCATTTTACTCTCAGTGAACTGCTACTCTACCTGCAGAGTTTTTCTTCTGTATGTATATCGCTACTTCTCTTCACCCCGAGACTGAGCTCTGGGCAAACAGTGTACTGCAAAACATGATTTTGTGAACACAATTGTTTACAAATCCATCTTAGTTCATTTAGTGAAAGATCAAAAGTATTCATGAAGGAAAGCTGGAGAAAGGAGTGAGTAGGAAGGTCTAGATGAAGGTGCAGAGGAAACAAGTGGTGACTGTGTCATTCATCTGTCTTTTAAACTAAAAAGCTTTAAAAGTTTGCCGAAAGTAAGGTAAAGTAGCAGCTGAGCTGCATATATGTGCATCTTAAGGACTGTATAAATTTCTAAAATCTTGGTGGACTGATCTTTCAAGGAGATGGGTGGCAAATTTAAGAAATCTCTTTGGGTTTAGAAATAAATGAACTGCTGAGCTACACAGATTGTTATTGCTCAGTCACGCCATATGTGGAAACAAGTGAGGAAACAAGTACCTGCCTGGAGGAGACTGGTTTTGAACGCAGCTACAGGTTGGGCAGAGAAGAGATTCAGAGCAGCCCTGCAGAGAAGGACATGGGGTGTCAAGTTCACAAGTTCAGAGGAGGGCCATGAGGATGATCAGGGGGCTGGAGCACCTCCCATATGAAGACAGGCTGAGAAAGTTGGGGCTGTTCAGTCTGGAGAAGAGAAGGCTGCATGGAGACCTCATAGCAGCCTTCCAGCATCTAAGGGGGCTTATGAGGATGCTGGAGAGGGACTCTTCATCAGGGACTGCAGCAACAGGGCAATGGGGAAAGGTAATGGGTTTAAACTAAAACAGCGGACATTCAGGTTAGATATAAGGAAGAAGCTCTTTATAGTGAGGGTGGTGAGGCCCTGGAGCAGGTTGCCCAAGGAAGCTGTGAATGCTGCATCCCTGGCAGTGTTCAAGGTTAACCTGGCAGGCCTTGGGTGACATGGTCTAGTGACATGGTCTGAGGTGTGCCTGTCTATGGCAGGGGGGTTGAAACTAGATGATCTTAAGGTCCTTTCCAACCCTAACAATTCTGTGATTCTACAACTCTGTGAAGACTGACATATCTGTAAAGTGCAAGTACCTAAATTTCACTCTGCGTTCTTGAACGCCACTTGACATAAGCACACTGATTTCATTTCTTCCTTGCAATGTTTAGATACCTGTGACGCTCTGTCTCAGTGCGCTGAAAAACTTTTGGCTACTAGTCAGTCTTGTTTTGCTGGTCCTCCCAGCAGTTCTTGACATTGACATTGTTCCCTTAATTATGCAATTGAAGTAAAACTGTTTATTTTACTGGAGACAAAGACATCAATCAAGGTCCATGGGAGATTTAAACATAGCTTCGGGCATACTGAGCTCTTCCAGAGTATGGAAAATTCAAAGCTAACATAGCTGTAACTGAACTAATAAAATCTTGGTAATTGTCCATTCTAATTCGCCTTCAGCATTTTAGATAGAACGCAATCATGTTGAGCTATGGAACTGAGTACAATGTGAGCCTTGAATTATCTGTCTGTATAATTATATGCAGAAATATGCTGAATATCCTCTCACATGTAAGTGAAGTGCTGAGGAAAAAGGCTAATCAAAGACACACACATAAAGTTAGTAGTTTTTCCTCAGTGAAATCCACACATTTAATATTAAGGGTTCAGGAACAGTTTGTGTATTTCTATGGTACCCAATGAACTAAAGGG
Organism: Myiopsitta monachus; assembly: GCA_017639245.1. Classification (NCBI taxonomy): domain Eukaryota; kingdom Metazoa; phylum Chordata; class Aves; order Psittaciformes; family Psittacidae; genus Myiopsitta; species Myiopsitta monachus. Next base: position 38,928,123 of record CM029927.1, read on the forward strand.
TAAAGTATGGCTGACAAAGTGACCCAAACATAAAGTGATCACATTAGCGTACCAGAGCACTGCCCCCTCTTCAGGGGCAGTGACGTTTATTTATGGGTTTTTTTTCATACAGAATATGAAATCCGTCTAGAATGAAAATGATGAAGCATGGTATACCAATTCGTGCCAGGATCGGTTGCCCCTGTATGCAAGAGGAAAGCAACAAGAAGCACAAAGAGCAACCCATACAGTGAAGAAAGATGAAGAACCAATGTACCTACTACATGGGACAGCATCTGAACAAGAGCTGTTATTATGTGGATCAGAGGAAGAGGAAGAAGAAAAGGTGACTTCTCAACCCCGGACCTTGACTGAGCTATGGAATACGCAAAAAGATTTCAGCCATCATCCAGGAGAGCACACTGTCACCTGATTGCTCCAGTGCTGGGACAACGGGTCGACGGTCGTGGTCTAGAAGGTAGAGAAGCCAAGCAGGGATCACTTGCTAGGGAAGGGGGAATTGACAAAGCAATTGAAAAAGAGAAACTGTCCCTCAGCCTTTGGAGGCAATTCTTGGCAGCTGTGAAGGAAATGTTTCCCTACAAGTACAGTGTTGAGTCAGTCAGCCAACTGGGCCACGACAGAGAAATGCATCCAGTACATGAGGGAATCAGCCATTCTAAAGGTGATCTATCATAAGCCGCATGCTGGGAATGCATCTGGTGATTCAGATGAAGTCGAATGTACATGACCCATGTGGCTAAAATTTACACGGAGTGCACCACCATCATATGCCCACCCAATGGCATCAATGCCCTGGCATGACATAACAACACCAACAGTGGATGAAGTGATTTGTCAACTCCGAGAGTTCAAAGACAATCTCACCTCTTCCATCAATTCAGCTGTGGAAAAACTGTCCCAGGAGTTCAAATAATTGAGAGACCACCTAGCTGATCTGTCCAGCCCCACATGCACCAAGCCACATCTCAACTATTAACTAAAGGGGCCTTACTGCTCGAGAAAGAAGACATGGCAGGTACACACCACAGGCCAGCCTATGGTTTTACCTGAGGGATCACGGAGAAGACATGAGGAAGTGGGATGGAAAACCTACCTCAGTTCCAGAGGAATGGGTGCATGAATTGAAGAGGAGAACAAAGGTCAAAGATGGTCATCCCACGAAAATGGCAGTTTCAGACTCTGGTGAGCAGGTTCCCAGATGGAGTGGAAGAGCTGATTTTACTCCAGCTCCTGTGATAAAGAAGAATAATCCCTGTCTAGAAGATGTAAGTGATCAGTATTGCGATCACTATTAGAAGGGCCCTGCCTGTAGTCAGGTGGAAGTAGGGGACAATCGGATTGACTGGACTATGTGAATCAGATGGCCTGGCACATCAGTCCCTCACGAGTATAAGGCTCTAGTAGGTACCAGTCATGGGAAAAGCCAGCAGCAGCAGCAGAACTGTCCTCAGGTCACCACTAACTGACACTGACATCTCTCTGATCATCATCCCAGCAAAGAATGAACTTTGACAAAACGAGGCGAGCTCAGCAGTGACCAGATGAGTTCAGCAGTGTCGTCAGCAGGCAACAACCCAACACTACACACTGTCTCTCCTGTCTTGAAAGACTGTTACAAGAGATGGAGCCTGACATCATGGAATGAATTCAGCAACTTCATAGGGATTGATCCGTGGACTAGGGAATAATATCTGTCTCTTTCTTTGTGTGTGAGGTGTATTTATAGATATCTGGGACAAAAAGTGATGTTATATTGAAAAAGAAACGGGACCTGAGCATGATGTGAATGGTATGGAATAAGGGGTGGATACTGCCCTGGGTTCAGCTGTAACAGCTTTTTTTCTCCTTCCTAGTAGCCGGTGCGTGCTGTGTTTTTGACTTCAGCCTGAGAACAATGCTGTTAACTCACCAGTGCATTCGTTGTTGCTAAGTAATGTTTACTCTGATGAAGGACTTTTCAGTCTCCCATGCTCTGCCAGTGAGGAGGGACACATGAAGCCAGGAGGAGGCAGAGACAGGACACCTAACCCAAACTAGCCAAAGGGGTGTTCCGTATCACAGCACATCATGCCAGTATATAAACTGGGGGGAGCTACCTGGAAGGCCCAGATCACTACTCGCGTCAGGCTGGGTATGGTTGGCGCAATTGTATTGATGAGAAATTGTACACTGCATCACTGCTCTTTATTGTTTTCTTTTCCTTTTCTCCTTTTATTTTTATATACCCCTTGTTATTTCCCTTATCATCACTATATTGGTTAGCAGTGGTGGTTTTGTGTTATACCTTAGTTACCAGGCTGTCCTTATCTCAACCAGCGAGAGTTACATTCTTTGAATCATCCTTCCCATCTCTCTGGGAGCAGGGGATGGGGGCAAGAAGGCAGGGAGCAAGAAAGAGACCGTGTGGTTCTGAGTTACTGGCTGTGCTTAAACCACAACACACATAAGCAGGATTCTATAGGCAGTTAGGAGAAATCTGCATAGGTAGCTCTTGTCCTTCTGGGAGACGTCCATTACCCACACCTCAGCTGGGAATATCATGGAAAGTATCAGATCAATACTTTATGAAGAAGGCCACTGAAAAGCGGGGATGAAGAAACGAGAGAGGCATTTACTGCCTTTGTGTTGCCTCAGTCTTCAGTGTGCATGGCAGACCTGGGGCTCCCTGGTCCTGAGAGTTACAAGACCATGGCTGCAGGAGCCGTGAGTTCCCACTGGTGGAAGCTGCGGTTGTAAGGCAGGAGACCTGGGGCTGAGGCTGGACATGGGCATCCTGAGGAGAGCCCCACAGGGCTCCGCCCACTCTGGACCCGGGTTCCAGAACCGAGGGCCCAACGGTGCTCCGTTCTAAGCCGGCGCTGCCCCGGCAACGGCCCCAGTGCCTGCACGGACGGTGCTGCCAGCAGCAGCACCAGCGGCACCGGGAGTGCTTTTCTCCTGTCGAGGAGTGCTCCTGCGCTGAGCATTAACGCTTTTTTACTCACGCGTCTTCTCGCGGCCCTGTCAGCATGGGGCAGTGGCTGTGCTGCTTTGGGTCCAGGTGGGTTCCTCCACAGCTCGGGGAAGCGCTGGCACAGCCGGGCCCCCCAGCAGCCGCCTTGCTCATGCCTGATGCCATCTGCTCTGCAGGGATGACCCTGGCCCCGAAGAGCGGCATGAGCTTGACCCGGCGCTGCCCGAGCCACTCTTCAGGGAGCGTGTGCGGGTGAGCCAGGGCCGCGGCCAGAGGAAGAAGAGGGACCTTCCTCTTCAGAGACACCCTGGTCATCGCCAAGACCAAGTAAGATTAACAGAGCCCCGCTGCCTTTCCTCCAAAGCCCTGTTCCTGGCACCAGGGCAGCACAGCAGGGACAGCCAAGGAGCAGCCCCAGGCCCCCAGCACCCTGCTGCTGGATGCACCTGTGGCTGCGCCCGTGCCAGGCAGGCACTAGAAGGGGGCCAGTGGGCTTGGTCACCTCCAGGTCACTTCCTGCCTTTCCCCTCTGCAGACGTGGCAGCGCCCCGCGCCCCCTGCTCAGCCTGGCCCTGCGCCTGCTGCAGGTGCTGAGTGGCGGGCAAGGCTCAGGGAGCGATGCTGCTGAGGAGGAGGAGGAAGGGAAGGCCAGCAGCTCCCTTGTCTTCCTCTGGCCCTCTGGCTCCTGCGTTGTCACTTTCTGGTGAGTCCCGCTGCAACGTCCCACCAGAGGGATGGGCAGCACCTCTGCCCTGCCCCATGGGGCATCATCCGCTGGGGCACAGCAGGCACTAAGTCTCTTTCTCCTCTCTTGCGGCAGCTCCCGGGCAGTGAAGGATCTCTGGGTCAGCGCCCTCCTTGGGTAAGCCCTGCCTGGCACTGCAGCCTGGGCTGCCCGTGCTCCCATGATGGGGGGTTGCTCCACGAATAGCATGTGAATGATGACAAAATGCCTCTGTTAAGCTGCGCAGAGGCGCCCCAGAGCTGCAGGCAGAGGTGCCCCCACTGCTGAGGGCACATCTGGCAAGGATGCGTCATCCAGCTGTGTCCAGGCAACACCTGCCGGGCCCAATCCTCACCACTCCTGCTGCTCCTGCTCCACTGCTCCACTGCGGGCTGTGCCGGCTGTTCCGGGCAGCGTGGAAGCACTGCCCAGGCTGAGAGCAGAGGGAAGAGCTGGCTTGGGTCTCACACAGTTCTTTCTCTGCCCCTTCCCTGTGCACAGACCACCGGAAGGAGTTCAGGGAGCCCGGGTGACCCGGCTACCTTCCATAAACCTGGTGCTGAAGGAGCTGAGGGGCCGTCATGCTGTGAGTGTCCCTGCTGCCTTTGCTCTGCCCCCAGAGGCTGCCCCAGCCCAGCGTCGCCCACATCACTCCTCACCTTCTGCTCTTTTCCCTTGTCCAGGGGACGACACTGGATGCCGGCAGCCTCGAGAAGCTCCTCCAGCGCCAGGCTGAGGTCAGGGTCCCGTGCAGTGCAATCTCTCCCATCCCCACCTCTCACACATGGCCAGGGGCTGATGCAGGTCTCCAGGGCCCTTTCTGCTGCGGGACTCCTTGGTGAATGTAGCCCATTTCTTGCAGGCTGGTGCCAAGCAGCAGCCAGTTGTTCCCTCCAGCAGTGAAGGCGGACGTGGCCACGTGGATGGTGAGTGTGGAGAAGACAGGAGCAGGATGGCCCTTCCCTCCTGCTCTTGCCGGCATGCACATGTGCCGTGATGGGACTGCAGCTGCCCTTCCCTGAGGGCACGTCCATCCCCATCACTCTGCAGCAGGAGAGAGTTCAGCCTCGGGGCCCCACAGTCCCAAATGGTGCCGCCTCTCCCATGCCCTCAGTAGCAGGGCGACAGAACTGAGGGAGTCAGGGGACCCTCTCCTGGTGCTTCTCCTCCATGGCTCATTGCTCTGTTTCCCTTGGCGGCAGGCGGGACCCGCCGGAGCAGGAGGAGGCTGCCCTGGCCATTTGCCCGGCCAGGGACCTCGGCTGCAGCAGGGGCATGGGGCCATCGGGCTCTGCTGCTGTCGGAGCTCTGTTTGGCCGGCCCCTGGCAGATCTGTGCAGCCAGGACGGCATGCTGCCCCAGCCCATTCAGGTAAGCCAGCCTGGGCAGGAGGTCCCCATCCCATCCCATCCCATCCCATCCCATCCCATCCCATCCCATCCCATCCCATCCCATCCTGCTTGCTCCTCCAGAGAGAGGCTGTCCCCAGCACCTCCCTCAGGGCCTGTCCCAACCCATCAACTCTCCTCCTCTGTGCCCTCAGGACCTGCTGGCTCTGCTCCGGGAGCACGGCCCATCCACGGAGGGGATCTTCCGGCTGTCAGCCAGCGAGCGCGCCTCCCGAGAGATCAGGGAGGCCCTCGACAGCGGGGTGCCGGTCCGGCTGGAAAACCACCCGTGCTGCTGCTGGCTGTGCTCTTGAAGGTGAGCCCCGCTGACCCGCAGCCCTGCAGCTCCCGGCTCTCTTGGTGCCGATGGGCACCTGCGGGAGCACAGGAGGAAACTCAGCTGGCTGCTCATGAGCCAGAGGGCTGGGGATGCTGTGGTGCTCCTGGGGGCATGGTCCAAAGCCTCACGTGGAGCCCTTGGCACTGCAGGACCTCCTCCGGAAGATCCCCTCCAAGCTCCTCAACGTCCACCTGTTTGAGGAGTGGATGAGAGCCATGGAGAAGACCAGCAGGCAGGAGAGGCTGGCAGCACTGAGGGAGTAAGTGTGGCAGCAGGCAGCAGGGACTGGCACAGGCTGGGACTCAGCTGCAAAGCAATGGCCTGCCTGAAATAGCCATGGCTCCTGTTAGCCACCTCCTGCTGCTGTGGGGGTTATATTTGGGGGAAAAGGGGCACGGAAAGGCTTTTCTTCCTGGGGAGCACTTCCCGCAGGCATTGGGGCTTGCTGCAACAAGGGCCTCTTTCAGAAGGGCAGGGAGGGAGGGAGGTGGATGTATCTCAGCAAAAGCAGTCTCTCTGCTGTAGAGCAGACGGTGGCCCCGGGTGAGATCAACCTGGGAGACCTGTGCTGTCAACACCAACTTCACCAAGGCTGTGCTCCTGTTCCCTCAGGGTGGCCAGCAAGTTACCAGAGGCCAACCTCCTCCTGCTCCGGCACTTGCTGTCGCTGCTGAGCAGCATCAGCAAGAGCGTGGCCACCACCAAGATGTCTGCTGGGAACCTGGCCATCTGCTTGGCACCAAACCTCCTGAGCCCCCCAGGAGCTGCCCCTGGAAGTCCTGGCTCAGGAGACAGGGAGGGTAAGCTGTGTTCACCGCCCACCTACAGCGTCCCCAGCCCAGCCCAGCTCTGGCGCTCAGAGGGCCCTGCCTGCCTCCTCCCGTCAGCAAAGCCATGGGGCAGCAGCCGGGAAAAGCAGCCCCACGGCTGCACCTTCCTGCCCAGAAGCGCGGGTCAGGCTGGGAAAGGCTGTTTGAGCCCTCATCATTTGAGCCCCCTCCCTCAAACCAGTGGTTTGCTCTGCGCAGGTGACGCAGCTCGTCGAGTTCCTCATAGAACACCAGGAGGAACTCCTTGGCGAGCAGGCTGCCGGGCTGGCCAGTGAGGGCAGCCAGGAGCCTCCAGCACCACGAACAGAGCTGGAAGCAGCAGAGGTGAGTGGAGCGCACAAGCAGAGTGACAGCTAAAGCCTCCCCCCCAGAAGCTGCGCTGCCACTGCAGGGACAAGCACAGTCCTCCACCAGCCTGCAGCCCTGCCAAAGTGCAGAGCGAGGCTGATGCAGGCTGGCCATCCCGCTTTGTGAGCTGATCCCACGCAATTGGCTCAGCTGAGCTGAGCAAACCCATCCAAGGGATGTGCCTTCTAGAGCTAGGGTGGCAATGGTGCGGGAAGTCCTTGCCCCTGCTAACCTACACATTTGCATTGCAGGTGCCTCCTGTTGCTCCCGAGAGCGAAGAGCAGAGGAGCTTTTCCGGGGACAAAAGGTAAAACTGCCTGGCTTTGCTTGGTTCAAGGCAACCATGGCTTCACATGTCTAACATGCTATTGCATGGAAAGGTTCCCAGGCTCTTTGCGCAACACCAGGAAGCGAAGAGCAACCTGGGAAGAGGGCAGCGATGGGCCACCGTCCTGAAGAAGAGCAAACCCGAGCTCTGAGGGATGGGCGAGGAAGAAGTTCGAGCAGGGGAACAAGGCACCCAGGTATGTAGCAGACCCTCGGTTCCATCTTTCTGCCAAGGTCTGAATACAGGAAACGTTCCTGAGATGGTCCTGCCCTCGGGGGAACATGTATGTCAGGAGAAAAGAAACGTGCTACCTCAGCATTGCCTGCCAACCTGTGATTTTAGCATGGCAGAGCGTGGGATGCTGCTGCTTGGGTTTGGAAAGGACCATATCCCAGCTTCCTAGGTCTCCCTGCCAAGCCCTGCTGCCTGGCGAGGGGCCACTGCCCATCTCCGTCAACTTCCCGTGCTCTGAGGGTATCGCATATGTTGAGAAGGGACCAAAGCAAAATGCTGTAGTTGTCAGTTAGGAGCCAGTACGGAGCCTCTCTCCTGTGCTTGCAATGACCTCTTTTAAAGCAGACTGCCGAAAACCCAGGAGGCAAGTCCCGCCTGCTCCTGCCCTCATGGTTTCATCTGCGCTTTCTGACTCTGCCCTTGTAGGTGCCCGTTTACCACTCTGGATTCCCCAGGGGAGCTCTGCTGCCTGGGCTGCCGTTCCACCCTGCGGCCCCAGCACCACCTCGGCAGCGGCGAGGACAGATCCACCGCGTCCTTCTGCTCTGGCTGGAAGGTTCCACCAACTGCCCCCGGAGCCGGAGCAGCGCCTTCAGACCCATCCCAGCCCTCGCAGGAGGCCTTGCTGGCTCACTCCTCAGCTCCGCCAGCAGAGGCACACCCGCTGGAGCATCTCCCCAGGGGGGAGCTGGCCTCTGGACTTTGTTACTGCTGTTGTTACTGCGCTTGTTGCGATGTTTGTTACTGCAGTCGTTACCGTGTTTACAACTATGTTTTATTATTTTATTATTGTGTCTTTTGAAGACAAATTTTAGGATACACTTTAGGATAGAGTTAGGAGATAGTTTAGGAAGCATGTTATAGGATAAGAGTTATCTCACATTGTGTGAGTACACACTTCGTAGGCTCATAGAATAGTTAGGATTAGGATAGGATAGTTAGGGTTGGAAAGGACTTCCAGTAATTTCATGTTACGTCACAAGACTACTCTTCGAGTGGCTTTTCATCTGTATGAGCAAAAAAGCAAAAAGTATTACAATAGTCGTATCTCTCTGCCTTGCCATCTGCATCCTGCGGAATGGAAAACAGCAAAGAAAGTATACTGAGAGAGTCTTTGGATTAGGAAAGAAATGACTGAAAGATATTTATGAATGCAGAAGAACTACTGCTACACCTTGAAAAAGATTCAGCTAAGCTCCAGAAGAGTACTGCCTGCTCTTGGAATGCAGCTGCATATCTCAGACACCTGTTAAGGTCCAGAAGTAAAGAGAAACTTGCTTCTGAAAGAAAATGCAGGGCAGGCAACAGAAAGGAGCGCTGAATTGCAGCACTGTGTTTTCATTGACAACTGTTCATGGTGGGCAGAGAGGTGCAGAAACAGAAACAAAAAGAGCAGCAAGAAGGAAACAAAAAATAGCAATAATAAAAGAAAGCCATCACAGAAGCAAACAACTGCCTCCCACCCTGAGTCCTATTTTGGAAAAAGGGAAAAAAAAAAAAAATCCCTCAGATCCTTCTGCACTCTGATGGAGAAGCACTGGAGATGATAGCAGGGGTCGCAGACGTCTGCAAACAAAGCTGTCTCAAATCAGTACAACAGAGTGTTGGTAGCAGGGGTGAGCAGCTGGTACGCGCTTATTCCCCTTGCATTTGCTAGAATGCCTTGTGCAGACTGCCTGCAGTTCTCAGTGTTTGACAGCATCATGTGTACTATGCCTTTCTGAATTTTCTGACCATTTCTATACAGAAATAAAATGTCCAATGCATATCTGGCCAGTCTCTGTATTTGGATGAGCCCCTTCCCTTTTTATTCCTCTCTCCATCGCTGGGGCTTTTTCGCTCTCTCTCTCTCTCTCTGATACTTACCTGTCCAAGAAGTCAAAAAGGTCATGCGATGGTTGCACTTGTAGAAGCCCTTTTTTTCTCTCAGGAACTTTGGTTTTTCTCCCAAAACACCTGAGGAGGCACTTGCATCCAGGAAAAGGTCTTGACAAGGAAAGAAACTTAAGCATCTTGTTCCTTTTCTCACCTGAAAAGCAAAAGCATTACTTTTGCCCAGAAGGCCACTGGTCAGTATTGCTGTGATTTGGCTATGCTTTCATTCCATCCTTCTTCACATTCAGTACCAAAGCCTCAAGTCTCTTGGCCATCTTGCCATCCCACAGACTGTCTTTGGAAGAGAGTAATTTAAAGAGTGCAGGGAACTTCTGTTTATGGAGAGGAGATTGTATTTTGTCACCTGGAAAAGTTAGAAAGAACTGTTAAGTTACACGGGGACAGCCACTTCAAATCTACCTCATCTAAAAAGTAGCTGCTGAATTAAAAGCTATTCTCTATTAGAATAGAACAGCCCCAACTTTCTCAGCCTATCTTCATACGGGAGGTGCTCCTCTGGGAGGCATATAATGGAATTTTCTAGCAATTACAACCATCTTTTTTTACCTCCTCGGTGGGTCAGCCGAGGATTTGCTGCTTTAACGTTTACTGCCCGGGGGGCTTGGGCTAAGATTCTTCTTTCATTGTGCTTGATGGTAATGTCTTGTAATGACATGAATATCTGGCTTCTGTTCTCCAGTTGTCATCACCTCACATTGAAACTGATCTGCTTGTGTTCCCTTGGGTGGTCAACCCTCTGATACATTCCTTTATGCGCCCAGTGCCCCCTACCAGACCGTGCAATGTCACCATTGCACATCTTTTTTCAATGTGAAGGAGACATTCCTGCTCCCAGAGCCCCCTACCGACCGTTTCAATGTTATCATGAGAGTCCTGAAGGTTTTGAATGGCCTTTGAATAAGGTTGAGTCCTGCTGATTGTGATGGGGATCACCATCTTGGCACGCATACAGAGTGTGTTTTTACCCACAACCGTTTGGTCTGATCTGGAGAGTTAAGCAGAGTTGGGTTTGGGCCTTATCTAGGGTTAGATGATGATATAGGTGGATCAAGAGAGCTTCCCCGAGGCTGGACAGCCATGAGTTTGCAGGGTGTGTGGGGTAGTATACTGGGCAGTATCTAGGCCAGTGGGCCCCTCCAGTGCTTTGGAATTTCACCACTGAACAAGTGCAAAATCCAGAAAAATTAGTAAAACACTTAAAGGGGGTGTGTGGTCAGTCTGGTCGCACCAGAGACGGACAAATCATGGCAACATGCTGGGGCTTGGCCTATGCTTACAGAGCCCTCTTCAACCCCTCTCCAGCACCTTCAAGGGAAATAAATATCCCTGGATCTGATGGCAAAGCAACAGACAGCGCAGCTACTCCAGCTCCAAGCACAGCAGCTACACCAGCCCCAGCGACAAGTACAGCAGCTACTCAAACTTTGATGGCTGGGCTTAAACCACGACAACTCCGCAGCACAGAAAAGTCTAATAATTGTCATATAAAAAAATTTGTTTGTTTTGTTTGTTGAATGAAACAATGAGTTTGTAACTTTGTTTGTACCGAGTTTGTACTAAGCCAGTGTCTGTAAACAATTTCACTATAAAGGATGGACTTAAACATTTCTGTACCTCAAGAATATACTGAAGCTCTCTCCTACACTGACAGTTTATAAATGCTATTGATTTCAGAACAAAACTCTACTGTACGATATTCTCCATACTAATCTTACAGCATTATGTTACTATTTTACTGATGAAAACATTTTGTCTCTTAAGTAACCCGGATGTTCTGCATCTTGCTCCTCCTAATTACTCTGAAGATATACGTGGGAAAAACCTCAGCAGATGAAGATGGAAAGCAGCATCGTGGTACCGATTCCCAGAGTATCTCTTTCCCCAGCTTTCATATTTCCTGAAATTTACTCTTGACTGCCAGGAAGAGCTGATACACTCTTCTTTGATTTGGATTTTATAAGCAAAACGATTTTCCTATGCCAGTATTAACTCTTTGATGTCACTGGCAATCAAAAGAAATAAACAACTCCAGGGCTTAAAAAATAGTTTTGCGGTTTCCCAAAATGTTATGATGTTTGGTTGATAAGAAATACTTTAAAAATGGGTAACTTTTTGCTGTCGACTTCTAGTGGTCATGTGTAATAATGTGTAATAATATGTTATAATGTGTATAGACCTTCAGGAGTCCATTTGCCCTGTACGGGAAAGCCTCTGCACCTTGTCCTGTCAAGTGCAAAACTTTCTGTTTGAGAGTTTTAAAGACAGTGAAGGTAGTTTAGATGCCAGTGAAGTAAAGATAGCAAATTTTTAGTAAATAGTAAATTTTTTAATAAACGGTAAATTTTTTGTAAAATAATAAATTTTTACTCCTCTTTACAGTTTTCTTTATGATTTCCAAACAGTGGAAAGAGGTATAATTGCAAATGGGAATCAACATAAAACCATTAAGCAATATAAACTGAAAATATTGATTCATCCCTTAAATGTGTTAGTATTATTTTGTAATGAACTAACATTGAAATGATAATTCTTCTCTGGTTGGTAGCCAATCAAATGGAATTAAGGATACGCATCATTTAAATCAAAACAAAGAGTGAGTGAAAGTGCAGTTGCTGTTACCAGCAAGAGTGACTAACTTTCCAAGAAAAGACGATCACATATAAAATCATACATATAGGGACAGCCACACATATTCCCATTTGAAGCCGAGAACAAAGTTCATGACTCTGTCAAGGGCACTCCTGGAAAAGCTACAGCTGCCAAGCTACAATTTTTGAGATTAAAAGAAAAAGCAATCCACCTGTTTGTTCAACATTTTCTCCACACCCAATGTAGAAAGTCTCATCCTGCAGCACCTGCTCTCCCTCCAGCCGGTTGCTGAGGAACCGTAACAACCTCCAGATGCTGCTTGAATTCCGCCAGGGTATTCTGCTGCCAGAGGCCCCAGGAAGCACCGAGAATCTGGCTGGTTAGATAATGCTAGGTTGTAAGAGCAATGAAGCTGTGTACCTGTTCTCCTGTATGCTATAGTCATTTCACCAGTGCTGTTTTCAGCGATGATGTATTTCTCATTATATGGTGTAGAAAATCATACGGAGAATATTTTACAGTAATTTTTTGTTTCTCCTTTTATGAGAAGTAAACATGAGTGCCAGAAAGGGTATCATAGAGTTCATTTATCGCTGGGTACTTCTGTCTCTGACTGAGGTGTGTTATTAAGTCGCCAAGTTAAATATTTTTGTTAGCTGCTTGAATACTCACAGAGCCTCAGATATCATGGTAATGAAGGCAAGATGAAAGATGGATTGCTGTTACAAGCCAAATGCATTGATTTATAATTGTAAATGCTTGTGGAGATAGGCACACCACTGTATATTCCCTTTTACTGAACTTCTCATTTGATGCTTGCCTATGCATAGGCAATACATTATTTAGACTTTTTGAAGGGCTTGCATTTGATTTCATGGAATTCACTTTCAGGAAGAACAAGCTTCTATTAGATTTTCAGGTGTTATTACAGGTCTTCGTTTCCTATCAAACTGTCATCTTATTTTAGTTGCAGCCTTTGCCCGCCCTCTGCTTTCCTCCCTGTTGAGCTCCTATTACAGGAAGATCACTTCATAAAAAGCTCCAGTGCTACATTCTTGTGGCTTTTTACTTCTTAAACCCAGTTGTGATGGTCAAGAGAGACCCTTTCTGTGTGTGTCTCAAAGCAACTGAAAAGGTGGAAGGCACTGAGGGAGGCTGAGCGCCTGTCCCTGGTGAGCAGCGGTTGGTGGTGAGGGGCAGAACAGGGATCACGCTCCAGGAAGGTGGGGGATGGTTTCCTGTGTGCCTGCTCTGAGGCCGAGAAGATCAACTGCCCGGAGGCAGCGGCACAGACACTGTGGCGCCCATCAGTGCACAGCGTTAACTGGGTCTGGGGCTCACCAGATCCCCCTGCCACAGTCTGGAACATTCCAGACCAGCTCATGACGCATGTGCAGGGATGGAAATGACTGGGAGGAACCAAGAGAGCCTGACCTGGCAAAAGGCGGCCTTGGACCGCATGGGTTGTGCTCCTCTATGGTGGGATCGTTGGATGACTTGCTGTAAGGGGTCACTGATGGATCTGATGGGTGATGAGCTTATTAATCTTTGCTTTCTTTCCTTAATCTTTTTTTATCGCTACTTCAAGTCTTTTATGAAAGTAAGAGCTTGTGAAGCCTGAGGCAGTGTTAGGGAAGTTTACAATAAAATCAATCGTTGTTTTGTTTCCAGTCTCTGGCGGGCCTGTGGTTTCTCCTGCAAACCACGTAGTGCTGTAGAAGATCAGCTCCCCTCTCACCCTCCAGGCAGGACACCAGTAATAGCACAAGGATCTTGAGATACGTAGGCCTTGATCATGTTTTCCTGTGTTTCTTCTTTTTTGTTCTTTAACATCGTGCTCTTTGTTAACATCATGTCGTCTCTGCTCACGCAGTTTTTTACAGGTTGCGAGGCTGCATCCTCTTTTTCATAGTGACTACAACACGCAGATCTGCTCTTTCACGGGTCGCTAGAGTTGTGTTACAAGTTGATACTCACAACAGGGATGATGCAGCCGTACAAGAGATTGGATAATGAGAAGTTTGCTTAACGAATCATCAGTGTTCCTTGCAGACTTGCCACTGAATTTGGCAACTCTTTGGCCTCGGTATAATGGTGAAACTACAGTATTGCTGCATTACTAGGTGAGCTTGTTTTCCCTGAAAATGGGTTCTGGTTTTGCTAATGCATGAAAGTGCTTGTCTCCAGGCGCTTTTTTTGCAGTGATGTGGATTGAAAACAACGGACTTGTGTGAAAAGACACCTGCTGTCAACTCATGGCAGGAAAATACTATTTTATATTTTAGAGTTAATGGTAACGCTGTGCATGAAGAAAATTTTAGAAATACATATGCACTCATGCTTTGAAAAAAAATCCACTCTGATTCTGAAAGAGTTGCAAGTGGGTGAATGGAGTCTAGAAGCATGCAACAAGCTGAACTGACTCATATTATCTGAACTGCATTAATAGACCTGTTGTCCATTGTGGAACTGTCCCTCATGCTTTGTTGCAGAAAGGCAGACTTGACAAATATAGCCTCTGGCTCAGGGATGCTGCTTTCTGTTTGTTCAGTTGATTATTTCTCTGAAGAATTTCATTGGAGTTACTGAAGATTGGGTTCTGTGCACGTCTCAGGAGTTGTGTTCTCCAGAAGGGAAGCTGAAATGTATAGGCATCCTGATAAAGCTCAGTTGTTTGTAGTATTGAAAGTAATAGCTGATACATATCTTTTCAGTTTTAGTCTTTACAGTTTTAAGTAGGTAATGATATTTAACTTGTGAATAAGACACAGAAAGCCTTATCTATGTTATGCCTGGAGATAAGGCAGAGCATATTATGAGGGATGTATTAGAGTCTGAAGGCTTCAGATGTTAGTATTCATTGAACACTAGGTGTACACCAAGTCCTTCACTAAAATATTTAGAGAGCTTTATTGATATCCACAGTTGAATACAGTAACTGCCACCATGTCAGCATTATGAATCAGTCTCTGAAGCTGTCAATCGCTCTCTTGTTTACCCTCCAGCCATCTGTAATATTTAGCAGATTCAGACCCTCAAAACAAGACAGTGGTATGCTCAGGTGCTACCATCCCTTTCAGGTGGGCAGCAGTTTACACACATCTATTAGCCTGCATGTTCTCCATCTGTAGTGTCACAGTCCACCTATAACATAGGATTAATTTCCTAAGTTAAGTTCTTTCTCATCAGTTTTACATTAAAAAGTAGTTCATTTAGACAGTAAAATTGCACATAAGAGTAACGCTGTGAAGTGTTAGAGATTACTGCATTGAATTTATCAGCCTATTTGTCCTGGCAGACAGGTGTGTAAAACTAACGCCATGTCATTTTGTAGGTGTCATAGCAAATTGTAAGATGGGAATCAGGCAGGAAAAGCAAACATTCAGGAAGATAGAAGAAGCACTTATGTAAATCTGAGAATGTTTTTGGAGAGAATTAATTATATTTGAGTTGATTTGCAGAAACATGTATCACCTTCTTTGGAGCTGCTGCAAGAAAATTAAAAGGAGTTTCATTATTTAATCCTAGATTACCATACAAATGGAAATACAACTCTACTGCAACTGAGAAAAAACTATTTCACAGAGATAGTCAGTGAATAACACTGAATGCAAAGATCATAGATGGCCAGTTGTAAATTGTAGCAAGCATTGAATTCTTTTAACTTCCTGAATTGAACTTGGATGAGAGCAAGTTTGGAAAGCAGTTATTTCTTAACTAGTGCCACTGGAAATGGATTTACACTGAATATGTAACTATTTCTGTGCACTTAATATACCAAAGTTCAAACAGGTTAATGAAAATGTTCACATTATGGCCCAGATGGAAGGACTGAACTGATGATATGGCTTGGACATCACAGCGTGAGTTGCTTTAGTGGTGGACTTGGCAGTCCTGGGGTAACGGCTGGACTTGACGGTCATGAAGGCCTTTCCCTAGTTGATTCTGTATTAAGAAAAGAGAAGGGGAAAATAGCAAAGATGAAATTAATTAACATGAACATTATTATTCTCTGACTTGTCCAAAACAAGACAAAAATGTTAACTAAATTACATCTGCGTATGTTTTGGTAAATGCGGGACCTCATTATTGTCTCCAGGTCCGCTTCTTATATTTTACAAATTTTATGTCTAGTTAGTCTAAGGCTAAAGTTGTTCCTCAGCTGTTCTAAAAAGGTGCATAGAACATTCCAGTATGGGGGGAGGGAAGGGAGTTTGCCTCAAGTAATTGAGACTACTTGAAATAAGCAGTGGAAAACCCCCAAGAGTTGAATGAATTTCACAAAATTTCTGATGCCTTAGGTAACAGCTATGCCATGGACAATCTAAGTGTGCCTTTGGCGCCAGGAGGGCCAATAGTATCTTGGGGTGTGGCCAGCAGGTCAAGAGTGACCATCTTGCCCCTCTACTTGGCCCTGGAGAAGCGACATCTGGAGTCCAGTTCTGAGCTCCTCGGTGTAAGAAAGACAAGGAGCTACTGGAAAGAGTCCAGTGGAGGGCCATAAAGATGATCAGGGGTCTGGAGCATCTCCTTTAAGCTCTAGATTGTGGAGGAGAGATTGTGGAACCTGGGCCTGTTTAGTCTAGAGAAGACAAGACTGAGAGGGGATCTCATTAATGCATATGAACCTCTCAAAGGCAGGTACCAAGAGAGTGGTGCCAGGCTGTTTTCAGTGGTGCCAGTGACAGGACAAGGAACAGTGGCCATAAACAAAACCACAAGAAGTTTCACTTCAACATGAAGAAGGGTTGAGGGTGGCAGAGCACTGGAAAAGGCCGCCCCAGGAGGTTGTGGAGTCTCTCCCTCCATTCAAAACCTGCCTGGACGTGCTCCTGTGTAACCTGCTTTAGGCGGTCCTACCGTGGCAGGGGGTTAGACAGGATGATTTTGAGCTCCTTTCCAACCCTAACAATTGTGATTCTGTGCATTTATCAATTTATAATTAGGAAAATTCTTGCAAGACTTTGCAAAACTTTGCATAACTGTAACCTAACTCTGTGTTGAAGACAGCAATATGTAATTCGATATAAATGCATGGCCTAATTCAAGTGACTAATACCTCATGCTAGAGCAAATACTTATTCATTTTCTTTTACTACAAAATTACATGGATCTTATTCATAGATGTAGTTTACAAGTCTTCAGAAAGAAAATTATTTTTTGTCTTTTTCAAAGCAATGAGTTAACTAAATCTTTGCCTCAAAAGTCGTATCTTAACAAACAATGCTTTCTGATTTTCGGACATGCCTCGGACATGGAAGGAGGAATTTTAGGGGAAAAGGTAGATGAAAGATGAGAGGCCATTTTTGCTTTTTCGAGTGGTACTGAAGTCACTGATTGCTGTCTTTTTATTTCCTTTTTGTTTCTTAAAAGACAAGTTCTTTAAAACTGTTTTGACATTTGAAAACTGTCATTTATGCAGGCACCTTTGGTCTGTTATGCTGTTCTTCCCCCCTCTGCATTATGTATGGGTAGGGTGGGTAACTCTGGTCTTTTAGCAAACAGTGTATACTTTTCAGGAAGAAACAGCATGTAACAAAGCTCTTCAGATACTGCTTTTTGAATTTGTGACATCTTTAAATGGATGCATTTGGGGTGTTTTTTGTATGCCATTTTCTTAGCTCTTTCAAGTGCTTTAGCTGAAGCAATTGGCATCTGTCTTAGAGCTGCTTTTTTCGATGTGCTATGCAAACTGAAAACAGAAAAACTGCTTGTCAGACTGACTCCTACAGGAAGACTTTCAGTAATACATTTCCCTTCCTAAACATAAACACCCAAGTGGAGCTTTTTGTTTTGCAACACATTGAAGTGTAGCTGAGACCTGAACAGGTTCTGGTTTTCTGGGTGGGGGGAAAAGGTCATTGTCACTTGGAAAAAAAAGTAATGTGTACTGTGCTACTGAATCTACCTTAGAAATGCCTTCATTTATCCTTTTCCTGAGTTCAGGGAATATCTGCCTGTTCGGTCAGGCTAGCGGTCTTCCCTGCCAGTAATGTCAGATTTCATGCGCATATTCCAGTACCTGAAGTTAAATGAACTGAGTATCAGCTTTTGTTCCTATATTACTGAAACCATGTTTTAACCTTTTAAATCTTTACGTAGTTTGCGTATGCTTATGCAGACATGGAACCAATTAAATGGAACAGAGAATCTTACATTATAAAGAGCTATACAGACGTGTATCCTTTGCATATATGGTTGGAATACAGAGGGATGTCTCTGCAAGAGGTGTAACCTTTTCCTCAGCATGATGTACGGCATCACAAGGTACTTCAGCATTCAATCAGAAATATGAGTAGGAAGAGACAACTGATACTTCTCTAACATACTTTAAAACTTACTGAATTTGTAATTATTATAAAGTTCCAAAAGAAGAAAAGTTTTCATTTAACTTTTCTTGTATGGTTGTGTTATTTTGTTATTTACTCAGACTATTTAATCTCTTTTCACTGCTTGAAACTTTCCCTCCTCTATTTTGGCTTAGCTAAGATGCTAGCTTACTGCATTACTTTTGATGCATTTGGATAGTTTGGTCTTGGTCTTTGTCTTTAAATTTCCTAAGGCAGATGTCCCTAAGTGTTTCCTTATTGTTTGTTTGATTGATTGATTTTTTTACCTTGCATTTAACTCCCATTTGATTGCTGCTGCTGCTATTTCCTGAATTTATTTATGACTGCCTCCTTGAATACCAATTCTTCGTTTACTATGCCTTCCCGTTTTAAGGTTCATAAACTCCATAGTTGCTCTTGGTAAAGTTACATTCTGTCTTCAGATTGTCTTCCAACAGATTCCTCTTAGCAACAAAAAAAGGCTAGCTTATTTCTGATGTGTTTCATATTCAGCAACACTTTTCTAAACTTTGGTAATGCACAACAGGTGATCTTGAATACATCCCTAATCTGTCTTTAAAATATCTAGGTCAATTTATCTATTTTGTTCCTGCTGTTGAAAGTGGTAGAATGTGATTGCTCCTTGGCTCTGCGGTTTAAATCATCCAGATTGCGTAAATGTCTTCCTTTCTGACACTGGGGAAAGCCTTAATTGTGCCACTTCCATTGTCAATATGATATGTTTTTGTAACAGCAGGAAACTTGGTGAGAAGCCAGCAAAAAAACTCGTCTTCTCTGCAATAGGTGTAAAAATCTCTGAAACCTGGATAATTCAGACAAGTTCATGTGTTCTTCAAAGCTGGGATTATGAAACTCGAGGTATTATAGAATTGGAAGCTTCTACAAAAAAGTAAATGGCAGCCACGTAAAACAATGGTGTAAGCGCTCTATATTTTCAAGATTAATCTACATGAGTCACCTACGAAGTCTGAACAGCAATAGCATCTCTCAAAGTGATCTGACAATCACTGTTGTTGAAATTCAAGTATCGGGTTTTAAAGTGGGTTCCAGGCTCAAGGAAGTATTACATGTTCAAGCTGTCTGTGTAGACATAATGTTCTTGGAAGCAGGCACTTGAAACGCTGTTTGGTACATACATAAACCAGGGATAGTGCTTCTATCTCATGTAATGCAAGTAAATGTTACTTGCAGTCAATTCCTTCTTCAGCGTTCTGTTGATTACAGGAGAAAGAAAAGGTTTGCAAATGACAGAATGTTGGGATTTAATAGGGGCAATTATTTATCAGGGATCATAAATGATACCATTCTCACTGAGGCGGAATGTTAGGGAATGGTAGAAGATAGAAGGCAAAACACTAAAGTCAAACGGTAAGAGACAGAAAGCAAAAAGCAAAAGGTAGGAGACGGATAAAGGCAAAAGTCAAATCTGTAAAGGCAAAACTCCAACGGCTAAAGGCGAAAGGCAAAGGCAAAAGGCAAAAAGGGAGAATGACAATGGCAAATGGCAAAAAGCAAAGAGGCAAGAGGTAAAAGGCAAAAGGCAGAAGAACAAATGCAAGAAGCAAAAGTCTGAAGGGACAATGCAGAAAGATGAAGTAGAAATGTAAAAGGCAAAAGTCAAATGTCAAAAGTCAAAGGTGGAATGTAGAAGGCAAAATTCTAAAGGCAAAAGGCAAGAGGCAGAAGGCAGAAGGAAGAAGGGAAAAGGCTGAAAGGAAACCGGTAAAAAGGAAAAGGGAAAAGGCAAAATGACAAATGGAAAAGGCAAAAGGAAAAATGCAGAAGACTAAAAGCAAACAGGCCACAGGGCCAAGGCAAAAGGAATAAGCATAAATGCTACAGGCAAAAGTGTAAAGGCCAACGGAAGAAAGAAGAAGTAGGAATGCAAAAGGCTAAAGGGAAAAGGTAGAAGGCAAAAAGGAAAGAGGCCAAAGGAAGAAGGATAAGTGCAAACAGATAAAAGGCAAATGGGAAAATGCAAATGACAAATGGCAATAGAAAAAAGGGTAAATGCAGAAGGCAAAGTCAAATCTCAAAAGGCAAAACTCCAAAGGCTAAAGGCAAAAGACAAAAGACAAAGGCAAAAGGCAAAGGCAAAAGGCAAGGGCAAAAGGCAAGAAGGGAGAATGACAATGGCAAAAAGCAAAGAGGCAAAAGACAAAAGGAAGAAGGACAAATGTAAGATGTAAAATTCTAAAAGGAGAATGCAGAAAGATGAAGTAGAAATGCAAAAGGCAAAAGTCAAATGGTGGAAGGTAGAAGGGAAAACTCTAAAGGCAAAAGGCAAGAGGCAGAAGGAAGAAGGGAAAAGGCAAAAAGGAAACAGGCAAAAAGGAAACCGGCAAAAGGAAGAAGGACAAATGGAAAAGGCTAAAGGAAATAGGGGAAATGCTAAGGAGAAAAGGTAAAAGGTAGGAGGCAAAAGTACCTTCTGCCTATTGTCATTCGACTTTCGCCTTTTCCATTTCTTTTTTCTGCCTTTTTTGCCTGTTTCTCTTCTGTCTTCTACCTTTTGACTTTAGACTTTTGCCTTTTGCCTTTCGCTTTTTTGTATTCTGGTTTTGCTTCCTGCTTTTGCCCCTTTCTCTTCTTCCTTTGCCATTTTAAGCATTGCCTTGGATCTTTTACCTTTTGACCTTTGTCTTTTGATTTTTGAATTTCTACTTCTTCTTTCTGATATTTGCCTTAGGCTCCTGCTTGTTGTATTTCTCCTTCTACATTTTCCTTGGCCTGTTTCCTTTTTGCCTTCATTTCCTTTAGAGATTTGACATTTTTCTTCTGCATTTACCCTTCTTTCTATTGCCATTTGTCATTTTGATTTTCCCATTTGCCTTTTACCTGTTTGCACTTATTCTTCTTCCTTTGGCCTCTTTCCTTTTTGCCTTCTACCTTTTCCCTTTGGCCTTTTGCATTTCTACTTTGTCTTTCTTCCATTAGCCTTTACACTTTTGCCTGTAGCATTTATCCTTCTTCCTTTTGCCTTTGCCCTGTGGCCTGTTCGCTTTTAATCTTCTGTCTTGCCCCTTTTGCCTTTTGACCTAAGGCTTTTGGCTTCAGACATTTGACTTTTCCCTTTGGCATTTATCCTTCTTTCTTTTTCCTTCTGCCTTCTGACTTTTACCTTTTGCCTTTCCGTTTTTGCACTTATCCTTCTTCCGTTTGCTTTTTGCCATTTGCCTCTTACCTTTTTCTTTTTCTCTATAGCCTTTTGCATTTTGCCTTTGCCATTTGTCAGTCTTCCTTTTGCCTTTTCCTTTTTGACATTGGCCTTCTGCCTTCTGCCTTTTGCCTTTAGAATTTTGCCTTCTACATTCCACCTTTGACTTTTGACATTTGACTTTTGCCTTTTGCATTTCTACTTCATCTTTCTGCATTCTCCTTTCAGAATTTTCCTCTTGCATTTATCCTTCTTCCTTTTGCCTCTTACCTTTTACCCGCTTCCTTTTTACCTTTGGCCTTTTGACTTCCGCCTTTACCCTCTTCACTTTTGTCGTCGCTATCCTTTTGCCTTTTGTAGTCTGCTTTCTGCCTTTGCCTGCGGTATTTATCCTCCTTTCTTTTCCTTCTGCCTTTTGGCTTTTCCCTTTCCCCTTTTGCACTTATCCTTCTGCATTTTGCATTTTGCCATTTGTATTTTGCTTTTCACGATTTCCCTTTGGATAGTTGAATTTTGCCTTCAGATTTTTGACGTTTGCCTTTTGCAATTACCCTTCTTTCTATTGCCATTTGTCATTTGCATTTTGCCATTTGCTTTTTATCTGTTTGCACTTATCCTTCTTCCTTTGGCCTCTTTCCTTTTTGCCTTCTACCTTTTCCCTTTGGCCTTTTGCATTCCTACTTCTTTCTTCCGTTGGCCTTTACAGTTTGGCCTGTAGCATTTATCCTTCTTCCTTTTGCCTTGGCCCTGTGGCCCCTTTGCTTTTTGTTTTCTGCATTCTGCCTTTTGCCTTTCGACCTTAGAGTTCTGGCTTCAGACATTTGACTTTTACCTTTTGCATTTATCCTTCTTTCTTTTTCCTTCTGCCTTCTGACTTTTTCCCTTCCCCTTTTGCACTTATCCTTCTTCCTTTTGCTTTTTGCCATTTGCCTCTTACCTTTTTCTTTTTCTCTTTAGCCTTTTGCCTTTTGCCTTTTCCAGTTGTCAGTCTTTCTCTTGCCTTTTCCTTTTTGACATTGCCCTTCTGCCTTCTGCCTTTTGCCTTTAGAGTTTTGCCTTCTACATTCCACCTTTGACTTTTGACATTTGGCTATTGCCTTTTGCATTTCTACTTCATCTTTCTGCATTGTCCCTTCAGACTTTTGCCTATGGCATTTGTTCTTCTTCCTTCTTCCTTTTGCCTCTTTGCTTTTTGCCATTTGCCATTGTCATTCTCCCTTTTTGCCTTTTGTCATCACTGTACAACCACTTTCTTTTTTTTTTGAAGTCAGTGTCTGTCGTGGGCTCGGCTTACCCCAAGTCTCATGTTACGCCGGGAAGGAGGGGAGAGCTGGGAGGAGGCAGAGACAGGGCGCCTGACCCGGGCTGAACAATGAGGTTATTCCATACCACAGCACATCATGCCCAGGATGTAGAATATGGGGGGGAGGAACCGGGAAGTGGGGGGTTTTGGTGGGCTCTCGCTGGCTCTTCCCGCACGGTCTCTCGGCTCGGTCGGGCGGCGAAACGGTTGTATCCTCTTCCTTTGTATTTACTTTGGCATTATTATTGTTATTGGTGGTGGCAGGAGTGATTTGTATTGTACCTTAGTTACTGCACTGTTCTTATCTCAACCCGTGGGAGTTACATTTTCTTCCGTTCTTCTCCCCATTTCCCCCCCCCCCCACTGGAGGGGGGGAGGGAGTGAAGGAGGAAGAAGTGAAATTTATGGCTTAAACCACGACGGTGACAAAACCATAAAAACCAGTTAATTTCTTAAAACCAGATACACTGTTTAAGTGCTGAGGTGTGCATAAGATTTCTGCTGTTGTAGGCAAAAGAATCTATGAACACACAGAAGGTGAAAGTGGCTCAGAAAATGACAAACTCTCTAACAAGGTACCTGAAGCTTTACTAACACTGAACCTGACGCTACAGTTTACTGAACTCCAACGTAAACGCACCGAGGTACAGATACCAATGGACACCTCTCACAGCTGTGCAAGCTGCGGGCCCCATCCTGCAAACCCTGGCTGAAGACCCCATCCGCTGGGCAAACCCCATCCTCTGAAGCCCTGGCTCCAGAGCTTCCTCCCAAGGCTGGTCCCACTCTGTCCCACTGCAGCAAACAGCAGCAGCCCCGGCTTCTGCCAGCATTTGTAGGACAGGGTCCTCTGACCCTCGCGTCATGCACCAAACACATTTACCGTGCCTCAGATTTCAAACTGATGCAAATCAACCCTTCATCTCTTTAGGCTTGAAAAATCTTATATAGACACTTCTCTAAAACTATCAGAGGTTTTCAAAGTAAATCTAATAAAACATTGAACAACTTTTAAATTAGGCAAATAGTATTTGCACTGCTTTTTGTTAAGAAGCAACAATATTCCTCTGCAGTCAGTTAAACGTTTCCAGCCACTCTTCCATTTACTTTACAGAAAGTAAGAGGCAGAACTATGCTGATTTTGTTGATGCAATCACCTGTGGAGTTCTGGAACAGCCCCGTGGGGGTTTTGTGTAGTGACACGGAATCTGAAGTTCATCCCTTTCCACAAGCCTTTCCTCCAGTTTGTTTTATTCTGGCTCTTCGCTCTTCTCAGAGCCCCCTCCGGCTGAATTATCTGCCTCACGCCTTTTATCAAGAGCATCTTCCAAAGGTCTCCCACTGCAGTCATCGGTTTTACTTGTACATCCCGGATGTGTTCGAATGCCAGCTCCTGGCTGGTATAACCGCATGGCTGGGCGATCCTGGAAGACAGGAGACATGGTTAACACTCTGAGAAACCTCTGAAGGATACGTATGTGGGATTTTAAGTGATGAATGTTTGTGAAGAAAGCAGATGTTGTGTTAAATCACTTTATATTTCCTAAGACCCAGGGAAAAAATGGAGTGTAATGAAAACTGACTGAGTCTTTAATATCAGTCTTGTTTATAACACCGTCCTTGGGAGCCAGGCATTTTGAATAAGTGAAGAAAGCTGTAAATTTTAAAAGATCCTACGATACATGATCCTGCCCCTCTGCTCTCATGAGACCCCACCTGGAGTACTGTATGCAGCTCTGGTGCCCTCAACATAAGAAGGACATGGAGCTCTTGGAGCAAGTCCGAAGGGGGCCACAAGGATGATCAGGGGGCTGGAGCACCTCCAGTGTGAGGACAGGCTGAGAAAAGTGAAGCTGTTCAGCCTAGAGAAGAGAAGGCTGCGTGGAGACCGCATAGCAGGGTTCCAGTATCTGAAGGGGGACTGTAAGGATGCTGGAGACGGACTCTTCATCACAGGCTGTAGCAACAGGACGAGGGGTAATGGGTTAAAATTGAACAGGGGAAGTTCAGGTTAAATATAAGGAAGAAGTTCCTTACAGTGAGGATGCTGAGGCGCTAGAATGGTCTGCCGAATGACATGGTGAATGCTCCATCCCTGGCAAAACACAAGAGGCAGAAGGCAAAAGGGAAAAAGGAAACAGGCAAAAGGAAGGAGGAAAAGTGCAAAAGGCAAAATGCAATAGTCTAAAGTCAAAAAGCAAAAGGCAGAAGGCAGAAGGCAAAAGGCAGGAAGCAAACAGGCAAAAGACAAAACCCAAAAGGTGCCTTTTGCCTGTTGCCTTTTACCTTTTACCTTTTCTCTTTAGCCTTTTGCCTTTTCCATTTATCCGTCTTCCTTTTGCCTTTGGCCTCTTGCCTCTTTCCTTTCTGCAACTGGCCTTCTGCCTCTTGTCTTTAGAGTTTTGCCTTCGACATTTTGCCTTTTGACATTAGACATTTGACTTTTGACTTTAGTATTTCTCCTTCTTTTGCCTATTTTTTTGCCTATTTTTTTGCCTATTTTATTGCCTATTTACTCCTTCTTTTGCCTTCTATTTTGCCAATTTCTCTTCTGTCTTCTGCCTTTTGACTTTAGACTTTTGTCTTTTGCCTTTTGTTATTTTTACTTATCCTTCCTGCTTTTGCCTCTTTTTCTTCTGCCTTTGCCTTTTTAAGTTTTGCCTTTTGACCTTTCACTTCTGCCATTTTCATTTCTACGTCTTCTTTCTGACTTTCGCCTTAAGACTTCTACCTGTGGCATTTATTCTTCGACCTTTTGACTTTGGCCTGTTTCCTTTTTGACTTTTGCCATTTGCATTCTGCCTTCTGCTATTTGCCTTTGCCTTTTGACTTCAGAATTTGCATTCAGGCATTTGCTTTTTAACTTAGACTTTTGCTTTAGATGTTTGCCTTTTGCCTTTATCCGTCTCCTACCTTTTGCTTTTTGCTTTCTGTCTCTCACCGTTTGACTTTAGCGTTTTGCCTTCTATCTTCTACCATTCCCTAAATGAATAAGAATTTGCTCTAGCATGAGGTATTAGTCACTTGAATTATGCCATGCATTTATATCGAATTACATATTGCTGTCTTCAACACAGAGTTGGTTACAGTTATGCAAAGTTTTGCAAAGTCTTGCAAGAATTTTCCTAATTATGAAATTGATAATGCACAGAATCACAATTGTTAGGGTTGGAAAGGAGCTCAAAATCATCCTGTCTAACCCCCTGCCACGGTAGGACCGCCTAAAGCAGGTTACACAGGAGCACGTCCAGGCAGGTTTTGAATGGAGGGAGAGACTCCACAACCTCCTGGGGCGGCCTTTTCCAGTGCTCTGCCACCCTCAACCCTTCTTCATGTTGAAGTGAAACTTCTTGTGGTTTTGTTTATGGCCACTGTTCCTTGTCCTGTCACTGCGCACCACTGAAAACAGCCTGGCACCACTCTCTTGGTACCTGCCTTTGAGAGGTTCATATGCATTAATGAGATCCCCTCTCAGTCTTGTCTTCTCTAGACTAAACAGGCCCAGGTTCCACAATCTCTCCTCCACAATCTAGAGCTTAAAGGAGATGCTCCAGACCCCTGATCATCTTTATGGCCCTCCACTGGACTCTTTCCAGTAGCTCCTTGTCTTTCTTACACCGAGGAGCTCAGAACTGGACTCCAGATATCGCTTCTCCAGGGCCAAGTAGAGGGGCAAGATGGTCACTCTTGACCTGCTGGCCACACCCCAAGATACTATTGGCCCTCCTGGCGCCAAAGGCGCACTTAGATTGTCCATGGCATAGCTGTTACCTAAGGCATCAGAAATTTTGTGAAATTCATTCAACTCTTGGGGGTTTTCCACTGCTTATTTCAAGTAGTCTCAATTACTTGAGGCAAACTCCCTTCCCTCCCCCCATACTGGAATGTTCTATGCACCTTTTTGGATCAGCTGAGGAACAACTTTAGCCTTCGACTAACTAGACATAAAATTTGTAAAATATAAGAAGCGGACCTGGAGACAATAATGAGGTCCCGCATTTACCCAAAACATACGCAGATGTAATGTAGTTAAAATTTTTGTCTTGTTTTGGACAAGTCAGAGAATAATAATGTTCATGTTAATTAATTTCATCTTTGCTATTTTCCCCTTCTCTTTTGTTAATACAGAATCAACTAGGGAAAGGCCTTCATGATCGTCAAGTCCAGCCGTTACCCCAGGACTGCCAAGTCCACCACTAAAGCAACTCACGCTGTGATGTCCAAGCCATATCATCAGTTCAGTCCTTCCATCTGGGCCATAATATGAACATTTTCATTAACCTGTTTGAACTTTGGTATATTAAGTGCACAGAAATAGTTACATATTCAGTGTAAATCCAATTCCAGTGGCACTAGTTAAGAAATAACTGCTTTCCAAACTTGCTCTCATCCAAGTTCAATTCAGGAAGTTAAAAGAATTCAATGCTTGCTACAATTTACAACTGGCCATCTATGATCTTTGCATTCGGTGTTATTCACTGACTATCTCTGTGAAATAGTTTTTTCTCAGTTGCAGTAGAGTTGTATTTCCATTTGTATGGTAATCTAGGATTAAATAATGAAACTCCTTTTAATTTTCTTGCAGCATCTCCAAAGAAGGTGATACATGTTTCTGCAAATCAACTCAAATATAATTAATTCTCTCCAAAACATTCTCAGATTTACATAAGTGCTTCTTCTATCTTCCGGAATGTTTGCTTTTCCTGCCTGATTCCCATCTTACAATTTGCTATGACACCTACAAAATGACATGTTGTTAGTTTTACACACCTGTCTGCCGGGACAAATAGGCTGATAAATTCAATGCAGTAATCTCTAACACTTCACAGCGTTACTCTTATGTGCAATTTTACTGCCTAAATGAACTACTTTTTAATGTAAAACTGATGAGAAAGAACTTAACTTAGGAAATTAATCCTATGTTATAGGTGGACTGTGACACTACAGATGGAGAACATGCAGGCTAATAGATGTGTTGTAACTGCTGCCCACCTGAAAGGGATGGTAGCACCTGAGCATACCACTGTCTTGTTTTGAGGGTCTGAATCTGCTAAATATTACAGATGGCTGGAGGGTAAACAAGAGAGCGATTGACAGCTTCAGAGACTGATTCATAATGCTGACATGGTGGCAGTTACTGTATTCAACTGTGGATATCAGTAAAGCTCTCTAAATATTTTAGTGAAGGACTTGGTGTACACCTAGTGTTCAATGAATACTAACATCTGAAGCCTTCAGACTCTAATACATCCCTCATAATATGCTCTGCCTTCTCTCCAGGCATAACATAGATAAGGCTTTCTGTGTCTTATTCACAAGTTAAATATCATTACCTACTTAAAACTGTAAAGACTAAAACTGAAAAGATATGTATCAGCTATTACTTTCAATACTACAAACAACTGAGCTTTATCAGGATGCCTATACATTTCAGCTTCCCTTCTGGAGAACACAACTCCTGAGACGTGCCACAGAACCCAATCTTCGGTAACTCCAATGAAATTCTTCAGAGAAATAATCAACTGAACCAAACAGAAAGCAGCATCCCTGAGCCAGAGGCTAATATTGTCAAGTCTGCCTTTCTGCAACAAAGCATGAGGGACAGTTCCACAATGGACAACAGGTCTATTAATGCAGTTCAGATAATATGAGTCAGTTCAGCTTGTTGCATGCTTCTAGACTCCATTCACCCACTTGCAACTCTTTCAGAATCAGAGTGGATTTTTTTTTCAAAGCATGAGTGCATATGTATTTCTAAAATTTTCTTCATGCACAGCGTTACCATTAACTCTAAAATATAAAATAGTATTTTTCCTGCCATGAGTTGACAGCAGGCGTCTTTTCACTCAAGTCCGTTGTTTTCAATCCACATCACTGCAAAAAACGCCTGGAGACAAGCACTTTCATGCATTAGCAAAACCAGAAGCCATTTTCAGGGAAAAACAAGCTCACCTAGTAATGCAGCAATACTGTAGTTTCACCATTATACCGAGGCCAAAGAGTTGCCAAATTCAGTGGCAAGTCTGCAAGGAACACTGATGATTCGTTAAGCAAACTTCTCATTATCCAATCGCTTGTACGGCTGCATCATCCCTGTTGTGAGTATCAACTTGTAACACAACTCTAGCGACCCCGTGAAAGAGCAGATCTGCGTGTTGTAGTCACTATGAAAAAGAGGATGCAGCCTCGCAACCTGCAAAAAACTGCGTGAGCAGAGACGACATGATGTTAACAAAGAGCACGATGTTAAAGAACAAAAAAGAAGAAGCACAGGAAAACATGATCAAGGCCTACGTATCTCAAGATCCTTGTGCTATTACTGGTGTCCTGCCTGGGGGGTGAGAGGGGAGCTGATCTTCTACAGCACTACGTGGTTTGCAGGAGAAACCACAGGCCCGCCAGAGACTGGAAACAAAACAACGATTGATTTTATTGTAAACTTCCCTAACACTGCCTCAGGCTTCACAACCTCTTACTTTCATAAAAGACTTGAAGTAGTGGTAAAAAAAGATTAAGGAAAGAAAGCAAAGATTAATAAGCTCATCACCCATCAGATCCATCAGTGACCCCTTACAGCAAGTCATCCAACGATCCCACCATAGAGGAGCACAACCCATGCGGTCCAAGGCCGCCTTTTATCAGGTCAGGCTCTCTTGGTTCCTCCCAGTCATTTCCATCCCTGCACATGCGTCATGAGCTGGTCTGGAATGTTCCAGACTGTGGCAGGGGGATCTGGTGAGCCCCAGACCCAGTTAACACTGTGCACTGATGGGCGCCACAGTGTCTGTGCCGCTGCCTCCGGGCAGTTGATCTTCTCGGTCTCAGAGCAGGCACACAGGAAACCATCCCCCACCTTCCTGGAGCGTGATCCCTGTTCTGCCCCTCACCACCAACCCGCTGCTCACCAGGGACAGGCGCTCAGCCTCCCTCAGTGCCTTCCACCCTTTCAGTTGCTTTGAGGCACACACAGAAAGGGTCTCTTGACCATCACAACTGGGTTTAAGAAGTAAAAAGCCACAAGAATGTAGCATTGGAGCTTTTTATGAAGTGATCTTCCTGTAATAGGAGCTCAACAGGGAGGAAAGCAGAGAGCGGGCAAAGGCTGCAACTAAAATAAGATGACAGTTTGATAGGAAACGAAGACCTGTAATAACACCTGAAAATCCAATAGAAGCTTGTTCTTCCTGAAAGTGAATTCCATGAAATCAAATGCAAGCCCTTCAAAAAGTCTAAATAAGGTATTGCCTATGCATAGGCAAGCATCAAATGAGAAGTTCAGTAAAAGGGAATATACAGTGGTGTGCCTATCTCCACAAGCATTTACAATTATAAATCAATGCATTTGGCTTGTAACAGCAATCCATCTTTCATCTTGCCTTCATTACCATGATATCTGAAGCTCTGTGAGTATTCAGGAGCTAACAAAAATATTTAACTTGGCAACTTAATAACACACCTCAGTCAGAGACAGAAGTACCCAACGAAAAATGAACTCTATGATACCCTTTCTGGCACTCATGTTTACTTCTCATAAAAGGAGAAACAAAAAATTACTGTAAAATATTCTCCGTATGATTTTCTACACCATATAATGAGAAATACATCATCGCTGAAAACAGCACTGGTGAAATGACTATAGCATACAGGAGAACAGGTACACAGCTTCATTGCTCTTACCACCTAGCATTATCTAACCAGCCAGATTCTCGGTGCTTCCTGGGGCCTCTGGCAGCAGAATACCCTGGCGGAATTCAAGCAGCATCTGGAGGTTGTTACGGTTCCTCAGCAACCGGGTGGAGGGAGAGCAGGTGCTGCAGGATGAGACTTTCTACGTTGGGTGTGGAGAAAATGTTGAACAAACAGGTGGATTGCTTTTTTCTTTTAATTCTCAAATCTGTAGCTTGGCAGCTGTAGCTTTTCCAGGAGTGACCTTGACAGAGTCATGAACTTTGTTCTCGGCTTCAAATGGGAATATGTGTGGCTGTCCCTATATGTATGATTTTATATGTGATCGTCTTTTCTTGGAAAGTTAGTCACTCTTGCTGGTAACAGCAACGGCACTTTCACTCACTCCCTTTTTTGATTTAAATGATGCGTATCCTTAATTCCATTTGATTGGCTACCAACCAGAGAAGAATTATCATTTCAATGTTAGTTCATTACAAAATAATACTAACACATTTAAGGGATGAATCAATATTTTCAGTTTATATTGCTTAATGGTTTTATGTTGATTCCCATTTGCAATTATACCTCTTTCCACTGTTTGGAAATCATAAAGAAAACTGTAAGAGGAGTAAAAATTTATTATTTTTACAAAAAATTTACCGTTTATTAAAAAATTTACTATTTACTAAAAATTTGCTATCTTTACTTCACTGGCATCTAAACTACCTTCACTGTCTTTAAAACCTCTCAAACAGAAAGTTTTGTACTTGACAGGACAAGGTGCAGAGGCTTTCCCGTACAGGGCAAATGGACTCCTGAAGGTCTATACACATTATAACATATTATTACACATTATTACACATGACCACTAGAAGTCGACAGCAAAACACCCATTTTTAAAGTATTTCTTATCAACCAATCATCATAACATTTTGGGAAACCGCAAAACTATTTTTTAAGCCCTGGAGTTGTTTATTTTCTTTTGATTGCCAGTGACATCAAAGAGTTAATACTGGCATAGGAAAATCGTTTTGCTTATAAAATCCAAACCAAAGAAGAGTGTATCAGCTCTTCCTGGCAGTCAAGAGTAAATTTCAGGAAATATGAAAGCTGGGGAAAGAGATACTCTGGGAATCGGTACCACGATGCTGCTTTCCATCTTCATCTGCTGAGGTTTTTCCACGTATATCTTCAGAGTAATTAGGAGGAGCAAGATGCAGAACATCCGGGTTACTTAAGAGACAAAATGTTTTCATCAGTAAAATAGTAACATAATGCTGTAAGATTAGTATGGAGAATATCGTACAGTAGAGTTTTTGTTCTGAAATCAATAGCATTTATAAACTGTCAGTGTAGGAGAGAGCTTCAGTATATTCTTGAGGTACAGAAATGTTTAAGTCCATCCTTTATAGTGAAATTGTTTACAGACACTGGCTTAGTACAAACTCGGTACAAACAAGTTACAAACTCATTGTTTCATTCAACAAACAAAACAAACAAATTTTTTTATATGACAATTATTAGACTTTTCTGTGCTGCGGAGTTGTCGTGGTTTAAGCCCAGCCATCAAAGTTTGAGTAGCTGCTGTACTTGTCGCTGGGGCTGGTGTAGCTGCTGTGCTTGGAGCTGGAGTAGCTGCAGCTGTCTGTTGCTTTGCCATCAGATCCAGGGATATTTATTTCCCTTTGAAGGTGCTGGAGAGGGTTGAAGAGGGCTCTGTAAGCATAGGCCAAGCCCCAGCATGTTGCCATGATTTGTCCGTCTCTGGTGCGACCAGACTGACAACACACCCCCTTTAAGTGTTTTACTAATTTTTCTGGATTTTGCACTTGTTCAGTGGTGAAATTCCAAAGCACTGGAGGGGCCCACTGGCCTAGATACCTGCCCATACTACCCCACACACCCTGCAACTCATGGCTGTCCAGCCTCGGGGAAGCTCTCTTGATCCACCTATATCATCATCTAACCCTAGATAAGGCCCAAACCCAACTCTGCTTAACTCTCCAGATCAGACCAAACGGTTGTGGGTAAAACACACTCTGTATGCGTGCCAAGATGGTGATCCCCATCACAATCAGCAGGCAGGCCTCAAGGGTATTCAAAGGCCATTCAAAACCTTCAGGACTCTCACATGATAGCA
Source organism: Myiopsitta monachus (assembly GCA_017639245.1). Classification (NCBI taxonomy): domain Eukaryota; kingdom Metazoa; phylum Chordata; class Aves; order Psittaciformes; family Psittacidae; genus Myiopsitta; species Myiopsitta monachus. The sequence continues at coordinate 38,960,374 of CM029927.1, forward strand.
TTAAACGGTCTGGTAGGGGGACTGGGAGCATAAAGGAATGTCTCCTTCACGGGTTGACCACCCAAGGAGGGGAAAAAAGATGTGTAATTGCTAAATACTTCCATTTTATACCTCCCAATGTATAGAGGTGATGACCACACTGGGAACACAAGCCAGATCAGTTTCATGATCAACGAGTCTATTGTATTACAAGACATTACCATCAAGCACAATGAAAGAAGAATCTTAGCCCAAGCCCCCCGGGCAGTAAACGTTAAAGCAGCAAATCCTCGGCTGACCCACCGAGGAGGTAAAAAAAGATGTGTAATTGCTAGAAAATTCCATTATATGCCTCCCAGAGGAGCACCTCCCGTATGAAGATAGGCTGAGAAAGTTGGGGCTGTTCTATTCTAATAGAGAATAGCTTTTACTTCAGCAGCTACTTTTTAGATGAGGTAGATTTGAAGTGGCTGTCCCCGTGTAATTTAACAGTTCTTTCTAACTTTTCCAGGTGACAAAATACAATCTCCTCTCCATAAACAGAAGTTCCCTGCACTCTTTAAATTACTCTCTTCCAAAGACAGTCTGTGGGATGGCAAGATGGCCAAGAGACTTGAGGCTTTGGTACTGAATGTGAAGAAGGATGGAATGAAAGCATAGCCAAATCACAGCAATACTGACCAGTGGCCTTCTAGGCAAAAGTAATGCTTTTGCTTTTCAGGTGAGAAAAGGAACAAGATGCTTAAGTTCTTTCCTTGTCAAGACCTTTTCCTGCATGCAAGTGCCTCCTCAGGTGTTTTGGGAGAAAAACCAAAGTTCCTGAGAGAAAAAAAGGCTTCTACAAGTGCAACCATCGCATGACCTTTTTGACTTCTTGGACAGGTAAGTATCAGAGAGAGAGAGAGAAGTGAAACCCAGCGATGGAGAGAGGAATAAAAAGGGAAGGGGCTCATCCAAATACAGAGACTGGCCAGATATGCATTGGACATTTTATTTCTGTATAGAAATGGTTAGAAAATTCAGAAAGGCATAGTACACATGATGCTGTCAACACTGAGAACTGCAGGCAGTCTGAACAAGGCATTCTAGCAAATGCAAGGGGAATAAGCGCGTACCAGCTGCTCACCCCTGCTACCAACACTCTGTTGGTACTGATTTGAGACAGCTTTGTTTGCAGACGTCTGCGACCCCCGCTATCATCTCCAGTGCTTCTCCCATCAGAGTGCAGGGGGATCTGAGGGATTTTTTTTTTTTCCCTTTTTCCAAAATAGGACTCAGGGTGGGAGGCAGTTGTTTGCTTCTGTGATGGCTTTCTTTTATTATTGCTATTTTGTTTCCTTCTTGCTGCTCTTTTTGTTTCTGTTTCTGCACCTCTCTGCCCACCATGAACAGTTGTCAATGAAAACACAGCGCTGCAATTCAGTGCTCCTTTCTGTTGCCTGCCTGCATTTTCTTTCAGAAGCAAGTTTCTCTTTACTTCTGGACCTTAACAGGTGTCTGAGATATGCAGCTGCATTCCAAGAGCAGGCAGTACTCTTCTGGAGCTTAGCTGAATCTTTTTCAAGGTGTAGCAGTAGTTCTTCTGCATTCATAAGTATCTTTCAGTCATTTCTTTCCTAATCCAAAGACTCTCTCAGTATACTTTCTTTGCTGTTTTCCATTCCGCAGGATGCAGATGGCAAGGCAGAGAGATAGGACTATTGTAATACTTTTTGCTTTTTTACTCATACAGATGAAAAGCCACTCGAAGAGTAGTCTTGTGACGTAACATGAAATTACTGGAAGTCCTTTCCAACCCTAACTATCCTATCCTAATCCTAACTATTCTATGAGCCTACGAAGTGTGTACTCACACAATGTGAGATAACTCTTATCCTATAACATGCTTCCTAAACTATCTCCTAACTCTATCCTAAAGTACATCCTAAAATTTGTCTTCAAAAGACACAATAATAAAATAATAAACATAGTTGTAAACACGGTAACGACTGCAGTAACAAACATCGCAACAAGCGCAGTAACAACAGCAGTAACAAAGTCCAGAGGCCAGCTCCCCCCTGGGGAGATGCTCCAGCGGGTGTGCCTCTGCTGGCGGAGCTGAGGAGTGAGCCAGCAAGGCCTCCTGCGAGGGCTGGGATGGGTCTGAAGGCGCTGCTCCGGCTCCGGGGGCAGTTGGTGGAACCTTCCAGCCAGAGCAGAAGGACGCGGTGGATCTGTCCTCGCCGCTGCCGAGGTGGTGCTGGGGCCGCAGGGTGGAACGGCAGCCCAGGCAGCAGAGCTCCCCTGGGGAATCCAGAGTGGTAAACGGGCACCTACAAGGGCAGAGTCAGAAAGCGCAGATGAAACCATGAGGGCAGGAGCAGGCGGGACTTGCCTCCTGGGGTTTTCGGCAGTCTGCTTTAAAAGAGGTCATTGCAAGCACAGGAGAGAGGCTCCGTACTGGCTCCTAACTGACAACTACAGCGTTGCTTTGGTCCCTTCTCAACATATGCGATACCCTCAGAGCACGGGAAGTTGACGGAGATGGGCAGTGGCCCCTCGCCAGGCAGCAGGGCTTGGCGGGGAGACCTAGGAAGCTGGGATATGGTCCTTTCCAAACCCCAAGCAGCAGCATCCCACGCTCTGCCATGCTAAAATCACAGGTTGGCAGGCAATGCTGAGGTAGCACGTTTCTCCTGACATGCATGTTCCCCCGAGGGCAGGACCATCCTCTGCACCTCAGGAACGTTTCCTGTATTCAGACCTTGGCAGAAAGATGGAACAGAGGGTCTGCTACATACCTGGGTGCCTTGTTCCCCTGCTCGAACTTCTTCCCTCGCCCATCCCTCAGAGCTCGGGTTTGCTCTTCTTCAGGGACGGTGGCCCATCGCTGCCCTCTTCCCAGGTTGCTCTTCGCTTCCTGGTGTTGCGCAAAGAGCCTGGGAACCTTTCCATGCAATAGCAGTGTTAGACATGTGAAGCCATGGTTGCCTTGAACCAAGCAAAGCCAGGCAGTTTTACCTTTTGTCCCCGGAAAAGCTCCTCTGCTCTTCGCTCTCGGGAGCAACAGGAGGCACCTGCAACGCAAATGTGTAGGTTAGCAGGGGCAAGGACTTCCCCGCACCATTGCCACCCTAGCTCTAGAAGGCACATCCCTTGGATGGGTTTGCTCAGCTCAGCTGAGCCAATTGCAGTGGGATCAGCTCACAAAGCGGGATGGCCAGCCTGCATCAGCCTCGCTCTGCACTTTGGCAGGGCTGCAGGCTGGTGGAGGACTGTGCTTGTCCCTGCAGTGGCAGCGCAGCTTCTGAGGGGGGAGGCTTCAGCTGTCACTCTGCTTGTGCGCTGCACTTACCTCTGCTGCTTCCAGCTCTGTTCGTGGTGCTGGAGGCTCCTGGCTGCCCTCACTGGCCAGCCCGGCAGCCTGCTCGCCAAGGAGTTCCTCCTGGTGTTCTATGAGGAACTCGACGAGCTGCGTCACCTGCGCAGAGCAAACCACTGGTTTGAGGGAGGGGGCTCAAATGATGAGGGCTCAAACAGCCTTTCCCAGCCTGACCCGCGCTTCTGGGCAGGAAGGTGCAGCCGTGGGGCTGCTTTTCCCGGCTGCTGCCCCATGGCTTTGCTGACGGGAGGAGGCAGGCAGGGCCCTCTGAGCGCCAGAGCTGGGCTGGGCTGGGGACGCTGTAGGTGGGCGGTGAACACAGCTTACCCTCCCTGTCTCCTGAGCCAGGACTTCCAGGGGCAGCTCCTGGGGTGGGCTCAGGAGGTTTGGTGCCAAGCAGATGGCCAGGTTCCCAGCAGACATCTTCGTGGTGGCCACGCTCTTGCTGATGCTGCTCAGCAGCGACAGCAAGTGCCGGAGCAGGAGGAGGTTGGCCTCTGGTAACTTGATGGCCACCCTGAGGGAACAGGAGCACAGCCTTGGTGAAGTTGGTGTTGACAGCACAGGTCTCCCAGGTTGATCTCACCCGGGGCCACCGTCTGCTCTGCAGCAGAGAGACTGCTTTTGCTGAGATACATCCACCTCCCTCCCTCCCTGCCCTTCTGAAAGAGGCCCTTGTTGCAGCAAGCCCCAATGCCTGCGGGAAGTGCTCCCCAGGAAGAAAAGCCTTTCTGTGCCCCTTTCCCCCCAAATATAACCCCCACAGCAGCAGGAGGTGGCTAACAGGAGCCATGGCTATTTCAGGTAGGCCATTGCTTTGCAGCTGAGTCCCAGCCTGTGCCAGTCCCTGCTGCCTGCTGCCACACTTACTCCCTCAGTGCTGCCAGCCTCTCCTGCCTGCTGGTCTTCTCCATGGCTCTCATCCACTCCTCAAACAGGTGGACGTTGAGGAGCTTGGAGGGGATCTTCCGGAGGAGGTCCTGCAGTGCCAAGGGCTCCACGTGAGGCTTTGGACCGTGCCCCCAGGAGCAGCCACAGCATCCCCAGCCCTCTGGCTCATGAGCAGCCAGCTGAGTTTCCTCCTGTGCTCCCGCAGGTGCCCATCGGCACCAAGAGAGCCGGGAGCTGCAGGGCTGCGGGTCAGCGGGGCTCACCTTCAAGAGCACAGCCAGCAGCAGCACGGGGTGGTTTTCTAGCCGGACCGGCACCCCGCTGTCGAGGGCCTCCCTGATCTCTCGGGAGGCGCGCTCGCTGGCTGACAGCCGGAAGATCCCCTCCGTGGATGGGCCGTGCTCCCGGAGCAGAGCCAGCAGGTCCTGAGGGCACAGAGGAGGAGAGTTGATGGGTTGGAGACAGGCCCTGAGGGAGGTGCTGGGGACAGCCTCTCTCTGGAGGAGCAAGCAGGATGGGATGGGATGGGATGGGGTGGGATGGGATGGGATGGGGACCTCCTGCCCAGGCTGGCTTACCTGAATGGGCTGGGGCAGCATGCCGTCCTGGCTGCACAGATCCGCCAGGGGCCGGCCAAACAGAGCTCCGACAGCAGCAGAGCCCGATGGCCCCGATGCCCCTGCTGCAGCCGAGGTCCCTGGCCGGGCAAATGGCCAGGGCAGCCTCCTCCTGCTCCGGCGGGTCCCGCCTGCCGCCAAGGGAAACAGAGCAATGAGCCATGGAGGAGAAGCACCAGGAGAGGGCTCCCTGACTCCCTCCGTGCTGTCCCCCCCACCACCGCAGGCACGGGCGAGGCGGCATCATTTGGGACCCAGGGGTCCCGAGGCCCATCACAGCACGCAGCACGCGTGCCCGCCTGCAAGAGCAGCAGAGAACGGTGCCTGTCTTCTCCACACTCACCATCCACGTGGCCACGTCCACCTTCACTGCTGGAGGGAACAACTGGCAGCTGCTTGGCACCAGCCTGCAAGACATGGGCTACATTCACCAAGGAGTCCCGCAGCAGAAAGGGCCCTGGAGACCTGCATCAGCCCCTGGCCATGTGTGAGAGGTGGGAATGGGAGAGATTGCACTGCACGGGACCCTGACCTCAGCCTGGCGCTGGAGGAGCTTCTCGAGGCTGCCGGCATCCAGTGTCGTCCCCTGGACAAGGGGAAAAGAGCAGAAGGTGAGGAGTGATGCAGGTGATGCTGGGCTGGGGCAGCCTCTGGGGGCAGAGCAAAGGCAGCAGGGACACTCACAGCATGACGGCCCCTCAGCTCCTTCAGCACCAGCTTTATGGAAGGTAGCCGGGTCACCCGGGCTCCCTGAACTCCTTCCGGTGGTCTGTGCACAGGGAAGGAGCAGAGAAAGAACTGTGTGAGACCCAAGCCAGCTCTTCCCTCTGCTCTCAGCCTGGGCAGTGCTTCCACGCTGCCCGGAACAGCCGGCACAGCCCGGCAGTGGAGCAGTGGAGCAGGAGCAGCAGGAGTGGTGAGGATTGGGCCCGGCAGGTGTTGCCTGGACACAGCTGGATGACGCATCCTTGCCAGATGTGCCCTCTCAGCAGTGGGGGCACCTCTGCCTGCAGCTCTGGGGCACCTCTGCGCAGCTGAACAGAGGCATTTTGTCATCATTCGCATGGTATTCGTGGAGCAACCCCCCATCATGGGAGCACGGGCAGCCCAGGCTGCAGTGCCAGGCAGGGCTTACCCAAGGAGGGCGCTGACCCAGAGATCCTTCACTGCCCGGGAGCTGCCGCAAGAGAGGAGAAAGAGACTTAGTGCCTGCTGTGCCCCAGCGGATGATGCCCCATGGGGCAGGGCAGAGGTGCTGCCCATCCCTCTGGTGGGACGTTGCAGCGGGACTCACCAGAAAGTGACAACGCAGGAGCCAGAGGGCCAGAGGAAGACAAGGGAGCTGCTGGCCTTCCCTTCCTCCTCCTCCTCAGCAGCATCGCTCCCTGAGCCTTGCCCGCCACTCAGCACCTGCAGCAGGCGCAGGGCCAGGCTGAGCAGGGGGCGCGGGGCGCTGCCACGTCTGCAGAGGGGAAAGGCAGGAAGTGACCTGGAGGTGACCAAGCCCACTGGCCCCCTTCTAGTGCCTGCCTGGCACGGGCGCAGCCACAGGTGCATCCAGCAGCAGGGTGCTGGGGGCCTGGGGCTGCTCCTTGGCTGTCCCTGCTGTGCTGCCCTGGTGCCAGGAACAGGGCTTTGGAGGAAAGGCAGCGGGGCTCTGTTAATCTTACTTGGTCTTGGCGATGACCAGGGTGTCTCTGAAGAGGAGGAGGTCCCTCTTCTTCCTCTGGCCGCGGCCCTGGCTCACCCGCACACGCTCCCTGAAGAGTGGCTCGGGCAGCGCCGGGTCAAGCTCATGCCGCTCGTCAGGGCCAGGGTCATCCCTGCAGAGCAGATGGCATCAGGCATGAGCAAGGCGGCTGCTGGGGGGCCCGGCTGTGCCAGCGCTTCCCCGAGCTGTGGAGGAACCCACCTGGACCCAAAGCAGCACAGCCACTGCCCCATGCTGACAGGGCCGCGAGAAGACGCGTGAGTAAAAAAGCGTTAATGCTCAGCGCAGGAGCACTCCTCGACAGGAGAAAAGCACTCCCGGTGCCGCTGGTGCTGCTGCTGGCAGCACCGTCCGTGCAGGCACTGGGGCCGTTGCCGGGGCAGCGCCGGCTTAGAATGGAGCACCGTTGGGCCCTCGGTTCTGGAACCCGGGTCCAGAGTGGGCGGAGCCCTGTGGGGCTCTCCTCAGGGTGCCCATGTCCAGCCTCAGCCCCCAGGTCTCCTGCCTTACAACCGCAGTTTCCACCAGTGGGAACTCACGGCTCCTGCAGCCATGGTCTTGTAACTCTCAGGACCAGGGAGCCCCAGGTCTGCCATGCACACTGAAGACTGAGGCAACACAAAGGCAGTAAATGCCTCTCTCGTTTCTTCATCCCCGCTTTTCAGTGGCCTTCTTCATAAAGTATTGATCTGATACTTTCCATGATATTCCCAGCTGAGGTGTGGGAAGCGGAAATCTCCCAGAAGGACAAGAGCTACCTATGCAGACATTTCTCCTAACTGCCTATAGAATTCTGCCTCTTTGTGTTGTGGTTTAAGCTCAGCCAGTTTAACTCAGAACTACACAGTCTCTTTCTTGCTTCGTCCCTTCTTCCCCCCACAACCCCTGCTCCCAGAGAGATGGGAAGGATGATCAAAAGAATGTAGCTCTCGCTGGTTGAGATAAGGACAGCCTGGTAACTAAGGTATAACACAAAACCACCCCTGCTACCGCAAATAATACTGATGATAAGGGAAATAACAAGGGGAGAGTATATAAAAATAAAAGGAGAAAAGGAAAAGAAAACAATAAAGAGCAGTGATGCAGAGTACGATAGCTCATCAATACAATTGCGCCAACCGCTACCCAGCCTGACGCGAGTAGTGATCTGGGCCTTCCAGGTAGCTCCCCCCAGTTTATATACTGGCATGATGTGCTGTGATACGGAACACCCCTTTGGCTAGTTTGGGTTAGGTGTCCTGTCTCTGCCTCCTCCAGGCTTCATGTGTCCCTCCTCACTGGCAGAGCATGGGAGACTGAAAAGTCCTTCATCAGAGTAAACATTACTTAGCAACAACGAATGCACTGGTGAGTTAACAGCATTGTTCTCAGGCTGAAGTCAAAAACACAGCACGCACCGGCTACTAGGAAGGAGAAAAAAAGCTGTTACAGCTGAACCCAGGGCAGTATCCACCCCTTATTCCATACCATTCACATCATGCTCAGGTCCCGTTTCTTTTTCAATATAACATCACTTTTTGTCCCAGATATCTATAAATACACCTCACACACAAAGAAAGAGACAGATATTATTCCCTAGTCCACGGATCAATCCCTATGAAGTTGCTGAATTCATTCCATGATGTCAGGCTCCATCTCTTGTAACAGTCTTTCAAGACAGGAGAGACAGTGTGTAGTGTTGGGTTGTTGCCTGCTGACGACACTGCTGAACTCATCTGGTCACTGCTGAGCTCGCCTCGTTTTGTCAAAGTTCATTCTTTGCTGGGATGATGATCAGAGAGATGTCAGTGTCAGTTAGTGGTGACCTGAGGACAGTTCTGCTGCTGCTGCTGGCTTTTCCCATGACTGGTACCTACTAGAGCCTTATACTCGTGAGGGACTGATGTGCCAGGCCATCTGATTCACATAGTCCAGTCAATCCGATTGTCCCCTACTTCCACCTGACTACAGGCAGGGCCCTTCTAATAGTGATCGCAATACTGATCACTTACATCTTCTAGACAGGGATTATTCTTCTTTATCACAGGAGCTGAAGTAAAATCAGCTCTTCCACTCCATCTGGGAACCTGCTCACCAGAGTCTGAAACTGCCATTTTCGTGGGATGACCATCTTTGACCTTTGTTCTCCTCTTCAATTCATGCACCCATTCCTCTGGAACTGAGCTAGGTTTTCCATCCCACTTCCTCGTGTCTTCTCCGTGATCCCTCAGGTAAAACCATAGGCTGGCCTGTGGTGTGTACCTGCCATGTCTTCTTTCTCGAGCAGTAAGGCCCCTTTAGTTAATAGTTGAGATGTGGCTTGGTGCATGTGGGGAGCTGGACAGATCAGCTAGATGGTCTCTCAATTATTTGAACTCCTGGGACAGTTTTTCCACAGCTGAATTGATGGAAGAGGTGAGATTGTCTTTGATCTCTCGGAGTTGACAAATCACTTCATCCACTGTTGGTGTTTTATGTCATGCCAGGGCATTGATGCCATTGGGTGGGCATATGATGGTGGTGCACTCCGTGTAAATTTTAGCCACATGGGTCATGTACATTCGACTTCATCTGAATCACCAGATGCATTCCCAGCATGCGGCTTATGATAGATCACCTTTAGAATGGCTGATTCCCTCATGTACTGGATGCATTTCTCTGTCGTGGCCCAGTTGGCTGACTGACTCAACACTGTACTTGTAGGGAAACATTTCCTTCACAGCTGCCAAGAATTGCCTCCAAAGGCTGAGGGACAGTTTCTCTTTTTCAATTGCTTTGTCAATTCCCCCTTCCCTAGCAAGTGATTCCAGCTGCTTGGCTTCTCTACCTTCTAGACCACGACCGTCGACCCCGTTGTCCCAGCACTGGAGCAATCAGGTGACAGTGTGCTCTCCTGGATGATGGCTGAAATCTTTTTGCGTATTCCATAGCTCAGTCAAGGTCCGGGGTTGAGAAGTCACCTTTTCTTCTTCCTCTTCCTCTGATCCACATAATAACAGCTCTTGTTCAGATGCTGTCCCATGTAGTAGGTACATTGGTTCTTCATCTTTCTTCACTGTACGGGTTGCTCTTTGTGCTTCTTGTTTGCTTTTCCTCTTGCATACAGGGGCAACCGATACTGGCACGAATGGGTATACCATGCTTCATCATTTTCATTCTAGATGGATTTCATATTCTGTATGAAAAAAAACCCATAAATAAACGTCACTGCCCCTGAAGAGGGGGCAGTGCTCTGGTACGCTAATGTGATCACTTTATGTTTGGGTCACTTTGTCAGCCATACTTTACCCTTTAGTTCATTGGCTACCATAGAAATACACAAACTGTTCCTGAACCCTTAATATTAAATGTGTGGATTTCACTGAGGAAAAACTACTAACTTTATGTGTGTGTCTTTGATTAGCCTTTTTCCTCAGCACTTCACTTACATGTGAGAGGATATTCAGCATATTTCTGCATATAATTATACAGACAGATAATTCAAGGCTCACATTGTACTCAGTTCCATAGCTCAACATGATTGCGTTCTATCTAAAATGCTGAAGGCGAATTAGAATGGACAATTACCAAGATTTTATTAGTTCAGTTACAGCTATGTTAGCTTTGAATTTTCCATACTCTGGAAGAGCTCAGTATGCCCGAAGCTATGTTTAAAATCTCCCATGGACCTTGATTGATGTCTTTGTCTCCAGTAAAATAAACAGTTTTACTTCAATTGCATAATTAAGGGAACAATGTCAATGTCAAGAACTGCTGGGAGGACCAGCAAAACAAGACTGACTAGTAGCCAAAAGTTTTTCAGCACACTGAGACAGAGCGTCACAGGTATCTAAACATTGCAAGGAAGAAATGAAATCAGTGTGCTTATGTCAAGTGGCGTTCAAGAACGCAGAGTGAAATTTAGGTACTTGCACTTTACAGATATGTCAGTCTTCACAGAGTTGTAGAATCACAGAATTGTTAGGGTTGGAAAGGACCTTAAGATCATCTAGTTTCAACCCCCCTGCCATAGACAGGCACACCTCAGACCATGTCACTAGACCATGTCACCCAAGGCCCTGCCCAGGTTAACCTTGAACACTGCCAGGGATGCAGCATTCACAGCTTCCTTGGGCAACCTGCTCCAGGGCCTCACCACCCTCACTATAAAGAGCTTCTTCCTTATATCTAACCTGAATGTCCGCTGTTTTAGTTTAAACCCATTACCTTTCCCCATTGCCCTGTTGCTGCAGTCCCTGATGAAGAGTCCCTCTCCAGCATCCTCATAAGCCCCCTTAGATGCTGGAAGGCTGCTATGAGGTCTCCATGCAGCCTTCTCTTCTCCAGACTGAACAGCCCCAACTTTCTCAGCCTGTCTTCATATGGGAGGTGCTCCAGCCCCCTGATCATCCTCATGGCCCTCCTCTGAACTTGTGAACTTGACACCCCCATGTCCTTCTCTGCAGGGCTGCTCTGAATCTCTTCTCTGCCCAACCTGTAGCTGCGTTCAAAACCAGTCTCCTCCAGGCAGGTACTTGTTTCCTCACTTGTTTCCACATATGGCGTGACTGAGCAATAACAATCTGTGTAGCTCAGCAGTTCATTTATTTCTAAACCCAAAGAGATTTCTTAAATTTGCCACCCATCTCCTTGAAAGATCAGTCCACCAAGATTTTAGAAATTTATACAGTCCTTAAGATGCACATATATGCAGCTCAGCTGCTACTTTACCTTACTTTCGGCAAACTTTTAAAGCTTTTTAGTTTAAAAGACAGATGAATGACACAGTCACCACTTGTTTCCTCTGCACCTTCATCTAGACCTTCCTACTCACTCCTTTCTCCAGCTTTCCTTCATGAATACTTTTGATCTTTCACTAAATGAACTAAGATGGATTTGTAAACAATTGTGTTCACAAAATCATGTTTTGCAGTACACTGTTTGCCCAGAGCTCAGTCTCGGGGTGAAGAGAAGTAGCGATATACATACAGAAGAAAAACTCTGCAGGTAGAGTAGCAGTTCACTGAGAGTAAAATGCTTGAGATGGACCTCTCTAACCCTCTTCTTTACAATAATAATTCCAGTAACATCAACAAGTCATTGAATTTCTACAGATTTTTATCAGAATTTAAATGACAAGAAGATAACTCGATACAAAGAAACTTCAGAGCACCCAGGTGATGCGTATTTTAAAATTACTTCTTTAAAGAAATCATCCCTTTTCCTGCAGTCTGTACGCAAGGACAGACTTGATTTTAGTCCACCAGCTTTCACTGTCTTCTTGTTTGCCAGAAACTCCGTTCGGTCCTCCTTGGGTCTTCAGGGCCCCTCATTGTGTCTCCATCACATCTCTAAGCTAGTGTGGAGTCTCTGGGTCTCTGATGAGGGCCTGTACTTGCAGCTTCTCTCATTGCTGTGTGAAGCACCTGCACATGGCTAAGCATCCCGCTGTACAAGCTACTGCCTCTCTATTTCATCTGCTGCAGATGGGAAAAAAATATAACCACAAACATCATAGAACATAAAAGAAAGAATCCCCATTTCTTCCCACTCTTGAAAAAACAATTTTGAGAAGTTGTGTTTGTACAAAAAGTGTTACAACAGACAAACTAATGAGATTTTAGGGTTTTAACGTTTCACAGGGAGAAGTCCTTTTTGTGCTCTTTGCTCTGTTAAACCAAAACCAGATCCACAGCCATTCTTTTTTTCTCCCAAATGAAACAGCTTGATCAACACGTCTATAACTCAGACATCTGTTATAATATTTTATTCTAGACAGTTATTTTTTGTCTGTATTATACGTGTGAAGATCAGTGAATGGTGAACTGCAACTATCAAAGTTCTGTCAAAAGAAATACAATCAGAACACACTAGCAGGATTCTTACTGCTAATATTCTAGCACTAAATTAAAAAAGAAACCAGAATTAAATCATGTGCCTTAATCAGGTTTGGTAAACGTGAAAGAATGATTCACTTTCTTTTAATATGCTCCTTTTTTTCATTCACAATATCAGCTAAGGAAAATTATCTCTTACCAAATTTTGACACGGAGGGACTGTCCTGGGTTCAGCAGTAGCAGTCGCTTTTCTCCTTCTTAGTAGCTGGTGCAGTGCTGCGGTTTTGACTTTCAGCCTGGGAACAATGCTGATAACACTGATGCTTTTAGTCGTTGCTAAGCAATGTTTACTCTGACCAAGGACTTTCGGAGTCTCATGCTCTGCCAGGGAGGAGGGGAAGCTGGGAGGAAGCAGAGACAGGACACCTGACCCAAACAAGCCAAAGGGGTATTCCATACCACAGCACGTCATGCCTAGTATATAAACCAGGGGCAGTTACCCAGAAGGGCTAGATCCCTGCTCAGGTCAGGCTGGGTATTGGTTGGCAGGTGGTGAGCAGTTGTATTTTGTTGTTTCCCTCATCGTTGTTGTTATTGGTGGCAGCAGCAGTGGTTTGTGTTACACCTTAGTTACTGGACCGCTCTTACCTCAACCCATGGGAGTTACATTCTTTTGTTTCTCCTCCCCATCCCTCCGGGAGCAGGAGGAGGAAGGGGGTGGGGGGAGTGAGTAAGCAGCTCGTGCTCCTGATTTACTGGCTGGGCTTTAAACCGTGACAGGCACAGGAAAAGTCTAAATGATAGATAGGGCCTGCCCATCAAGCCAGAGCCCAAGTCTAGGTCTTGTGTCTTGGCAAGGACAGAGTTACTTCGAAGTGGAGAGGGAAGCCAGGACCCTGAATGCTTGGTTTCTGGACAAATCTTGAAGTATATTACCCACTATCTGGAAAACGGCAATGAGAGAGTAAAGTCAGAACTGTATTAGGCCTGACAAACTCATCTATATTCTGTATGTGAAGCCATGGAATTTTTGGCCAAGCAAATTTCTTGGTCCTGTGAGGCCATCAGGATCACTCAGAAAAAAAAAGAATCAAAACCTAGGTCTAGTAAAGTAGGATGCCAAAGTTACAGTTTTGTGGTCTTTACTGGGTCACCAGTTCTCCATTTCTCAAGATTCAAAAGCCAGTGTTGACCCTTTCACTTCCTTTCTGGTTCCCAATAGTGCCTCCTTGACGTGTTTGACTTTCAGAGGTCTCTTCTTGCAGCTGTATTTATAGCTGCTGATCAATAGAGAAGTAGTTTTAGATGCTAGACTAAGATGGGGACCTTAGCAGTTTGGGCCGTTGCTTTGCTCAAGCATGGTAATAAAATTTCTTAGGCCTTTAACAGGGCTGTACAGTCTGCCTTGTATGCTTCACATTCAGGTATCGTAATCACAGCTGACATAATGTCTGTCTGCATAAGAAGCTTGGAAAGTGCATCTCCTGCTCTGATATTTACTCTTCAATCCACAGAATGTTTTCCATCAGTTAAAATAATGTAAGCTTTGCATGTATAAGTGCCCCTGTGAAACAAACCATTCTATGAGTCGGGGAGATGCAAAGCCAATTTTCTGTAATATGTAAAAGTTAATGCTTGCATCTTTATGAAAAACAATTTTAATATGTTTGAAATAAGCTCAGTCAACTGTTATCTGGTATTACATATACGTCAAAAAAAAATGAAGTATAGTTAAAACCACTGCCAAATTCATGATGGGAAGTTAGATATAATCAGGTCAGCGTCAGGATTTGAAGAAGAGATAGATTTTTGCAATTTCCTAGTCCAAATGAACACTTCTGAAAGTCAGAGCTTGGTTAATAATGTGATAGAGTGAGATACTGTATCACAGTGTACTTCTCAAATCTGCTGATCACATATTTTACAAGATGTGATTTTGACATTGGCTTACTCTGTTGTTCTCAATTAACAACCTTGAAAAGAGAAGTGTTACTTCTTTTACAATGATAATTAAGTTAAACCAAATTTCTATGTGACTTTTAAATAATACTAATATCAATACTGTAAAAAAAGCTTAGGAATTATGTCACCATCTTGCAAGTTGGAGGAGTTGATGCAAACAGGTTCTTTTGCTAAATTTCTTTGTGATTTTGGTCAGATGGTTTAATTCTGAATCTCTTTCTGGGATAATGGTACTTCCATCTTCAGTAGGAGAAAGTAAAAGAAATAATGTTGAAAAACTGTTATGAGAGGGATATTGTAAATAGCTCTGAGAAAAAAAATACTGTTTTTATTTAGGGATGACAAAAATATTAATCTAGGTTCATATATTTTGGACTCTTCCTCTGTAATAGCTTACCACAGGAAAAAGGGACACTGTTAAAGATAAGTAGTATGTGAGAAATTCAGAAATTCATTGTGTACTTTGGCTTGCTGACTCTGCTAACTGAGCTCCCAAATCATTCTGCTAATTCTAGGCTAAATTTATGCATTTATGTTTATGAACAGAACACCTTCCCCGTAAAGGGGGAGCAAAAGTTGAAGGAATTCCAAAGCTTACCTAGCAAATTCCCCCTAGGGAAGGGGAAATAAAGGTAAACAGTAAAACGTTTGCTTTTCTGTGGTGAACAAAGCAGAAAATATGACAGTTGTTCCACATCAAAGAAATATTTCCTATATTCAGCACCTCAGCTCAGAGACCTTCTGACTACATATGCCTGTATTTCCGAAATTACATCATGTTGAGGAGAAAAAAGCAAACCACAAAGCCCATGCCTGAAACAAGTGGAGGTATATAACATTTTGTACTTTTCCCCTAATTTGGTGTGAAAATTCACACTTTCCATTCCTTTAATTTCCCAGCCAACAAAAAGGGCTCTCAATAAAGCTGCATGATGCATGTTTACGTAAAGATAAAAAGATACTTGCTTTATAGACCTCACTTTTTAATGGCATTTCTCAAGGCTTTTGTTTGTCTTAAAAAGAACAGTCAAAATCATCATAATACAATAGCGTTCACGCAATACACAAAGAAACTAAACCAAGAAACTGTTGTCACACTCGATTTACTATTTGAATTAGCCTGTCTCAAAAGGGTGGCAGACAACAGCGGTTTTTATTATTGTCTTCAGTGTGATCAGAAAACTGCAAGCTGATTAACCAAGCTGTTTACTGCAAAATGCTCATTTAAATTATGCTAACGTAAAATTAGTAGATGCATTGATGAATACGCTGTGGTACAGAAGACCCGCTGGTTTTGTTTTCTATTTTAGAAGACAGTCAGAGTAGGAAATACTTTAGCCTTTTGAAGGGGTCGGTAACTATGCTAATCATGGTGATTCAGTCAATGTGACATTGAAGTTTTCAGCAAGTTCTTACAGGATCATAGAATCATAGAACAGTTTGGTTTGGAAAGGACCTTAAGATCATCCAGTTCCAACCCCCCTGCCATGGCCAGGGACACCTCCCACTAAACCATGCCACCCAAGGCTCTGTCCATCTTAGACTTGAACACCGCCAGCGATGGAGCATTCACAACTTTCCTAGGCAACCCATTCCAGTGCCTCACCATCCTAACAGTAAAGAACTTCCTCCCTATATCCAATCTAAACTTCCCCTCTTGAAGTTTGAACCCGTTACCCCTTGTCCTATCACCACAGTCCCTAATGAAGAGTCCATCGCCAGCATCCCTATAGCCCCCCTTCAGATACTGGAAGGCTGCTATGAGGTGTCCACGCAGCCTTTTCTTCTCCAGGCTGAAAAGCCCCAACTTTCTCAGCTCATTTTCATACAGTAAAGAACTTCCTCTTTATATCCAATCTAAGCTTCCCCTGTTGAAGTTTTAACCCGTTACCCCTTGTCCTATCACTACAGTCCCTAAAGAAGAGTTCCTCCTCAGTATCCTTATAGGCCCCTTTCAGATACTGAAAGGCTGCTAAGAGTCATCATGCAGTTCTATTAAAATGAAGCAGACAACCATCTATGTCTATGTATGTGCTCCTGACTCCGAATTTTGGGGTGGGAGGCGTGGATCTGGTGTTATACTAGCAGCTCCTGAGAGAACATGGTGATAGCAAAATCCCCAGAGAATAGAAATGGAAATTATAAAAGGTCAGTTCCAGGTCAATAAAAAAAACAACAAACAACCACCCTGAAGACTAAGTAGAAACAGAGTACAGACACAGGGAAGAGGGCAAAGTATTACAGGCAAAGTAAAAAAAACATATAGGAGATAGGAGATAATAAGAACGTATTTATGTGTGTCATCAGTTCAGCTATGTACACAACAATATGTATCTCAGCTATGGATGTCATTCCTGATCACCTCTGTTACTAATGAAAACCAGTACCACGTCTGCGTTCAAGAAAGCACTAATTTTTCCTTTTCTATAAAAGGTAAGGTTCTAAAAAACAAATTAAACAAATAAAGGCTCAGGTTTCTTAATAGAAACAGAAATGCAGAAAATCCTACAAAGATATACGTTTATTACTGGGCCATTTAGAGTATTCAAACATAGAAGTACGAAACTTGCAGTTGGTGCAAAATTATTTTGGGTAGTCAAAAGTAAAAGAAAAAGAAAGCCACAAAGACATACAGAAGAATGCAATGATTCTAAATGACCATGTAAAAAAATGAAAGATGAAACTAAATGCTAATAAGCAAGTATTAATGAAAAAAAAAACAAAAAATATAAACTTGAATATATATTACAAGTCTGAATAAATTGAAACATTAAGTGTCTGTCCTTGATAGTGCAGTTGATTGAATGAACACTTAAAAAGACATGTTGTAAATAATGTCTTTTTCCAGCTATTCCGTCCTTCCTGACGCAATAATGCATGTATTTGTGATTCGCAAGGATGGTTCAGACAGAATTCCCAGTAAATGGATTCTTCACAAAACCATCTCTAATTATTTAATTACTTGCTATTC
This sequence comes from Myiopsitta monachus, assembly GCA_017639245.1. Classification (NCBI taxonomy): domain Eukaryota; kingdom Metazoa; phylum Chordata; class Aves; order Psittaciformes; family Psittacidae; genus Myiopsitta; species Myiopsitta monachus. Next base: position 38,977,661 of record CM029927.1, read on the forward strand.
TGCTATTCCTAGGTCACCTAAGTTGTCTATAAGATCAATTCTGTTCTCTTGATGGATTTCACATGGGCTTTCCATATTTCCGAGTGGCAGCAAACCGAACTCTTACTGCAGCGTTAACTCTTTTACACAGCATATGCCCTAGAGAACTACCAGAAACACCAGAAAAGGCAATTCCGAGCTGGGGGAGTCAGCCACCCTATGGCTCTGCTATACATTGTCTTCTATGCTCAATTAATTGGAGGCAGAGAATAGACAGAAGTATAGCTGACAATTTAATAAATACCCCTACATTTTGCAGCTTGACCTGCAGTATTTCAGCCAGATTTGCAATCCATTCCCCCTACAATGCATGCCAGCTAGAGCCTTGAATGCATCCACGACCCTCAAGAGTTTGGCTGCTGGTACCCGAGGCTGGTTCTGACACAGATCAGCTCGCTGACCAGGGATCAGCCTGGTCACTGTAGCATGAAAGAGATGAGAGATGAGAGAAGCTTTGTTTGGGCCCCCACCTATGTGCTCAGGAGCTTCTTTCAGTCTCAGTTCCTGGCCCTAGGTCCTTGCCTGTGCCGTATTTCCTTTGAATGCTTATGATAACCAAAGAACTTCCCTATAATTAGAAATTAATACCTTCCACAAAAAAAATTCTGAAAGAAACCACAGACACAGTGGCATTTCTTCCCCAGGTCTGTTTTGTGCTTTCTGTAATGTGTGGTATCTCCCCCTAAATGTAAGCAGGAAGAAGCAGCAATAAAAATAAACCCCAGTAAAATCTAGAGATCTGCAAGTCTTAAAGATTGCACTTCCTTCATATTCTGTACACATGGGCAAATATGAATTTGTTTCATATTCCTATGACCTTTAGCATTCATGCTAATTTTCTCTACTGTGTACTGGTACAGCCTCATTTCTTTCTTTTATATATGAATCACATCCTTCCCAAGTAATTTGTTGTCTGTAGCAAAGGTTACTTGAGCCATACTTTGCAGCTCTGCATTCTGACAGTTTTTTGTTAATTCAAATACACTAATTCTACTGTGAGAACTGGTATCACCATGACCTTTCCATCTTCTGCTTTTTAGTCCCCATTCCCTGACGATTTCCATGCAATTTGGTATAGCTTAGACTTCATTGTTCTACTTGACAGCGCTACTCCATTGCACACTTTCTTCCATATTTAATGGAAGTTTTATGTAGCTCAGGTCTTGACTGCAGTGTGCAATTTTTTGCTACAAGCTGACTACAATGTCTATGTGTTTGGGAAGATGATTAGAAAAAGCTAAATTCTCTTTCCTCTCTTCTTCCTCCTAGAAAGAAAACGCATGATGACTAACAAAGGGGGGAAGTCTCTGATAATACTTCCAAAATGTATATATTCTTTACATGCAGAGCAAAGCTGAAAGTCCAGGCAGTACCATTTACGTCCTCATGTTCGTGTGAAACAGGCTCATGTTTCTTTCAACGTGACTGTTGCATAAGTGAAGGATAAACAATGCAAGTAAGGTTCAAATTTCCGTTGAACATTACAAATAAAAGACCCGTAAACACTGTACAAAGTGTTATAGATGAATGTGAGGGTAGAGTAAGGTACAAAAAAGTATTTTGAAATTAAATTATTCCAAGCATTAGGCTTCTAATGTTTCATTCCCTTTCAAAAATGTGCAAACTCTTTGAAAACCATTAGAATTTGTGTTCTTAACTCACAAAGGCAATTTCAGGATGTCTGCAGTAAGATGCATAGTGTCTTGAAAATGTAAAAGAAATGCTGCACTGCTAAATATAAGCTTTTAAGTGTTTAGCAACTGTAATTTGAAATGAGATATATTTGAGTACACAATACCTTCCCCTGTATATCCTCTTCTGCTCCTTTCCCTCAAGAAGAAAGAAGCTGATACCGATTCTTGCTTTCTGAGATGACGCTGTTTTGGAAAGAAAATAACAGTTACTACTAGAGCCCTTGCTATCTTTCAGGTTGAAATTTGAATGGGCTTAAATCCTAGAAGTAGCCAGGTCTGGGCTTCACAGCTGAGTGATTCAAACTGTAACTTTTTATAGTGCACCATGCTAATTACGATTTGCTCTTGAAAGAATTTCACTTTAACCCACTTTATACAGACCCCAATATCTGAGATGCCCTGTGGTTTTTTGCTGGTTGGGTTTGTGGCTTTTTTCCCTTTTTTTTTTTTTTTGACTCTTCAGCTTTTTAATTTCCCATTGCCTCTGGTTGGTATTAAAGGAAAGATTTTTAGATGTGGGTAATTGCTCCGTACTGCAGCCATAGTACGGTAGATTATATAAGAACGCAATTTTCCTTTCAAGATAATTTAATATAGAAAATAGGGTGAAGAACCTTTATGCATTGAAAACTTTCATTATTCGGAAGTTCTGGTAGTTTTGACATTGGATCTTGTCTGTTTTCCTTGGAAAGATGGTAATGCGCTACATAGGCTGTTATACAGAGAGTTCAACGAAATCTTTCTGTATTCAGTAGCTACTTTGTTGACGGCAGTTATGTCAGACAAGATATTTGTGTCACTCAGGTTTAAATTAGAAGTCAGACAGTTAGAATTGATAGAGCTACTCTAGCATAAAATAGAGAAAGATGGGACTCCCAGAGGTAGTAAGCACAAGTGCCACCTACACACAACAGTAAAAATAAGGGGCAAAGTGAAGGGTTTGGATGGAATTTCCAAAACAACATAAAGCTTTTCTTGTCACTTCATGAAATTTGCATTGACCTACCACTCAAGCCTGTCATGGTCAGTCTGGATGGGTTGAACCACCATGAAGCTTGATGTCATTGGCAAACTTGCTGAAGGTGCGCTCAACCCCTCTGTCCATGTTGGCAACGAAGATGTTAAACAGCACTGGTCCCAGTTAGCAGCTCCTGCGGGACACCACTCATCACTGATCTCTACTGGGACCCTGAGCCATTGACCACAACTCCCTGAGTGTGACCATCCAGCCAATTCCTTATTCACTGAGCCATCCATCCATCAAATCCACGTCTCTCCAATTTAGAGACCATAACGCCGTGCACGACATTGTCAGATGCCTTGTGCAAGTCCAGGTAGATGACAGATTTTATGGAGTTCAAGGGCATATTTCTTTATTGTAGAGATTCTAGTCTTTAACAACTAGATGAGAAATTAGTTTAATCTACAGTAATTGACTACATAATCACTATCTTGTAATGTGAGACAGAAAACCCAAGTTGCAAAAATAAAGCTTAATTTAAGATTATTGCATGCTGAAACTCTACTTCAAGGGATAAAAAATGTCAGAAGAATTGGGGGATGATCCGACAGCAAAAAGCAGTTCTTTGTAAAATGAGATAAAACATTGGTTTCTAAAGGTTAAGATGAAAGGGTACCTGACAGTCAACGAATAATGGCCGTCCAGGATGCTGCATATTTGATTCTCTTTTCCTTGAACAGGACAGTATTTTACTCTAATAAATAAACAGACCACCTTTGGACAGACAGTCTTTACTGTGCTGGAATCTATCACTCATCCTCTGGTTCATCTCACCCTTTGCTTTACTTCAGTCTCACTGTGCAAAATACATTGCTTAGAATTTCACTCAACCCAACACTACATTTTGTCTATCTAAAAATTATGCTAGCTATGTGCTTTTGACTCTGAATCAGAGATCATAATTCCAAGGCTTTTGTTGCGGTTTTAGCCCTAAGTATATAAAGTGTCATGGGTTCAGCAGCAGCAGTCATTTTTCTCCTTCTTGGTAGCTGGTGCAGCGCTGTGTTTTTGATTTTGGGCCTGGGAACAGCGCTGATAGCACCAGTGTTTTCAGTTACTGCTTGGTAGTGTTTTGGTCTGGCCAAGGACTTCCTGAGTCTCATGCTATGCCAGGGAGGAGGGGAAGCCAGGAGGAAGTGGAGACAGGACACGTGACCCAAAGTGACCAAAGAGGTTATTCATACCACAGCATGTCATGTCCAGGATGTGAAGACAGAGAGCAGAGACCCAGAAGGGTGTGGTGGTGGTGCACTGGGGGGTTTGCTGCTGGGGGGTGCACTGGCTGGGTCAGGCTTGGGGAGCAGCTGTATTCTCTTTCTTTGTACTTCTCTGTCATTATTATTACTGGAGGTAGCAGCAGTGATTTGTGTTATACCTTAGTTACTAAACTGTTCTTATCTCAACCTGTGGGAGTTACATTATTTTGATTCTCTTCCCCATCCCTCCAGGGCTGGGGGAAGGAAGAGAAGTGAGCGAGTGAGTGAGTGAGCGAGCGAACTGGCTTAAACCATGACAAAAGTTGTACAGTAATCCAAATACTTGGAATTCTGAGTACAAGAAAGGCATGAACCTGTTGGAGCCTGATCAAAGGACTGGAACACCTCTTTTCTGAGGAAAAAGCTGAGAGATTTGGAGTTGTCTAGCTTGGAGAAGACAAGGCTACAGGGCCACCTCATTGCAGCCTTTCAATATATAAAGAGAACTTGAAAGAATGATAGGGACAAACTTTTTAGCAGGACCTGTTGTAACAGGACAAGAGGTGATGGTTTAAAACTAAAAGAGGTTAGATTGAGACTACATATAAGGAAGGCATTTTTTATGATGAGCTTGGTGAAACACTGGAACAGGTTGCCCAGAGTGGTAGTAGATTTTTCCATCCCTGGAAACATTGAAGATCAGGTTTGGACTGGGCTCTGAGCAACCTGATCTAGCTGTAGATATCCCTGCTCTTTGCAGGGAAGGGGGACTAGGTGACCCTTAAAGGTGCCTTCCAACCCAAACTATTCTGATTCTATGGTTCTAAGATTCAGTGTAAACTTAAGGCTAACTAATGCTTGAATACCATGTATAGTTTTGCTTGCAGAACGTAAAACCACATTTAAAATGTATCTTTAAATTCTCCAAGCTATAAATGTATTAGTAAGTTAGGAGATGGCTGCATCGTCTACAATCATGTCTGTGTGAATTATGGTGACATTCATCTAGCCAGCTGGATAAAAGTTGGTAGAAATAATGAAAACACTGCTTTCATAGCACTGTCATCTAGATAAAATGCTCGCTTCTAGGCAGAAGGGCTAAGATACTATAGATTGTGCTATATGTTATGTTAATATATTTCCAAGCAAATGTAACTATATGTCTTTGGCCTTACAGATTTTCATGGCTGGCTAATTTGCAATGCAGTGAAAGATATGTCTCTTTGTTCACAGAAGACAGACTTCAAGAAGCTTAAGTCTTACTGTCATTGAATAAGATACGAGGGCACTCACAAAAAATATTTAGACTATGGAAATGTTACAGATTCTTAGTAGTAATAGATGAATACACAAGCTGAGAAGAAGTAAGCAGGTAGATGGATAAAAAGTGCACGACTATCATGCATGCTTGTGCAGAAAAACCAAACTGAGACTGTTGTACTGCAAATCCATTTTAACACATATCAGCACTGGAGTAGCAATAATCACCAAAAGAATTTGTGCATTTAAAGATATTAGTAGCTAGATGGAGAAGGGATCACAAGTCCTTGTTATGCTTTCATTTCATTAAAATGGTAAATTAATGTTCTATTTTAAAAAATATTTACACGGTAGAGATGAAGTCTGAGATAATGTAATGTCTGTAAACAGAGACCATAGTGAAAGGCCACCATCACTATCCAGAAAAGTTATCTCCAGACAGCTCTGGATGCCAAACTTTCCTTATAATTGTTACCTCTTTTCAACTCCCATCATTTAGCACTGCTATCAGTTGCTAAGCAGCTAAGCTTTTATAACATTTTAGTTTCCTGTCAGCTCAGCTTTGAGAGATCAGGACATAGAGAGGTCTCAATGAAATTTCAACCATGTGGTTGCATAATGATCATGACCTTACTTTCAGATTATAGAAGACAATATTTTCCTCCAAAGTCAGAAATAATATATTCTTATACTCCTAAGAAACATAAAACTGTGTAATAAACAATTATTTTCAACTTCGAGGGACAAAAGTATTCTAAGGAGGCTGAATATGAGAAGCATGTAGTCTCTAAATACAGAGTAGGGCTTCTTTATTTTTACTGCATCAAAATAAATCAAAACCAGCCAAAGAAAGACAGGAAGCACAAAGCCGAATTATTTCCTTACTGTACTAGAAGAAATCTTAGTTAAATTTGAAGAGATCTAGACTTACGAAGAAAAAAAGATGTTGAAGTGTCAGAAAAAAATGTTGGGGTTTTATTTTAACTTTGGTAAATTTAACATATAATAAAATTTTGTAGATGTCACTGCCAAAAGTATTGTGTAAAAATCAAAAGGACAGCTCTAAATCTTTGCAAAGATATGAGGCAGAAAAGTCATAAAAGATGCCAAAGTAATTTTCTGATCCTGTGGTCTCCATAGCTAATATTTATGTAACCAGAGATCTTTTTGATGTCCAGATAGAGTTCATGATGCAATTTATTCAATGCATAAACAGTCCATCCCTTGCACCAATGTTTCTTCATCTCTTCTTGCTAACAGAATAGCTTAGAAGAGCCATTCTCATGAAAGATTTAAACAGCAAACTTTTTGAAGTGGGGGCTTAATCAGAATTCTGTGTATTTGATTAGATTCTTCTGAGGAGATTACACCTCTTGAGGCAAAACTATGGTTTAGCTATTTAGAGGGTTGAGTGGTAAGAAATGATGAATACATACTTCATTCTTTGAAGTGTTTGCAGAATGAGAGAACATATGGAAACGAGATCTTATTTGCCTGACCCAGCAACCTAATTTACACCTATGCATTTGTGCTTAGATTATACGTGTGTATTCTAGGTAACAGAGGCCAGGGATTTATCCTGAGTCTTATGCCATGTATAAGACTGGCTCAAACTCATGCCGCTTATGCATGGGTCACTCATTAGAAATCTTCCTAGAGATAACTTACTGGAGCGACTGAAAGAGAGCCAGGTAGTGAGGTAGCAAGTAATGAGATCATTAGAAGTCTGCTACTGAGCTCATACTCTTCTTATAATCAGTTTACCACCATCAACATAGCCAGACGTGACTTCTGTATTGAAAGGAAAAAACCTGCTCCTGCGCATGATGTCAAGTATTGGTTTAGAGCTGTCTACATTGTTTGTTAGAACTTTTCTTGTCGTGGTTTTGGCTCCTTTTAACTATTACTCCTTGAATGATATTTGATCACATCTCAAAGCGATAGGACTAGCAGTGAGGAGGGAACTTAATCATAGAAAAATTGTCATTAAATGCCAGTTGGCTTCTGAGCCAGAGGACATTCTCTGAGAAGCCTAGCTGCGTGATACAAAACAGTTCATAACGGCAGAACCTGCCTAAACTTTCTGTGTCAAATACCTTAAGTGAACTCATGTGATATCACACGGCTGAAGTTCATTGAAGCCAGGTATTGCTTAGGAAAACTGCCAGTTAGACAGTAATAATACTTAGATTCATCAAACTCTCTTTCCTACTTTGGCAAATAGGGCAGATAACTGCTTCACTTTGGAGTGGGGGATTGTTCAAGTAGAGCTTCTTTGAACAAGGATGTGAACACACACTGATCTCTGAAGCTCATTGTAATTCCTAGCGTATGTCAATTATGTTATATAGTCACTGATCAAGTTCTATCTCAAATTCTGTGAGAATTTGAAACTCCTAGTTTAGTTTTAATATCACCTTTTGAGTGACATGTATATGCTTCTGTGGCAAGGTCTGCCAAATATATTAGAACATTTGAAGTCTGCTCCTGCCCTCTGTCTTCCCCAGTTCATTAGTGTGTGAATTTAGAACTTTAACAATGTCTTTGAATATCACACTCCACTCGCCTAAATCAAAAGGCATTCACAGGTGTCTACAATTGTTAAAATTACTCTTGCACAAGAGCACCATGAGCATATTGAAGAACTTGTGCTGCTGTAGAAAACAGAAGGCTGCTTCTTTCAGGTAAAAAATACTAAATAGAGCAAGAAAAGAAAGCATAACCGCAGACAAGCTTGACTTCTTTTATTCTTCATGTCTTGCTAAGAGTCAATGAAAAGATACAATGATTAATGGGTTAAATTAATTAACAAATTAGATTAAAGATCTAAGTGCTCACATAGCAAATTAAGCTATTACCTATAGAAAGGTACCTAGTATACCTTTTCCCTAGTAGTATCAGCCCACAGTTAAAGATTCTTCTGCATTTCATAACATTTTAAATTCTTAACTTGGCTTACATACTTGCATTTCTCTGTACTTCTCTTAAAAATGATTTCTCTTCAGCCAGAACTTGCATTTTCTGGTATTTAAAACCTGTCATGTCCTACAAAATGTATGCATAAGGTTTGATATATGAAATGCTGAAATCAATTGAAATATCTCAATTCACTTCATGAAAATTATTAAACCCTACAGGAAGTTTTTTTTCCATTAGTCATTTATGGAGCAGCTTGTTAGGTTTCTAGTCCTTAAGGTTTCTGTTTTCTGAATTTCTTCCAGTTATCAACATAGTTTGTAATGGAGCACCTATGAGTAATCATCTCTTGGTGAGTGGGCTTTACCTGAAGATGAGAAGGGAAGGAAGAGCAAGTTTATCATTGGCAGCTTGCTTTTCTTTTTCCTGTGCAGCTCAGTTTGACTATTTTGGTGTCATTTGGCTGGCTAGATAGCTTGTGAACTGCTGTCTAAATTGGTATTTATACAACCCTGCCTCCCCTGGAAACACTAAAATCAATCAGAGTACTCATTCATGTGCTTTCAGTTAAGAATGAGAGTAATCCTGTCACACTAAGCACAGCTAAGTACTTCCCTAAATTTTGTAAGGTTCAAGTCTAAGTGAGCTGTAACATTTTCCTGAATTGTATCTATTGTTGGTACCATCTTTTATTTGGCATTTTTATTTGTTTTTCTTTTTTTGACATAGTTTAATTACATTCTGCCTATTATTCTCATTTTGCAACCTTCTTTTTTTCCTCATTTCGATATGTACTTCCAGAAACTCGCAGCTGTGTTTCACGTGCAAGTTCCACCAACACACTGTTTGTCTGCTTTTCCAGACTATTAATGAGACAGAGTTCAACTGACAAAATCATAGCTGAACCAGTGCAAACGGCAGAAAAAGTTCACATTGAAATATGCAGATATCACCTAACATCAATATACACTTGCAACTGTCTAGGTTAATACTTGAAGCACATGTTATCATTATGTATCACTTGTTAGCTACTTCTTCCGGTTAATTTCTTCTCTTATATAACTCTATTACTTTGACCTGGGAGTCTAAATTATACAAGAGCTTCAACTTTTTAAAGAAGTATTAAAAATAAGAAAATTAATGAAGCACCTAAAGTGGTTGTAAAATGTCAGAAGAATCATACACACATCAGACCGACTGATTTTTTTTTATATATAAAATATTTTTTCCTGCTATGATAAAGCAGGAATGATAAAGACTTCCAAGGACACGAAACATGTTCTCTATTCCTTAAAAATGCTTGGGAAATAAAATGGAAAATTTCCTTAAGTGATTCTTAAAGCACTCTTAAGAAAGCACACTTAAGAAAGGTTAGGAGTAATGAAAGGATTAATTGTAGAGAATTAATCTCCAGTTCAGAGATGTGAGTTTATTACTGTGTTAGGTGCCATGTTGCAACTTCATCTTAGTGTTAGTTTAAAAGAATTAACTGTTTTCAATGTCATCTTCTAATTGTCTTGCAAGCGCTGTTATACCAACAGAACTCCACTGTACCGAGACAGTTATTCCATCTGGTGGCACAGAAAAGTTTTCTGTATACTGTCTACAGCTTTAAGGAACCAGTTTTACAATTTAACACATTTTACTTCATGGTCCCAGTATTGAATCAAACTATTATTTTTCTTCCTCTGACAAATCTATATATGATTGATTAACAGCCATGGTTCTAAATGATTTCTCAACCATTTTTAGCAATAGTGGTTAGACCAGATTGCCCAGGTCTGTGTCCAGCTGGATTTTGAAATTTACTGCCAGGGACTAGAGATGTTACTTACCTCTCTGGCAACCTGCTTCAGTGTTTGACACCATCACAAGAACCAAGTATTTTTTGTGTGTGTGTTTAAGTTGAATTTTGTGTATTTCAGAGTCTAATCATCACCACTTATCTTCATTGGGCAACACTGAGAAGAGTTTGGCTCTGCCTTGCTTACATCACTCTTCCACTTGACAAGATCTCTCTGAGCCTTCCCTTCTCCAAGCTGAAAAGTCTCAGGTCTCTCTGCCTCTCATCGTATGACAGCTGCTCTAGTCGCTTTGTTCCTATCTTTTTGGGAGAGACCAAACAACCAAGAGGACAAGAAGAAGACTACCCATAGTCCCCATCCTCTAAGCCTCCATTTGCCTTAAGCCTGTATTCCACTGTGGGCAATGTACCTTTTGTGACCCTTTCTGACATGTGTCAATCGTTGGTCTGCTCTAAAGAGCTGTGAATTTTCTTTAAACAGCCTTCTCTGTAGCCTGTGCTCCCACTGCACTCCCCAGCAAAACTCCCTCCTGCTCCTGCTCCTGCTTGTGGACTGCTCACATGGCAAGGACAAAGGTATATTTACAATTTGGGGTGAATTTATTCAGCCTTCTATTTCTTGTTTCAATTTGCAGCGCTACCCTGCAATCCTCAAAGAAACAAAACGACTCCTGAAGTCAGCGACTGCTCCTGAAGCAAAGCATACGCACACATTTTCCCACAGACATGTTTTGTTTCAAGAGAGGATATATTTTAGCACTGACAGCTGCATGACATACTCTTTACATGCCTGACAAACCTTTCCCCTCGAGCTGAACTAATCCTCCTGCTGTCTTTCCTTGGGACAGGCTCTTCTGGGACCTGTCAGGTAACCATTAATAAAGTGCTTTCTAAGCTCGGAAAAGTCCAGAATTGTTTGCAAGCGTAATCACCACACTTTGCAGATGAAATCGGTTTCTTAAAACAGAAAAGTTTCTTCCATTTCTTTCCGAAGCTTGAAACACTAGGCTCCTGTTGGATCATTTGAATTTTCAAGGTACATCCGTGTTAAAATTGCTACTGTGCAGAAAACAAACAACCAAACAACCAAACAAGTCATGGTACTTATTAAAGCATGTCAGTAACATCTGCATTTCGAAATATCTTATTACTGGATTTTTAGTATGAAATAAATGTGAAGAAGTTTCTGAATAGCCATGCAAGCATTTTAATACAAAAAGTACAAAAAACCCCAACAAGTCAATAGAACAAAGATCAAGTAATTAGTACCAAAACCCAATTCTTTTTCTCCCGAGTGGAACCCAATTTTCCAAATCAACCCTGCTGCTCATGATAAAATTTTCAGCAGACTGACACTTTGAGTGAGAGATTCAAATCACTCAGGAACAGTAGACCTGTCCAAGTAAAACTATTTCTTGTCATTGTTTACAGAGAGTAATCAATGTATTTTAACACAGGAGCCTCAGCTGATTAAAGCACATTCAAATCTGAGGCCAAGAAAATTGTCCAGTTTTAACAATCTGTTTTGGTTGCTTCATGAATTATATCACTAGACTAAGTGAAAATCATTTTGCTCCTTTCAGAGATTGATTTGAAGTCACTGAGCAAAATCAATGGAGTATCTGACTCAAGTTATATGGTAGTGCTTGTAAAGATACAGGAAAAAACTTGAACAGCACACATTCAGCAAAGGTTTGTTTAAATAAATCATAGAATCATAGAACCATGGAATCATGGAATCATAGAATCATAGAGTGGTTTGGGTTGGAAGACACCTTAAAGATCATCTAGTTCCATCCCCCAGTAAAATGAGTATGTGCTCAAACCTGTGGCACACTTTTAGAGATATGTTTTTGAAATATATTCTTGAAGTTATTTAGAACCTAAATAATAACAGAGGAGCGCACTCTTCAAAAGGAAAATGTACAGTTTTAGTCCTGCAATGTTCTTGCGTGATAATAAAAAGATCAGTGCTTTCATAAGTATTCTTTTTGTTCATATTCTTAGAAAGCATGTTTCTATGCAGGGGTGGTTTGTGCACTTTCTGCCTAGTTGTGCATTTACAAATGGTCCTCCTCTGAGAACTTCAGCAACTATAAACATCTGGGGGCTTTTTCCTAGTAATTCAAAAACTTCTGAAGCTTTTCTGCTTTGTTTTGAGGACTACTTTAAAGTGTTGAGGTTTCTTCAATTCTAATAAATACGTTGGTTAAGATAAGAATATTGAATAAGCAAATAATTGATGTTAAAATTTACGGGGACATTAATCAGCATTTTTTCTAAGCACTTTCATTTTTTTTTCATAAAATTCTTATGCTGCTCAGAGTTAGGAAAACCCTAAAGGAAAAACCTAAATGAATTGCCTAGAGGAAAAAAGCCAAAATGAGCTGTTTAGTTACTATGCTTATGTATTATTTAGAATATAGATAGCATAAGAGACGTCACATTCCATTTCCAGCCTAAGGAAAAGATCCATGGCTTCAAAGCATTTTGTAATTCTGAGTTCAGGTTGCTGAATTTGTTCATTTTGTTTGAAAATTAACAGTTAAATATTCAACTTTGAAGTTAATCGTTGGTATCCATTTGCAGTCGGCATTACATGACATACTGGGAAACAGATACAGAAAAAAATATATGCTTATAAAAAGGGGCTTATTTGATTGTTTATTACTTATGCTGTTGCTTGTAAAAAGATGTTGACTGGTACTAAATCTTTCAGGGTTATATAACATTTCATTTATGGGTTAGACTTAGAAAGAAGAAATATCGTTTAAATCAATACATGGTGATATACCAATATATATATGGAGAGAAAGATGAGAACCCACACCATACAAACCCACAAATATAATATGTCATGGTAATATCAAGGTACTTACATACACCAATATCTTTGATTTCTTAAACTGCATATAGTTCTCTACAAGTTTCAAGCATGTGTGCCTTAAGGGAAAAAGAGGAAGGAGAGAGGGGGTGAGAAAAAAGAAAGAGAACAACACTTGAAAAAACCGTAAATGTCATTGCCATGATGAAAAGCAGCTTGACAAGACATCCTTCATTTCCTTCACAGGCTTCCATGGCTGTTTATCCATCGCAAAATCATTGTGTCAGAGTATTTTGAGAACTTCAAACCTTCGCAGAATTCTTCTGACAAGAAGAGAAAGAAAAGGCAAGCAAACACTGCTATCCAACAGTTACCTGTCTCACTTTTATATCTGCTATTGGCTTGAATACAATTTAAGTTCAAAAGTTAGTTGCTTGAATGTGAACAAAACTATTATTTGAGTTAATATATGCATCCAGTATATTAAAAGCTTGACGAAGTTCACAAATTTAATATAATTTTCCCAGTGTCCATATAATATGTTAACATCATCCGGTAGAAGCTTCTGTGCATTAAGATCCAAAAGAAGATATAATGACTACTTCTGCTAAGTAAATTATGTGTTCATTTTCTTTTATTTTTCCTTTTTAATTAAGAGAAGTTTCATAAATGTTATCCTTTTGTATTTCTGTGTTCCTTTGTACAAAAAGGAGGATTTTTCTGTCATTAATTTATTTTTATAACATAGCTTGTGACTAAGTAAAGAGTACCTTTATGGGCAGGGGGAGGTACTCATCAACGGCAACTTTAGCCAAGAATCAGGTCTTGAAAAAAAGGAAAAGAGGAGAAAAAAATATAAACCTAAACTAGACTTCTGCTTCTTAAGTGGCAACATCTACACAACAGCAAAGCCCATAGAAATGAAGAACGTGTCAAAATAATGAGTTTAACTGTTAACTTCAAATTTTTGTCCTGTAGTTCTTATGATTTCTAATCAGCAATAGAAAAACACAAAGGTATAAACTGAGAGTCACGGAGTCTTGAAATTTCTTGTTAAATACTGAGAGATTAAAAGTACTCATTTGTTTCTTTGGAATGTTTTGTGGTTGGTATTTCTTTCTTTTTTTTTCTTTGGTGTTTTTTCTTTCCCCCAAGAAATTTAGAAATCCCTCTGAATAAAGTTATAATTTTAAGGCTGGAAAAAGGACATTGACTTCTTTATTTAAAAAGCTATTTGCTTTGCGTGCTACAGGTACACTTTGTACAAGTAGATTTAAATAATAGTAGTAAATGTCAAGATCCCTCTGGATGGCATTCCTTCACTCCATCATATCAACCAAACCACACAGCTTGGTGTCATCTGAAGGGGGCCTGTAGGGATGCTGGGGAGGTGTCGTGGTTTAAGCCTCACCCAGGCTAATAACTCACGGAGTTTTACTCATTCACTCACTCACTCACTCCCCCTCTTTCTTCCCCCAGTCCTGGAGGGATGGGGAGGAGAATCAAAAGAATTCAACTCGCACAGGTTGAGATAAGAACAGTTTAGTAACTAAGGTATAACACAAATCACTGCTGCTACCACCAATAATAATACAAGAGAAATACAAGGAAAGAGAATACAACTGCTCACCAAGCCCGACCCAGCCAGTGCACCCCCCAGCAGCGAACCCCCCAGTACCAAAAACCTGACCATGCCGTGCACCCCCAGTCCACTCCCACACCCTTCCGGGTCTCTGTCCTCGTGTTCACATCCTGGACATGACGTGCTGTGGTATGGAATAACCTCTTTGGTCAGTTTGGGTCAGGTGTCCTGTCTCTGCTTCCTCCTGGGGCTTCCCCTCCTCCCTGGCATAGCATGAAACTCAAAGTCCTTGGCCAGGCCAAAACACTACCAAGCAGTAACTGAAAACACTGGTGTTATCAGCGCTGCTCCCAGGCCCAAAATCAAAAACACAGCGCTGCACCAGCTACCAAGAAGGAGAAAAAACGACTGCTACTGCTGAACCCATGACAGGAGGGATTCTTCCTTAGAGACTGCAGTGATAGGACAAGGGGCAACGGTTTCAAAATAAACAGGGGAAGTGTAGACTGGATGTGAGGAAGGAATTCTTTACTGTAAGGGTGGTGAGGCACTGGAATGGGCTCCCCAGGGAAGTTGTGAATGCTCCATCCACAGCGGTGTTCAAGGCCGGGTGGGATATAGCCTTGGGTGACATGGTTTAGTGGGAGGTGTCCCTGCCCATGGCAGTGGGGTTGGAACTGGATGATCTTAAGGTCCTTTTCAACCCTAACTGTTCTATGATTCTATGATCTAAAACCGAAAAGTTTGCTATTTGAAGACCAGAGGTTTGATTTTTAATTTACGAGACTGGTTTTTACCAGGGTACATTCCACTACATTCATTTTAGCTGATCCTCAGATAATTTGGTGTTTTGATATACCATTCAGTCTTTTCTCTATCAGCAATTGCAAAGAAGTCTGTGGTAATCCTGCTTCCGGAATTTGTTGATTCTATTTTGTTATATTTTACTTGCCTTATGCTACACTTGGTTAAGAAATAAATGTGGTTTGTACAGGTTGCAATGACTTAAAATTCAAACCTACACATTCATGTTGGTCTTGTTCTAGCAATGGAGCATAAAATATGGAGGTACACAAATATTAGACAACATTTTAATAATAAAGCTAACATTACACACCCTTTTTGATGCTTGCAACATCTTGTGAAGCAATGCCAATCCAGTCAGTAGTTCTGCTAGATAACTGAGGTAACATACAAAGGCTTCTCTAAAAAAGGGGCATCCATCCTGCTTGCCTGGGTGGTGAGTCAGGACTGATAATGAGGAGCATCAGGCCCCAGTGTTTGGATGACTACCCAGAAGAAAATGGGCAGTCATTAGGTAAAAGAGAATTCTGGCAGGGGGCAGCAGGACCACCAACTCGCAGCCCACTGACTCAGGGAACCCACTAACTCAAAAGAAGGAAAAGACTGAGCATGTGTGCCTGCTTAGCATGAGACGTTAACCAATAATAGGTGGAATACTAATTAACTCCCAACCCATGGACACTGATTTCTTTGTCAAAATGTATAAATAGCTTAAAGTTACAATAATAGGTGTGCTTCATTTGTGGAGACTTCCACTGAGCACCCTGCACAGAATGAACAGTGTCTCCTTTCCAAACAAGACTCTGCATCTTTGTTTAGAAAGCCCCAAATGAGTAACACATTGACCCGTACAGTTTTAAACTGCTATCTCTGTACATGCCATTTAAACTTAGCTAAAAAAAAACCAAAAAGTAAAAAGGAAAGTAGTATAGTAAGAATATTTTCATAATTTTGAACGGTTCTGGTGCCCTCAACATAAAAAGGCCATGGAACTGTTGGAACAAGTTCAGAGGAGGGCCACGAGGATTATCAGGGGACTGGAGCACCTCCCGTATGAAGATAGGATGGGATAGCTGGGGCTCCGGGGAAAGCCTGGAGAAGAGAAGGCTGCATGGACACCTCATAGCAGCCTTCCAGTATCTGAAGGGGGGCTATAGGGATGCTGGGGAGGGACTCTTCCTTAGGGACTGTAGTGATAGGACAAGGGGTAACGGGTTCAAACTTAAACAGGGAAAGTTTAGATTGGATATAAGGAGGAAGTTCTTTACTGTAAGGGTGGTGAGGCACTGGAATGGGTTGCCCAGGGAAGTTGTGAATGCTCCATCGCTGGTGGTGTTCAAGGCCGGGTTGGATATAGCCTTGGGTGACAAGGTTTAGTTGGAGGTGTCCCTGCTCATGGCAGGTGGGTTGGAACTGGATGATCTTAAGGTCCTTTCCAGCCCTAACTATTCTATGATTCTATGATCTTAAGGTCTTTTCCAACCCTAAACATTCTATGATTCTATGATTCCACGATCTTGCAGGTGTACAGGATGTGTGGAAGGAAAATTCATTCTTCTGTTGCCTTTCAGTGATGTATTTTTCAGGCTGCTAATATAACACAGTGAGACAAAGGAGCTGAAAATTGTCTTATAGTTCTAGTTAGCAATGCTACCTTAAACTGTAGGGAAAAAAAAGAGCAATGATAAGAAGATTCTTGAAAACAAGAACAATGCGTAAATATCAAAATACTTTCAGGTTGTTTCCCAGAACTGTTCTCTTTGTAAATGTATTTTACCTATGGTATTATCTTTTCAGCATCGCATACATTTATCCTTCAGTAATTCTACACCATTAATAACCAGTGAGTGCATAAACACTATATTAGAGACATCTTCTAACAAGTATACAGTGAGTGCATAAACACTATATTAGAGACATCTTCTAACAAGTATAGCATTTTAAAAGTAAATATGAAGCAGGTGTAATATTTCCAGTATACACTCAATAGACTTTATTCCTGGCTGGACAGTAAAGTGCAATTTGACACAAGAATTGCAAAAATAGAGAAAGGCCACATTATCAGAGGTTAATGTAAACAGATGGTTCCTCTTGCTGCCTAAAGCGTGGTTAAGCTGTGCTGCCCTCCCCTTCAATATGCAGTTCTATATGTTTTAGTAACTGTTAGTCACAATTGATAATATTGTAGCATTTTACTGATAGAATTGTCTTAGCTATGCATTCCATTGTCCCTTTGGTCTGTATAGTGACTACTCTCAGTTGTCTTACAACCTCTTGCTTGAAGGGTGAGGAGGGAACAGCCACAGGAGGAGATAGCCTGCCTTAGAGAGGTTAATCACACAATGGCAAAATTTAACATCCTAATTAGTGGTCTGACTATGACTCTGTACAAAAGAAATACTGGTAGTATGAAGGGTATAGCTGGAGAAACCAATGTGTTGTCTCTCTGAGTTATTGCCTTTGCCAGTTATTTTCTATCAACATTTGAAGACAAGAGACACTGGGCACCTCAGACCTCCTTAGAATACTGGACATGATATAACTACATTGGGTGCTTTTCTCCAGTTTGAGATGTTTGAATGCAACCACCAAAGGATGTAGGCTTTCTCTAAGCTTTCTGAATACAGCGTAGGAGAAATAAGGAATGATTGTCACTTGATCTAGACCCAGCTACATTAATACAATATTTTAAACAGTGATGCATGCTGTTGAATATTAGCCTACTTACCAGCAATGTGCAGTGACAGTGTTCCAGGCTTTGCAGCCTCTATACAGGCTGTTTGTACTGTGTAGCCTTAGGCATTTAAGTAAGAAGTCAGCTTTGACTTGGCTCTCTATACCATTAATGAAGACAAAAGGATCATTCAGAAGGGATTCAGAACAGAAGCCTCCAATTACGCTTAAGTTAAAATGTCATGCTGAGAGAAGTCTAGCTCTCATTTAAAAACGTATAAAGGACATGTGAACATGTGTAGAAGACATGCAAAGAATAGGTAAGGGCAGTAAGGACGCAGCTATCATAAGTGTCTTAAAGCAGACAACTGAAGCTAGTTTGTGTACACATCTTCCCATACTTCTGTGAGATGCCAAACCATAGATCAAGCATGGTGGAAGATACCAACCCCGGGAAGTCAGTTATGAGAAGACAAAGACATGTACGTGGCAGAATTAATACTTACTTTACAAAGTCTTCCACTTCCCAGTAGTAGGCTGTAACTTCATTTTGCTACTTCGGAAGATAAAATTACACCATCTTTGGAGGTGAGAGTATATCACTGGTCTAAGGACTATGAACAAGGGAGACAAGATTTTCTAAACTGCTTGGACCCACGCTAGTTTTGGCTGGGATAAATGCAATTGGCTTCATAATAGCTAGTATGAAGCAACATTTTTGATTTGTGTTGAAAACAGTGCTGGTAATACAGGGATGACAGTTGGTTTTGGTGCCCAAAGTGTGGCTCAGAAGGTTCAGGCTAGTGACAGATTTAATTGGAATGTGCTAGATTGAATAGAGCAGATAATGCTAATTTATCGATTATGTCCAGGCTGGTGATACCCACTCCCTGAGATCAGGGGGAAGGAGACCTTCTTCATTAAACCGTGCAACATCAAATGATACGTAATTGACATTTTCCAAGACCTCATTTCGGAATATATTTATATAAGTATTCAGATACTTTTTTCTCTATCTCGAAAGTAGTATTTCAATTGCTAGTGATCTAGACTAGCTAATGTTTCAAAACAATCAGAAAAGAAACATTGCCATACTGAAGTTCACATGTTAGAATCATTCCCACAGTTCAGGACAAAAGCAATCCCCTGCAGCTATGCCTTTATATAGCTTTACTGTAGAGATGTTATTACTGCACATAGATAGGTTTCAGCCATTTTTAAGTACTCTTTCAGCAACATTGGGAATGTAATTTTTTATTACAGCCATGAGTTTTTCTTCTTGGGGGAAGGCAAATTTGCTGTCAGGAGGAATACCTTCTACTGGGTTTACATGGCACATTTTTGCTAGCAGGGGTGCGTATGCGCTGCGGAGGTGACTTCTGCGAGAAGCTGCCAGAAGCTGTCCCCATTTTGGACAGAGACAGTTACAGCTGTCTCCAGGACGCGCCCACCGCTGGACAGAGCTGAGCCAGTAAGAGACGTTGGTCTCTGAGATAATGGAGTTAAGAAACGGTCAAAATGCTGCACAGCAGCCATGAGAGAGATGTGAGAAGATGTGAGAGAAACAGCCCTGCACACATGGAGGTCAGTGAAGAAGGAGGAGAGAAGTTTCTGCAGGTGCTAAAACAGAGATTTCCCTGCAGCCGGTGGTGCAGACCATGGTGAGGGAGGCTGTCCCCATGCAGCTCAGAGATATCCATGTTGGAGCTGATATTCACCGGGCAGCCCATAGAGGACTCAACACCCGGGCAGATAGACATATCCGGAAGGAAGATACGTCCCATGATAAATCCCTGCCAGAGCAGGCTCCTGCTAGGATCTATGGCATGGAGAGCAACCCATGTAGGAGCAATTTCCTGTTAGAACCTGTGACACATGGGAGCCATCCGGGAGCGTTCTTGAAGGGCTGTACCGCGTGGGGGACCAGTGCTGGAGCTCTCTGTTCGTGATGGACTGCACCGTAAGGAAAGGGCACATACTGAAGCAGTTCATGAAGAACTGTGCTTTGTGGGAAGAACCCGCACTGGAGAAGTCTGTGGTGAGAGGAATTTTATTCCAGAGCAGGGAAAGGAGGAAGGAGCAGCAGAAATCAAATGTTATGAAATGACCGCAGCCCCCATTTCCCATTCGCTTGCCCCATCTGGGTGTGGGAGGAAGCAGAAGATTTAGGAGTAAAGTTAAGCCTGGGAAGAAGGGAGGGGTGAGGGGAAACTGGTTTTAGTTTTGCTTTTACTTCTCACTATCCAATTCTGTTGCAATTCAATGGCAATAAATTAATTTCCCCAAGTTAAGTCTATTTTGCCATGATGATAACTGAGGAGTTCTCTCCCTGTTTTTAAAGCTCAGCCCATGAGCCTTTTGTTCTGTTTTCTCCCTTCTGTCCCGTTGATGGAGGGGGGGTGATAAAGTGGCTGGGTGGGCATCTGGCAGCCAGCCAAAGCCAACTCACCGCACTTCTCTAAAAATGAATTTCCGTAGGGAAGAGTAAGACTTACTCATGTAATTGCAGCAGCTTCAGCGCCATGTGAGGAAAAGTTACGGTACTGCCCAGGGGTGAGGCTGTTCCTCCTTCAGCTTTGGAAAACACTTTTCCTCTCCCGAGTTAAAAATTTTCTTTCAGGTTTACAGATGCACATTCACATCTATATACACATATTTCAGGTATCTCCTCAGGTGTTTAAGCTGAGATCCTCAGTGCAGTCCAAGAATATAGGGAAATAATGCAAGGGAATATATGGGAATGCAATGGCGATGAATGTAAAGGAGCATTTGTGGACATCTGAGTCTGAGCTGTTAATACGTCTGGCATTTGTAACAAAGTCAGTGAAATTTCAGAGAGTTACTGCTCCGTTTGCAGTTAGTTATAACTTCTATCCTATTTCTTACCTAAGATATTGCTGATGGTTATTTAGTATTTTTCTTTCTCCTTTCTCCCTTTAATTTTTACTGAAAATCCAAAAAAAAAAAGCCACCCTTCCTGCAAATTAGTTGGATTTCAGTATTTTTAGTTAGTTTCTGCAAAAATCACTTCCCTTTAATGTCAAAGCTAGAGCTTTTCCGTAATATTATCTCTTTCAGCCATCATTTTGGACTTGATATGTCACTAACACACGGTGACAGAATAACACTTCCTAAGCACTTGCGTTATTTGGGCCTGGTGGATGGAATGTTCAAAACCAAATTACTTTACTTATGGCTTAGCTTTGTAGAGGACTGATTACTCAAAACCTCCTGAAGCAGTCTGGCGAATCGTCACATGTATCATCAGCATTTGCTAGGCCCTTGCACAACCCAACTGCAAGGCAGCAAATGCAAAATAATGCATGTCATAGCCATTTTCAGTGAATGATAATGCAAACTCAGGAGAAGTATCTTGTTTAAGTGTGCTTATAAATTGTGCTAAGAAGAACTAGACATGAAGTGTAGTCAAATACAAATCAATAAAGGTGCACATATTTCTTTGAAAGGCATTGCATTATTCTCTCCCCTGACCCCAGACAGACACATTAGAAGTGACTTTTGGTTTTGGTCACAGAGGTCAACAGAAGTAAAAAAAACATGCCAAAGGTGTTTTCTTGGGAGCTGACAAAGTGGGTCTTTCTTCCCTGGTGAATGATAATTTGTCTCCATGGACAGCAAAACCTTAGAGATTTATTGTGAAGTACGGAGAATACAGAGTTGAAGAAAAAAAGAACACAAGGATTTTATCAAGAAAAAGCATTTCCTGTTATCAGCAGCTCAACGTTTTGTGACTTATCCTTGTCCTTTCTGTCCTGCCAGTGCCATCCAATACCCACCCTTAGTTTACTTCACCTGCCATTAGTGTAGTCCCACGAGTGCAGATCTCACCTCTCAAAATCCACTTCTAAAGTGCGACCTCCAGCTCCCAACAAGTGTAAAGAAGAACTGGATTCTCAGACACTTCAGCAGAATAAAAAATGGCTGTGTTTTGAACACAGTGATAAGCAGATGGAAAATGCAGTTCAAGGGTTTTTTTAGCCTAGAACATTTTGTAGAATCGTAGAATCATAGAACAGTTAGGGTTGGAAAAGACCTTAAGATCATCTAGTTCCAGCCCCTCTGCCATGGGCACATGTCAGCCAAGGCTCTGTCCAACCTGGCCTTGAACACCACCAGGGATGGAGCATTCACAACGCCTTTGGGCACTCCACTCCTGTGCCTCACCACCCTTACGGTAAAGATCTTCCTCCTTATAGCCAATCTAAACTTCCCCTGTTTAAGTTTGAACCCGTTACCCCTTGTCTTATCGCTCCAGTCCCTAATGAAGAGTTCCTCCCCAGCATCCTTATATTGTGCATCACTGCTGTTGATTGTTTTCTTTTCCTTTTCTCCTTTTATTTTTATATACTCTCCCCTTGTTATTTCCCTTATCATCACTATTATTGGCGGTAGCAGGGGTGGTTTTGTGTTATATCTTAGTTACCCGGCTGTTCTTATCTTAACCAGTGAGAGCTACATTCTTTTGATCATCCTTCCCATCTCTCTGGGAGCAGGGGTTGTGGGGGGAAGAAGGGACGAAGCGAGAAAGAGACTGTGTAGTTCTGAGTTAAACTGGCTGAGCTTAAACCACAACACAAAGAGGCAGAATTCTATAGGCAGTTAGGAGAAATCTCTGCATAGTTAGCTCTTGTCCTTCTGGGAGATTTCCGCTTCCCACACCTCAGCTGGGAATATCATGCTGTCACTGCTGGGACAAGTGAGGCTGCGGAATTCCTGAACTTTGAGGAAGGCAGCTTCTTTCCACAGGCACTCAGAGACCCAACTAAGAAAGGTGTCCTCCTGGACTTGCTCTTTGTGAATCAAGAGGGATGAATGTGAGGTGTGATGGTAGGAGGCTGTCTTGGCCGCCCTAATCCCAAAGACCTTGAGCTCCAACTTTTGGGTGTCCTGAGGGAAAAGTTCAGCAGAGTTGCTACCCTGCGTATCAAGAGAGCAAAGCTGAAGCTGCAGAGGGACCTACTTGGCAGGGTCTCCTGGACAGGAGCTTTTGAGGGCTTAGGGGACCCTGAGAGCTGCTCGCTTTTAAAGAAGCAGCTTTTGAAAGCACAGCAGCAGCAGTCCCATCGTGTCAATGGGAGTCAAGCAGGTGTAGCAGAAGAGCAGCTTGGAACTCCTCCTGGAACTGGGGCGGGGACAGAAATCGTGTGTGCTCTCTAGAAGCAAGGTCGAGCTTCTTGGGAAGGCTACTGAGCTGCGGCTGACACATGGAGGGGGATGTCACGAAAGGCCAGAGCTCAATTAGAGATGAAACTGGTCAGTGTTCCATAGGACAACAGCAAAAGGCTTTTTGAAGTATGCTAATAACAAGCAGAGGCCTAAGGAAAGTATCAGACCAATACTTTATGAAGATGGCCACTGAAAAGCGGGGATGAAGAAACGAGAGAGGCATTTACTGCCTTTGTGTTGCCTCAGTCTTCAGTGTGCATGGCAGACCTGGGGCTCCCTGGTCCTGAGAGTTACAAGACCATGGCTGCAGGAGCCGTGAGTTCCCACTGGTGGAAACTGCGGTTGTAAGGCAGGAGACCTGGGGGCTGAGGCTGGACATGGGCATCCTGAGGAGAGCCCCACAGGGCTCCGCCCACTCTGGACCCGGGTTCCAGAACCGAGGGCCCAACGGTGCTCCGTTCTAAGCCGGCGCTGCCCCGGCAACGGCCCCAGTGCCTGCACGGACGGTGCTGCCAGCAGCAGCACCAGCGGCACCGGGAGTGCTTTTCTCCTGTCGAGGAGTGCTCCTGCACCGAGCATTAACGCTTTTTTACTTACGCGCCTTCTCGCGGCCCTGTCAGCATGGGGCAGTGGCTGTGCTGCTTTGGGTCCAGGTGGGTTCCTCCACAGCTCGGGGAAGCGCTGGCACAGCCGGGCCCCCCAGCAGCCGCCTTGCTCATGCCTGATGCCATCTGCTCTGCAGGGATGACCCTGGCCCCGAAGAGCGGCATGAGCTTGACCCGGCGCTGCCCGAGCCACTCTTCAGGGAGCGTGTGCGGGTGAGCCAGGGCCGCGGCCAGAGGAAGAAGAGGGACCTCCTCCTCTTCAGAGACACCCTGGTCATCGCCAAGACCAAGTAAGATTAACAGAGCCCCGCTGCCTTTCCTCCAAAGCCCTGTTCCTGGCACCAGGGCAGCACAGCAGGGACAGCCAAGGAGCAGCCCCAGGCCCCCAGCACCCTGCTGCTGGATGCACCTGTGGCTGCGCCCGTGCCAGGCAGGCACTAGAAGGGGGCCAGTGGGCTTGGTCACCTCCAGGTCACTTCCTGCCTTTCCCCTCTGCAGACGTGGCAGCGCCCCGCGCCCCCTGCTCAGCCTGGCCCTGCGCCTGCTGCAGGTGCTGAGTGGCGGGCAAGGCTCAGGGAGCGATGCTGCTGAGGAGGAGGAGGAAGGGAAGGCCAGCAGCTCCCTTGTCTTCCTCTGGCCCTCTGGCTCCTGCGTTGTCACTTTCTGGTGAGTCCCGCTGCAACGTCCCACCAGAGGGATGGGCAGCACCTCTGCCCTGCCCCATGGGGCATCATCCGCTGGGGCACAGCAGGCACTAAGTCTCTTTCTCCTCTCTTGCGGCAGCTCCCGGGCAGTGAAGGATCTCTGGGTCAGCGCCCTCCTTGGGTAAGCCCTGCCTGGCACTGCAGCCTGGGCTGCCCGTGCTCCCATGATGGGGGGTTGCTCCACGAATAGCATGTGAATGATGACAAAATGCCTCTGTTAAGCTGCACAGAGGCACCCCAGAGCTGCAGGCAGAGGTGCCCCCACTGCTGAGAGGGCACATCTGGCAAGGATGCGTCATCCAGCTGTGTCCAGGCAACACCTGCCGGGCCCAATCCTCACCACTCCTGCTGCTCCTGCTCCACTGCTCCACTGCTCCACTGCCGGGCTGTGCCGGCTGTTCCGGGCAGCGTGGAAGCACTCCCCAGGCTGAGAGCAGAGGGAAGAGCTGGCTTGGGTCTCACACAGTTCTTTCTCTGCCCCTTCCCTGTGCACAGACCACCGGAAGGAGTTCAGGGAGCCCGGCTGACCCGGCTACCTTCCATACAGCTGGTGCTGAAGGAGCTGAGGGGCCGTCATGCTGTGAGTGTCCCTGCTGCCTTTGCTCTGCCCCCAGAGGCTGCCCCAGCCCAGCATCACCTGCATCACTCCTCACCTTCTGCTCTTTTCCCCTTGTCCAGGGGACGACACTGGATGCCGGCAGCCTCGAGAAGCTCCTCCAGCGCCAGGCTGAGGTCAGGGTCCCATGCAGTGCAATCTCTCCCATCCCCACCTCTCACACATGGCCAGGGGCTGATGCAGGTCTCCAGGGCCCTTTCTGCTGCGGGACTCCTTGGTGAATGTAGCCCATGTCTTGCAGGCTGGTGCCAAGCAGCTGCCAGTTGTTCCCTCCAGCAGTGAAGGTGGACGTGGCCACGTGGATGGTGAGTGTGGAGAAGACAGGCACCGTTCTCTGCTGCTCTTGCAGGCGGGCACGCGTGCTGCGTGCTGTGATGGGCCTCGGGACCCCTGGGTCCCAAATGATGCCGCCTCGCCCGTGCCTGTGGTGGTGGGGGGGACAGCACGGAGGGAGTCAGGGAGCCCTCTCCTGGTGCTTCTCCTCCATGGCTCATTGCTCTGTTTCCCTTGGCGGCAGGCGGGACCCGCCGGAGCAGGAGGAGGCTGCCCTGGCCATTTGCCCGGCCAGGGACCTCGGCTGCAGCAGGGGCATCGGGGCCATCGGGCTCTGCTGCTGTCGGAGCTCTGTTTGGCCGGCCCCTGGCAGATCTGTGCAGCCAGGACGGCATGCTGCCCCAGCCCATTCAGGTAAGCCAGCCTGGGCAGGAGGTCCCCATCCCATCCCATCCCATCCCATCCCATCCCATCCCATCCCATCCCATCCCATCCCATCCCATCCCATCCTGCTTGCTCCTCCAGAGAGAGGCTGTCCCCAGCACCTCCCTCAGGGCCCGTCCCCAACCCATCAACTCTCCTCCTCTGTGCCCTCAGGACCTGCTGGCTCTGCTCCGGGAGCACGGCCCATCCACGGAGGGGATCTTCCGGCTGTCAGCCAGCGAGCGCGCCTCCCGAGAGATCAGGGAGGCCCTCGACAGCGGGGTGCCGGTCCGGCTGGAAAACCACCCCGTGCTGCTGCTGGCTGTGCTCTTGAAGGTGAGCCCCGCTGACCCGCAGCCCTGCAGCTCCCGGCTCTCTTGGTGCCGATGGGCACCTGCGGGAGCACAGGAGGAAACTCAGCTGGCTGCTCATGAGCCAGAGGGCTGGGGATGCTGTGGCTGCTCCTGGGGGCACGGTCCAAAGCCTCACGTGGAGCCCTTGGCACTGCAGGACCTCCTCCGGAAGATCCCCTCCAAGCTCCTCAACGTCCACCTGTTTGAGGAGTGGATGAGAGCCATGGAGAAGACCAGCAGGCAGGAGAGGCTGGCAGCACTGAGGGAGTAAGTGTGGCAGCAGGCAGCAGGGACTGGCCCAGGCTGGGACTCAGCTGCAAAGCAATGGCCGGCCTGAAATAGCCATGGCTCCTGTTAGCCACCTCCTGCTGCTGTGGGGGGTTTATTTGGGGGGAAAGGGGCACGGAAAGGCTTTTCTTCCTGGGGAGCACTTCCCGCAGGCATTGGGGCTTGCTGCAACAAGGGCCTCTTTCGGAAGGGCAGGGAGGGAGGGAGGTGGATGTATCTCAGCAAAAGCAGTCTCTCTGCTGTAGAGCAGACGGTGGCCGTGGGTGAGATCAACCTGGGAGACCTGTGCTGTCAACACCAACTTCACCAAGGCTGTGCTCCTGTTCCCTCAGGGTGGCCAGCAAGTTACCAGAGGCCAACCTCCTCCTGCTCCGGCACTTGCTGTCGCTGCTGAGCAGCATCAGCAAGAGCGTGGCCACCACCAAGATGTCTGCTGGGAACCTGGCCATCTGCTTGGCACCAAACCTCCTGAGCCCACCCCAGGAGCTGCCCCTGGAAGTCCTGGCTCAGGAGACAGGGAGGGTAAGCTGTGTTCACCGCCCACCTACAGCGTCCCCAGCCCAGCCCAGCTCTGGCGCTCAGAGGGCCCTGCCTGCCTCCTCCCGTCAGCAAAGCCGTGGGGCAGCAGCCGGGAAAAGCAGCCCCACGGCTGCACCTTCCTGCCCAGAAGCGCGGGTCAGGCTGGGAAAGGCTGTTTGAGCCCTCATCATTTGAGCCCCCTCCCTCAAACCAGTGGTTTGCTCTGCGCAGGTGACGCAGCTCGTCGAGTTCCTCATAGAACACCAGGAGGAACTCCTTGGCGAGCAGGCTGCCGGGCTGGCCAGTGAGGGCAGCCAGGAGCCTCCAGCGCCACGAACAGAGCTGGAAGCAGCAGAGGTGAGTGGAGCGCACAAGCAGAGTGACAGCTGAAGCCTCCCCCCTCAGAAGCTGCGCTGCCACTGCAGGGACAAGCACAGTCCTCCACCAGCCTGCAGCCCTGCCAAAGTGCAGAGCGAGGCTGATGCAGGCTGGCCATCCTGCTTTGTGAGCTGATCCCTCCACAATTGGCTCAGCTGAGCTGAGCAAACCCATCCAAGGGATGTGCCTTCTAGAGCTAGGGTGGCAATGGTGCGGGGAAGTCCTTGCCCCTGCTAACCTACACATTTGCATTGCAGGTGCCTCCTGTTGCTCCCGAGAGCGAAGAGCAGAGGAGCTTTTCCGGGGACAAAAGGTAAAACTGCCTGGCTTTGCTTGGTTCAAGGCAACCATGGCTTCACGTGTCTAACACTGCTATTGCATGGAAAGGTTCCCAGGCTCTTTGCGCAACACCAGGAAGCGAAGAGCAACCTGGGAGGAGGGCAGCGATGGGCCACCGTCCCTGAAGAAGAGCAAACCCGAGCTCTGAGGGATGGGCGAGGGAAGAAGTTCGAGCAGGGGAACAAGGCACCCAGGTATGTAGCAGACCCTCTGTTCCATCTTTCTGCCAAGGTCTGAATACAGGAAACGTTCCTGAGGTGCACAGGATGGTCCTGCCCTCGGGGGAACATGCATGTCAGGAGAAACGTGCTACCTCAGCATTGCCTGCCAA
This sequence comes from Myiopsitta monachus, assembly GCA_017639245.1. Lineage (NCBI taxonomy): Eukaryota > Metazoa > Chordata > Aves > Psittaciformes > Psittacidae > Myiopsitta > Myiopsitta monachus. The sequence goes on from CM029927.1 coordinate 39,005,490, forward strand.
CCTGTGATTTTAGCATGGCAGAGCGTGGGATGCTGCTGCTTGGGTTTGGAAAGGACCATATCCCAGCTTCCTAGGTCTCCCTGCCAAGCCCTGCTGCCTGGCGAGGGGCCACTGCCCATCTCCGTCAACTTCCCGTGCTCTGAGGGTATCGCATATGTTGAGAAGGGACCAAAGCAACGCTGTAGTTGTCAGTTAGGAGCCAGTACGGAGCCTCTCTCCTGTGCTTGCAATGACCTCTTTTAAAGCAGACTGCCGAAAACCCCAGGAGGCAAGTCCCGCCTGCTCCTGCCCTCATGGCTTCATCTGCGCTTTCTGACTCTGCCCTTGTAGGTGCCCGTTTACCACTCTGGATTCCCCAGGGGAGCTCTGCTGCCTGGGCTGCCGTTCCACCCTGCGGCCCCAGCACCACCTCGGCAGCGGCGAGGACAGATCCACCGCGTCCTTCTGCTCTGGCTGGAAGGTTCCACCAACTGCCCCCGGAGCCGGAGCAGCGCCTTCAGACCCATCCCGGCCCTCGCAGGAGGCCTTGCTGGCTCACTCCTCAGCTCCGCCAGCAGAGGCACACCCGCTGGAGCATCTCCCCAGGGGGGAGCTGGCCTCTGGACTTTGTTACTGCTGTTGTTACTGCGCTTGTTGCGATGTTTGTTACTGCAGTCGTTACCGTGTTTACAACTATGTTTATTATTTTATTATTGTGTCTTTTGAAGACAAATTTTAGGATGTACTTTAGGATAGAGTTAGGAGATAGTTTAGGAAGCATGTTATAGGATAAGAGTTATCTCACATTGTGTGAGTACACACTTCGTAGGCTCATAGAATAGTTAGGATTAGGATAGGATAGTTAGGGTTGGAAAGGACTTCCAGTAATTTCATGTTACGTCACAAGACTACTCTTCGAGTGGCTTTTCATCTGTATGAGTAAAAAAGCAAAAAGTATTACAATAGTCCGTATCTCTCTGCCTTGCCATCTGCATCCTGCGGAATGGAAAACAGCAAAGAAGGTATACTGAGAGAGTCTTTGGATTAGGAAAGAAATGACTGAAAGATATTTATGAATGCAGAAGAACTACTGCTACGCCTTGAAAAAGATTCAGCTAAGCTCCAGAAGAGTACTGCCTGCTCTTGGAATGCAGCTGCATATCTCAGACACCTGTTAAGGTCCAGAAGTAAAGAGAAACTTGCTTCTGAAAGAAAATGCAGGCAGGCAACAGAAAGGAGCACTGAATTGCAGCACTGTGTTTTCATTGACCACTGTTCATGGTGGGCAGAGAGGTGCAGAAACAGAAACAAAAAGAGCAGCAAGAAGGAAACAAAATAGCAATAATAAAAGAAAGCCATCACAGAAGCAAACAACTGCCTCCCACCCTGAGTCCTATTTTGGAAAAAGGGAAAAAAAAAAAATCCCTCAGATCCTTCCTGCACTCTGATGGGAGAAGCACTGGAGATGATAGCGGGGGTCGCAGACGTCTGCAAACAAAGCTGTCTCAAATCAGTACCAACAGAGTGTTGGTAGCAGGGGTGAGCAGCTGGTACGCGCTTATTCCCCTTGCATTTGCTAGAATGCCTCGTGCAGACTGCCTGCAGTTCTCAGTGTTGACAGCATCATGTGTACTATGCCTTTCTGAATTTTCTAACCATTTCTATACAGAAATAAAATGTCCAATGCATATCTGGCCAGTCTCTGTATTTGGATGAGCCCCTTCCCTTTTTATTCCTCTCTCCATTGCTGGGTTTCACTTCTCTCTCTCTCTCTGATACTTACCTGTCCAAGAAGTCAAAAAGGTCATGCGATGGTTGCACTTGTAGAAGCCTTTTTTTCTCTCAGGAACTTTGGTTTTTCTCCCAAAACACCTGAGGAGGCACTTGCATCCAGGAAAAGGTCTTGACAAGGAAAGAACTTAAGCATCTTGTTCCTTTTCTCACCTGAAAAGCAAAAGCATTACTTTTGCCCAGAAGGCCACTGGTCAGTATTGCTGTGATTTGGCTTTGCTTTCATTCCATCCTTCTTCACATTCAGTACCAAAGCCTCAAGTCTCTTGGCCATCTTGCCATCCCACAGACTGTCTTTGGAAGAGAGTAATTTAAAGAGTGCAGGGAACTTCTGTTTATGGAGAGGAGATTGTATTTTGTCACCTGGAAAAGTTAGAAAGAACTGTTAAGTTACACGGGGACAGCCACTTCAAATCTACCTCATCTAAAAAGTAGCTGCTGAATTAAAAGCTACTCTCTATTAGAATAGAACAGCCCCAACTTTCTCAGCCTATCTTCATACGGGAGGTGCTCCTCTGGGAGGCATATAATGGAATTTTCTAGCAATTACACATCTTTTTTTACCTCCTCGGTGGGTCAGCCGAGGATTTGCTGCTTTAACGTTTACTGCCCGGGGGGCTTGGGCTAAGATTCTTCTTTCATTGTGCTTGATGGTAATGTCTTGTAATACAATAGACTCATTGATCATGAAACTGATCTGGCTTGTGTTCCCAGTGTGGTCATCACCTCTATACATTGGGAGGTATAAAATGGAAGTATTTAGCAATTACACATCCTTTTTCCCCTCCTTGGGTGGTCAACCCATGAAGGAGACATTCCTTTATGCTCCCAGTCCCCCTACCAGACCATTTAATGTTATCATGTGAGAGTCCTGAAGGTTTTGAATGGCCTTTGAATACCCTTGAGACCTGCCTGCTGATTGTGATGGGGATCACCATCTTGGCACGCATACAGAGTGTGTTTTACCCACAACCGTTTGGTCTGATCTGGAGAGTTAAGCAGAGTTGGGTTTGGGCCTTATCTAGGGTTAGATGATGATATAGGTGGATCAAGAGAGCTTCCCCGAGGCTGGACAGCCATGAGTTGCAGGGTGTGTGGGGTAGTATGGGCAGGTATCTAGGCCAGTGGGCCCCTCCAGTGCTTTGGAATTTCACCACTGAACAAGTGCAAAATCCAGAAAAATTAGTAAAACACTTAAAGGGGGTGTGTTGTCAGTCTGGTCGCACCAGAGACGGACAAATCATGGCAACATGCTGGGGCTTGGCCTATGCTTACAGAGCCCTCTTCAACACTCTCCAGCACCTTCAAAGGGAAAGAAATGTCCCTGGATCTGATGGCAAAGCAACAGACAGCGCAGCTACTCCAGCTCCAAGCACAGCAGCTACACCAGCCCCAGTGACAAGTACAGCAGCTACTCAAACTTTGATGGCTGGGCTTAAACCACGACAACTCCGCAGCACAGAAAAGTCTAATAATTGTCACATAAAAAAATCTGTTTGCTTCGTTTGTTGAATGAAACAATGAGTTTGTAACTTGTTTGTACCAAGTTTGTACTAAGTCAGTGTCTGTAAACAATTTCACTATAAAGGATGGACTTAAACATTTCTGTACCTCAAGAATATACTGAAGCTCTCTCCTACACTGACAGTTTATAAATGCTATTGATTTCAGAACAAAAACTCTGCTGTACGATATTCTCCATACTAATCTGGAATTAAGGATACGCATCATTTAAATCAAAGCAAAGAGTGAGTGAAAGTGCCGTTGCTGTTACCAGCAAGAGTGACTAACTTTCCAAGAAAAGACGATCACATATAAAATCATACATATAGGGACAGCCACACATATTCCCATTTGAAGCCGAGAACAAAGTTCATGACTCTGTCAAGGGCACTCCTGGAAAAGCTACAGCTGCCAAGCTACAAATTTGAGAATTAAAAGAAAAAAGCAATCCACCTGTTTGTTCAACATTTTCTCCACACCCAATGTAGAAAGTCTCATCCTGCAGCACCTGCTCTCCCTCCACCCGGTTGCTGAGGAACCGTAACAACCTCCAGATGCTGCTTGAATTCCGCCAGGGTATTCTGCTGCCAGAGGCCCCAGGAAGCACCGAGAATCTGGCTGGTTAGATAATGCTAGGTTGTAAAGCAATGAAGCTGTGTACCTGTTCTCCTGTATGCTATAGTCATTTCACCAGTGCTGTTTTCAGCGATGATGTATTTCTCATTATATGATGTAGAAAATCATACGGAGAATATTTTACAGTAATTTTTTGTTTCTCCTTTTATGAGAAGTAAACTATGAGTGTCAGAAAGGGTATTATAGAGTTCATTTTTCGTTGGGTACTTCTGTCTCTGACTGAGGTGTGTTATTAAGTCGCCATGTTACATATTTTTGTTAGCTCCTGAATACTCACAGAGCCTCAGATATCATGGTAATGAAGGCAAGATGAAAGATGGATTGCTGTTACAAGCCAAATGCATTGATTTATAATTGTAAATGCTTGTGGAGATAGGCACACCACTGTATATTCCCTTTTACTGAACTTCTCATTTGATGCTTGCCTATGCATAGGCAATACATTATTTAGACTTTTTGAAGGGCTTGCATTTGATTTCATGGAATTCACTTTCAGGAAGAACAAGCTTCTATTAGATTTTCAGGTGTTATTACAGGTCTTCGTTTCCTATCAAACTGTCATCTTATTTTACTTGCAGCCTTTGCCCGCTCTCTGCTTTCCTCCCTATTGAGCTCCTATTACAGGAAGATCACTTCATAAAAAGCTCCAATGCTACATTCTTGTGGCTTTTTACTTCTTAAACCCAGTTGTGATGGTCAAGAGACCCTTTCTGTGTGTGCCTCAAAGCAACTGAAAAGGTGGAAGGCACTGAGGGAGGCTGAGCGCCTGTCCCTGGTGAGCAGCGGGTTGGTGGTGAGGGGCAGAACAGGGATCACGCTCCAGGAAGGTGGGGGATGGTTTCCTGTGTGCCTGCTCTGAGACCGACTGGTCTTTCATGGCATAGCTGTTACCTAAGGCATCAGAAATTTTGTGAAATTCATTCAACTCTTGGGGGTTTTCCACTGCTTATTTCAAGTAGTCTCAATTACTTGAGGCTAAAGAGAAAAAGTAAAAGTTAAAAGGCAAACGGCAAAAAAACCAAAAGGCAAAAGGGACCTAGGAATATGCAATAGTCTGAAGGCAAAAGGCAGGAAGAAGGAGAAATGCAAACGGAAAAGGGAGAAGTCAAATGTCAAAAGACAAAAGGCAAGGTGCAGAAGGCAAAAAGGAATGAGGCAAAAAGTAAAAAGCAAAAGGAAGAAGGATTAATGCAAAAGGCAAGAGGCTAAAGTAAAATGTCTAAAGGTAACATTTTGAAGTCAAAAGGCAACGGCAAAAGGCGGGATGTGAATGGCAAAAGGAAATGGCAAAAGGCAGAAGGAAGAAGGATATGTGCAAAAGGGGAAAGGAAATATGCAAAAGGCAGAAGGAAAAAGAAAGAAGGATAAATTCCACAGGCAAAGGCAAAAAGCAGAATACAGAAGGCAAAACGATAAAGACAAAAGTCAAGAGGCTAAAGGCAGGAGTCAAAAGGCAAAAATAAAATGAAACAGGCAAAAGGTAAAAGGCAAAAGGAAAAAGGATAAATGCAAGTGGCAAAATTAAAAAAAAGAAGAATGCAGAAAGATGAAGTAGAAATGCAAAAGGCAAAAGTCAAATGTCAAAAGTCAAAGGTGGAATGTAGAAGGCAAAATTCTAAAGGCAAAAGGCAAGAGGCAGAAGGCAGAAGGAAGAAGGGAAAAGGCTGAAAGGAAACCGGTAAAAAGGAAAAGGGCAAAAGGCAGAATGACAAATGGAAAAGGCAAAAGGAAAAATGCAGAAGACTAAAAGCAAACAGGCCACAGGGCCAAGGCAAAAGGAAGAAGGATAAATGCTACAGGCAGAAGTGTAAAGGCCAATGGAAGAAAGAAGAAGTAGGAATGCAAAAGGCCAAAGGGAAAAGGTAGAAGGCAAAAAGGAAAGAGGCCAAAGGAAGAAGGATAAGTGCAAACAGGTAAAAGGCAAATGGGAAAATGCAAGTGACAAAGGGCAATAGAAAAAAGGGTAAATGCAGAAGGCAAAGTCAAATCTCAAAAGGCAAAACTCTAAAGGCTAAAGGCAAAAGGCAAAAGACAAAGGCAAAAGGCAAAGGCAAAAGGCAAGAAGGAAGAATGACAATGGCAAAAAGCAAAGAGGCAAAAGACATAAGGAAGGAGGACAAATGTAAGATGTAAAATTCTAAAAGGAGAATGCAGAAAGATGAAGTAGAAATGCAAAAGGCAAAAGTCAAATGGTGGAAGGTAGAAGGGAAAACTCTAAAGGCAAAAGGCAAGAGGCAGAAGGAAGAAGGGAAAAGGCAAAAAGGAAACAGGCAAAAAGGAAACCGGCAAAAGGAAGAAGGACAAATGGAAAAGGCTAAAGGAAATAGGGGAAATGCTAAGGAGAAGAGGTAAAAGGTAGGAGGCAAAAGTACCTTCTGCCTATTGTCATTTGACTTTCGCCTTTTGCATTTCTTCTTTCTGCCTTTTTTGCCTGTTTCTCTTCTGTCTTCTACCTTTTGACTTTAGACTTTTGTCTTTTGCCTTTCGCTTTTTTGTACTTATCCTTCCTGCTTTTGCCCCTTTCTCTTCTTCCTTTGCCATTTTAAGCATTGCCTTGGATCTTTTGCCTTTTGACCTTTGTCTTTTGCCTTTTGAATTTCTACTTCTTCTTTCTGATATTTGCCTTTAGGCTCCTGCCTGTTGAATTTCTCCTTCTACATTTTCCTTGGCCTGTTTCCTTTTTGCCTTCATTTCCTTTAGAGATTTGACTTTTTTCTTCTGCAATTACCCTTCTTTCTATTGCCATTTGTCATTTGCATTTTCCCATTTGCCTTTTACCTGTTTGCACTTATCCTTCTTCCTTTGGCCTCTTTCCTTTTTGCCTTCTACCTTTTCCCTTTGGCCTTTTGCATTCCTACTTCTTTCTTCCGTTGGCCTTTACACTTTTGCCTGTAGCATTTATCCTTCTTCCTTTTGCCTTTGCCCTGTGGCCCCGTTGCTTTTTGTTTTCTGCATTCTGCCTTTTGCCTTTCGACCTTAGAGTTCTGGCTTCAGACATTCGACTTTTCCCTTTTGCATTTATCCTTCTTTCTTTTTCCTTCTGACTTTTGCCTTTTTCCTTTCCCCTTTTGCACTTATCCTTCTTCCTTTTGCTTTTTGCCATTTGCCTCTTACCTTTTTCTTTTTCTCTTTAGCCTTTTGCCTTTTGCCTTTGCCATTTGTCAGTCTTCCTTTTGCCTTTTCCTTTTTGACATTGGCCTTCTGCCTTCTGCCTTTTGCCTTTAGAATTTTGCCTTCTACATTCCCCTCCAGGAGGCCCTGGGAGCTGCTCCTGCCCTTGGTGACCTTGCACCAGGCACAGCATTTGAGCACTCCTGGCGTGGCCTTTGCCACCTGGCTCCCAAGCACAAACCCAGTGCTGTTGCTCTTCTCTCAGGCCATGGCAGAAACCAACCCTGCAGCCCAGAGGCCACCCCAGTACCTGTCTTCTCTTGCTATCTCAGCTTGATAATCTGACAGCACTTCTTAGTGTCCTTGAGATCCAGAGATCTCAGAGAACATCCCTATAGCGGAACTAGCGGGATGTGCTTGCTTCCAGCATTACCTACTTGTGGATCCCATTTTCCTTTTCTGAATGGGACAGGGAATGTGTCTTCATACACTCCATATGATGGAGACATCCGTGTTTTTTAGCTGGTAGGACTCTGCAAAGAAAGCCTGTAGCATTTTCCACTAAAATGTGTGCAAACCTCTGTGTGCGTGTGAGCACACACGCACATAGGTGAGTGCGTAAAGCAGTGGAGGTCTGCAAGAACAAGGCGCCACGTGCCTACCTCTGTGAGCCTGGGGCTTGGCAGGGAGAGCAGGAACCCTCTGCACAAACACATGCAAAGTATGTCATGCCTTCAAAGAATATATTTTTTTTAAATAACAACCAACCTATGGATGGAAAAATGTTTCTGCTGTGGAAAATTGGGATGTTACCTCTCAGGTGTGGGAAAATGGATGCTGGTGCCTGCAGAGTAAAAGAGGTTGTCCCAGGAGTTCCTTCTTTGGCATAGCCAAGCCATCAGGCAGCAGGCTCTCCTCGGAGGTGGCTCAGGATGAAGTCGTGGCATAGACGCTCACTAGTGCACTCTCCGCATCCACATCCCAACAGCCTGAATATTCCTTCCATGAGCATGCAGAAGGCAATGGCCAGGCTCTGTGCCCCTGGTGCCGGAGGATGGCTTCACAGGAAAGGAAGAACAAGTGAATGGGCTGCAGGAATCCCAGTCAGCGAGGCCATGGCAGCTTGCCCGGCTGGCTGGACACAGGTGTTTAAACCCTGACAGTTTTTACTGAGCCGGGGTCTGACACCACCTTCTGATAACCCAAAGGGATGGAAACTAAGAAGCCCCAAATGCAAAATTACTGCAAAACAAGCTGCGTTTTCTTAATTACCTGTGATGCCACCGAGAGGTACCCATCACCTTGGCACTCAGGGCAAGGTGGGGGAGCAGCCTGAAAGCCAAAAGGTACCAAGCTGGTGCAAAAATCACTGCTTCTCTGTGGCCGGTGGGTACTTCTCACAGGTGAAAGCCCTCCCACAGCCTCCCCTGGGCATCCCAATGGGTGGGAAATACCTGCTTGTGAGCAGACCCTCACCAGGTTAAGGCTCTGTCACTGAGTGAGGGGAAAGCCTGCCCCACACTAACGTCACTGTCCTGGGTTCAGCAGTAGCAGTCATTTTTCTCCTTCTTAGTAGCTGGGGCAGCACTGTGGTTTTGACTTTCAGCCTGGAAACAGCACTGATAACACCAATGTTACCATGCTCTGCCAGGGAGCAGGGGAAGCCGGGAGGAAGCAGAGACCAAACACCTGACCCAAACTAACCAAAAAGGTATTCCCTACCACAACATGTTATGCCCAGTATACAAACTGGAGGCAGTTACCCAGAAGGGATAGATCACTGCTCGGCCAGGCTGGGTATCAGTCAGTGGGTGGTGAGCGGTTGTATTCTCTCTCCTTGTTACTTCCCTTATCATTATTATAATTGGTGGCAGCAGCAGTGGTTTGTGTTATACCTTAGTTACTGGGCTGTTCTTATCTCAACCCATGGGAGTTACATTCTTTCGATTCTCCTCCGCATCCCTCCGGGAGTGGGGGGGAGGAAGGGGGAGGAGTGAGCAAGTGGCTACGTAGCTGAGTTGCCGACTGGGCTTAAACCATGACAGCCACCCGCCTCAGCCAGGCCACCAAGACAACACCCTTTCTCTGCAGTCAGGATGAGCCTGGCTTTAGACGGCGCTCAACCCAAGTGATTCTCCAGCAGCAGCTCTACTTACGCTTGAAGTCATTTGAGCTGGCAGCTCACTAGCTTGATATTCAAGTTCTCAACTGTATTTTTATCTGCTTCTGAAGAATACAGAGTAGCATAGGATCATTCTTAATTTTTCCAGAGTAATAGATGGAAACATTGCAGCTGATCATGCCTCCAAATCATGGTCGGAATCTTTTTGCTTTTATTCTATCTCTTGCTTAACATCTGGGAAAATTCAACCCATAACTTTTCAGTCTGGAACAATTAGATGCTGTGCCAAATAATGCAGTGTTCAGAGAGGATGTAAAAATAAATTAATATCACACTATTTAACTTCAATGAACAAAGCAGGTCTCAGTTTCAGACACCTGAGTCATTTTCAGCCATGAAAGACAAATGAATACTTTCTGCCCTTCCACAAACACGATGCTGTCACTGAAACCAACAGGGAGATACACACAGAGACATTATACATATATACAGACACATATGTTCCTGCCTCAGAGGGCAGGATTTGTTTGCAATTGACTTTCACGTGTGTGTATGTCTTTAACAAATAGAACTGCAGGACATTCGTGTATCATACATGTTCAAACCCTGCAACTGCAGCTGGTATGAAGCATCAACATATAAAAAGTCATCACTGTACAACCACTTTCTTTTTTTTTTGAAGTCAGTGTCTGTCATGCGCTCGGCTTTCCCCGAGTCTCATGGTACGCCGGGAAGGAGGGGAGAGCTGGGAGGAGGCAGAGACAAGGCGCCTGACCCGGGCTGAACAATGAGGTTATTCCATACCACAGCACATCATGCCCAGGATGTAGAATAGGGGGAGGAGGAACCGGGAAGTGGGGGCTTTTGGTGGGCTCTCGCTGGCTCTTCCCGTGCGGTCTCTCGGCTCGGTTGGGCTGCGAAACGGTTGTATCCTCTTCCTTTGTATTTACTTTGTCATTATTATTGTTATTGGTGGTGGCAGGAGTGATTTGTATTGTACCTTAGTTACTGCACTGTTCTTATCTCAACCCGTGGGAGTTACATTTTCTTCGGACGCTACAGTTTACTGAACTCCAACGTAAACACACCGAGGTACAGATACCAATGGACACCTCTCACAGCTGTGCAAGGTGCGGGCCCCATCCTGCAAACCCTGGCTGAAAACCCCATCCTCTGGGCAAACCCCATCCTCTGAAGCCCTGGCTCCAGAGCTTCCTCCCAAGGCTTGTCCCACTCTGTCCCACTGCAGCAAACAGCAGCAGCCCCGGCTTCTGCCAGCATTTGTAGGACAGGGTCCTCTGACCCTCGCGTCATGCACCAAACACGTTTACCGTGCCTCAGATTTCAAACTGATGCAAATCAACCCTTCATCTCTTTAGGCTTGAAAAATCTTATATAGACACTTCTCTAAAACTATCAGAGGTTTTCAAAGTAAATCTAATAAAACATTGAACAACTTTTAAATTAGGCAAATAGTATTTGCACTGCTTTTTGTTAAGAAGCAACAATATTCCTCTGCAGTCAGTTAAACGTTTCCAGCCACTCTTCCATTTACTTTACAGAAAGTAGGAGGCAGAACTATGCTAATTTTGTTGATGCAATCACCTGTGGAGTTCTGGAACAGCCCCATGGGGGTTTTGTGTAGTGACACGGAATCTGAAGTTCATCCCTTTCCACAAGCCTTTCCTCCAGTTTGTTTTATTCTGGCTCTTCGCTCTTCTCAGAGCCCCCTCCGGCTGAATTATCTGCCTCACGCCTTTTATCAAGAGCATCTTCCAAAGGTCTCCCACTGCAGTCATCGGTTTTACTTGTACATCCCGGATGTGTTCGAATGCCAGCTCCTGGCTGGTATAACCGCATGGCTGGGCGATCCTGGAAGACAGGAGACATGGTTAACACTCTGAGAAACCTCTGAAGGATACGTATGTGGGATTTTAAGTGATGAATGTTTGTGAAGAAAGCAGATGTTGTGCTAAATCACTTTATATTTCCTAAGACCCAGGGAAAAAATGGAGTGTAATGAAAACTGACTGAGTCTTTAATATCAGTCTTGTTTATAACACCGTCCTTGGGAGCCAGGCATTTTGAATAAGTGAAGAAAGCTGTAAATTTTACAAGATCCTACGATACATGATCCTGCCCCTCTGCTCTCATGAGACCCCACCTGGAGTACTGTATGCAGCTCTGGTGCCCTCAACATAAGAAGGACATGGAGCTCTTGGAGCAAGTCCGAAGGGGGCCACAAGGATGATCAGGGGGCTGGAGCACCTCCAGTGTGAGGACAGGCTGAGAAAAGTGAGGCTGTTCAGCCTAGAGAAGAGAAGGCTGCGTGGAGACCGCATAGCAGGGTTCCAGTATCTGAAGGGGGACTGTAAGGATGCTGGAGACGGACTCTTCATCACAGGCTGTAGCAACAGGACGAGGGGTAATGGGTTAAAATTTAACAGGGGAAGTTCAGGTTAAATATAAGGAAGAAGTTCCTTACAGTGAGGATGCTGAGGCGCTAGAATGGTCTGCCCAATGACACGGTGAATGCTCCATCCCTGGCAAAACACAAGAGGCAGAAGGCAGAAGGCAAAAAGGAAACAGGCAAAAGGAAGGAGGAAAAGTGCAAAAGGCAAAATGCAATAGTCTAAAGTCAAAAAGCAAAAGGCAGAAGGCAGAAGGCAAAAGGCAGGAAGCAAACAGACAAAAGACAAAACCCAAAAGGTGCCTTTTGCCTGTTGCCTTTTACCTTTAGCCTTTTGCCTTTTCCATTTATACGTCTTCCTTTTGCCTTTGGCCTCTAGCCTCTTTCCTTTCTGCAACTGGCCTTCTGCCTCTTGTCTTTAGAGTTTTGCCTTCGACATTTTGCCTTTTGACATTTGACATTTGACTTTTGACTTTAGTATTTCTCCTTCTTTCTTCCTCTTTTGCCAATTTCTCTTCTGTCTTCTGCCTTTTGACTTTAGACTTTTGTCTTTTGCCTTTTGCTATTTTTACTCATCCTTCCTGCTTTTGCCTCTTTTTCTTCTGCCTTTGCCTTTTTAAGTTTTGCCTCTTGACCTTTCACATCTGCCATTTTCATTTCTACGTCTTCTTTCTGACTTTCGCCTTAAGACTTCTACCTGTGGCATTTATTCTTCGACCTTTTGACTTTGGCCTGTTTCCTTTTTGACTTTTGCCATTTGCATTCTGCCTTCTGCTATTTGCCTTTGCCTTTTGACTTCAGAATTTGCATTCAAGTGTTTGCTTTTTAACTTAGACTTTTGCTTTAGATGTTTGCCTTTTGCCTTTATCCGTCTCCTACCTTTTGCTTTTTGCTTTCTGTCTCTTACCGTTTGACTTTAGCGTTTTGCCTTCTATCTTCTACCATTCCCTAGCATTCCGCCTCAGTGAGAATGCTATCATTTATGATCCCTGATAAATAATTGTCCCCAATAAATCCCAACATTCTGTCATTTGCAAACCTTTTCTTTCTCCTGTAATCAACAGAACGCTGAATGAGGAATTGACTGCAAGTAACATTTACTTGCATTACATGAGATAGAAGCACTATCCCTGGTTTATGTATGTACCAAACAGCGTTTCAAGTGCCTACTTCCAAGAACATTATGTCTACACAGACAGCTTGAACATGTAATACTTCCTTGAGCCTGGAACCCACTTTAAAACCCGATACTTGAATTTCAACAACTGTGATTGTCAGATCACTTTGAGAGATGCTATTGCTGTTCAGACTTCATAGGTGACTCATGCAGATTAATCTTGAAAATATAGAGCGCTTACACCATTGTTTTATGTGGCTGCCATTTACTTTTTTGTAGAAGCTTCCAATTCTATAATACCTCGAGTTTCATAATCCCAACTTTGAAGAACACATGAACTTGTCTGAATTATCCAGGTTTCAGAGATTTTTACACCTATTGCAGAGAAGACGAGTGACCCCTTACAGCAAGTCATCCAACGATCCCACCATAGAGGAGCACAACCCATGCGGTCCAAGGCCGCCTTTTGTCAGGTCAGGCTCTCTTGGTTCCTCCCAGTCATTTCCATCCCTGCACATGTGTCATAAGCTGGTCTGGAATGTTCCAGACTGTGGCAGGGGGATCTGGTGAGCCCCAGACCCAGTTAACGCTGTGCACTGATGGGCGCCACAGTGTCTGTGCCGCTGCCTCCGGGCAGTTGATCTTCTCGGCCTCAGAGCAGGCACACAGGAAACCATCCCCCACCTTCCTGGAGCGTGATCCCTGTTCTGCCCCTCACCACCAACCCGCTGCTCACCAGGGACAGGCGCTCAGCCTCCCTCAGTGCCTTCCACCTTTTCAGTTGCTTTGAGGCACACACAGAAAGGGTCTCTTGACCATCACAACTGGGTTTAAGAAGTAAAAAGCCACAAGAATGTAGCATTGGAGCTTTTTATGAAGTGATCTTCCTGTAATAGGAGCTCAACAGGGAGGAAAGCAGAGGGCGGGCAAAGGCTGCAAGTAAAATAAGATGACAGTTTGATAGGAAACGAAGACCTGTAATAACACCTGAAAATCTAATAGAAGCTTGTTCTTCCTGAAAGTGAATTCCATGAAATCAAATGCAAGCCCTTCAAAAAGTCTAAATAATGTATTGCCTATGCATAGGCAAGCATCAAATGAGAAGTTCAGTAAAAGGGAATATACAGCGGTGTGCCTATCTCCACAAGCATTTACAATTATAAATCAATGCATTTGGCTTGTAACAGCAATCCATCTTTCATCTTGCCTTCATTACCATGATATCTGAAGCTCTGTGAGTATTCAAGCAGCTAACAAAAATATTTAACTTGGCGACTTAATAACACACCTCAGTCAGAGACAGAAGTACCCAACGATAAATGAACTCTATGATACCCTTTCTGGCACTCATGCTTACTTCTCATAAAAGGAGAAACAAAAAATTACTGTAAAATATTCTCCGTGTGATTTTCTACACCATATAATGAGAAATACATCATCGCTGAAAACAGCACTGGTGAAATGACTATAGCATACAGGAGAACAGGTACACAGCTTCATTGCTCTTACAACCTAGCATTATCTAACCAGCCAGATTCTCGGTGCTTCCTGGGGCCTCTGGCAGCAGAATACCCTGGCGGAATTCAAGCAGCATCTGGAGGTTGTTACGGTTCCTCAGCAACCGGGTGGAGGGAGAGCAGGTGCTGCAGGATGAGACTTTCTACATTGGGTGTGGAGAAAATGTTGAACAAACAGGTGGATTGCTTTTCTCTTTTAATTCTCAAATTTGTAGCTTGGCAGCTGTAGCTTTTCCAGGAGTGCCCTTGACAGAGTTATGAACTTTGTTCTCGGCTTCAAATGGGAATATGTGTGGCTGTCCCTATATGTATGATTTTATATGTGATCGTCTTCTCTTGGAAAGTTAGTCACTCTTGCTAGTAACAGCAACTGCACTTTCACTCACTCTTTGTTTTGATTTAAATGATGCGTATCCTTAATTCCATTTGATTGGCTACCAACCAGAGAAGAATTATCATTTCAATGTTAGTTCATTACAAAATAATACTAACACATTTAAGGGATGAATCAATATTTTCAGGTTATATTGCTTAATGGTTTTATGTTGATTCCCATTTGCAATTATACCTCTTTCCACTGTTTGGAAATCATAAAGAAAACTATAAGAGGAGTAAAAATTTACTATTTTTACAAAAAATTTACCGTTTATTAAAAAATTTACTATTTACTAAAAATTTGCTACCTTTACTTCACTGGCATCTAAACTACCTTCACTGTCTTTAAAACCTCTCAAACAGAAAGTTTTGCACTTGACAGGACAAGGTGCAGAGGCTTTCCCGTACAGGGCAAATGGACTCCTGAAGGTCTATACACATTATAACATATTATTACACATTATTACACATGACCACTAGAAGTCGACAGCAAAACACCCATTTTTAAAGTATTTCTTATCAACCAAACATCATAACTTTTTGGGAAACCGCAAAACTATTTTTTAAGCCCTGGAGTTGTTTATTTTCCTTTGATTGCCAGTGACATCAAAGAGTTAATACTGGCATAGGAAAATCGTTTTGCTTATAAAATCCAAATCAAAGAAGAGTGTATCAGCTCTTCCTGGCAGTCAAGAGTAAATTTCAGGAAATATGAAAGCTGGGGAAAGAGATACTCTGGGAATCGGTACCACGATGCTGCTTTCCATCTTCATCTGCTGAGGTTTTTCCACGTATATCTTCAGAGTAATTAGGAGGAGCAAGATGCAGAACATCCGGGTTACTTAAGAGACAAAATGTTTTCATCAGTAAAATAGTAACATAATGCTGTAAGATTAGTATGGAGAATATCGTACAGTAGAGTTTTTGTTCTGAAATCAATAGCATTTATAAACTGTCAGTGTAGGAGAGAGCTTCAGTATATTCTTGAGGTACAGAAATGTTTAAGTCCATCCTTTATAGTGAAATTGTTTACAAACACTGGCTTAGTACAAACTTGGTACAAACAAGTTACAAACTCATTGTTTCATTCAATAAACAAAGCAAACAGATTTTTTTATGTGACAATTATTAGACTTTTCTGTGCTGCGGAGTCGTCGTGGTTTAAGCCCAGCCATCAAAGTTTGAGTAGCTACTGTACTTGTCACTGGGGCTGGTGTAGCTGCTGTGCTTGGAGCTGGAGTAGCTGCGCTGTCTGTTGCTTTGCCATCAGATCCAGGGACATTTCTTTCCCTTTGAAGGTGCTGGAGAGGGTTGAAGAGGGCTCTGTAAGCATAGGCCAAGCCCCAGCATGTTGCCATGATTTGTCCGTCTCTGGTGCGACCAGACTGACAACACACCCCCTTTAAGTGTTTTACTAATTTTTCTGGATTTTGCACTTGTTCAGTGGTGAAATTCCAAAGCACTGGAGGGGCCCACTGGCCTAGATACCTGCCCATACTACCCCACACACCCTGCAACTCATGGCTGTCCAGCCTCGGGGAAGCTCTCTTGATCCACCTATATCATCATCTAACCCTAGATAAGGCCCAAACCCAACTCTGCTTAACTCTTGAGATCAGACCAAACGGTTGTGGGTAAAACACACTCTGTATGCGTGCCAAGATGGTGATCCCCATCACAATCAGCAGGCAGGTCTCAAGGGTATTCAAAGGCCATTCAAAACCTTCAGGACTCTCACATGATAACATTAAACGGTCTGGTAGGGGGACTGGGAGCATAAAGGAATGTCTCCTTCATGGGTTGACCACCCAAGGAGGGGAAAAAGGATGTGTAATTGCTAAATACTTCCATTTTATACCTCCCAATGTATAGAGGTGATGACCACACTGGGAACACAAGCCAGATAAGTTTCATGATCAACAAGTCTATTGTATTACAAGACATTACCATCAAGCACAATGAAAGAAGAATCTTAGCCCAAGCCCCCCGGGCAGTAAACGTTAAAACAGCAAATCCTCGGCTGACCCACCGAGGAGGTAAAAAAAGATGTGTAATTGCTAGAAAATTCCATTATATGCCTCCCAGAGGAGCACCTCCCGTATGAAGATAGGCTGAGAAAGTTGGGGCTGTTCTATTCTAATAGAGAATAGCTTTTACTTCAGCAGCTACTTTTTAGATGAGGTAGATTTGAAGTGGCTGTCCCCGTGTAACTTAACAGTTCTTTCTAACTTTTCCAGGTGACAAAATACAATCTCCTCTCCACAAACAGAAGTTCCCTGCACTCTTTAAATTACTCTCCTCCAAAGACAGTCTGTGGGATGGCAAGATGGCCAAGAGACTTGAGGCTTTGGTACTGAATGTGAAGAAGGATGGAATGAAAGCATAGCCAAATCACAGCAATACTGACCAGTGGCCTTCTGGGCAAAAGTAATGCTTTTGCTTTTCAGGTGAGAAAAGGAACAAGATGCTTAAGTTCTTTCCTTGTCAAGACCTTTTCCTGGATGCAAGTGCCTCCTCAGGTGTTCTGGGAGAAAAACCAAAGTTCCTGAGAGAAAAAAAGGCTTCTACAAGTGCAACCATCGCATGACCTTTTTGACTTCTTGGACAGGTAAGTATCAGAGAGAGAGAGAGAGAAGTGAAACCCAGCGATGGAGAGAGGAATAAAAAGGGAAGGGGCTCATCCAAATACAGAGACTGGCCAGATATGCATTGGACATTTTATTTCTGTATAGAAATTTGTTAGAAAATTCAGAAAGGCATAGTACACATGATGCTGTCAACACTGAGAACTGCAGGCAGTCTGCACAAGGCATTCTAGCAAATGCAAGGGGAATAAGCGCGTACCAGCTGCTCACCCCTGCTACCAGCACTCTGTTGGTACTGATTTGAGACAGCTTTGTTTGCAGACGTCTGCGACCCCTGCTATCATCTCCAGTGCTTCTCCCATCAGAGTGCAGAAGGATCTGAGGGATTTTTTTTTTTTTCCCTTTTTCCAAAATAGGACTCAGGGTGGGAGGCAGTTGTTTGCTTCTGTGATGGCTTTCTTTTATTATTGCTATTTTGTTTCCTTCTTGCTGCTCTTTTTGTTTCTGTTTCTGCACCTCTCTGCCCACCATGAACAGTTGTCAATGAAAACACAGTGCTGCAATTCAGTGCTCCTTTCTGTTGCCCGCCGGCATTTTCTTTCAGAAGCAAGTTTCTCTTTACTTCTGGACCTTAACAGGTGTCTGAGATATGCAGCTGCATTCCAAGAGCAGGCAGTACTCTTCTGGAGCTTAGCTGAATCTTTTTCAAGGCGTAGCAGTAGTTCTTCTGCATTCATAAATATCTTTCAGTCATTTCTTTCCTAATCCAAAGACTCTCTCAGTATACTTTCTTTGCTGTTTTCCATTCCGCAGGATGCAGATGGCAAGGCAGAGAGATACGACTATTGTAATACTTTTTGCTTTTTTGCTCATACAGATGAAAAGCCACTCGAAGAGTAGTCTTGTGACGTAACATGAAATTACTGGAAGTCCTTTCCAACCCTAACTATCCTATCCTAATCCTAACTATTCTATGAGCCTACGAAGTGTGTACTCACACAATGTGAGATAACTCTTATCCTATAACATGCTTCCTAAACTATCTCCTAACTCTATCCTAAAGTACATCCTAAAATTTGTCTTCAAAAGACACAATAATAAAATAATAAACATAGTTGTAAACACGGTAACGACTGCAGTAACAAACATCGCAACAAGCGCAGTAACAACAGCAGTAACAAAGTCCAGAGGCCAGCTCCCCCCTGGGGAGATGCTCCAGCGGGTGTGCCTCTGCTGGCGGAGCTGAGGAGTGAGCCAGCAAGGCCTCCTGCGAGGGCCGGGATGGGTCTGAAGGCGCTGCTCCGGCTCCGGGGGCAGTTGGTGGAACCTTCCAGCCAGAGCAGAAGGACGCGGTGGATCTGTCCTCGCCGCTGCCGAGGTGGTGCTGGGGCCGCAGGGTGGAACGGCAGCCCAGGCAGCAGAGCTCCCCTGGGGAATCCAGAGTGGTAAACGGGCACCTACAAGGGCAGAGTCAGAAAGCGCAGATGAAGCCATGAGGGCAGGAGCAGGCGGGACTTGCCTCCTGGGGTTTTCGGCAGTCTGCTTTAAAAGAGGTCATTGCAAGCACAGGAGAGAGGCTCCGTACTGGCTCCTAACTGACAACTACAGCGTTGCTTTGGTCCCTTCTCAACATATGCGATACCCTCAGAGCACGGGAAGTTGACGGAGATGGGCAGTGGCCCCTCGCCAGGCAGCAGGGCTTGGCAGGGAGACCTAGGAAGCTGGGATATGGTCCTTTCCAAAACCCAAGCAGCAGCATCCCACGCTCTGCCATGCTAAAATCACAGGTTGGCAGGCAATGCTGAGGTAGCACGTTTCTCCTGACATGCATGTTCCCCCGAGGGCAGGACCATCCTGTGCACCTCAGGAACGTTTCCTGTATTCAGACCTTGGCAGAAAGATGGAACAGAGGGTCTGCTACATACCTGGGTGCCTTGTTCCCCTGCTCGAACTTCTTCCCTCGCCCATCCCTCAGAGCTCGGGTTTGCTCTTCTTCAGGGACGGTGGCCCATCGCTGCCCTCCTCCCAGGTTGCTCTTCGCTTCCTGGTGTTGCGCAAAGAGCCTGGGAACCTTTCCATGCAATAGCAGTGTTAGACACGTGAAGCCATGGTTGCCTTGAACCAAGCAAAGCCAGGCAGTTTTACCTTTTGTCCCCGGAAAAGCTCCTCTGCTCTTCGCTCTCGGGAGCAACAGGAGGCACCTGCAATGCAAATGTGTAGGTTAGCAGGGGCAAGGACTTCCCCGCACCATTGCCACCCTAGCTCTAGAAGGCACATCCCTTGGATGGGTTTGCTCAGCTCAGCTGAGCCAATTGTGGAGGGATCAGCTCACAAAGCAGGATGGCCAGCCTGCATCAGCCTCGCTCTGCACTTTGGCAGGGCTGCAGGCTGGTGGAGGACTGTGCTTGTCCCTGCAGTGGCAGCGCAGCTTCTGAGGGGGGAGGCTTCAGCTGTCACTCTGCTTGTGCGCTCCACTCACCTCTGCTGCTTCCAGCTCTGTTCGTGGCGCTGGAGGCTCCTGGCTGCCCTCACTGGCCAGCCCGGCAGCCTGCTCGCCAAGGAGTTCCTCCTGGTGTTCTATGAGGAACTCGACGAGCTGCGTCACCTGCGCAGAGCAAACCACTGGTTTGAGGGAGGGGGCTCAAATGATGAGGGCTCAAACAGCCTTTCCCAGCCTGACCCGCGCTTCTGGGCAGGAAGGTGCAGCCGTGGGGCTGCTTTTCCCGGCTGCTGCCCCACGGCTTTGCTGACGGGAGGAGGCAGGCAGGGCCCTCTGAGCGCCAGAGCTGGGCTGGGCTGGGGACGCTGTAGGTGGGCGGTGAACACAGCTTACCCTCCCTGTCTCCTGAGCCAGGACTTCCAGGGGCAGCTCCTGGGGTGGGCTCAGGAGGTTTGGTGCCAAGCAGATGGCCAGGTTCCCAGCAGACATCTTGGTGGTGGCCACGCTCTTGCTGATGCTGCTCAGCAGCGACAGCAAGTGCCGGAGCAGGAGGAGGTTGGCCTCTGGTAACTTGCTGGCCACCCTGAGGGAACAGGAGCACAGCCTTGGTGAAGTTGGTGTTGACAGCACAGGTCTCCCAGGTTGATCTCACCCACGGCCACCGTCTGCTCTACAGCAGAGAGACTGCTTTTGCTGAGATACATCCACCTCCCTCCCTCCCTGCCCTTCCGAAAGAGGCCCTTGTTGCAGCAAGCCCCAATGCCTGCGGGAAGTGCTCCCCAGGAAGAAAAGCCTTTCCGTGCCCCTTTCCCCCCAAATAAACCCCCCACAGCAGCAGGAGGTGGCTAACAGGAGCCATGGCTATTTCAGGCCGGCCATTGCTTTGCAGCTGAGTCCCAGCCTGGGCCAGTCCCTGCTGCCTGCTGCCACACTTACTCCCTCAGTGCTGCCAGCCTCTCCTGCCTGCTGGTCTTCTCCATGGCTCTCATCCACTCCTCAAACAGGTGGACGTTGAGGAGCTTGGAGGGGATCTTCCGGAGGAGGTCCTGCAGTGCCAAGGGCTCCACGTGAGGCTTTGGACCGTGCCCCCAGGAGCAGCCACAGCATCCCCAGCCCTCTGGCTCATGAGCAGCCAGCTGAGTTTCCTCCTGTGCTCCCGCAGGTGCCCATCGGCACCAAGAGAGCCGGGAGCTGCAGGGCTGCGGGTCAGCGGGGCTCACCTTCAAGAGCACAGCCAGCAGCAGCACGGGGTGGTTTTCCAGCCGGACCGGCACCCCGCTGTCGAGGGCCTCCCTGATCTCTCGGGAGGCGCGCTCGCTGGCTGACAGCCGGAAGATCCCCTCCGTGGATGGGCCGTGCTCCCGGAGCAGAGCCAGCAGGTCCTGAGGGCACAGAGGAGGAGAGTTGATGGGTTGGGGACGGGCCCTGAGGGAGGTGCTGGGGACAGCCTCTCTCTGGAGGAGCAAGCAGGATGGGATGGGATGGGATGGGATGGGATGGGATGGGATGGGATGGGATGGGATGGGATGGGATGGGGACCTCCTGCCCAGGCTGGCTTACCTGAATGGGCTGGGGCAGCATGCCGTCCTGGCTGCACAGATCTGCCAGGGGCCGGCCAAACAGAGCTCCGACAGCAGCAGAGCCCGATGGCCCCGATGCCCCTGCTGCAGCCGAGGTCCCTGGCCGGGCAAATGGCCAGGGCAGCCTCCTCCTGCTCCGGCGGGTCCCGCCTGCCGCCAAGGGAAACAGAGCAATGAGCCATGGAGGAGAAGCACCAGGAGAGGGCTCCCTGACTCCCTCCGTGCTGTCCCCCCCACCACCACAGGCACGGGCGAGGCGGCATCATTTGGGACCCAGGGGTCCCGAGGCCCATCACAGCACGCAGCACGCGTGCCCGCCTGCAAGAGCAGCAGAGAACGGTGCCTGTCTTCTCCACACTCACCATCCACGTGGCCACGTCCACCTTCACTGCTGGAGGGAACAACTGGCAGCTGCTTGGCACCAGCCTGCAAGACATGGGCTACATTCACCAAGGAGTCCCGCAGCAGAAAGGGCCCTGGAGACCTGCATCAGCCCCTGGCCATGTGTGAGAGGTGGGGATGGGAGAGATTGCACTGCATGGGACCCTGACCTCAGCCTGGCGCTGGAGGAGCTTCTCGAGGCTGCCGGCATCCAGTGTCGTCCCCTGGACAAGGGGAAAAGAGCAGAAGGTGAGGAGTGATGCAGGTGATGCTGGGCTGGGGCAGCCTCTGGGGGCAGAGCAAAGGCAGCAGGGACACTCACAGCATGACGGCCCCTCAGCTCCTTCAGCACCAGCTTTATGGAAGGTAGCCGGGTCAGCCGGGCTCCCTGAACTCCTTCCGGTGGTCTGTGCACAGGGAAGGGGCAGAGAAAGAACTGTGTGAGACCCAAGCCAGCTCTTCCCTCTGCTCTCAGCCTGGGGAGTGCTTCCACGCTGCCCGGAACAGCCGGCACAGCCCGGCAGTGGAGCAGTGGAGCAGTGGAGCAGGAGCAGCAGGAGTGGTGAGGATTGGGCCCGGCAGGTGTTGCCTGGACACAGCTGGATGACGCATCCTTGCCAGATGTGCCCTCTCAGCAGTGGGGGCACCTCTGCCTGCAGCTCTGGGGTGCCTCTGTGCAGCTTAACAGAGGCATTTTGTCATCATTCACATGCTATTCGTGGAGCAACCCCCCATCATGGGAGCACGGGCAGCCCAGGCTGCAGTGCCAGGCAGGGCTTACCCAAGGAGGGCGCTGACCCAGAGATCCTTCACTGCCCGGGAGCTGCCGCAAGAGAGGAGAAAGAGACTTAGTGCCTGCTGTGCCCCAGCGGATGATGCCCCATGGGGCAGGGCAGAGGTGCTGCCCATCCCTCTGGTGGGACGTTGCAGCGGGACTCACCAGAAAGTGACAACGCAGGAGCCAGAGGGCCAGAGGAAGACAAGGGAGCTGCTGGCCTTCCCTTCCTCCTCCTCCTCAGCAGCATCGCTCCCTGAGCCTTGCCCGCCACTCAGCACCTGCAGCAGGCGCAGGGCCAGGCTGAGCAGGGGGCGCGGGGCGCTGCCACGTCTGCAGAGGGGAAAGGCAGGAAGTGACCTGGAGGTGACCAAGCCCACTGGCCCCCTTCTAGTGCCTGCCTGGCACGGGCGCAGCCACAGGTGCATCCAGCAGCAGGGTGCTGGGGGCCTGGGGCTGCTCCTTGGCTGTCCCTGCTGTGCTGCCCTGGTGCCAGGAACAGGGCTTTGGAGGAAAGGCAGCGGGGCTCTGTTAATCTTACTTGGTCTTGGCGATGACCAGGGTGTCTCTGAAGAGGAGGAGGTCCCTCTTCTTCCTCTGGCCGCGGCCCTGGCTCACCCGCACACGCTCCCTGAAGAGTGGCTCGGGCAGCGCCGGGTCAAGCTCATGCCGCTCTTCGGGGCCAGGGTCATCCCTGCAGAGCAGATGGCATCAGGCATGAGCAAGGCGGCTGCTGGGGGGCCCGGCTGTGCCAGCGCTTCCCCGAGCTGTGGAGGAACCCACCTGGACCCAAAGCAGCACAGCCACTGCCCCATGCTGACAGGGCCGCGAGAAGGCGCGTAAGTAAAAAAGCGTTAATGCTCGGTGCAGGAGCACTCCTCGACAGGAGAAAAGCACTCCCGGTGCCGCTGGTGCTGCTGCTGGCAGCACCGTCCGTGCAGGCACTGGGGCCGTTGCCGGGGCAGCGCCGGCTTAGAACGGAGCACCGTTGGGCCCTCGGTTCTGGAACCCGGGTCCAGAGTGGGCGGAGCCCTGTGGGGCTCTCCTCAGGATGCCCATGTCCAGCCTCAGCCCCCAGGTCTCCTGCCTTACAACCGCAGTTTCCACCAGTGGGAACTCACGGCTCCTGCAGCCATGGTCTTGTAACTCTCAGGACCAGGGAGCCCCAGGTCTGCCATGCACACTGAAGACTGAGGCAACACAAAGGCAGTAAATGCCTCTCTCGTTTCTTCATCCCCGCTTTTCAGTGGCCATCTTCATAAAGTATTGGTCTGATACTTTCCTTAGGCCTCTGCTTGTTATTAGCATACTTCAAAAAGCCTTTTGCTGTTGTCCTATGGAACACTGACCAGTTTCATCTCTAATTGAGCTCTGGCCTTTCGTGACATCCCCCTCCATGTGTCAGCCGCAGCTCAGTAGCCTTCCCAAGAAGCTCGACCTTGCTTCTAGAGAGCACACACGATTTCTGTCCCCGCCCCAGTTCCAGGAGGAGTTCCAAGCTGCTCTTCTGCTACACCTGCTTGACTCCCATTGACACGATGGGACTGCTGCTGCTGTGCTTTCAAAAGCTGCTTCTTTAAAAGCGAGCAGCTCTCAGGGTCCCCTAAGCCCTCAAAAGCTCCTGTCCAGGAGACCCTGCCAAGTAGGTCCCTCTGCAGCTTCAGCTTTGCTCTCTTGATACGCAGGGTAGCAACTCTGCTGAACTTTTCCCTCAGGACACCCAAAAGTTGGAGCTCAAGGTCTTTGGGATTAGGGCGGCCAAGACAGCCTCCTACCATCACACCTCACATTCATCCCTCTTGATTCACAAAGAGCAAGTCCAGGAGGACACCTTTCTTAGTTGGGTCTCTGAGTGCCTGTGGAAAGAAGCTGCCTTCCTCAAAGTTCAGGAATTCCGCAGCCTCACTTGTCCCAGCAGTGACAGCATGATATTCCCAGCTGAGGTGTGGGAAGCGGAAATCTCCCAGAAGGACAAGAGCTAACTATGCAGAGATTTCTCCTAACTGCCTATAGAATTCTGCCTCTTTGTGTTGTGGTTTAAGCTCAGCCAGTTTAACTCAGAACTACACAGTCTCTTTCTCGCTTCGTCCCTTCTTCCCCCCACAACCCCTGCTCCCAGAGAGATGGGAAGGATGATCAAAAGAATGTAGCTCTCACTGGTTAAGATAAGAACAGCCGGGTAACTAAGATATAACACAAAACCACCCCTGCTACCGCCAATAATAGTGATGATAAGGGAAATAACAAGGGGAGAGTATATAAAAATAAAAGGAGAAAAGGAAAAGAAAACAATCAACAGCAGTGATGCACAATATAAGGATGCTGGGGAGGAACTCTTCATTAGGGACTGGAGCGATAAGACAAGGGGTAACGGGTTCAAACTTAAACAGGGGAAGTTTAGATTGGCTATAAGGAGGAAGATCTTTACCGTAAGGGTGGTGAGGCACAGGAGTGGAGTGCCCAAAGGCGTTGTGAATGCTCCATCCCTGGTGGTGTTCAAGGCCAGGTTGGACAGAGCCTTGGCTGACATGTGCCCATGGCAGAGGGGCTGGAACTAGATGATCTTAAGGTCTTTTCCAACCCTAACTGTTCTATGATTCTACGATTCTACAAAATGTTCTAGGCTAAAAAAACCCTTGAACTGCATTTTCCATCTGCTTATCACTGTGTTCAAAACACAGCCATTTTTTATTCTGCTGAAGTGTCTGAGAATCCAGTTCTTCTTTACACTTGTTGGGAGCTGGAGGTCGCACTTTAGAAGTGGATTTTGAGAGGTGAGATCTGCACTCGTGGGACTACACTAATGGCAGGTGAAGTAAACTAAGGGTGGGTATTGGATGGCACTGGCAGGACAGAAAGGACAAGGATAAGTCACAAAACGTTGAGCTGCTGATAACAGGAAATGCTTTTTCTTGATAAAATCCTTGTGTTCTTTTTTTCTTCAACTCTGTATTCTCCGTACTTCACAATAAATCTCTAAGGTTTTGCTGTCCATGGAGACAAATTATCATTCACCAGGGAAGAAAGACCCACTTTGTCAGCTCCCAAGAAAACACCTTTGGCATGTTTTTTTTACTTCTGTTGACCTCTGTGACCAAAACCAAAAGTCACTTCTAATGTGTCTGTCTGGGGTCAGGGGAGAGAATAATGCAATGCCTTTCAAAGAAATATGTGCACCTTTATTGATTTGTATTTGACTACACTTCATGTCTAGTTCTTCTTAGCACAATTTATAAGCACACTTAAACAAGATACTTCTCCTGAGTTTGCATTATCATTCACTGAAAATGGCTATGACATGCATTATTTTGCATTTGCTGCCTTGCAGTTGGGTTGTGCAAGGGCCTAGCAAATGCTGATGATACATGTGACGATTCGCCAGACTGCTTCAGGAGGTTTTGAGTAATCAGTCCTCTACAAAGCTAAGCCATAAGTAAAGTAATTTGGTTTTGAACATTCCATCCACCAGGCCCAAATAACGCAAGTGCTTAGGAAGTGTTATTCTGTCACCGTGTGTTAGTGACATATCAAGTCCAAAATGATGGCTGAAAGAGATAATATTACGGAAAAGCTCTAGCTTTGACATTAAAGGGAAGTGATTTTTGCAGAAACTAACTAAAAATACTGAAATCCAACTAATTTGCAGGAAGGGTGGCTTTTTTTTTTTGGATTTTCAGTAAAAATTAAAGGGAGAAAGGAGAAAGAAAAATACTAAATAACCATCAGCAATATCTTAGGTAAGAAATAGGATAGAAGTTATAACTAACTGCAAACGGAGCAGTAACTCTCTGAAATTTCACTGACTTTGTTACAAATGCCAGACGTATTAACAGCTCAGACTCAGATGTCCACAAATGCTCCTTTACATTCATCGCCATTGCATTCCCATATATTCCCTTGCATTATTTCCCTATATTCTTGGACTGCACTGAGGATCTCAGCTTAAACACCTGAGGAGATACCTGAAATATGTGTATATAGATGTGAATGTGCATCTGTAAACCTGACAGAAAATTTTTAACTCGGGAGAGGAAAAGTGTTTTCCAAAGCTGAAGGAGGAACAGCCTCACCCCTGGGCAGTACCGTAACTTTTCCTCACATGGCGCTGAAGCTGCTGCAATTACATGAGTAAGTCTTACTCTTCCCTACGGAAATTCATTTTTAGAGAAGTGCGGTGAGTTGGCTTTGGCTGGCTGCCAGATGCCCACCCAGCCACTTTATCACCCCCCCTCCATCAACGGGACAGAAGGGAGAAAACAGAACAAAAGGCTCATGGGCTGAGCTTTAAAAACAGGGAGAGAACTCCTCAGTTATCATCATGGCAAAATAGACTTAACTTGGGGAAATTAATTTATTGCCATTGAATTGCAACAGAATTGGATAGTGAGAAGTAAAGCAAAACTAAAACCAGTTTCCCCTCACCCCTCCCTTCTTCCCAGGCTTAACTTTACTCCTAAATCTTCTGCTTCCTCCCACACCCAGATGGGGCAAGCGAATGGGAAATGGGGGCTGCGGTCATTTCATAACATTTGATTTCTGCTGCTCCTTCCTCCTTTCCCTGCTCTGGAATAAAATTCCTCTCACCACAGGCTTCTCCAGTGCGGGTTCTTCCCACAAAGCACAGTTCTTCATGAACTGCTTCAGTATGTGCCCTTTCCTTACGGTGCAGTCCATCACGAACAGAGAGCTCCAGCACTGGTCCCCCACGCGGTACAGCCCTTCAAGAACGCTCCCGGATGGCTCCCATGTGTCACAGGTTCTAACAGGAAATTGCTCCTACATGGGTTGCTCTCCATGCCATAGATCCTAGCAGGAGCCTGCTCTGGCAGGGATTTATCATGGGACGTATCTTCCTTCCGGATATGTCTATCTGCCCGGGTGTTGAGTCCTCTATGGGCTGCCCGGTGAATATCAGCTCCAACATGGATATCTCTGAGCTGCATGGGGACAGCCTCCCTCACCATGGTCTGCACCACCGGCTGCAGGGAAATCTCTGTTTTAGCACCTGCAGAAACTTCTCTCCTCCTTCTTCACTGACCTCCATGTGTGCAGGGCTGTTTCTCTCACATCTTCTCACATCTCTCTCATGGCTGCTGTGCAGCATTTTGACCGTTTCTTAACTCCATTATCTCAGAGACCAACGTCTCTTACTGGCTCAGCTCTGTCCAGCGGTGGGCGCGTCCTGGAGACAGCTGTAACTGTCTCTGTCCAAAATGGGGACAGCTTCTGGCAGCTTCTCGCAGAAGTCACCTCCGCAGCGCATACGCACCCCTGCTAGCAAAAATGTGCCATGTAAACCCAGTAGAAGGTATTCCTCCTGACAGCAAATTTGCCTTCCCCCAAGAAGAAAAACTCATGGCTGTAATAAAAAATTACATTCCCAATGTTGCTGAAAGAGTACTTAAAAATGGCTGAAACCTATCTATGTGCAGTAATAACATCTCTACAGTAAAGCTATATAAAGGCATAGCTGCAGGGGATTGCTTTTGTCCTGAACTGTGGGAATGATTCTAACATGTGAACTTCAGTATGGCAATGTTTCTTTTCTGATTGTTTTGAAACATTAGCTAGTCTAGATCACTAGCAATTGAAATACTACTTTCGAGATAGAGAAAAAGTATCTGAATACTTATATAAATATATTCCGAAATGAGGTCTTGGAAAATGTCAATTACGTATCATTTGATGTTGCACGGTTTAATGAAGAAGGTCTCCTTCCCCCTGATCTCAGGGAGTGGGTATCACCAGCCTGGACATAATCGATAAATTAGCATTATCTGCTCTATTCAATCTAGCACATTCCAATTAAATCTGTCACTAGCCTGAACCTTCTGAGCCACACTTTGGGCACCAAAACCAACTGTCATCCCTGTATTACCAGCACTGTTTTCAACACAAATCAAAAATGTTGCTTCATACTAGCTATTATGAAGCCAATTGCATTTATCCCAGCCAAAACTAGCGTGGGTCCAAGCAGTTTAGAAAATCTTGTCTCCCTTGTTCATAGTCCTTAGACCAGTGATATACTCTCACCTCCAAAGATGGTGTAATTTTATCTTCCGAAGTAGCAAAATGAAGTTACAGCCTACTACTGGGAAGTGGAAGACTTTGTAAAGTAAGTATTAATTCTGCCACGTACATGTCTTTGTCTTCTCATAACTGACTTCCCGGGGTTGGTATCTTCCACCATGCTTGATCTATGGTTTGGCATCTCACAGAAGTATGGGAAGATGTGTACACAAACTAGCTTCAGTTGTCTGCTTTAAGACACTTACGATAGCTGCGTCCTTACTGTCCTTACCTATTCTTTGCATGTCTTCTACACATGTTCACATGTCCTTTATACGTTTTTAAATGAGAGCTAGACTTCTCTCAGCATGACATTTTAACTTAAGCGTAATTGGAGGCTTCTGTTCTGAATCCCTTCTGAATGATCCTTTTGTCTTCATTAATGGTATAGAGAGCCAAGTCAAAGCTGACTTCTTACTTAAATGCCTAAGGCTACACAGTACAAACAGCCTGTATAGAGGCTGCAAAGCCTGGAACACTGTCACTGCATTGCTGGTAAGTAGGCTAATATTCAACAGCATGCATCACTGTTTAAAATATTGTATTAATGTAGCTGGGTCTAGATCAAGTGACAATCATTCCTTATTTCTCCTACGCTGTATTCAGAAAGCTTAGAGAAAGCTACATCCTTTGGTGGTTGCATTCAAACATCTCAAACTGGAGAAAAGCACCCAATGTAGTTATATCATGTCCAGTATTCTAAGGAGGTCTGAGGTGCCCAGTGTCTCTTGTCTTCAAATGTTGATAGAAAATAACTGGCAAAGGCAGTAACTCAGAGAGACAACACATTGGTTTCTCCAGCTATACCCTTCATACTACCAGTATTTCTTTTGTACAGAGTCATAGTCAGACCACTAATTAGGATGTTAAATTTTGCCATTGTGTGATTAACCTCTCTAAGGCAGGCTATCTCCTCCTGTGGCTGTTCCCTCCTCACCCTTCAAGCAAGAGGTTGTAAGACAACTGAGAGTAGTCACTATACAGACCAAAGGGACAATGGAATGCATAGCTAAGACAATTCTATCAGTAAATGCTACAATATTATCAATTGTGACTAACAGTTACTAAAACATATAGAACTGCATATTGAAGGGAGGCAGCACAGCTTAACCACGCTTTAGGCAGCAAGAGGAACCATCTGTTTACATTAACCTCTGATAATGTGGCCTTTCTCTATTTTTGCAATTCTTGTGTCAAATTGCACTTTACTGTCCAGCCAGGAATAAAGTCTATTGAGTGTATACTGGAAATATTACACCTGCTTCATATTTACTTTTAAAATGCTATACTTGTTAGAAGATGTCTCTAATATAGTGTTTATGCACTCACTGTATACTTGTTAGAAGATGTCTCTAATATAGTGTTTATGCAC
Source organism: Myiopsitta monachus (assembly GCA_017639245.1). Classification (NCBI taxonomy): domain Eukaryota; kingdom Metazoa; phylum Chordata; class Aves; order Psittaciformes; family Psittacidae; genus Myiopsitta; species Myiopsitta monachus. The sequence goes on from CM029927.1 coordinate 39,035,253, forward strand.
TCACTGGTTATTAATGGTGTAGAATTACTGAAGGATAAATGTATGCGATGCTGAAAAGATAATACCATAGGTAAAATACATTTACAAAGAGAACAGTTCTGGGAAACAACCTGAAAGTATTTTGATATTTACGCATTGTTCTTGTTTTCAAGAATCTTCTTATCATTGCTCTTTTTTTCCCTACAGTTTAAGGTAGCATTGCTAACTAGAACTATAAGACAATTTTCAGCTCCTTTGTCTCACTGTGTTATATTAGCAGCCTGAAAAATACATCACTGAAAGGCAACAGAAGAATGAATTTTCCTTCCACACATCCTGTACACCTGCAAGATCGTGGAATCATAGAATCATAGAATGTTTAGGGTTGGAAAAGACCTTAAGATCATAGAATCATAGAATAGTTAGGGCTGGAAAGGACCTTAAGATCATCCAGTTCCAACCCACCTGCCATGAGCAGGGACACCTCCAACTAAACCTTGTCACCCAAGGCTATATCCAACCCGGCCTTGAACACCACCAGCGATGGAGCATTCACAACTTCCCTGGGCAACCCATTCCAGTGCCTCACCACCCTTACAGTAAAGAACTTCCTCCTTATATCCAATCTAAACTTTCCCTGTTTAAGTTTGAACCCGTTACCCCTTGTCCTATCACTACAGTCCCTAAGGAAGAGTCCCTCCCCAGCATCCCTATAGCCCCCCTTCAGATACTGGAAGGCTGCTATGAGGTGTCCATGCAGCCTTCTCTTCTCCAGGCTTTCCCCGGAGCCCCAGCTATCCCATCCTATCTTCATACGGGAGGTGCTCCAGTCCCCTGATAATCCTCGTGGCCCTCCTCTGAACTTGTTCCAACAGTTCCATGGCCTTTTTATGTTGAGGGCACCAGAACCGTTCAAAATTATGAAATATTCTTACTATACTACTTTCCTTTTTACTTTTTGGTTTTTTTTTAGCTAAGTTTAAATGGCATGTACAGAGATAGCAGTTTAAAACTGTACGGGTCAATGTGTTACTCATTTGGGGCTTTCTAAACAAAGATGCAGAGTCTTGTTTGGAAAGGAGACACTGTTCATTCTGTGCAGGGTGCTCAGTGGAAGTCTCCACAAATGAAGCACACCTATTATTGTAACTTTAAGCTATTTATACATTTTGACAAAGAAATCAGTGTCCATGGGTTGGGAGTTAATTAGTATTCCACCTATTATTGGTTAACGTCTCATGCTAAGCAGGCACACATGCTCAGTCTTTTCCTTCTTTTGAGTTAGTGGGTTCCCTGAGTCAGTGGGCTGCGAGTTGGTGGTCCTGCTGCCCCCTGCCAGAATTCTCTTTTACCTAATGACTGCCCATTTTCTTCTGGGTAGTCATCCAAACACTGGGGCCTGATGCTCCTCATTATCAGTCCTGACTCACCACCCAGGCAAGCAGGATGGATGCCCCTTTTTTAGAGAAGCCTTTGTATGTTACCTCAGTTATCTAGCAGAACTACTGACTGGATTGGCATTGCTTCACAAGATGTTGCAAGCATCAAAAAGGGTGTGTAATGTTAGCTTTATTATTAAAATGTTGTCTAATATTTGTGTACCTCCATATTTTATGCTCCATTGCTAGAACAAGACCAACATGAATGTGTAGGTTTGAATTTTAAGTCATTGCAACCTGTACAAACCACATTTATTTCTTAACCAAGTGTAGCATAAGGCAAGTAAATATAACAAAATAGAATCAACAAATTCCGGAAGCAGGATTACCACAGACTTCTTTGCAATTGCTGATAGAGAAAAGACTGAATGGTATATCAAAACACCAAATTATCTGAGGATCAGCTAAAATGAATGTAGTGGAATGTACCCTGGTAAAAACCAGTCTCGTAAATTAAAAATCAAACCTCTGGTCTTCAAATAGCAAACTTTTCGGTTTTAGATCATAGAATCATAGAACAGTTAGGGTTGAAAAGGACCTTAAGATCATCCAGTTCCAACCCCCTGCCATGGGCAGGGACACCTCCCACTAAACCATGTCACCCAAGGCTATATCCACCCGGCCTTGAACACCGCTGTGGATGGAGCATTCACAACTTCCCTGGGGAGCCCATTCCAGTGCCTCACCACCCTTACAGTAAAGAATTCCTTCCTCACATCCAGTCTACACTTCCCCTGTTTATTTTGAAACCGTTGCCCCTTGTCCTATCACTGCAGTCTCTAAGGAAGAATCCCTCCTGTCATGGGTTCAGCAGTAGCAGTCGTTTTTTCTCCTTCTTGGTAGCTGGTGCAGCGCTGTGTTTTTGATTTTGGGCCTGGGAGCAGCGCTGATAACACCAGTGTTTTCAGTTACTGCTTGGTAGTGTTTTGGCCTGGCCAAGGACTTTGAGTTTCATGCTATGCCAGGGAGGAGGGGAAGCCCAGGAGGAAGCAGAGACAGGACACCTGACCCAAACTGACCAAAGAGGTTATTCCATACCACAGCACGTCATGTCCAGGATGTGAACACGAGGACAGAGACCCGGAAGGGTGTGGGAGTGGACTGGGGGTGCACGGCATGGTCAGGTTTTTGGTACTGGGGGGTTCGCTGCTGGGGGGTGCACTGGCTGGGTCGGGCTTGGTGAGCAGTTGTATTCTCTTTCCTTGTATTTCTCTTGTATTATTATTGGTGGTAGCAGCAGTGATTTGTGTTATACCTTAGTTACTAAACTGTTCTTATCTCAACCTGTGCGAGTTGAATTCTTTTGATTCTCCTCCCCATCCCTCCAGGACTGGGGGAAGAAAGAGGGGGAGTGAGTGAGTGAGTGAATGAGTAAAACTCCGTGAGTTATTAGCCTGGGTGAGGCTTAAACCACGACACCTCCCCAGCATCCCTACAGGCCCCCTTCAGATGACACCAAGCTGTGTGGTTTGGTTGATATGATGGAGTGAAGGAATGCCATCCAGAGGGATCTTGACATTTACTACTATTATTTAAATCTACTTGTACAAAGTGTACCTGTAGCACGCAAAGCAATAGCTTTTTAAATAAAGAAGTCAATGTCCTTTTTCCAGCCTTAAAATTATAACTTTATTCAGAGGGATTTCTAAATTTCTTGGGGGAAAGAAAAAACACCAAAGAAAAAAAAAGAAAGAAATACCAACCACAAAACATTCCAAAGAAACAAATGAGTACTTTTAATCTCTCAGTATTTAACAAGAAATTTCAAGACTCCGTGACTCTCAGTTTATACCTTTGTGTTTTTCTATTGCTGATTAGAAATCATAAGAACTACAGGACAAAAATTTGAAGTTAACAGTTAAACTCATTATTTTGACACGTTCTTCATTTCTATGGGCTTTGCTGTTGTGTAGATGTTGCCACTTAAGAAGCAGAAGTCTAGTTTAGGTTTATATTTTTTTCTCCTCTTTTCCTTTTTTTCAAGACCTGATTCTTGGCTAAAGTTGCCGTTGATGAGTACCTCCCCTGCCCATAAAGGTACTCTTTACTTAGTCACAAGCTATGTTATAAAAATAAATTAATGACAGAAAAATCCTCCTTTTTGTACAAAGGAACACAGAAATACAAAAGGATAACATTTATGAAACTTCTCTTAATTAAAAAGGAAAAATAAAAGAAAATGAACACATAATTTACTTAGCAGAAGTAGTCATTATATCTTCTTTTGGATCTTAATGCACAGAAGCTTCTACCGGATGATGTTAACATATTATATGGACACTGGGAAAATTATATTAAATTTGTGAACTTCGTCAAGCTTTTAATATACTGGATGCATATATTAACTCAAATAATAGTTTTGTTCACATTCAAGCAACTAACTTTTGAACTTAAATTGTATTCAAGCCAATAGCAGATATAAAAGTGAGACAGGTAACTGTTGGATAGCAGTGTTTGCTTGCCTTTTCTTTCTCTTCTTTTCTTCTGTATGTATATCGCTACTTCTCTTCACCCCGAGACTGAGCTCTGGGCAAACAGTGTACTGCAAAACATGATTTTGTGAACACAACTGTTTACAAATCCATCTTAGTTCATTTAGTGAAAGATCAAAAGTATTCATGAAGGAAAGCTGGAGAAAGGAGTGAGTAGGAAGGTCTAGATGAAGGTGCAGAGGAAACAAGTGGTGACTGTGTCATTCATCTGTCTTTTAAACTAAAAAGCTTTAAAAGTTTGCCGAAAGTAAGGTAAAGTAGCAGCTGAGCTGCATATATGTGCATCTTAAGGACTGTATAAATTTCTAAAATCTTGGTGGACTGATCTTTCAAGGAGATGGGTGGCAAATTTAAGAAATCTCTTTGGGTTTAGAAATAAATGAACTGCTGAGCTACACAGATTGTTATTGCTCAGTCACGCCATATGTGGAAACAAGTGAGGAAACAAGTACCTGCCTGGAGGACTGGTTTTGAACGCAGCTACAGGTTGGGCAGAGAAGAGATTCAGAGCAGCCCTGCAGAGAAGGACATGGGGGTGTCAAAGTTCACAAGTTCAGAGGAGGGCCATGAGGATGCTCAGGGGGCTGGAGCACCTCCCATATGAAGACAGGCTGAGAAAGTTGGGGCTGCTCAGTCTGGAGAAGAGAAGGCTGCATGGAGACCTCATAGCAGCCTTCCAGCATCTAAGGGGGCTTATGAGGATGCTGGAGAGGGACTCTTCATCAGGGACTGCAGCAACAGGGCAATGGGGAAAGGTAATGGGTTTAAACTAAAACAGCGGACATTCAGGTTAGATATAAGGAAGAAGCTCTTTATAGTGAGGGTGGTGAGGCCCTGGAGCAGGTTGCCCAAGGAAGCTGTGAATGCTGCATCCCTGGCAGTGTTCAAGGTTAACCTGGGCAGGAGCCTTGGGTGACATGGTCTAGTGACATGGTCTGAGGTGTGCCTGTCTATGGCAGGGGGGTTGAAACTAGATGATCTTAAGGTCCTTTCCAACCCTAACAATTCTGTGATTCTACAACTCTGTGAAGACTGACATATCTGTAAAGTGCAAGTACCTAAATTTCACTCTGCGTTCTTGAACGCCACTTGACATAAGCACACTGATTTCATTTCTTCCTTGCAATGTTTAGATACCTGTGACGCTCTGTCTCAGTGCGCTGAAAAACTTTTGGCTACTAGTCAGTCTTGTTTTGCTGGTCCTCCCAGCAGTTCTTGACATTGACATTGTTCCCTTAATTATGCAATTGAAGTAAAACTGTTTATTTTACTGGAGACAAAGACATCAATCAAGGTCCATGGGAGATTTTAAACATAGCTTCGGGCATACTGAGCTCTTCCAGAGTATGGAAAATTCAAAGTAACATAGCTGTAACTGAACTAATAAAATCTTGGTAATTGTCCATTCTAATTCGCCTTCAGCATTTTAGATAGAACGCAATCATGTTGAGCTATGGAACTGAGTACAATGTGAGCCTTGAATTATCTGTCTGTATAATTATATGCAGAAATATGCTGAATATCCTCTCACATGTAAGTGAAGTGCTGAGGAAAAAGGCTAATCAAAGACACACACATAAAGTTAGTAGTTTTTCCTCAGTGAAATCCACACATTTAATATTAAGGGTTCAGGAACAGTTTGTGTATTTCTATGGTACCCAATGAACTAAAGGGTAAAGTATGGCTGACAAAGTGACCCAAACATAAAGTGATCACATTAGCGTACCAGAGCACTGCCCCCTCTTCAGGGGCAGTGACGTTTATTTATGGGTTTTTTTTCATACAGAATATGAAATCCGTCTAGAATGAAAATGATGAAGCATGGTATACCAATTCGTGCCAGGATCGGTTGCCCCTGTATGCAAGAGGAAAAGGCAACAAGAAGCACAAAGAGCAACCCGTACAGTGAAGAAAGATGAAGAACCAATGTACCTACTACATGGGACAGCATCTGAACAAGAGCTGTTATTATGTGGATCAGAGGAAGAGGAAGAAGAAAAGGTGACTTCTCAACCCCGGACCTTGACTGAGCTATGGAATACGCAAAAAGATTTTCAGCCATCATCCAGGAGAGCACACTGTCACCTGATTGCTCCAGTGCTGGGACAACGGGGTCGACGGTCGTGGTCTAGAAGGTAGAGAAGCCAAGCAGCTGGGAATCACTTGCTAGGGAAGGGGGAATTGACAAAGCAATTGAAAAAGAAACTGTCCCTCAGCCTTTGGAGGCAATTCTTGGCAGCTGTGAAGGAAATGTTTCCCTACAAGTACAGTGTTGAGTCAGTCAGCCAACTGGGCCACGACAGAGAAATGCATCCAGTACATGAGGGAATCAGCCATTCTAAAGGTGATCTATCATAAGCCGCATGCTGGGAATGCATCTGGTGATTCAGATGAAGTCGAATGTACATGACCCATGTGGCTAAAATTTACACGGAGTGCACCACCATCATATGCCCACCCAATGGCATCAATGCCCTGGCATGACATAACAACACCAACAGTGGATGAAGTGATTTGTCAACTCCGAGAGTTCAAAGACAATCTCACCTCTTCCATCAATTCAGCTGTGGAAAAAACTGTCCCAGGAGTTCAAATAATTGAGAGACCACCTAGCTGATCTGTCCAGCTCCCCACATGCACCAAGCCACATCTCAACTATTAACTAAAGGGGCCTTACTGCTCGAGAAAGAAGACATGGCAGGTACACACCACAGGCCAGCCTATGGTTTTACCTGAGGGATCACGGAGAAGACATGAGGAAGTGGGATGGAAAACCTACCTCAGTTCCAGAGGAATGGGTGCATGAATTGAAGAGGAGAACAAAGGTCAAAGATGGTCATCCCACGAAAATGGCAGTTTCAGACTCTGGTGAGCAGGTTCCCAGATGGAGTGGAAGAGCTGATTTTACTCCAGCTCCTGTGATAAAGAAGAATAATCCCTGTCTAGAAGATGTAAGTGATCAGTATTGCGATCACTATTAGAAGGGCCCTGCCTGTAGTCAGGTGGAAGTAGGGGACAATCGGATTGACTGGACTATGTGAATCAGATGGCCTGGCACATCAGTCCCTCACGAGTATAAGGCTCTAGTAGGTACCAGTCATGGGAAAAGCCAGCAGCAGCAGCAGAACTGTCCTCAGGTCACCACTAACTGACACTGACATCTCTCTGATCATCATCCCAGCAAAGAATGAACTTTGACAAAACGAGGCGAGCTCAGCAGTGACCAGATGAGTTCAGCAGTGTCGTCAGCAGGCAACAACCCAACACTACACACTGTCTCTCCTGTCTTGAAAGACTGTTACAAGAGATGGAGCCTGACATCATGGAATGAATTCAGCAACTTCATAGGGATTGATCCGTGGACTAGGGAATAATATCTGTCTCTTTCTTTGTGTGTGAGGTGTATTTATAGATATCTGGGACAAAAAGTGATGTTATATTGAAAAAGAAACGGGACCTGAGCATGATGTGAATGGTATGGAATAAGGGGTGGATACTGCCCTGGGTTCAGCTGTAACAGCTTTTTTTCTCCTTCCTAGTAGCCGGTGCGTGCTGTGTTTTTGACTTCAGCCTGAGAACAATGCTGCTAACTCTCCAGTGCATTCGTTGTTGCTAAGTAATGTTTACTCTGATGAAGGACTTTTCAGTCTCCCATGCTCTGCCAGTGAGGAGGGACACATGAAGCCAGGAGGAGGCAGAGACAGGACACCTAACCCAAACTAGCCAAAGGGGTGTTCCGTATCACAGCACATCATGCCAGTATATAAACTGGGGGGAGCTACCTGGAAGGCCCAGATCACTACTCGCGTCAGGCTGGGTAGCGGTTGGCGCAATTGTATTGATGAGCAATTGTACACTGCATCACTGCTCTTTATTGTTTTCTTTTCCTTTTCTCCTTTTATTTTTATATACTCTCCCTTGTGATTTCCCTTATCATCACTATTATTGGTGGTAGCAGGGGTGTGGTTTTGTGTTATACCTTAGTTACCAGGCTGTCCTTATCTCAACCAGCGAGAGTTACATTCTTTGAATCATCCTTCCCATCTCTCTGGGAGCAGGGGATGGGGGCAAGAAGGCAGGGAGCAAGAAAGAGACCGTGTGGTTCTGAGTTAAACTGGCTGTGCTTAAACCACAACACAAAGAGGCAGGATTCTATAGGCAGTTAGGAGAAATCTCTGCATAGGTAGCTCTTGTCCTTCTGGGAGACGTCCATTACCCACACCTCAGCTGGGAATATCATGGAAAGTATCAGATCAATACTTTATGAAGAAGGCCACTGAAAAGCGGGGATGAAGAAACGAGAGAGGCATTTACTGCCTTTGTGTTGCCTCAGTCTTCAGTGTGCATGGCAGACCTGGGGCTCCCTGGTCCTGAGAGTTACAAGACCATGGCTGCAGGAGCCGTGAGTTCCCACTGGTGGAAACTGCGGTTGTAAGGCAGGAGACCTGGGGGCTGAGGCTGGACATGGGCATCCTGAGGAGAGCCCCACAGGGCTCCGCCCACTCTGGACCCGGGTTCCAGAACCGAGGGCCCAACGGTGCTCCGTTCTAAGCCGGCGCTGCCCCGGCAACGGCCCCAGTGCCTGCACGGACGGTGCTGCCAGCAGCAGCACCAGCGGCACCGGGAGTGCTTTTCTCCTGTCGAGGAGTGCTCCTGCGCTGAGCATTAACGCTTTTTTACTCACGCGTCTTCTCGCGGCCCTGTCAGCATGGGGCAGTGGCTGTGCTGCTTTGGGTCCAGGTGGGTTCCTCCACAGCTCGGGGAAGCGCTGGCACAGCCGGGCCCCCCAGCAGCCGCCTTGCTCATGCCTGATGCCATCTGCTCTGCAGGGATGACCCTGGCCCGAAGAGCGGCATGAGCTTGACCCGGCGCTGCCCGAGCCACTCTTCAGGGAGCGTGTGCGGGTGAGCCAGGGCCGCGGCCAGAGGAAGAAGAGGGACCTCCTCCTCTTCAGAGACACCCTGGTCATCGCCAAGACCAAGTAAGATTAACAGAGCCCCGCTGCCTTTCCTCCAAAGCCCTGTTCCTGGCACCAGGGCAGCACAGCAGGGACAGCCAAGGAGCAGCCCCAGGCCCCCAGCACCCTGCTGCTGGATGCACCTGTGGCTGCGCCCGTGCCAGGCAGGCACTAGAAGGGGGCCAGTGGGCTTGGTCACCTCCAGGTCACTTCCTGCCTTTCCCTCTGCAGACGTGGCAGCGCCCCGCGCCCCCTGCTCAGCCTGGCCCTGCGCCTGCTGCAGGTGCTGAGTGGCGGGCAAGGCTCAGGGAGCGATGCTGCTGAGGAGGAGGAGGAAGGGAAGGCCAGCAGCTCCCTTGTCTTCCTCTGGCCCTCTGGCTCCTGCGTTGTCACTTTCTGGTGAGTCCCGCTGCAACGTCCCACCAGAGGGATGGGCAGCACCTCTGCCCTGCCCCATGGGGCATCATCCGCTGGGGCACAGCAGGCACTAAGTCTCTTTCTCCTCTCTTGCGGCAGCTCCCGGGCAGTGAAGGATCTCTGGGTCAGCGCCCTCCTTGGGTAAGCCCTGCCTGGCACTGCAGCCTGGGCTGCCCGTGCTCCCATGATGGGGGGTTGCTCCACGAATAGCATGTGAATGATGACAAAATGCCTCTGTTCAGCTGCGCAGAGGCGCCCCAGAGCTGCAGGCAGAGGTGCCCCCACTGCTGAGAGGGCACATCTGGCAAGGATGCGTCATCCAGCTGTGTCCAGGCAACACCTGCCGGGCCCAATCCTCACCACTCCTGCTGCTCCTGCTCCACTGCTCCCACTGCCGGGCTGTGCCGGCTGTTCCGGGCAGCGTGGAAGCACTGCCCAGGCTGAGAGCAGAGGGAAGAGCTGGCTTGGGTCTCACACAGTTCTTTCTCTGCCCCTTCCCTGTGCACAGACCACCGGAAGGAGTTCAGGGAGCCCGGGTGACCCGGCTACCTTCCATAAAGCTGGTGCTGAAGGAGCTGAGGGGCCGTCATGCTGTGAGTGTCCCTGCTGCCTTGCTCTGCCCCCAGAGGCTGCCCCAGCCCAGCATCACCTGCATCACTCCTCACCTTCTGCTCTTTTCCCCTTGTCCAGGGGACGACACTGGATGCCGGCAGCCTCGAGAAGCTCTCCAGCGCCAGGCTGAGGTCAGGGTCCCGTGCAGTGCAATCTCTCCCATCCCACCTCTCACACATGGCCAGGGGCTGATGCAGGTCTCCAGGGCCCTTTCTGCTGCGGGACTCCTTGGTGAATGTAGCCCATTTCTTGCAGGCTGGTGCCAAGCAGCTGCCAGTTGTTCCCTCCAGCAGTGAAGGCGGACGTGGCCACGTGGATGGTGAGTGTGGAGAAGACAGGCACAGGATGGCCCTCTGCTGCTCTTGCAGGCATGCACACGATGGGGCTGCTGCCCTTGTGCTGTGATGGGCCTCCGGACCCCTCAGTCCCAAAGGATGATGAGTGCCGCCCCGTCCCAAATGTGCCGCCTCTCCCATGCCCTCAGTGGTGGGGGGACAGCACGGAGGGAGTCAGGGAGCCCTCTCCTGGTGCTTCTCCTCCATGGCTCATTTGCTCTGTTTCCCTTGGCGGCAGGCGGGACCCGCCGGAGCAGGAGGAGGCTGCCCTGGCCATTTGCCCGGCCAGGGACCTCGGCTGCAGCAGGGGCATCGGGGCCATCGGGCTCTGCTGCTGTCGGAGCTCTGTTTGGCCGGCCCCTGGCAGATCTGTGCAGCCAGGACGGCATGCTGCCCCAGCCCATTCAGGTAAGCCAGCCTGGGCAGGAGGTCCCCATCCCATCCCATCCCATCCCATCCATCCCATCCATCCCATCCCATCCCATCCCATCCCATCCCATCCTGCTTGCTCTCCTCCAGAGAGAGGCTGTCCCCAGCACCTCCCTCAGGGCCTGTCTCCAACCCATCAACTCTCCTCCTCTGTGCCCTCAGGACCTGCTGGCTCTGCTCCGGGAGCACGGCCCATCCACGGAGGGGATCTTCCGGCTGTCAGCCAGCGAGCGCGCCTCCCCGAGAGATCAGGGAGGCCCTCGACAGCGGGGTGCCGGTCCGGCTGGAAAACCACCCCGTGCTGCTGCTGGCTGTGCTCTTGAAGGTGAGCCCCGCTGACCCGCAGCCCTGCAGCTCCCGGCTCTCTTGGTGCCGATGGGCACCTGCGGGAGCACAGGAGGAAACTCAGCTGGCTGCTCATGAGCCAGAGGGCTGGGGATGCTGTGGGTGCTCCTGGGGGCACGGTCCAAAGCCTCACGTGGAGCCCTTGGCACTGCAGGACCTCCTCCGGAAGATCCCCTCCAAGCTCCTCAACGTCCACCTGTTTGAGGAGTGGATGAGAGCCATGGAGAAGACCAGCAGGCAGGAGAGGCTGGCAGCACTGAGGGAGTAAGTGTGGCAGCAGGCAGCAGGGACTGGCACAGGCTGGGACTCAGCTGCAAAGCAATGGCCTGCCTGAAATAGCCATGGCTCCTGTTAGCCACCTCCTGCTGCTGCTGTGGGGTTTATATTTGGGGGAAAAGGGGCACGGAAAGGCTTTTCTTCCTGGGGAGCACTTCCCACAGGCATTGGGGCTTGCTGCAACAAGGGCCTCTTTCAGAAGGGCAGGGAGGGAGGGAGGTGGATGTATCTCAGCAAAAGCAGTCTCTCTGCTGTAGAGCAGACGGTGGCCCCGGGTGAGATCAACCTGGGAGACCTGTGCTGTCAACACCAACTTCACCAAGGCTGTGCTCCTGTTCCCTCAGGGTGGCCAGCAAGTTACCAGAGGCCAACCTCCTCCTGCTCCGGCACTTGCTGTCGCTGCTGAGCAGCATCAGCAAGAGCGTGGCCACCACCAAAGATGTCTGCTGGGAACCTGGCCATCTGCTTGGCACCAAACCTCCTGAGCCCACCCCAGGAGCTGCCCCTGGAAGTCCTGGCTCAGGAGACAGGGAGGGTAAAGCTGTGTTCACCGCCACCTACAGCGTCCCCAGCCCAGCCCAGCTCTGGCGCTCAGAGGGCCCTGCCTGCCTCCTCCCGTCAGCAAAGCCATGGGGCAGCAGCCGGGAAAAGCAGCCCCACGGCTGCACCTTCCTGCCCAGAAGCGCGGGTCAGGCTGGGAAAGGCTGTTTGAGCCCTCATCATTTGAGCCCCCTCCCTCAAACCAGTGGTTTGCTCTGCGCAGGTGACGCAGCTCGTCGAGTTCCTCATAGAACACCAGGAGGAACTCCTTGGCGAGCAGGCTGCCGGGCTGGCCAGTGAGGGCAGCCAGGAGCCTCCAGCACCACGAACAGAGCTGGAAGCAGCAGAGGTAAGTGCAGCGCACAAGCAGAGTGACAGCTAAAGCCTCCCCCCTCAGAAGCTGCGCTGCCCACTGCAGGGACAAGCACAGTCCTCCACCAGCCTGCAGCCCTGCCAAAGTGCAGAGCGAGGCTGATGCAGGCTGGCCATCCCGCTTTGTGAGCTGATCCCACCACAATTGGCTCAGCTGAGCTGAGCAAACCCATCCAAGGGATGTGCCTTCTAGAGCTAGGGTGGCAATGGTGCGGGGAAGTCCTTGCCCCTGCTAACCTACACATTTGCATTGCAGGTGCCTCCTGTTGCTCCCGAGAGCGAAGAGCAGAGGAGCTTTTCCGGGACAAAAAGGTAAAACTGCCTGGCTTTGCTTGGTTCAAGGCAACCATGGCTTCACGTGTCTAACACTGCTATTGCATGGAAAGGTTCCCAGGCTCTTTGCGCAACACCAGGAAGCGAAGAGCAACCTGGGAAGAGGGCAGCGATGGGCCACCGTCCCTGAAGAAGAGCAAACCCGAGCTCTGAGGGATGGGCGAGGGAAGAAGTTCGAGCAGGGGAACAAGGCACCCAGGTATGTAGCAGACCCTCTGTTCCATCTTTCTGCCAAGGTCTGAATACAGGAAACGTTCCTGAGGTGCACAGGATGGTCCTGCCCTCGGGGGAACATGCATGTCAGGAGAAACGTGCTACCTCAGCATTGCCTGCCAACCTGTGATTTTAGCATGGCAGAGCGTGGGATGCTGCTGCTTGGGTTTGGAAAGGACCATATCCCAGCTTCCTAGGTCTCCCTGCCAAGCCCTGCTGCCTGGCGAGGGGCCACTGCCCATCTCCGTCAACTTCCCGTGCTCTGAGGGTATCGCATATGTTGAGAAGGGACCAAAGCAACGCTGTAGTTGTCAGTTAGGAGCCAGTACGGAGCCTCTCTCCTGTGCTTGCAATGACCTCTTTTAAAGCAGACTGCCGAAAACCCCAGGAGGCAAGTCCCGCCTGCTCCTGCCCTCATGGTTTCATCTGCGCTTTCTGACTCTGCCCTTGTAGGTGCCCGTTTACCACTCTGGATTCCCCAGGGGAGCTCTGCTGCCTGGGCTGCCGTTCCACCCTGCGGCCCCAGCACCACCTCGGCAGCGGCGAGGACAGATCCACCGCGTCCTTCTGCTCTGGCTGGAAGGTTCCACCAACTGCCCCCGGAGCCGGAGCAGCGCCTTCAGACCCATCCCGGCCCTCGCAGGAGGCCTTGCTGGCTCACTCCTCAGCTCCGCCAGCAGAGGCACACCCGCTGGAGCATCTCCCCAGGGGGGAGCTGGCCTCTGGACTTTGTTACTGCTGTTGTTACTGCGCTTGTTGCGATGTTTGTTACTGCAGTCGTTACCGTGTTTACAACTATGTTTATTATTTTATTATTGTGTCTTTTGAAGACAAATTTTAGGATACACTTTAGGATAGAGTTAGGAGATAGTTTAGGAAGCATGTTATAGGATAAGAGTTATCTCACATTGTGTGAGTACACACTTCGTAGGCTCATAGAATAGTTAGGATTAGGATAGGATAGTTAGGGTTGGAAAGGACTTCCAGTAATTTCATGTTACGTCACAAGACTACTCTTCGAGTGGCTTTTCATCTGTATGAGCAAAAAAGCAAAAAGTATTACAATAGTCCTATCTCTCTGCCTTGCCATCTGCATCCTGCGGAATGGAAAACAGCAAAGAAAGTATACTGAGAGAGTCTTTGATTAGGAAAGAAATGACTGAAAGATATTTATGAATGCAGAAGAACTACTGCTACACCTTGAAAAAGATTCAGCTAAGCTCCAGAAGAGTACTGCCTGCTCTTGGAATGCAGCTGCATATCTCAGACACCTGTTAAGGTCCAGAAGTAAAGAGAAACTTGCTTCTGAAAGAAAATGCAGGCAGGCAACAGAAAGGAGCACTGAATTGCAGCACTGTGTTTTCATTGACAACTGTTCATGGTGGGGCAGAGAGGTGCAGAAACAGAAACAAAAAGAGCAGCAAGAAGGAAACAAAATAGCAATAATAAAAGAAAGCCATCACAGAAGCAAACAACAACTGCCTCCCACCCTGAGTCCTATTTTGGAAAAAGGGGAAAAAAAAAAATCCCTCAGATCCTTCTGCACTCTGATGGGAGAAGCACTGGAGATGATAGCAGGGGTCGCAGACGTCTGCAAACAAAGCTGTCTCAAATCAGTACCAACAGAGTGTTGGTAGCAGGGGTGAGCAGCTGGTACGCGCTTATTCCCCTTGCATTTGCTAGAATGCCTTGTGCAGACTGCCTGCAGTTCTCAGTGTTGACAGCATCATGTGTGTACTATGCCTTTCTGAATTTTCTAACCATTTCTATACAGAAATAAAATGTCCAATGCATATCTGGCCAGTCTCTGTATTTGGATGAGCCCCTTCCCTTTTTATTCCTCTCTCCATCGCTGGGTTTCACTTCTCTCTCTCTCTCTGATACTTACCTGTCCAAGAAGTCAAAAAGGTCATGCGATGGTTGCACTTGTAGAAGCCTTTTTTTCTCTCTCAGGAACTTTGGTTTTTCTCCCAAAACACCTGAGGAGGCACTTGCATCCAGGAAAAGGTCTTGACAAGGAAAGAACTTAGCATCTTGTTCCTTTTCTCACCTGAAAAGCAAAAGCATTACTTTTGCCCAGAAGGCCACTGGTCAGTATTGCTGTGATTTGGCTATGCTTTCATTCCATCCTTCTTCACATTCAGTACCAAAGCCTCAAGTCTCTTGGCCATCTTGCCATCCCACAGACTGTCTTTGGAGGAGAGTAATTTAAAGAGTGCAGGGAACTTCTGTTTTTGGAGAGGAGATTGTATTTTGTCACCTGGAAAAGTTAGAAAGAACTGTTAAGTTACACGGGGACAGCCACTTCAAATCTACCTCATCTAAAAAGTAGCTGCTGAATTAAAAGCTATTCTCTATTAGAATAGAACAGCCCCAACTTTCTCAGCCTATCTTCATACGGGAGGTGCTCCTCTGGGAGGCATATAATGGAATTTTCTAGCAATTACACATCTTTTTTTACCTCCTCGGTGGGTCAGCCGAGGATTTGCTGCTTTAACGTTTACTGCCCGGGGGCTTGGGCTAAGATTCTTCTTTCATTGTGCTTGATGGTAATGTCTTGTAATACAATAGAGACTCGTTGATCATGAAACTGATCTGGCTTGTGTTCCCAGTGTGGTCATCACCTCTATACATTGGGAGGTATAAAATGGAAGTATTTAGCAATTACACATCTTTTTTCCCCTCCTTGGGTGGTCAACCCATGAAGGAGACATTCCTTTATGCTCCCAGTCCCCCTACCAGACCGTTTAATGTTATCATGTGAGAGTCCTGAAGGTTTGAAATGGCCTTTGAATACCCTTGAGACCTGCCTGCTGATTGTGATGGGGATCACCATCTTGGCACGCATACAGAGTGTGTTTTTACCCACACCGTTTGGTCTGATCTGGAGAGAGTTAAGCAGAGTTGGGTTTGGGCCTTATCTAGGGTTAGATGATGATATAGGTGGATCAAGAGAGCTTCCCCGAGGCTGGACAGCCATGAGTTGCAGGGTGTGTGGGGTAGTATGGGCAGGTATCTAGGCCAGTGGGCCCCTCCAGTGCTTTGGAATTTCACCACTGAACAAGTGCAAAATCCAGAAAAATTAGTAAAACACTTAAAGGGGGTGTGTTGTCAGTCTGGTCGCACCAGAGACGGACAAATCATGGCAACATGCTGGGGCTTGGCCTATGCTTACAGAGCCCTCTTCAACCCTCTCCAGCACCTTCAAAGGGAAATAAATATCCCTGGATCTGATGGCAAAGCAACAGACAGCGCAGCTACTCCAGCTCCAAGCACAGCAGCTACACCAGCCCCAGCGACAAGTACAGCAGCTACTCAAACTTTGATGGCTGGGCTTAAACCACGACAACTCCGCAGCACAGAAAAGTCTAATAATTGTCACATAAAAAAATCTGTTTGTTTGTTTGTTGAATGAAACAATGAGTTTGTAACTTGTTTGTACCAAGTTTGTACTAAGCCAGTGTCTGTAAACAATTTCACTATAAAGATGGACTTAAACATTTCTGTACCTCAAGAATATACTGAAGCTCTCTCCTACACTGACAGTTTATAAATGCTATTGATTTCAGAACAAAAACTCTACTGTACGATATTCTCCATACTAATCTTACAGCATTATGTTACTATTTTACTGATGAAAACATTTTGTCTCTTAAGTAACCCGGATGTTCTGCATCTTGCTCCTCCTAATTACTCTGAAGATATACGTGGAAAAACCTCAGCAGATGAAGATGGAAAGCAGCATCGTGGTACCGATTCCCAGAGTATCTCTTTCCCCAGCTTTCATATTTCCTGAAATTTACTCTTGACTGCCAGGAAGAGCTGATACACTCTTCTTTGATTTGGATTTTATAAGCAAAACGATTTTCCTATGCCAGTATTAACTCTTTGATGTCACTGGCAATCAAAAGAAAATAAACAACTCCAGGGCTTAAAAAATAGTTTTGCGGTTTCCAAAAATGTTATGATGTTTGGTTGATAAGAAATACTTTAAAAATGGGTGTTTTGCTGTCGACTTCTAGTGGTCATGTGTAATAATGTGTAATAATATGTTATAATGTGTATAGACCTTCAGGAGTCCATTTGCCCTGTACGGGAAAGCCTCTGCACCTTGTCCTGTCAAGTGCAAAACTTTCTGTTTGAGAGGTTTTAAAGACAGTGAAGGTAGTTTAGATGCCAGTGAAGTAAAGATAGCAAATTTTTAGTAAATAGTAAATTTTTTAATAAACGGTAAATTTTTTGTAAAAATAATAAAAATTTTACTCCTCTTACAGTTTTCTTTATGATTTCCAAACAGTGGAAAGAGGTATAATTGCAAATGGGAATCAACATAAAACCATTAAGCAATATAAACTGAAAATATTGATTCATCCCTAAAATGTGTTAGTATTATTTTGTAATGAACTAACATTGAAATGATAATTCTTCTCTGGTTGGTAGCCAATCAAATGGAATTAAGGATACGCATCATTTAAATCAAAACAAAGAGTGAGTGAAAGTGCCGTTGCTGTTACCAGCAAGAGTGACTAACTTTCCAAGAAAAGACGATCACATATAAAATCATACATATAGGGACAGCCACACATATTCCCATTTGAAGCCGAGAACAAAGTCATGACTCTGTCAAGGGCACTCCTGGAAAAGCTACAGCTGCAAGCTACAAATTTGAGAATTAAAAGAAAAAGCAATCCACCTGTTTGTTCAACATTTTCTCCACACCCAACGTAGAAAGTCTCATCCTGCAGCACCTGCTCTCCCTCCAGCCGGTTGCTGAGGAACCGTAACAACCTCCAGATGCTGCTTGAATTCCGCCAGGGTATTCTGCTGCCAGAGGCCCCAGGAAGCACCGAGAATCTGGCTGGTTAGATAATGCTAGGTTGTAAGAGCAATGAAGCTGTGTACCTGTTCTCCTGTATGCTATAGTCATTTCACCAGTGCTGTTTTCAGGGATGATGTATTTCTCATTATATGGTGTAGAAAATCATACGGAGAATATTTTACAGTAATTTTTTGTTTCTCCTTTTATGAGAAGTAAACATGAGTGCCAGAAAGGGTATTATAGAGTTCATTTATCGTTGGGTACTTCTGTCTCTGACTGAGGTGTGTTATTAAGTCGCCAAGTTAAATATTTTTGTTAGCTGCTTGAATACTCACAGAGCTTCAGATATCATGGTAATGAAGGCAAGATGAAAGATGGATTGCTGTTACAAGCCAAATGCATTGATTTATAATTGTAAATGCTTGTGGAGATAGGCACACCACTGTATATTCCCTTTTACTGAACTTCTCATTTGATGCTTGCCTATGCATAGGCAATACCTTATTTAGACTTTTTGAAGGGCTTGCATTTGATTTCATGGAATTCACTTTCAGGAAGAACAAGCTTCTATTAGATTTTCAGGTGTTATTACAGTCTTCGTTTCCTATCAAAACTGTCATCTTATTTTAGTTGCAGCCTTTGCCCGCCCTCTGCTTTCCTCCCTGTTGAGCTCCTATTACAGGAAGATCACTTCATAAAAAGCTCCAATGCTACATTCTTGTGGCTTTTTACTTCTTAAACCCAGTTGTGATGGTCAAGAGACCCTTTCTGTGTGTGCCTCAAAGCAACTGAAAAGGTGGAAGGCACTGAGGGAGGCTGAGCGCCTGTCCCTGGTGAGCAGCGGGTTGGTGGTGAGGGGCAGAACAGGGATCACGCTCCAGGAAGGTGGGGGATGGTTTCCTGTGTGCCTGCTCTGAGACCGAGAAGATCAACTGCCCGGAGGCAGCGGCACAGACACTGTGGCGCCCATCAGTGCACAGTGTTAACTGGGTCTGGGGCTCACCAGATCCCCCTGCCACAGTCTGGAACATTCCAGACCAGCTCATGACGCATGTGCAGGGATGGAAATGACTGGGAGGAACCAAGAGAGCCTGACCTGATAAAAGGCGGCCTTGGACCGCATGGGTTGTGCTCCTCTATGGTGGGATCGTTGGATGACTTGCTGTAAGGGGTCACTGATGGATCTGATGGGTGATGAGCTTATTAATCTTTGCTTTCTTTCCTTAATCTTTTTTTACCGCTACTTCAAGTCTTTTATGAAAGTAAGAGCTTGTGAAACCTGAGGCAGTGTTAGGGAAGTTTACAATAAAATCAATCGTTGTTTTGTTTCCAGTCTCTGGCGGGCCTGTGGTTTCTCCTGCAAACCACGTAGTGCTGTAGAAGATCAGCTCCCCTCTCACCCCCCAGGCAGGACACCAGTAATAGCACAAGGATCTTGAGATACGTAGGCCTTGATCATGTTTTCCTGTGTTTCTTCTTTTTTGTTCTTTAACATCGTGCTCTTTGTTAACATCATGTCGTCTCTGCTCACGCAGTTTTTTACAGGTTGCGAGGCTGCATCCTCTTTTTCATAGTGACTACAACACGCAGATCTGCTCTTTCACGGGGTCGCTAGAGTTGTGTTACAAGTTGATACTCACAACAGGGATGATGCAGCCGTACAAGCGATTGGATAATGAGAAGTTTGCTTAACGAATCATCAGTGTTCCTTGCAGACTTGCCACTGAATTTGGCAACTCTTTGGCCTCGGTATAATGGTGAAACTACAGTATTGCTGCATTACTAGGTGAGCTTGTTTTTCCCTGAAAATGGCTTCTGGTTTTGCTAATGCATGAAAGTGCTTGTCTCCAGGCGTTTTTTGCAGTGATGTGGATTGAAAACAACGGACTTGAGTGAAAAGACGCCTGCTGTCAACTCATGGCAGGAAAAATACTATTTTATATTTTAGAGTTAATGGTAACGCTGTGCATGAAGAAAATTTTAGAAATACATATGCACTCATGCTTTGAAAAAAAAATCCACTCTGATTCTGAAAGAGTTGCAAGTGGGTGAATGGAGTCTAGAAGCATGCAACAAGCTGAACTGACTCATATTATCTGAACTGCATTAATAGACCTGTTGTCCATTGTGGAACTGTCCCTCATGCTTTGTTGCAGAAAGGCAGACTTGACAATATTAGCCTCTGGCTCAGGGATGCTGCTTTCTGTTTGGTTCAGTTGATTATTTCTCTGAAGAATTTCATTGGAGTTACTGAAGATTGGGTTCTGTGGACGTCTCAGGAGTTGTGTTCTCCAGAAGGGAAGCTGAAATGTATAGGCATCCTGATAAAGCTCAGTTGTTTGTAGTATTGAAAGTAATAGCTGATACATATCTTTTCAGTTTTAGTCTTTACAGTTTTAAGTAGGTAATGATATTTAACTTGTGAATAAGACACACAAAGCCTTATCTATGTTATGCCTGGAGAGAAGGCAGAGCATATTATGAGGGATGTATTAGAGTCTGAAGGCTTCAGATGTTAGTATTCATTGAACACTAGGTGTACACCAAGTCCTTCACTAAAATATTTAGAGAGCTTTACTGATATCCACAGTTGAATACAGTAACTGCCACCATGTCAGCATTATGAATCAGTCTCTGAAGCTGTCAATCGCTCTCTTGTTTACCCTCCAGCCATCTGTAATATTTAGCAGATTCAGACCCTCAAAACAAGACAGTGGTATGCTCAGGTGCTACCATCCCTTTCAGGTGGGCAGCAGTTACAACACATCTATTAGCCTGCATGTTCTCCATCTGTAGTGTCACAGTCCACCTATAACATAGGATTAATTTCCTAAGTTAAGTTCTTTCTCATCAGTTTTACATTAAAAAGTAGTTCATTTAGACAGTAAAATTGCACATAAGAGTAACGCTGTGAAGTGTTAGAGATTACTGCATTGAATTTATCAGCCTATTTGTCCTGGCAGACAGGTGTAAAAAACTAACGCCATGTCATTTTGTAGGTGTCATAGCAAATTGTAAGATGGGAATCAGGCAGGAAAAGCAAACATTCCGGAAGATAGAAGAAGCACTTATGTAAATCTGAGAATGTTTTGGAGAGAATTAATTATATTTGAGTTGATTTGCAGAAACATGTATCACCTTCTTTGGAGCTGCTGCAAGAAAATTAAAAGGAGTTTCATTATTTAATCCTAGATTACCATACAAATGGAAATACAACTCTACTGCAACTGAGAAAAAACTATTTCACAGAGATAGTCAGTGAATAACACTGAATGCAAAGATCATAGATGGCCAGTTGTAAAAATTGTAGCAAGCATTGAATTCTTTTAACTTCCTGAATTGAACTTGGATGAGAGCAAGTTTGGAAAGCAGTTATTTCTTAACTAGTGCCACTGGAATTGGATTTACACTGAATATGTAACTATTTCTGTGCACTTAATATACCAAAGTTCAAACAGGTTAATGAAAATGTTCATATTATGGCCCAGATGGAAGGACTGAACTGATGATATGGCTTGGACATCACAGCGTGAGTTGCTTTAGTGGTGGACTTGGCAGTCCTGGGGTAACGGCTGGACTTGACGATCATGAAGGCCTTTCCTAGTTGATTCTGTATTAAGAAAAGAGAAGGGGAAAATAGCAAAGATGAAATTAATTAACATGAACATTATTATTCTCTGACTTGTCCAAAACAAGACAAAAATTTTAACTAAATTACATCTGCGTATGTTTTGGGTAAATGCGGGACCTCATTATTGTCTCCAGGTCCGCTTCTTATATTTTACAAATTTTATGTCTAGTTAGTCGAAGGCTAAAGTTGTTCCTCAGCTGTTCTAAAAAAGGTGCATAGAACATTCCAGTATGGGGGGAGGGAAGGGAGTTTGCCTCAAGTAATTGAGACTACTTGAAATAAGCAGTGGAAAACCCCCAGAGAGTTGAATGAATTTCACAAAATTTCTGATGCCTTAGGTAACAGCTATGCCATGGACAATCTAAGTGCGCCTTTGGCGCCAGGAGGGCCAATAGTATCTTGGGGTGTGGCCAGCAGGTCAAGAGTGACCATCTTGCCCCTCTACTTGGCCCTGGAGAAGCGACATCTGGAGTCCAGTTCTGAGCTCCTCGGTGTAAGAAAGACAAGGAGCTACTGGAAAGAGTCCAGTGGAGGGCCATAAAGATGATCAGGGGTCTGGAGCATCTCCTTTAAGCTCTAGATTGTGGAGGAGAGATTGTGGAACCTGGGCCTGTTTAGTCTAGAGAAGACAAGACTGAGAGGGGATCTCATTAATGCATATGAACCTCTCAAAGGCAGGTACCGAGAGAGTGGTGCCAGGCTGTTTTCAGTGGTGCGCAGTGACAGGACAAGGAACAGTGGCCATAAACAAAACCACAAGAAGTTTCACTTCAACATGAAGAAGGGTTGAGGGTGGCAGAGCACTGGAAAAGGCCGCCCCAGGAGGTTGTGGAGTCTCTCCCTCCATTCAAAACCTGCCTGGACGTGCTCCTGTGTAACCTGCTTTAGGCGGTCCTACCGTGGCAGGGGGTTAGACAGGATGATTTTGAGCTCCTTTCCAACCCTAACAATTGTGATTCTGTGCATTATCAATTTCATAATTAGGAAAATTCTTGCAAGACTTTGCAAAACTTTGCATAACTGTAACCAACTCTGTGTTGAAGACAGCAATATGTAATTCGATATAAATGCATGGCCTAATTCAAGTGACTAATACCTCATGCTAGAGCAAATTCTTATTCATTTAGGGAATGGTAGAAGATAGAAGGCAAAACGCTAAAGTCAAACGGTGAGAGACAGAAAGCAAAAAAGCAAAAGGTAGGAGACGGATAAAGGCAAAAGGCAAACATCTAAAGCAAAAGTCTAAGTTAAAAAGCAAATGCCTGAATGCAAATTCTGAAGTCAAAAGGCAAAGGCAAATAGCAGAAGGCAGAATGCAAATGGCAAAAGTCAAAAAGGAAACAGGCCAAAGTCAAAAGGTCGAAGAATAAATGCCACAGGTAGAAGTCTTAAGGCGAAAGTCAGAAAGAAGACGTAGAAATGAAAATGGCAGAAGTGAAAGGTCAAAAGGCAAAACTTAAAAAGGCAAAGGCAGAAGAAAAAGAGGCAAAAGCAGGAAGGATAAGTAAAAATAACAAAAGGCAAAAGACAAAAGTCTAAAGTCAAAAGGCAGAAGACAGAAGAGAAATTTGGCAAATAGAAGGCAAAAGAAGGAGTAAATAGGCAATAAAATAGGCAAAAAAATAGGCAAAAAAATAGGCAAAAGAAGGAGAAATACTAAAGTCAAAAGTCAAATGTCAAATGTCAAAAGGCAAAATGTCGAAGGCAAAACTCTAAAGACAAGAGGCAGAAGGCCAGTTGCAGAAAGGAAAGAGGCAAGAGGCCAAAGGCAAAAGGAAGACGGATAAATGGAAAAGGCAAAAGGCTAAAGAGAAAAGGTAAAAGGTAAAAGGCAACAGGCAAAAGGCACCTTTTGGGTTTTGTCTTTTGCCTGTTTGCTTCCTGCCTTTGCCCTTCTGCCTTCTGCCTTTTGCTTTTTGACTTTAGACTATTGCATTTTGCCTTTTGCACTTTTCCTCCTTCCTTTTGCCTGTTTCCTTTTTCCCTTTTGCCTTCTGCCTCTTGTGTTTTGCCAGGGATGGAGCATTCACCATGTCATTCGGCAGACCATTCTAGCGCCTCAGCATCCTCACTGTAAGGAACTTCTTCCTTATATTTAACCTGAACTTCCCCTGTTCAATTTTAACCCATTACCCCTCGTCCTGTTGCTACAGCCTGTGATGAAGAGTCCGTCTCCAGCATCCTTACAGTCCCCCTTCAGATACTGGAACCCTGCTATGCGGTCTCCACGCAGCCTTCTCTTCTCTAGGCTGAACAGCTTCACTTTTCTCAGCCTGTCCTCACACTGGAGGTGCTCCAGCCCCCTGATCATCCTTGTGGCCCCCTTCGGACTTGCTCCAAGAGCTCCATGTCCTTCTTATGTTGAGGGCACCAGAGCTGCATACAGTACTCCAGGTGGGGTCTCATGAGAGCAGAGGGGCAGGATCATGTATCGTAGGATCTTTTAAAATTTACAGCTTTCTTCACTTATTCAAAATGCCTGGCTCCCAAGACGGTGTTATAAACAAGACTGATATTAAAGACTCAGTCAGTTTTCATTACACTCCATTTTTTCCCTGGGTCTTAGGAAATATAAAGTGATTTAACACAACATCTGCTTTCTTCACAAACATTCATCACTTAAATCCCACATACGTATCCTTCAGAGGTTTCTCAGAGTGTTAACCATGTCTCCTGTCTTCCAGGATCGCCCAGCCATGCGGTTATACCAGCCAGGAGCTGGCATTCGAACACATCCGGGATGTACAAGTAAAACCGATGACTGCAGTGGGAGACCTTTGGAAGATGCTCTTGATAAAAGGCGTGAGGCAGATAATTCAGCCGGAGGGGGCTCTGAGAAGAGCGAAGAGCCAGAATAAAACAAAACTGGAGGAAAGGCTTGTGGAAAGGGATGAACTTCAGATTCCGTGTCACTACACAAAACCCCACGGGGCTGTTCCAGAACTCCACAGGTGATTGCATCAACAAAATCAGCATAGTTCTGCCTCTTACTTTCTGTAAAGTAAATGGAAGAGTGGCTGGAAACGTTTAACTGACTGCAGAGGAATATTGTTGCTTCTTAACAAAAAGCAGTGCAAATACTATTTGCCTAATTTAAAAGTTGTTCAATGTTTTATTAGATTTACTTTGAAAACCTCTGATAGTTTTAGAGAAGTGTCTATATAAGATTTTTCAAGCCTAAAGAGATGAAGGGTTGATTTGCATCAGTTTGAAATCTGAGGCACGGTAAATGTGTTTGGTGCATGACGCGAGGGTCAGAGGACCCTGTCCTACAAATGCTGGCAGAAGCCGGGGCTGCTGCTGTTTGCTGCAGTGGGACAGAGTGGGACCAGCCTTGGGAGGAAGCTCTGGAGCCAGGGCTTCAGAGGATGGGGTTTGCCCAGCGGATGGGGTCTTCAGCCAGGGTTTGCAGGATGGGGCCCGCAGCTTGCACAGCTGTGAGAGGTGTCCATTGGTATCTGTACCTCGGTGCGTTTACGTTGGAGTTCAGTAAACTGTAGCGTCAGGTTCAGTGTTAGTAAAGCTTCAGGTACCTTGTTAGAGAGTTTGTCATTTTCTGAGCCACTTTCACCTTCTGTGTGTTCATAGATTCTTTTGCCTACAACAGCAGAAATCTTATGCACACCTCAGCAGCACTTAAACAGTGTATCTGGTTTTAAGAAATTAACTGGTTTTTATGGTTTTGTCACCGTCGTGGTTTAAGCCATAAATTTCACTTCTTCCTCCTTCACTCCCTCCCCCCCTCCAGTGGGGGGGGGGGGGAAATGGGGAGAAGAACGGAAGAAAATGTAACTCCCACGGGTTGAGATAAGAACAGTGCAGTAACTAAGGTACAATACAAATCACTCCTGCCACCACCAATAACAATAATAATGCCAAAGTAAATACAAAGGAAGAGGATACAACCGTTTCGCCGCCCGACCCGAGCCGAGAGACCGTGCGGGAAGAGCCAGCGAGAGCCCACCAAAACCCCCCACTTCCCGGTTCCTCCCCCCCGTATTCTACATCCTGGGCATGATGTGCTGTGGTATGGAATAACCTCATTGTTCAGCCCGGGTCAGGCGCCCTGTCTCTGCCTCCTCCCAGCTCTCCCCTCCTTCCCGGCGTAACATGAGACTTGGGGTAAGCCGAGCCCACGACAGACACTGACTTCAAAAAAAAAAGAAAGTGGTTGTACAGTGATGACAAAAGGCAAAAAGGGAGAATGACAATGGCAAATGGCAAAAAGCAAAGAGGCAAAAGGAAGAAGGAAGAAGAACAAATGCCATAGGCAAAAGTCTGAAGGGACAATGCAGAAAGATGAAGTAGAAATGCAAAAGGCAAAAGCCAAATGTCAAAAGTCAAAGGTGGAATGTAGAAGGCAAAACTCTAAAGGCAAAAGGCAGAAGGCAGAAGGGCAATGTCAAAAAGGAAAAGGCAAGAGAAAGACTGACAACTGGAAAAGGCAAAAGGCAAAAGGCTAAAGAGAAAAAGAAAAAGGTAAGAGGCAAATGGCAAAAAGCAAAAGGAAGAAGGATAAGTGCAAAAGGGGAAGGGAAAAAGTCAGAAGGCAGAAGGAAAAAGAAAGAAGGATAAATGCAAAAGGGAAAAGTCAAATGTCTGAAGCCAGAACTCTAAGGTCGAAAGGCAAAAGGCAGAATGCAGAAAACAAAAAGCAAAGGGGCCACAGGGCCAAGGCAAAAGGAAGAAGGATAAATGCTACAGGCCAAACTGTAAAGGCCAACGGAAGAAAGAAGTAGGAATGCAAAAGGCCAAAGGGAAAAGGTAGAAGGCAAAAAGGAAAGAGGCCAAAGGAAGAAGGATAAGTGCAAACAGATAAAAAGCAAATGGCAAAATGCAAATGACAAATGGCAATAGAAAGAAGGGTAATTGCAAAAGGCAAACGTCAAAAATCTGAAGGCAAAATTCAACTATCCAAAGGGAAATCGTGAAAAGCAAAATACAAATGGCAAAATGCAAAATGCAGAAGGATAAGTGCAAAAGGGGAAAGGGAAAAGCCAAAAGGCAGAAGAAAAGAAAAGAAAGGAGGATAAATACCGCAGGCAAAGGCAGAAAGCAGACTACAAAAGGCAAAAGGATAGCGACGACAAAAGTGAAGAGGGTAAAGGCGGAAGTCAAAGGCCAAAGGTAAAAAGGAAGCGGGTAAAAGGTAAGAGGCAAAAGGAAGAAGGATAAATGCAAGAGGAAAATTCTGAAAGGAGAATGCAGAAAGATGAAGTAGAAATGCAAAAGGCAAAAGTCAAATGTCAAAAGTCAAAGGTGGAATAGAAGGCAAAATTCTAAAGGCAAAAGGCAGAAGGCAGAAGGCCAATGTCAAAAAGAAAAAGGCAAAAGGAAGACTGACAAATGGCAAAGGCAAAATGCAAAAGGCTATAGAGAAAAAGAAAAAGGTAAGAGGCAAATGGCAAAAAGCAAACGGAAGAAGGATAAGTGCAAAAACGGAAAGGCAAAAGGTAAAAGTCAGAAGGCAGAAGGAAAAAGAAAGAAGGATAAATGCCAAAGGGAAAAGTCAAATGTCTGAAGCCAAAAGCCTTAGGTCAAAAGGCAAAAGGGGCAAGACAGAAGATTAAAAGCGAACAGGCAGGGCAAAGGCAAAAGGAAGAAGGATAAATGCTACAGGCAAAAGTGTAAAGGCTAATGGAAGAAAGACAAAGTAGAAATGCAAAAGGCCAAAGGGAAAAGGTAGAAGGCAAAAAGGAAAGAGGCCAAAGGAAGAAGAATAAGTGCAAACAGGTAAAAGGCAAATGGGAAAATCAAAATGACAAATGGCAATAGAAAGAAGGGTAAATGCAGAAGAAAAATGTCAAATCTCTAAAGGAAATGAAGGCAAAAAGGAAACAGGCCAAGGAAAATGTAGAAGGAGAAATACAACAAGCAGGAGCCTAAAGGCAAATATCAGAAAGAAGAAGTAGAAATTCAAAAATCAAAAGACAAAGGTCAAAAGGTAAAAGATCCAAGGCAATGCTTAAAATGGCAAAGGAAGAAGAGAAAGGGGCAAAAGCAGGAAGCAAAACCAGAATACAAAAAAGCGAAAGGCAAAAGGCAAAAGTCTAAAGTCAAAAGGTAGAAGACAGAAGAGAAACAGGCAAAAAAGGCAGAAAAAAAAAAAATGGAAAAGGCGAAAGTCGAATGACAATAGGCAGAAGGTACTTTTGCCTCCTACCTTTTACCTTTTCCCTTAGCATTTCCCCTATTTCCTTTAGCCTTTTCCATTTGTCCTTCTTCCTTTTGCCGGTTTCCTTTTTGCCTGTTTCCTTTTTGCCTTTTCCCTTCTTCCTTCTGCCTCTTGCCTTTTGCCTTTAGAGTTTTCCCTTCTACCTTCCACCATTTGACTTTTGCCTTTTGCATTTCTACTTCATCTTTCTGCATTCTCCTTTTAGAATTTTACATCTTACATTTGTCCTTCTTCCTTTTGTCTTTTGCCTCTTTGCTTTTTGCCATTGTCATTCTCCCTTCTTGCCTTTTGCCCTTGCCTTTTGCCTTTGCCTTTTGCCTTTGTCTTTTGTCTTTTGCCTTTAGCCTTTGGAGTTTTGCCTTTTGAGATTTGACTTTGCCTTCTGCATTTACCCTTTTTTCTATTGCCATTTGTCATTTGCATTTTCCCATTTGCCTTTTATCTGTTTGCACTTATCCTTCTTCCTTTGGCCTCTTTCCTTTTTGCCTTCTACCTTTTCCCTTTAGCCTTTTGCATTCCTACTTCTTCTTTCTTCCGTTGGCCTTTACACTTTTGCCTGTAGCATTTATGCTTATTCCTTTTGCCTTGGCCCTGTGGCCTGTTTGCTTTTAGTCTTCTGCATTTTTCCTTTTGCCTTTTCCATTTGTCATTTTGCCTTTTCCCTTTTCCTTTTTACCGGTTTCCTTTCAGCCTTTTCCCTTCTTCCTTCTGCCTTCTGCCTCTTGCCTTTTGCCTTTAGAATTTTGCCTTCTACATTCCACCTTTGACTTTTGACATTTGACTTTTGCCTTTTACATTTCTACTTCATCTTTCTGCATTGTCCCTTCAGACTTTTGCTTCTTGCATTTGTTCTTCTGCCTTTTGCCTTTTACCTCTTGCCTCTTTGCTTTTTGCCATTTGCCATTGTCATTCTCCCTTTTTGCCTTTTGCCTTTGCCTTTCGCCTTTAGCCGTTGGAGTTTTGCCTTTACAGATTTGACTTTTGCCTTTATCCGTCTCCTACCTTTTGCTTTTTGCTTTCTGTCTCTTACCGTTTGACTTTAGTGTTTTGCTTCTATCTTCTACCATTCCCTAACATTCCGCCTCAGTGAGAATGGTATCATTTATGATCCCTGATAAATAATTGCCCCTATTAAATCCCAACATTCTGTCATTTGCAAACCTTTTCTTTCTCCTGTAATCAACAGAACGCTGAAGAAGGAATTGACTGCAAGTAACATTTACTTGCATTACATGAGATAGAAGCACTATCCCTGGTTTATGTATGTACCAAACACTCTCGCGTTTCAAGTGCCTGCTTCCAAGAACATTATGTCTACACAGACAGCTTGAACATGTAATACTTCCTTGAGCCTGGAACCCACTTTAAAACCCGATACTTGAATTTCAACAACAGTGATTGTCAGATCACTTTGAGAGATGCTATTGCTGTTCAGACTTCGTAGGTGACTCATGCAGATTAATCTTGAAAATATAGAGCGCTTACACCATTGTTTTATGTGGCTGCCATTTACTTTTTTGTAGAAGCTTCCAATTCTATAATACCTCGAGTTTCATAATCCCAGCTTTGAAGAACACATGAACTTGTCTGAATTATCCAGGTTTCAGAGATTTTTACACCTATTGCAGAGAAGACGAGTTTTTTTGCTGGCTTCTCACCAAGTTTCCTGCTGTTACAAAAAACATATCATATTGACAATGGAAGTGGCACAATTAAGGCTTTCCCTGGTGTCAGAAAGGAAGACATTTACACAATCTGGATGATTTAAAACCGCAGAGCCAAGGAACAATCACATTCTACCACTTTCAAAGAGCAGGAACAAAATAGATAAATTGACCTAGATATTTTAAAGACAGATTAGGGATGTATTCAAGATCACCTGTTGTGCATTACCAAAGTTTAGAAAAGTGTGCTTGAATATGAAACACATCAGAAATAAGCTAGCCTTTTTTTATTGCTAAGAGGAATCTGTTGGAAGACAATCTGAAGACAGAATGTAACTTTACCAAGAGCAACTATGGAGTTTATGAACCTTAAAACGGGAAGGCATAGTAAACGAAGAATTGGTATTCAAGGAGGCAGTCATAAATAAATTCAGGAAATAGCAGCAGCAGCAATCAAATGGGAGTTAAATGCAAGGTAAAAAAAAATCAATCAAACAAACAATAAGGAAACACTTAGGGACATCTGCCTTAGGAAATTTAAGACAAAGACCAAGACCAAACTATCCAAATGCATCAAAAGTAATGCAGTAAGCTAGCATCTTAGCTAAGCCAAAATAGAGGAGGGAAAGTTTCAAGCAGTGAAAAGAGATTAAATAGTCTGAGTAAATAAAAAAATAACACAACCATACAAGAAAAGTTAAATGAAAACTTTTCTTCTTTTGGAACTTTATAATAATTACAAATTCAGTAAGTTTTAAAGTATGTTAGAGAAGTATCAGTTGTCTCTTCCTACTCATATTTCTGATTGAATGCTGAAGTACCTTGTGATGCCGTACATCATGCTGAGGAAAAGGTTACACCTCTTGCAGAGACATCCCTCTGTATTCCAACCATATATGCAAAGGATACACGTCTGTATAGCTCTTTATAATGTAAGATTCTCTGTTCCATTTAATTGGTTCCATGTCTGCATAAGCATACGCAAACTACGTAAAGATTTAAAAGGTTAAAACATGGTTTCAGTAATATAGGAACAAAAGCTGATACTCAGTTCATTTAACTTCAGGTACTGGAATATGCGCATGAAATCTGACATTACTGGCAGGGAAGACCGCTAGCCTGACCGAACAGGCAGATATTCCCTGAACTCAGGAAAAGGATAAATGAAGGCATTTCTAAGGTAGATTCAGTAGCACAGTACACATTACTTTTTTTTCCAAGTGACAATGACCTTTTCCCCCCACCCAGAAAACCAGAACCTGTTCAGGTCTCAGCTACACTTCAATGTGTTGCAAAACAAAAAGCTCCACTTGGGTGTTTATGTTTAGGAAGGGAAATGTATTACTGAAAGTCTTCCTGTAGGAGTCAGTCTGACAAGCAGTTTTTCTGTTTTCAGTTTGCATAGCACATCGAAAAAAGCAGCTCTAAGACAGATGCCAATTGCTTCAGCTAAAGCACTTGAAAGAGCTAAGAAAATGGCATACAAAAAACACCCCAAATGCATCCATTTAAAGATGTCACAAATTCAAAAAGCAGTATCTGAAGAGCTTTGTTACATGCTGTTTCTTCCTGAAAAGTATACACTGTTTGCTAAAAGACCAGAGTTACCCACCCTACCCATACATAATGCAGAGGGGGGAAGAACAGCATAACAGACCAAAGGTGCCTGCATAAATGACAGTTTTCAAATGTCAAAACAGTTTTAAAGAACTTGTCTTTTAAGAAACAAAAAGGAAATAAAAAGACAGCAATCAGTGACTTCAGTACCACTCGAAAAAGCAAAAATGGCCTCTCATCTTTCATCTACCTTTTCCCCTAAAATTCCTCCTTCCATGTCCGAGGCATGTCCGAAAATCAGAAAGCATTGTTTGTTAAGATACGACTTTTGAGGCAAAGATTTAGTTAACTCATTGCTTTGAAAAAGACAAAAAATAATTTTCTTTCTGAAGGCTTGTAAACTACATCTATGAATAAGGTCCATGTAATTTTGTAGTAAAAGAAAATGAATAAGTATTTGCTCTAGCATGAGGTATTAGTCACTTGAATTAGGCCATGCATTTATATCGAATTACATATTGCTGTCTTCAACACAGAGTTGGTTACAGTTATGCAAAGTTTTGCAAAGTCTTGCAAGAATTTTCCTAATTATGAAATTGATAATGCACAGAATCACAATTGTTAGGGTTGGAAAGGAGCTCAAAATCATCCTGTCTAACCCCCTGCCACGGTAGGACCGCCTAAAGCAGGTTACACAGGAGCACGTCCAGGCAGGTTTTGAATGGAGGGAGAGACTCCACAACCTCCTGGGGCGGCCTTTTCCAGTGCTCTGCCACCCTCAACCCTTCTTCATGTTGAAGTGAAACTTCTTGTGGTTTTGTTTATGGCCACTGTTCCTTGTCCTGTCACTGGGCACCACTGAAAACAGCCTGGCACCACTCTCTCGGTACCTGCCTTTGAGAGGTTCATATGCATTAATGAGATCCCCTCTCAGTCTTGTCTTCTCTAGACTAAACAGGCCCAGGTTCCACAATCTCTCCTCCACAATCTAGAGCTTAAAGGAGATGCTCCAGACCCCTGATCATCTTTATGGCCCTCCACTGGACTCTTTCCAGTAGCTCCTTGTCTTTCTTACACCGAGGAGCTCAGAACTGGACTCCAGATGTCGCTTCTCCAGGGCCAAGTAGAGGGGCAAGATGGTCACTCTTGGACCTGCTGGCCACACCCCAAGATACTATTGGCCCTCCTGGCGCCAAAGGCACACTTAGATTGTCCATGGCATAGCTGTTACCTAAGGCATCAGAAATTTTGTGAAATTCATTCAACTCTTGGGGGTTTTCCACTGCTTATTTCAAGTAGTCTCAATTACTTGAGGCAAACTCCCTTCCCTCCCCCCATACTGGAATGTTCTATGCACCTTTTAGAACAGCTGAGGAACAACTTTAGCCTTAGACTAACTAGACATAAAATTTGTAAAATATAAGAAGCGGACCTGGAGACAATAATGAGGTCCCGCATTTACCCAAAACATACGCAGATGTAATTAGTTAAATTTTTGTCTTGTTTTGGACAAGTCAGAGAATAATAATGTTCATGTTAATTAATTTCATCTTTGCTATTTTCCCCTTCTCTTTTCTTAATACAGAATCAACTAGGGAAAGGCCTTCATGACCGTCAAGTCCAGCCGTTACCCCAGGACTGCCAAGTCCACCACTAAAGCAACTCACGCTGTGATGTCCAAGCCATATCATCAGTTCAGTCCTTCCATCTGGGCCATAATATGAACATTTTCATTAACCTGTTTGAACTTTGGTATATTAAGTGCACAGAAATAGTTACATATTCAGTGTAAATCCATTCCAATAGCACTAGTTAAGAAATAACTGCTTTCCAAACTTGCTCTCATCCAAGTTCAATTCAGGAAGTTAAAAGAATTCAATGCTTGCTACAATTTACAACTGGCCATCTATGATCTTTGCATTCAGTGTTATTCACTGATCTCTGTGAAATAGTTTTTTCTCAGTTGCAGTAGAGTTGTATTTCCATTTGTATGGTAATCTAGGATTAAATAATGAAACTCCTTTTAATTTTCTTGCAGCAGCTCCAAAGAAGGTGATACATGTTTCTGCAAATCAACTCAAATATAATTAATTCTCTCCAAAACATTCTCAGATTTACATAAGTGCTTCTTCTATCTTCCGGAATGTTTGCTTTTCCTGCCTGATTCCCATCTTACAATTTGCTATGACACCTACAAAATGACATGTTGTTAGTTTTACACACCTGTCTGCCAGGACAAATAGGCTGATAAATTCAATGCAGTAATCTCTAACACTTCACAGCGTTACTCTTATGTGCAATTTTACTGTCTAAATGAACTACTTTTTAATGTAAAACTGATGAGAAAGAACTTAACTTAGGAAATTAATCCTATGTTATAGGTGGACTGTGACACTACAGATGGAGAACATGCAGGCTAATAGATGTGTTGTAACTGCTGCCCACCTGAAAGGGATGGTAGCACCTGAGCATACCACTGTCTTGTTTTGAGGGTCTGAATCTGCTAAATATTACAGATGGCTGGAGGGTAAACAAGAGAGCGATTGACAGCTTCAGAGACTGATTCATAATGCTGACATGGTGGCAGTTACTGTATTCAACTGTGGATATCATAAAGCTCTCTAAATATTTTAGTGAAGGACTTGGTGTACACCTAGTGTTCAATGAATACTAACATCTGAAGCCTTCAGACTCTAATACATCCCTCATAATATTCTCTGCCTTCTCTCCAGGCATAACATAGATAAGGCTTTCTGTGTCTTATTCACAAGTTAAATATCATTACCTACTTAAAACTGTAAAGACTAAAACTGAAAAGATATGTATCAGCTATTACTTCCAATACTACAAACAACTGAGCTTTATCAGGATGCCTATACATTTCAGCTTCCCTTCTGGAGAACACAACTCCTGAGACGTGCACAGAACCCAATCTTCAGTAACTCCAATGAAATTCTTCAGAGAAATAATCAACTGAACCAAACAGAAAGCAGCATCCCTGAGCCAGAGGCTAATATTGTCAAGTCTGCCTTTCTGCAACAAAGCATGAGGGACAGTTCCACAATGGACAACAGGTCTATTAATGCAGTTCAGATAATATGAGTCAGTTCAGCTTGTTGCATGCTTCTAGACTCCATTCACCCACTTGCAACTCTTTCAGAATCAGAGTGGATTTTTTTTCAAAGCATGAGTGCATATGTATTTCTAAAATTTTCTTCATGCACAGCGTTACCATTAACTCTAAAATATAAAATAGTATTTTTCCTGCCATGAGTTGACAGCAGGCGTCTTTTCACACAAGTCCGTTGTTTTCAATCCACATCACTGCAAAAACGCCTGGAGACAAGCACTTTCATGCATTAGCAAAACCAGAACCCATTTTCAGGGAAAAACAAGCTCACCTAGTAATGCAGCAATACTGTAGTTTCACCATTATACCGAGGCCAAAGAGTTGCCAAATTCAGTGGCAAGTCTGCAAGGAACACTGATGATTCGTTAAGCAAACTTCTCATTATCCAATCTCTTGTACGGCTGCATCGTCCCTGTTGTGAGTATCAACTTGTAACACAACTCTAGCGACCCCGTGAAAGAGCAGATCTGCGTGTTGTAGTCACTATGAAAAAGAGGATGCAGCCCCGCAACCTGTAAAAACTGCGTGAGCAGAGACGACATGATGTTAACAAAGAGCACGATGTTAAAGAACAAAAAAGAAGAAACACAGGAAAACATGATCAAGGCCTACGTATCTCAAGATCCTTGTGCTATTACTGGTGTCCTGCCTGGAGGGTGAGAGGGGAGCTGATCTTCTACAGCACTACGTGGTTTGCAGGAGAAACCACAGGCCCGCCAGAGACTGGAAACAAAACAACGATTGATTTTATTGTAAACTTCCCTAACACTGCCTCAGGTTTCACAAGCTCTTACTTTCATAAAAGACTTGAAGTAGCGATAAAAAAAGATTAAGGAAAGAAAGCAAAGATTAATAAGCTCATCACCCATCAGATCCATCAGTGACCCCTTACAGCAAGTCATCCAACGATCCCACCATAGAGGAGCACAACCCATGCGGTCCAAGGCCGCCTTTTTCAGGTCAGGCTCTCTTGGTTCCTCCCAGTCATTTCCATCCCTGCACATGCGTCATGAGCTGGTCTGGAATGTTCCAGACTGTGGCAGGGGGATCTGGTGAGCCCCAGACCCAGTTAACGCTGTGCACTGATGGGCGCCACAGTGTCTGTGCCGCTGCCTCCGGGCAGTTGATCTTCTCGGTCTCAGAGCAGGCACACAGGAAACCATCCCCCACCTTCCTGGAGCGTGATCCCTGTTCTGCCCCTCACCACCAACCCGCTGCTCACCAGGGACAGGCGCTCAGCCTCCCTCAGTGCCTTCCACCTTTTCAGTTGCTTTGAGGCACACACAGAAAGGGTCTCTTGACCATCACAACTGGGTTTAAGAAGTAAAAAGCCACAAGAATGTAGCATTGGAGCTTTTTATGAAGTGATCTTCCTGTAATAGGAGCTCAACAGGGAGGAAAGCAGAGGCGGGCAAAGGCTGCAACTAAAATAAGATGACAGTTTGATAGGAAACGAAGACCTGTAATAACACCTGAAAATCTAATAGAAGCTTGTTCTTCCTGAAAGTGAATTCCATGAAATCAAATGCAAGCCCTTCAAAAAGTCTAAATAATGTATTGCCTATGCATAGGCAAGCATCAAATGAGAAGTTCAGTAAAAGGGAATATACAGCGGTGTGCCTATCTCCACAAGCATTTACAATTATAAATCAATGCATTTGGCTTGTAACAGCAATCCATCTTTCATCTTGCCTTCATTACCATGATATCTGAGGCTCTGTGAGTATTCAAGCAGCTAACAAAAATATTTAACTTGGCGACTTAATAACACACCTCAGTCAGAGACAGAAGTACCTAACGATAAATGAACTCTATAATACCCTTTCTGGCACTCATGTTTACTTCTCATAAAAGGAGAAACAAAAAATTACTGTAAAATATTCTCCGTATGATTTTCTACACCATATAATGAGAAATACATCATCCTGAAAACAGCACTGGTGAAATGACTATAGCATACAGGAGAACAGGTACACAGCTTCATTGCTCTTACAACCTAGCATTATCTAACCAGCCAGATTCTCGGTGCTTCCTGGGGCCTCTGGCAGCAGAATACCCTGGCGGAATTCAAGCAGCATCTGGAGGTTGTTACGGTTCCTCAGCAACCGGCTGGAGGGAGAGCAGGTGCTGCAGGATGAGACTTTCTACATTGGGTGTGGAGAAAATGTTGAACAAACAGGTGGATTGCTTTTTTCTTTTAATTCTCAATTTGTAGCTTGGCAGCTGTAGCTTTTCCAGGAGTGCCCTTGGCAGAGTCATGAACTTTGTTCTCGGCTTCAAATGGGAATATGTGTGGCTGTCCCTATATGTATGATTTTATATGTGATCGTCTTTTCTTGGAAAGTTAGTCACTCTTGCTGGTAACAGCAACGGCACTTTCATTCACTCTCTGTTTTGATTTAAATGATGCGTATCCTTAATTCCATTTGATTGGCTACCAACCAGAGGAGAATTATCATTTCAATGTTAGTTCATTACAAAATAATACTAACACATTTAAGGGATGAATCAATATTTTCAGTTTATATTGCTTAATGGTTTTATGTTGATTCCCATTTGCAATTATACCTCTTTCCACTGTTTGGAAAACATAAAGAAAACTGTAAGAGAAATAAAAATTTACTATTTTTACAAAAAATTTACCGTTTATTAAAAAATTTACTATTTACTAAAAATTTGCTATCTTTACTTCACTGGCATCTAAACTACCTTCACTGTCTTTAAAACCTCTCAAACAGAAAGTTTTGCACTTGACAGGACAAGGTGCAGAGGCTTTCCCGTACAGGGCAAATGGACTCCTGAAGGTCTATACACATTATAACATATTATTACACATTATTACACATGACCACTAGAAGTCGACAGCAAAACACCCATTTTTAAAGTATTTCTTATCAACCAAACATCATAACTTTTTGGGAAACCGCAAAACTATTTTTTAAGCCCTGGAGTTGTTTATTTTCCTTTGATTGCCAGTGACATCAAAGAGGAAATACTGGCATAGGCAAATCGTTTTGCTTATAAAATCCAAATCAAAGAAGAGTGTATCAGCTCTTCCTGGCAGGCAAGAGTAAATTTCAGGAAATATGAAAGCTGGGCAAAGAGATACTCTGGGAATCGGTACCACGATGCTGCTTTCCATCTTCATCTGCTGAGGTTTTTCCATGTATATCTTCAGAGTAATTAGGAGGAGCAAGATGCAGAACATCCGGGTTACTTAAGAGACAAAATGTTTTCATCAGTAAAATAGTAACATAATGCTGTAAGATTAGTATGGAGAATATCGTACAGTAGAGTTTTTGTTCTGAAATCAATAGCATTTATAAACTGTCAGTGTAGGAGAGAGCTTCAGTATATTCTTGAGGTACAGAAATGTTTAAGTCCATCCTTTATAGTGAAATTGTTTACAGACACTGGCTTAGTACAAACTTGGTACAAACAAGTTACAAACTCATTGTTTCATTCAACAAACAAAACAAACAGATTTTTTTATGTGACAATTATTAGACTTTTCTGAGCTGCGGAGTTGTCGTGGTTTAAGCCCAGCCATCAAAGTTTGAGTAGCTGCTGTACTTGTCGCTGGGGCTGGTGTAGCTGCTGTGCTTGGAGCTGGAGTAGCGGCGCTGTCTGTTGCTTTGCCATCAGATCCAGGGATATTTATTTCCCTTTGAAGGTGCTGGAGAGTGTTGAAGAGGGCTCTGTAAGCATAGGCCAAGCCCCAGCATGTTGCCATGATTTGTCCGTCTCTGGTGCGACCAGACTGACAACACACCCCCTTTAAGTGTTTTACTAATTTTTCTGGATTTTGCACTTGTTCAGTGGTGAAATTCCAAAGCACTGGAGGGGCCCACTGGCCTAGATACTTGCCCATACTACCCCACACACCCTGCAACTCATGGCTGTCCAGCCTCGGGGAAGCTCTCTTGATCCACCTATATCATCATCTAACCCTAGATAAGGCCCAAACCCAACTCTGCTTAACTCTCCAGGTCAGACCAAACGGTTGTGGGTAAAACACACTCTGTATGCGTGCCAAGATGGTGATCCCCATCACAATCAGCAGGCAGGCCTCAAGGGTATTCAAAGGCCATTCAAAACCTTCAGGACTCTCACATGATAACATTAAACGGTCTGGTAGGGGGACTGGGAGCATAAAGGAATGTCTCCTTCACAGGTTGACCACCCAAGGAGGGGAAAAAAGATGTGCAATTGCTAAATACTTCCATTTTATACCTCCCAATGTATAGAGGTGATGACCACACTGGGAACACAAGCCAGATCAGTTTCATGATCAACGAGTCTATTGTATTACAAGACATTACCATCAAGCACAATGAAAGAAGAATCTTAGCCCAAGCCCCCCGGGCAGTAAACGTTAAAGCAGCAAATCCTCGGCTGACCCACCGAGGAGGTAAAAAAAGATGTGTAATTGCTAGAAAATTCCATTATATGCCTCCCAGAGGAGCACCTCCCGTATGAAGATAGGCTGAGAAAGTTGGGGCTGTTCTATTCTAATAGAGAATAGCTTTTAATTCAGCAGCTACTTTTTAGATGAGGTAGATTTGAAGTGGCTGTCCCCGTGTAACTTAACAGTTCTTTCTAACTTTTCCAGGTGACAAAATACAATCTCCTCTCCATAAACAGAAGTTCCCTGCACTCTTTAAATTACTCTCTTCCAAAGACAGTCTGTGGGATGGCAAGATGGCCAAGAGACTTGAGGCTTTGGTACTGAATGTGAAGAAGGATGGAATGAAAGCATAGCCAAATCACAGCAATACTGACCAGTGGCCTTCTGGGCAAAAGTAATGCTTTTGCTTTTCAGGTGAGAAAAGGAACAAGATGCTTAAGTTCTTTCCTTGTCAAGACCTTTTCCTGGATGCAAGTGCCTCCTCAGGTGTTTTGGGAGAAAAACCAAAGTTCCTGAGAGAAAAAAGGCTTCTACAAGTGCAACCATCGCATGACCTTTTTGACTTCTTGGACAGGTAAGTATCAGAGAGAGAGAGAGAAGTGAAACCCAGCGATGGAGAGAGGAATAAAAAGGGAAGGGGCTCATCCAAATACAGAGACTGGCCAGATATGCATTGGACATTTTATTTCTGTATAGAAATGGTTAGAAAATTCAGAAAGGCATAGTACACATGATGCTATCAACACTGAGAACTGCAGGCAGTCTGCACAAGGCATTCTAGCAAATGCAAGGGGAATAAGCGCGTACCAGCTGCTCACCCCTGCTACCAGCACTCTGTTGGTACTGATTTGAGACAGCTTTGTTTGCAGACGTCTGCGACCCCCGCTATCATCTCCAGTGCTTCTCCCATCAGAGTGCAGGGGGATCTGAGGGATTTTTTTTTTTCCTTTTTCCAAAATAGGACTCAGGGTGGGAGGCAGTTGTTTGCTTCTGTGATGGCTTTCTTTTATTATTGCTGTTTTGTTTCCTTCTTGCTGCTCTTTTTGTTTCTGTTTCTGCACCTCTCTGCCCACCATGAACAGTGGTCAACGAAAACACAGTGCTGCAATTCAGCGCTCCTTTCTGTTGCCTGCCTGCATTTTCTTTCAGAAGCAAGTTTCTCTTTACTTCTGGACCTTAACAGGTGTCTGAGATATGCAGCTGCATTCCAACAGCAGGCAGTACTCTTCTGGAGCTTAGCTGAATCTTTTTCAAGGTGTAGCAGTAGTTCTTCTGCATTCATAAATATCTTTCAGTCATTTCTTTCCTAATCCAAAGACTCTCTCAGTATACCTTCTTTGCTGTTTTCCATTCCGCAGGATGCAGATGGCAAGGCAGAGAGATAGGACTATTGTAATACTTTTTGCTTTTTTACTCATACAGATGAAAAGCCACTCGAAGAGTAGTCTTGTGACGTAACATGAAATTACTGGAAGTCCTTTCCAACCCTAACTATCCTATCCTAATCCTAACTATTCTATGAGCCTACGAAGTGTGTACTCACACAATGTGAGATAACTCTTATCCTATAACATGCTTCCTAAACTATCTCCTAACTCAATCCTAAAGTACATCCTAAAATTTGTCTTCAAAAGACACAATAATAAAATAATAAACATAGTTGTAAACACGGTAACGACTGCAGTAACAAGCATCGCAACAAGCGCAGTAACAACAGCAGTAACAAAGTCCAGAGGCCAGCTCCCCCCTGGGGAGATGCTCCAGCGGGTGTGCCTCTGCTGGCGGAGCTGAGGAGTGAGCCAGCAAGGCCTCCTGCGAGGGCCGGGATGGGTCTGAAGGCGCTGCTCCGGCTCCGGGGGCAGTTGGTGGAACCTTCCAGCCAGAGCAGAAGGACGTGGTGGATCTGTCCTCGCCGCTGCCGAGGTGGTGCTGGGGCCGCAGGGTGGAACGGCAGCCCAGGCAGCAGAGCTCCCCTGGGGAATCCAGAGTGGTAAACGGGCACCTACAAGGGCAGAGTCAGAAAGCGCAGATGAAACCATGAGGGCAGGAGCAGGCGGGACTTGCCTCCTGGGGTTTTCGGCAGTCTGCTTTAAAAGAGGTCATTGCAAGCACAGGAGAGAGGCTCCGTACTGGCTCCTAACTGACAACTACAGCGTTGCTTTGGTCCCTTCCCAACATATGCGATACCCTCAGAGCACGGGAAGTTGACGGAGATGGGCAGTGGCCCCTCGCCAGGCAGCAGGGCTTGGCAGGGAGACCTAGGAAGCTGGGATATGGTCCTTTCCCAAACCCAAGCAGCAGCATCCCACGCTCTGCCATGCTAAAATCACAGGTTGGCAGGCAATGCTGAGGTAGCACGTTTCTCCTGACATACATGTTCCCCCGAGGGCAGGACCATCTCAGGAACGTTTCCTGTATTCAGACCTTGGCAGAAAGATGGAACCGAGGGTCTGCTACATACCTGGGTGCCTTGTTCCCCTGCTCGAACTTCTTCCCTCGCCCATCCCTCAGAGCTCGGGTTTGCTCTTCTTCAGGGACGGTGGCCCATCGCTGCCCTCTTCCCAGGTTGCTCTTCGCTTCCTGGTGTTGCGCAAAGAGCCTGGGAACCTTTCCATGCAATAGCAGTGTTAGACATGTGAAGCCATGGTTGCCTTGAACCAAGCAAAGCCAGGCAGTTTTACCTTTTGTCCCCGGAAAAGCTCCTCTGCTCTTCGCTCTCGGGAGCAACAGGAGGCACCTGCAATGCAAATGTGTAGGTTAGCAGGGGCAAGGACTTCCCCGCACCATTGCCACCCTAGCTCTAGAAGGCACATCCCTTGGATGGGTTTGCTCAGCTCAGCTGAGCCAATTGCAGTGGGATCAGCTCACAAAGCGGGATGGCCAGCCTGCATCAGCCTCGCTCTGCACTTTGGCAGGGCTGCAGGCTGGTGGAGGACTGTGCTTGTCCCTGCAGTGGCAGCGCAGCTTCTGAGGGGGGAGGCTTTAGCTGTCACTCTGCTTGTGCGCTCCACTCACCTCTGCTGCTTCCAGCTCTGTTCGTGGTGCTGGAGGCTCCTGGCTGCCCTCACTGGCCAGCCCGGCAGCCTGCTCGCCAAGGAGTTCCTCCTGGTGTTCTATGAGGAACTCGACGAGCTGCGTCACCTGCGCAGAGCAAACCACTGGTTTGAGGGAGGGGGCTCAAATGATGAGGGCTCAAACAGCCTTTCCCAGCCTGACCCGCGCTTCTGGGCAGGAAGGTGCAGCCGTGGGGCTGCTTTTCCCGGCTGCTGCCCCATGGCTTTGCTGACGGGAGGAGGCAGGCAGGGCCCTCTGAGCGCCAGAGCTGGGCTGGGCTGGGGACGCTGTAGGTGGGCGGTGAACACAGCTTACCCTCCCTGTCTCCTGAGCCAGGACTTCCAGGGGCAGCTCCTGGGGTGGGCTCAGGAGGTTTGGTGCCAAGCAGATGGCCAGGTTCCCAGCAGACATCTTGGTGGTGGCCACGCTCTTGCTGATGCTGCTCAGCAGCGACAGCAAGTGCCGGAGCAGGAGGAGGTTGGCCTCTGGTAACTTGCTGGCCACCCTGAGGGAACAGGAGCACAGCCTTGGTGAAGTTGGTGTTGACAGCACAGGTCTCCCAGGTTGATCTCACCCGGGGCCACCGTCTGCTCTACAGCAGAGAGACTGCTTTTGCTGAGATACATCCACCTCCCTCCCTCCCTGCCCTTCTGAAAGAGGCCCTTGTTGCAGCAAGCCCCAATGCCTGAGGGAAGTGCTCCCCAGGAAGAAAAGCCTTTCCGTGCCCCTTTTCCCCCAAATATAACCGCCACAGCAGCAGGAGGTGGCTAACAGGAGCCATGGCTATTTCAGGCAGGCCATTGCTTTGCAGCTGAGTCCCAGCCTGTGCCAGTCCCTGCTGCCTTCTGCCACACTTACTCCCTCAGTGCTGCCAGCCTCTCCTGCCTGCTGGTCTTCTCCATGGCTCTCATCCACTCCTCAAACAGGTGGACGTTGAGGAGCTTGGAGGGGATCTTCCGGAGGAGGTCCTGCAGTGCCAAGGGCTCCACGTGAGGCTTTGGACCGTGCCCCCAGGAGCAGCCACAGCATCCCCAGCCCTCTGGCTCATGAGCAGCCAGCTGAGTTTCCTCCTGTGCTCCCGCAGGTGCCCATCGGCACCAAGAGAGCCGGGAGCTGTAGGGCTGCGGGTCAGCGGGGCTCACCTTCAAGAGCACAGCCAGCAGCAGCACGGGGTGGTTTTCCAGCCGGACCGGCACCCCGCTGTCGAGGGCCTCCCTGATCTCTCGGGAGGCGCGCTCGCTGGCTGACAGCCGGAAGATCCCCTCCGTGGATGGGCCATGCTCCCGGAGCAGAGCCAGCAGGTCCTGAGGGCACAGAGGAGGAGAGTTGATGGGTTGGGGATGGGCCCTGAGGGAGGTGCTGGGGACAGCCTCTCTCTGGAGGAGCAAGCAGGATGGGATGGGATGGGATGGGATGGGATGGGATGGGATGGGATGGGATGGGATGGGATGGGGACCTCCTGCCCAGGCTGGCTTACCTGAATGGGCTGGGGCAGCATGCCGTCCTGGCTGCACAGATCTGCCAGGGACCGGCCAAACAGAGCTCCGACAGCAGCAGAGCCCGATGGCCCCAATGCCCCTGCTGCAGCCGAGGTCCCTGGCCGTGCAAATGGCCAGGGCAGCCTCCTCCTGCTCCGGCGGGTCCCGTCTGCCGCCAAGGGAAACAGAGCAATGAGCCATGGAGGAGAAGCACCAGGAGAGGGTCCCCTGACTCCCTCAGTTCTGTCGCCCTGCTACTGAGGGCATGGGAGAGGCGGCACCATTTGGGACTGAGGGGCCCC
The DNA here is from genome assembly GCA_017639245.1 of Myiopsitta monachus. Taxonomy (NCBI): domain Eukaryota; kingdom Metazoa; phylum Chordata; class Aves; order Psittaciformes; family Psittacidae; genus Myiopsitta; species Myiopsitta monachus. The sequence continues at coordinate 39,078,210 of CM029927.1, forward strand.
GAGGCTGAACTCTCTCCTGCTGCAGAGTGATGGGGATGGACGTGCCCTCAGGGAAGGGCAGCTGCAGTCCCATCACGGCACATATGCATGCCGGCAAGAGCAGGAGGGAAGGGCCATCCTGCTCCTGTCTTCTCCACACTCACCATCCACGTGGCCACGTCCGCCTTCACTGCTGGAGGGAACAACTGGCTGCTGCTTGGCACCAGCCTGCAAGAAATGGGCTACATTCACCAAGGAGTCCCGCAGCAGAAAGGGCCCTGGAGACCTGCATCAGCCCCTGGCCATGTGTGAGAGGTGGGAATGGGAGAGATTGCACTGCACGGGACCCTGACCTCAGCCTGGCGCTGGAGGAGCTTCTCGAGGCTGCCGGCATCCAGTGTCGTCCCCTGGACAAGGGGAAAAGAGCAGAAGGTGAGGAGTGATGTGGGCGACGCTGGGCTGGGGCAGCCTCTGGGGGCAGAGCAAAGGCAGCAGGGACACTCACAGCATGACGGCCCCTCAGCTCCTTCAGCACCAGGTTTATGGAAGGTAGCCGGGTCAGCCGGGCTCCCTGAACTCCTTCCGGTGGTCTGTGCACAGGGAAGGGGCAGAGAAAGAACTGTGTGAGACCCAAGCCAGCTCTTCCCTCTGCTCTCAGCCTGGGCAGTGCTTCCACGCTGCCCGGAACAGCCGGCACAGCCCAGCAGTGGAGCAGTGGAGCAGGAGCAGCAGGAGTGGTGAGGATTGGGCCCGGCAGGTGTTGCCTGGACACAGCTGGATGACGCATCCTTGCCAGATGTGCCCTCTCAGCAGTGGGGGCACCTCTGCCTGCAGCTCTGGGGCGCCTCTGCGCAGCTTAACAGAGGCATTTTGTCATCATTCACATGCTATTCGTGGAGCAACCCCCCATCATGGGAGCACGGGCAGCCCAGGCTGCAGTGCCAGGCAGGGCTTACCCAAGGAGGGCGCTGACCCAGAGATCCTTCACTGCCCGGGAGCTGCCGCAAGAGAGGAGAAAGAGACTTAGTGCCTGCTGTGCCCCAGCGGATGATGCCCCATGGGGCAGGGCAGAGGTGCTGCCCATCCCTCTGGTGGGACGTTGCAGCGGGACTCACCAGAAAGTGACAACGCAGGAGCCAGAGGGCCAGAGGAAGACAAGGGAGCTGCTGGCCTTCCCTTCCTCCTCCTCCTCAGCAGCATCGCTCCCTGAGCCTTGCCCGCCACTCAGCACCTGCAGCAGGCGCAGGGCCAGGCTGAGCAGGGGGCGCGGGGCGCTGCCACGTCTGCAGAGGGGAAAGGCAGGAAGTGACCTGGAGGTGACCAAGCCCACTGGCCCCCTTCTAGTGCCTGCCTGGCACGGGCGCAGCCACAGGTGCATCCAGCAGCAGGGTGCTGGGGGCCTGGGGCTGCTCCTTGGCTGTCCCTGCTGTGCTGCCCTGGTGCCAGGAACAGGGCTTTGGAGGAAAGGCAGCGGGGCTCTGTTAATCTTACTTGGTCTTGGCGATGACCAGGGTGTCTCTGAAGAGGAGGAGGTCCCTCTTCTTCCTCTGGCCGCGGCCCTGGCTCACCCGCACACGCTCCCTGAAGAGTGGCTCGGGCAGCGCCGGGTCAAGCTCATGCCGCTCTTCGGGGCCAGGGTCATCCCTGCAGAGCAGATGGCATCAGGCATGAGCAAGGCGGCTGCTGGGGGGCCCGGCTGTGCCAGCGCTTCCCGAGCTGTGGAGGAACCCACCTGGACCCAAAGCAGCACAGCCACTGCCCCATGCTGACAGGGCCGCGAGAAGACGCGTGAGTAAAAAAGCGTTAATGCTCAGCGCAGGAGCACTCCTCGACAGGAGAAAAGCACTCCCGGTGCCGCTGGTGCTGCTGCTGGCAGCACCGTCCGTGCAGGCACTGGGGCCGTTGCCGGGGCAGCGCCGGCTTAGAACGGAGCACCGTTGGGCCCTCGGTTCTGGAACCCGGGTCCAGAGTGGGCAGAGCCCTGTGGGGCTCTCCTCAGGATGCCCATGTCCAGCCTCAGCCCTCAGGTCTCCTGCCTTACAACCGCAGCTTCCACCAGTGGGAACTCACGGCTCCTGCAGCCATGGTCTTGTAACTCTCAGGACCAGGGAGCCCCAGGTCTGCCATGCACACTGAAGACTGAGGCAACACAAAGGCAGTAAATGCCTCTCTCGTTTCTTCATCCCCGCTTTTCAGTGGCCTTCTTCATAAAGTATTGATCTGATACTTTCCATGATATTCCCAGCTGAGGTGTGGGTAATGGACGTCTCCCAGAAGGACAAGAGCTACCTATGCAAAGATTTCTCCTAACTGCCTATAGAATCCTGCTTATGTGTGTTGTGGTTTAAGCACAGCCAGTAACTCAGAACCACACGGTCTCTTTCTTGCTCCCTGCCTTCTTGCCCCCATCCCCTGCTCCCAGAGAGATGGGAAGGATGATTCAAAGAATGTAACTCTCGCTGGTTGAGATAAGGACAGCCTGGTAACTAAGGTATAACACAAAACCACCACTGCTACCACCAATAATAGTGATGATAAGGGAAATAACAAGGGGAGGGTATATAAAAATAAAAGGAGAAAAGGAAAAGAAAACAATAAAGAGCAGTGATGCAGTGTACAATTTCTCATCAATACAATTGCGCCAACCAATACCCAGCCTGACGCGAGTAGTGATCTGGGCCTTCCAGGTAGCTCCCCCCAGTTTATATACTGGCATGATGTGCTGTGATACGGAACACCCCTTTGGCTAGTTTGGGTTAGGTGTCCTGTCTCTGCTTCCTCCTGGCTTCATGTGTCCCTCCTCACTGGCAGAGCATGGGAGACTGAAAAGTCCTTCATCAGAGTAAACATTACTTAGCAACAACGAATGCACTGGAGAGTTAGCAGCATTGTTCTCAGGCTGAAGTCAAAAACACAGCACGCACCGGCTACTAGGAAGGAGAAAAAAAGCTGTTACAGCTGAACCCAGGGCAGTATCCACCCCTTATTCCATACCATTCACATCATGCTCAGGTCCCGTTTCTTTTTCAATATAACATCACTTTTTGTCCCAGATATCTATAAATACACCTCACACACAAAGAAAGAGACAGATATTATTCCCTAGTCCACGGATCAATCCCTATGAAGTTGCTGAATTCATTCCATGATGTCAGGCTCCATCTCTTGTAACAGTCTTTCAAGACAGGAGAGACAGTGTGTAGTGTTGGGTTGTTGCCTGCTGACGACACTGCTGAACTCATCTGGTCACTGCTGAGCTCGCCTCGTTTTGTCAAAGTTCATTCTTTGCTGGGATGATGATCAGAGAGATGTCAGTGTCAGTTAGTGGTGACCTGAGGACAGTTCTGCTGCTGCTGCTGGCTTTTCCCATGACTGGTACCTACTAGAGCCTTATACTCGTGAGGGACTGATGTGCCAGGCCATCTGATTCACATAGTCCAGTCAATCCGATTGTCCCCTACTTCCACCTGACTACAGGCAGGGCCCTTCTAATAGTGATCGCAATACTGATCACTTACATCTTCTAGACAGGGATTATTCTTCTTTATCACAGGAGCTGGAGTAAAATCAGCTCTTCCACTCCATCTGGGAACCTGCTCACCAGAGTCTGAAACTGCCATTTTCGTGGGATGACCATCTTTGACCTTTGTTCTCCTCTTCAATTCATGCACCCATTCCTCTGGAACTGAGGTAGGTTTTCCATCCCACTTCCTCATGTCTTCTCCGTGATCCCTCAGGTAAAACCATAGGCTGGCCTGTGGTGTGTACCTGCCATGTCTTCTTTCTCGAGCAGTAAGGCCCCTTTAGTTAATAGTTGAGATGTGGCTTGGTGCATGTGGGGAGCTGGACAGATCAGCTAGGTGGTCTCTCAATTATTTGAACTCCTGGGACAGTTTTTCCACAGCTGAATTGATGGAAGAGGTGAGATTGTCTTTGAACTCTCGGAGTTGACAAATCACTTCATCCACTGTTGGTGTTGTTATGTCATGCCAGGGCATTGATGCCATTGGGTGGGCATATGATAGTGGTGCACTCCGTGTAAATTTTAGCCACATGGGTCATGTACATTCGACTTCATCTGAATCACCAGATGCATTCCCAGCATGCGGCTTATGATAGATCACCTTTAGAATGGCTGATTCCCTCATGTACTGGATGCATTTCTCTGTCGTGGCCCAGTTGGCTGACTGACTCAACACTGTACTTGTAGGGAAACATTTCCTTCACAGCTGCCAAGAATTGCCTCCAAAGGCTGAGGGACAGTTTCTCTTTTTCAATTGCTTTGTCAATTCCCCCTTCCCTAGCAAGTGATTCCAGCTGCTTGGCTTCTCTACCTTCTAGACCACGACCGTCGACCCCGTTGTCCCAGCACTGGAGCAATCAGGTGACAGTGTGCTCTCCTGGATGATGGCTGAAATCTTTTTGCGTATTCCATAGCTCAGTCAAGGTCCGGGGTTGAGAAGTCACCTTTTCTTCTTCCTCTTCCTCTGATCCACATAATAACAGCTCTTGTTCAGATGCTGTCCCATGTAGTAGGTACATTGGTTCTTCATCTTTCTTCACTGTATGGGTTGCTCTTTGTGCTTCTTGTATGCCTTTCCTCTTGCATACAGGGGCAACCGATCCTGGCACGAATTGGTATACCATGCTTCATCATTTTCATTCTAGACGGATTTCATATTCTGTATGAAAAAAAACCCATAAATAAACGTCACTGCCCCTGAAGAGGGGGCAGTGCTCTGGTACGCTAATGTGATCACTTTATGTTTGGGTCACTTTGTCAGCCATACTTTACCCTTTAGTTCATTGGGTACCATAGAAATACACAAACTGTTCCTGAACCCTTAATATTAAATGTGTGGATTTCACTGAGGAAAAACTACTAACTTTATGTGTGTGTCTTTGATTAGCCTTTTTCCTCAGCACTTCACTTACATGTGAGAGGATATTCAGCATATTTCTGCATATAATTATACAGACAGATAATTCAAGGCTCACATTGTACTCAGTTCCATAGCTCAACATGATTGCGTTCTATCTAAAATGCTGAAGGCGAATTAGAATGGACAATTACCAAGATTTTATTAGTTCAGTTACAGCTATGTTAGCTTTGAATTTTCCATACTCTGGAAGAGCTCAGTATGCCCGAAGCTATGTTTAAAATCTCCCATGGACCTTGATTGATGTCTTTGTCTCCAGTAAAATAAACAGTTTTACTTCAATTGCATAATTAAGGGAACAATGTCAATGTCAAGAACTGCTGGGAGGACCAGCAAAACAAGACTGACTAGTAGCCAAAAGTTTTTCAGCGCACTGAGACAGAGCGTCACAGGTATCTAAACATTGCAAGGAAGAAATGAAATCAGTGTGCTTATGTCAAGTGGCGTTCAAGAACGCAGAGTGAAATTTAGGTACTTGCACTTTACAGATATGTCAGTCTTCACAGAGTTGTAGAATCACAGAATTGTTAGGGTTGGAAAGGACCTTAAGATCATCTAGTTTCAACCCCCCTGCCATAGACAGGCACACCTCAGACCATGTCACTAGACCATGTCACCCAAGGCCCTGCCCAGGTTAACCTTGAACACTGCCAGGGATGCAGCATTCACAGCTTCCTTGGGCAACCTGCTCCAGGGCCTCACCACCCTCACTATAAAGAGCTTCTTCCTTATATCTAACCTGAATGTCCGCTGTTTTAGTTTAAACCCATTACCTTTCCCCATTGCCCTGTTGCTGCAGTCCCTGATGAAGAGTCCCTCTCCAGCATCCTCATAAGCCCCCTTAGATGCTGGAAGGCTGCTATGAGGTCTCCATGCAGCCTTCTCTTCTCCAGACTGAACAGCCCCAACTTTCTCAGCCTGTCTTCATATGGGAGGTGCTCCAGCCCCCTGATCATCCTCATGGCCCTCCTCTGAACTTGTGAACTTGACACCCCCATGTCCTTCTCTGCAGGGCTGCTCTGAATCTCTTCTCTGCCCAACCTGTAGCTGCGTTCAAAACCAGTCTCCTCCAGGCAGGTACTTGTTTCCTCACTTGTTTCCACATATGGCGTGACTGAGCAATAACAATCTGTGTAGCTCAGCAGTTCATTTATTTCTAAACCCAAAGAGATTTCTTAAATTTGCCACCCATCTCCTTGAAAGATCAGTCCACCAAGATTTTAGAAATTTATACAGTCCTTAAGATGCACATATATGCAGCTCAGCTGCTACTTTACCTTACTTTCGGCAAACTTTTAAAGCTTTTTAGTTTAAAAGACAGATGAATGACACAGTCACCACTTGTTTCCTCTGCACCTTCATCTAGACCTTCCTACTCACTCCTTTCTCCAGCTTTCCTTCATGAATACTTTTGATCTTTCACTAAATGAACTAAGATGGATTTGTAAACAATTGTGTTCACAAAATCATGTTTTGCAGTACACTGTTTGCCCAGAGCTCAGTCTCGGGGTGAAGAGAAGTAGCGATATACATACAGAAGAAAAACTCTGCAGGTAGAGTAGCAGTTCACTGAGAGTAAAATGCTTGAGATGGACCTCTCTAACCCTCTTCTTTACAATAATAATTCCAGTAACATCAACAAGTCATTGAATTTCTACAGATTTTTATCAGAATTTAAATGACAAGAAGATAACTCGATACAAAGAAACTTCAGAGCACCCAGGTGATGCGTATTTTAAAATTACTTCTTTAAAGAAATCATCCCTTTTCCTGCAGTCTGTACGCAAGGACAGACTTGATTTTAGTCCACCAGCTTTCACTGTCTTCTTGTTTGCCAGAAACTCCGTTCGGTCCTCCTTGGGTCTTCAGGGCCCCTCATTGTGTCTCCATCACATCTCTAAGCTAGTGTGGAGTCTCTGGGTCTCTGATGAGGGCCTGTACTTGCAGCTTCTCTCATTGCTGTGTGAAGCACCTGCACATGGCTAAGCATCCCGCTGTACAAGCTACTGCCTCTCTATTTCATCTGCTGCAGATGGGAAAAAAATATAACCACAAACATCATAGAACATAAAAGAAAGAATCCCCATTTCTTCCCACTCTTGAAAAAACAATTTTGAGAAGTTGTGTTTGTACAAACAGTGTTACAACAGACAAACTAATGAGATTTTAGGGTTTTAACGTTTCACAGGGAGAAGTCCTTTTTGTGCTCTTTGCTCTGTTAAACCAAAACCAGATCCACAGCCATTCTTTTTTTCTCCCAAATGAAACAGCTTGATCAACACGTCTATAACTCAGACATCTGTTATAATATTTTATTCTAGACAGTTATTTTTTGTCTGTATTATACGTGTGAAGATCAGTGAATGGTGAACTGCAACTATCAAAGTTCTGTCAAAAGAAATACAATCAGAACACACTAGCAGGATTCTTACTGCTAATATTCTAGCACTAAATTAAAAAAGAAACCAGAATTAAATCATGTGCCTTAATCAGGTTTGGTAAACGTGAAAGAATGATTCACTTTCTTTTAATATGCTCCTTTTTTTCATTCACAATATCAGCTAAGGAAAATTATCTCTTACCAAATTTTGACACGGAGGGACTGTCCTGGGTTCAGCAGTAGCAGTCGCTTTTCTCCTTCTTAGTAGCTGGTGCAGTGCTGCGGTTTTGACTTTCAGCCTGGGAACAATGCTGATAACACTGATGCTTTTAGTCGTTGCTAAGCAATGTTTACTCTGACCAAGGACTTTCGGAGTCTCATGCTCTGCCAGGGAGGAGGGGAAGCTGGGAGGAAGCAGAGACAGGACACCTGACCCAAACAAGCCAAAGGGGTATTCCATACCACAGCACGTCATGCCTAGTATATAAACCAGGGGCAGTTACCCAGAAGGGCTAGATCCCTGCTCAGGTCAGGCTGGGTATTGGTTGGCAGGTGGTGAGCAGTTGTATTTTGTTGTTTCCCTCATCGTTGTTGTTATTGGTGGCAGCAGCAGTGGTTTGTGTTACACCTTAGTTACTGGACCGCTCTTACCTCAACCCATGGGAGTTACATTCTTTTGTTTCTCCTCCCCATCCCTCCGGGAGCAGGAGGAGGAAGGGGGTGGGGGGAGTGAGTAAGCAGCTCGTGCTCCTGATTTACTGGCTGGGCTTTAAACCGTGACAGGCACAGGAAAAGTCTAAATGATAGATAGGGCCTGCCCATCAAGCCAGAGCCCAAGTCTAGGTCTTGTGTCTTGGCAAGGACAGAGTTACTTCGAAGTGGAGAGGGAAGCCAGGACCCTGAATGCTTGGTTTCTGGACAAATCTTGAAGTATATTACCCACTATCTGGAAAACGGCAATGAGAGAGTAAAGTCAGAACTGTATTAGGCCTGACAAACTCATCTATATTCTGTATGTGAAGCCATGGAATTTTTGGCCAAGCAAATTTCTTGGTCCTGTGAGGCCATCAGGATCACTCAGAAAAAAAAAGAATCAAAACCTAGGTCTAGTAAAGTAGGATGCCAAAGTTACAGTTTTGTGGTCTTTACTGGGTCACCAGTTCTCCATTTCTCAAGATTCAAAAGCCAGTGTTGACCCTTTCACTTCCTTTCTGGTTCCCAATAGTGCCTCCTTGACGTGTTTGACTTTCAGAGGTCTCTTCTTGCAGCTGTATTTATAGCTGCTGATCAATAGAGAAGTAGTTTTAGATGCTAGACTAAGATGGGGACCTTAGCAGTTTGGGCCGTTGCTTTGCTCAAGCATGGTAATAAAATTTCTTAGGCCTTTAACAGGGCTGTACAGTCTGCCTTGTATGCTTCACATTCAGGTATCGTAATCACAGCTGACATAATGTCTGTCTGCATAAGAAGCTTGGAAAGTGCATCTCCTGCTCTGATATTTACTCTTCAATCCACAGAATGTTTTCCATCAGTTAAAATAATGTAAGCTTTGCATGTATAAGTGCCCCTGTGAAACAAACCATTCTATGAGTCGGGGAGATGCAAAGCCAATTTTCTGTAATATGTAAAAGTTAATGCTTGCATCTTTATGAAAAACAATTTTAATATGTTTGAAATAAGCTCAGTCAACTGTTATCTGGTATTACATATACGTCAAAAAAAAATGAAGTATAGTTAAAACCACTGCCAAATTCATGATGGGAAGTTAGATATAATCAGGTCAGCGTCAGGATTTGAAGAAGAGATAGATTTTTGCAATTTCCTAGTCCAAATGAACACTTCTGAAAGTCAGAGCTTGGTTAATAATGTGATAGAGTGAGATACTGTATCACAGTGTACTTCTCAAATCTGCTGATCACATATTTTACAAGATGTGATTTTGACATTGGCTTACTCTGTTGTTCTCAATTAACAACCTTGAAAAGAGAAGTGTTACTTCTTTTACAATGATAATTAAATTAAACCAAATTTCTATGTGACTTTTAAATAATACTAATATCAATACTGTAAAAAAAGCTTAGGAATTATGTCACCATCTTGCAAGTTGGAGGAGTTGATGCAAACAGGTTCTTTTACTAAATTTCTTTGTGATTTTGGTCAGATGGTTTAATTCTGAATCTCTTTCTGGGATAATGGTACTTCCATCTTCAGTAGGAGAAAGTAAAAGAAATAATGTTAAAAAACTGTTATGAGAGGGATATTGTAAATAGCTCTGAGAAAAAAAATACTGTTTTTATTTAGGGATGACAAAAATATTAATCTAGGTTCATATATTTTGGACTCTTCCTCTGTAATAGCTTACCACAGGAAAAAGGGACACTGTTAAAGATAAGTAGTATGTGAGAAATTCAGAAATTCATTGTGTACTTTGGCTTGCTGACTCTGCTAACTGAGCTCCCAAATCATTCTGCTAATTCTAGGCTAAATTTATGCATTTATGTTTATGAACAGAACACCTTCCCCGTAAAGGGGGAGCAAAAGTTGAAGGAATTCCAAAGCTTACCTAGCAAATTCCCCTAGGGAAGGGGAAATAAAGGTAAACAGTAAAACGTTTGCTTTTCTGTGGTGAACAAAGCAGAAAATATGACAGTTGTTCCACATCAAAGAAATATTTCCTATATTCAGCACCTCAGCTCAGAGACCTTCTGACTACATATGCCTGTATTTCCGAAATTACATCATGTTGAGGAGAAAAAAGCAAACCACAAAGCCCATGCCTGAAACAAGTGGAGGTATATAACATTTTGTACTTTTCCCCTAATTTGGTGTGAAAATTCACACTTTCCATTCCTTTAATTTCCCAGCCAACAAAAAGGGCTCTCAATAAAGCTGCATGATGCATGTTTATGTAAAGATAAAAAGATACTTGCTTTATAGACCTCACTTTTTAATGGCATTTCTCAAGGCTTTTGTATGTCTTAAAAAGAACAGTCAAAATCATCATAATACGATGGCGTTCACGCAATACACAAAGAAACTAAACCAAGAAACTGTTGTCACACTCGATTTACTATTTGAATTAGCCTGTCTCAAAAGGGTGGCAGACAACAGCGGTTTTTATTATTGTCTTCAGTGTGATCAGAAAACTGCAAGCTGATTAACCAAGCTGTTTACTGCAAAATGCTCATTTAAATTATGCTAACGTAAAATTAGTAGATGCATTGATGAATACGCTGTGGTACAGAAGACCCGCTGGTTTTGTTTTCTATTTTAGAAGACAGTCAGAGTAGGAAATACTTTAGCCTTTTGAAGGGGTCGGTAACTATGCTAATCATGGTGATTCAGTCAATGTGACATTGAAGTTTTCAGCAAGTTCTTACAGGATCATAGAATCATAGAACAGTTTGGTTTGGAAAGGACCTTAAGATCATCCAGTTCCAACCCCCCTGCCATGGCCAGGGACACCTCCCACTAAACCATGCCACCCAAGGCTCTGTCCAGCTTAGACTTGAACACCGCCAGCGATGGAGCATTCACAACTTTCCTAGGCAACCCATTCCAGTGCCTCACCATCCTAACAGTAAAGAACTTCCTCCCTATATCCAATCTAAACTTCCCCTCTTGAAGTTTGAACCCGTTACCCCTTGTCCTATCACCACAGTCCCTAATGAAGAGTCCATCGCCAGCATCCCTATAGCCCCCCTTCAGATACTGGAAGGCTGCTATGAGGTGTCCACGCAGCCTTTTCTTCTCCAGGCTGAAAAGCCCCAACTTTCTCAGCTCATTTTCATACAGTAAAGAACTTCCTCTTTGTATCCAATCTAAGCTTCCCCTGTTGAAGTTTTAACCCGTTACCCCTTGTCCTATCACTACAGTCCCTAAAGAAGAGTTCCTCCTCAGTATCCTTATAGGCCCCTTTCAGATACTGAAAGGCTGCTACGAGTCATCATGCAGTTGTATTAAAATGAGGCAGACAACCATCTATGTCTATGTATGTGCTCCTGACTCTGAATTTTGGGGTGGGAGGCGTGAATCTGGTGTTATACTAGCAGCTCCTGAGAGAACATGGTGATAGCAAAATCCCCAGAGAATAGAAATGGAAATTATAAAAGGTCAATTCCAGGTCAATAAAAAAAAAAAACAACCAACCACCTTAAAGACTAAGTAGCAACAGAGTACAGACACAGGGAAGAGGGCAAAGTATTACAGGCAAAGTAAAAAAAACATATAGGAGATAGGAGATAATAAGAACGTATTTATGTGTGTCATCAGTTCAGCTATGTACACAACAATATGTATCTCAGCTATGGATGTCATTCCTGATCACCTCTGTTACTAATGAAAACCAGTACCACGTCTGCGTTCAAGAAAGCACTAATTTTTCCTTTTCTATAAAAGGTAAGGTTCTAAAAAACAAATTAAACAAATAAAGGCTCAGGTTTCTTAATAGAAAGAGAAATGCAGAAAATCCTACAAAGATATACGTGAATTACTGGGCCATTTAGAGTATTCAAACATAGAAGTACGAAACTTGCAGTTGGTGCAAAATTATTTTGGGTAGTCAAAAATAAAAGAAAAAGAAAGCCACAAAGACATACAGAAGGATGCAATGATTCTAAATGACCATGTAAAAAAATGAAAGATGAAACTAAATGCTAATAAGCAAGTATTAATGAAAAAAAACAAAAAATATAAACTTGAATATATATTACAAGTCTGAATAAATTGAAACATTAAGTGTCTGTCCTTGATAGTGCAGTTGATTGAATGAACACTTAAAAAGACATGTTGTAAATAATGTCTTTTGCCAGCTATTCCATCCTTCCTGACGCAATAATGCATGTATTTGTGATTCGCAAGGATGGTTCAGACAGAATTCCCAGTAAATGGATTCTTCATAAAACCATCTCTAATTATTTAATTACTTGCTATTCTGCTATTCCTAGGTCACCTAAGTTGCCTATAAGACCAATTCTGTTCTCTTGATGGATTTCACATGGGCTTTCCATATTTCCGAGTGGCAGCAAACCGAACTCTTACTGCAGCGTTAACTCTTTTACACAGCATATGCCCTAGAGAACTACCAGAAACACCAGAAAAGGCAATTCCGAGCTGGGGGAGTCAGCCACCCTATGGCTCTGCTATACATTGTCTTCTATGCTCAATTAATTGGAGGCAGAGAATAGACAGAAGTATAGCTGACAATTTAATAAATACCCCTACATTTTGCAGCTTGACCTGCAGTATTTCAGCCAGATTTGCAATCCATTCCCCCTACAATGCATGCCAGCTAGAGCCTTGAATGCATCCACGACCCTCAAGAGTTTGGCTGCTGGTACCCGAGGCTGGTTCTGACACAGGTCAGCTCGCTGACCAGGGATCAGCCTGGTCACTGTAGCATGAAAGAGATGAGAGATGAGAGAAGCTTTGTTTGGGCCCCCACCTATGTGCTCAGGAGCTTCTTTCAGTCTCAGTTCCCGGCCCTAGGTCCTTGCCTGTGCCGTATTTCCTTTGAATGCTTATGATAACCAAAGAACTTCCCTATAATTAGAAATGAATACCTTCCACAAAAAAAATTCTGAAAGAAACCACAGACACAGTGGCATTTCTTCCCCAGGTCTGTTTTGTGCTTTCTGTAATGTGTGGTATCTCCCCCTAAATGTAAGCAAGAAGAAGCAGCAACAAAAATAAACCCCAGTAAAATCTAGAGATCTGCAAGTCTTAAAGATTGCACTTCCTTCATATTCTGTACACATGGGCAAATATGAATTTGTTTCATATTGCTATGATCTTTAGCATTCATGCTAATTTTCTCTACTGTGTACTGGTACAGCCTCATTTCTTTCTTTTATATATGAATCACATCCTTCCCAAGTAATTTGTTGTCTGTAGCAAAGGTTACTTGAGCCATACTTTGCAGCTCTGCATTCTGACAGTTTTTCGTTAATTCAAATACACTAATTCTACTGTGAGAACTGGTATCACCATGACCTTTCCATCTTCTGCTTTTTAGTCCCCATTCCCTGACGATTTCCATGCAATTTGGTATAGCTTAGACTTCATTGTTCTACTTGACAGCGCTACTCCATTGCACACTTTCTTCCATATTTAATGGAAGTTTTATGTAGCTCAGGTCTTGACTGCAGTGTGCAATTTTTTGCTACAAGCTGACTACAATGTCTATGTGTTTGGGAAGATGATTAGAAAAAGCTAAATTCTCTTTCCTCTCTTCTTCCTCCTAGAAAGAAAACGCATGATGACTAACAAAGGGGGGAAGTCTCTGATAATACTTCCAAAATGTATATATTCTTTACATGCAGAGCAAAGCTGAAAGTCCAGGCAGTACCATTTACGTCCTCATGTTCGTGTGAAACAGGCTCATGTTTCTTTCAACGTGACTGTTGCATAAGTGAAGGATAAACAATGCAAGTAAGGTTCAAATTTCCGTTGAACATTACAAATAAAAGACCCGTAAACACTGTACAAAGTGTTATAGATGAATGTGAGGGTAGAGTAAGGTACAAAAAAGTATTTTGAAATGAAATTATTCCAAGCATTAGGCTTCTAATGTTTCATTCCCTTTCAAAAATGTGCAAACTCTTTGAAAACCATTAGAATTTGTGTTCTTAACTCACAAAGGCAATTTCAGGATGTCTGCAGTAAGATGCATAGTGTCTTGAAAATGTAAAAGAAATGCTGCACTGCTAAATATAAGCTTTTAAGTGTTTAGCAACTGTAATTTGAAATGAGATATATTTGAGTACACAATACCTTCCCCTGTATATCCTCTTCTGGTCCTTTCCCTCAAGAAGAAAGAAGCTGATACCGATTCTTGCTTCCTGAGATGACGCTGTTTTGGAAAGAAAATAACAGTTACTACTAGAGCCCTTGCTATCTTTCAGGTTGAAATTTGAATGGGCTTAAATCCTAGAAGTAGCCAGGTCTGGGCTTCACAGCTGAGTGATTCAAACTGTAACTTTTTATAGTGCACCATGCTAATTACCTCTTACCTGAACGATTTGCTCTTGAAAGAATTTCACTTTAACCCACTTTATACAGACCCCAATATCTGAGATGCCCTGTGGTTTTTTGCTGGTTGGGTTTGTGGCTTTTTTCCCTTTTTTTTTTTTTTTTTGACTCTTCAGCTTTTTAATTTCCCATTGCCTCTGGTTGGTATTAAAGGAAAGCTATTTAGATGTGGGTAATTGCTCCGTACTGCAGCCATAGTACGGTAGATTATATAAGAACGCAATTTTCCTTTCAAGATAATTTAATATAGAAAATAGGGTGAAGAACCTTTATGCATTGAAAACTTTCATTATTCTGAAGTTCTGGTAGTTTTGACATTGGATCTTGTCTGTTTTCCTTGGAAAGATGGTAATGCACTACATAGGCTTTTATACAGAGAGTTCAAAGAAATCTTTCTGTATTCAGTAGCTACTTTGGTGATGGCAGTTATGTCAGACAAGATATTTGTGTCACTCAGGTTTAAATTAGAAGCCAGACAGTTAGAATTGATAGAGCTACTCTAGCATAAAATAGAGAAAGATGGGACTCCCAGAGGTAGTAAGCACAAGTGCCACCTACACACAACAGTAAAAATAAGGGGCAAAGTGAAGGGTTTGGATGGAATTTCCAAAACAACATAAAGCTTTTCTTGTCACTTCATGAAATTTGCATTGACCTACCACTCAAGCCTGTCATGGTCAGTCTGGATGGGTTGAACCACCATGAAGCTTGATGTCATTGGCAAACTTGCTGAAGGTGAGCTCAACCCCTCTGTCCATGTTGGCAACGAAGATGTTAAACAGCACTGGTCCCAGTTAGCAGCTCCTGCGGGACACCACTCATCACTGATCTCTACTGGGACCCTGAGCCATTGACCACAACTCTCTGAGTGTGACCATCCAGCCAATTCCTTATTCACTGAGCCGTCCATCCATCAAATCCACGTCTCTCCAATTTAGAGACCATAACGCCGTGCAAGACATTGTCAGATGCCTTGTGCAAGTCCAGGTAGATGACAGATTTTATGGAGTTCAAGGGCATATTTCTTTATTGTAGAGATTCTAGTCTTTAACAACTAGATGAGAAATTAGTTTAATCTACAGTAATTGATTACATGATCACTATCTTGTAATGTGAGACAGAAAACCCAAGTTGCAAAAATAAAGCTTAATTTAAGATTATTGCATGCTGAAACTCTACTTCCAGGGATAAAAAATGTCAGAAGAATTGGGGGATGATCCGACAGCAAAAAGCAGTTCTTTGTAAAATGAGATAAAACATTGGTTTCTAAAGGTTAAGATGAAAGGGTACCTGACAGTCAACGAATAATGGCCGTCCAGGATGCTGTATATTTGATTCTCTTTTCCTTGAACAGGACAGTATTTTACTCTAATAAATAAACAGACCACCTTTGGACAGACAGTATTTACTCTGCTGGAATCTATCACTCATCTTCTGGTTCATCTCACCCTTTGCTTTACTTCAGTCTCACTGTGCAAAATACATTGCTTAGAATTTCACTCAACCCAACACTACATTTTGTCTATCTAAAAATTATGCTAGCTATGTGCTTTTGACTCTGAATCAGAGATCATAATTCCAAGGCTTTTGTTGCGGTTTTAGCCCTAAGTATATAAAGTGTCATGGGTTCAGCAGCAGCAGTCATTTTTCTCCTTCTTGGTAGCTGGTGCAGCGCTGTGGTTTTGATTTTGGGCCTGGGAACAGCGCTGATAGCACCAGTGTTTTCAGTTGCTGCTTGGTAGTGTTTTGGTCTGGCCAAGGACTTTCTGAGTCTCATGCTATGCCAGGGAGGAGGGGAAGCCAGGAGGAAGTGGAGACAGGACACGTGACCCAAAGTGACCAAAGAGGTTATTCCATACCACAGCATGTCATGTCCAGGATGTGAAGACAGAGAGCAGAGACCCGGAAGGGTGTGGTGGTGCACTGGGGGGTTTGCTGCTGGGGGGTGCACTGGCTGGGTCAGGCTTGGGGAGCAGCTGTATTCTCTTTCTTTGTACTTCTCTGTCATTATTATTACTGGAGGTAGCAGCAGTGATTTGTGTTATACCTTAGTTACTAAACTGTTCTTATCTCAACCTGTGGGAGTTACATTATTTTGATTCTCTTCCCCATCCCTCCAGGGCTGGGGGAAGAAAGAGAAGTGAGCGAGTGAGTGAGTGAGCGACTGAACTGGCTTAAACCATGACAAAAGTTGTACAGTAATCCAAATACTTGGAATTCTGAGTACAAGAAAGGCATGAACCTGTTGGAGCCTGATCAAAGGACTGGAACACCTCTTTTCTGAGGAAAAAGCTGAGAGATTTGGAGTTGTCTAGCTTGGAGAAGACAAGGCTACAGGGCCACCTCATTGCAGCCTTTCAATATATAAAAAGAACTTGAAAGAATGATAGGGACAAACTTTTTAGCAGGACCTGTTGTAACAGGACAAGAGGTGATGGTTTAAAACTAAAAGAGGGTAGATTGAGACTACATATAAGGAAGGCATTTTTTATGATGAGCTTGGTGAAACACTGGAACAGGTTGCCCAGAGTGGTAGTAGATTTTTCCATCCCTGGAAACATTGAAGATCAGGTTTGGACTGGGCTCTGAGCAACCTGATCTAGCTGTAGATATCCCTGCTCTTTGCAGGGAAGGGGGACTAGGCGACCCTTAAAGGTGCCTTCCAACCCAAACTATTCTGATTCTATGGTTCTAAGATTCAGTGTAAACTTAAGGCTAACTAATGCTTGAATACCATGTATAGTTTTGCTTGCAGAACGTAAAACCACATTTAAAATGTATCTTTAAATTCTCCAAGCTATAAATGCATTAGTAAGTTAGGATATGGCTGCATCGTCTACAATCATGTCTGTGTGAATTATGGTGACATTCATCTAGCCAGCTGGATAAAAGTTGGTAGAAATAATGAAAACACTGTTTTCATAGCACTGTCATCTAGATAAAATGCTCGCTTCTAGGCAGAAGGGCTAAGATACTATAGATTGTGCTATATGTTATGTTAATATATTTCCAAGCAAATGCAACTATATGTCTTTGGCCTTACAGATTTTCATGGCTGGCTAATTTCCAATGCAGTGAAAGATATGTCTCTTTGTTCACAGAAGACAGACTTCAAGAAGCTTAAGTTTTACTGTCATTGAATAAGATATGAGGGCACTCACAAAAAAAATATTTAGACTATGGAAATGTTACAGATTCTTAGTAGTAGTAGGTGAATACACAAGCTGAGAAGAAGTAAGCAGGTAGATGGATAAAAAGTGCACGACTATCATGTATGCTTGTGCAGAAAAATCAAACTGAGACAGTTGTCCGGCAAATCCATTTTAACACATATCAGCACTGGGGTAGCAATAATCACCAAAAGAATTTGTGCATTTAAAGATATTAGTAGCTAGATGGAGAAGGGATCACAAGTCCTTGTTATGCTTTCATTTCATTAAAATGGTAAATTAATGTTCTATTTTAAAAAATATTTACACGGTAGAGATGAAGTCTGAGATAATGTAATGTCTGTAAACAGAGACCATAGTGAAAGGCCACCATCACTATCCAGAAAAGTTATCTCCAGACAGCTCTGGATGCCAAACTTTCCTTATAATTGTTACCTCTTTTCAACTCCCATCATTTAGCACTGCTATCATTGCTAAGCAGCTAAGCTTTTATAACATTTTAGTTTGCCTGTCAGCTCAGCTTTGAGAGATCAGGACATAGAGAGGTCTCAAAGAAATTTCAACCATGTGGTTGCATAATGATCATGACCTTACTTTCAGATTATAGAAGACAATATTTTCCTCCAAAGTCAGAAATAATATATTCTTATACTCCTAAGAAACATAAAATGTGTAATAAACAATTCTTTTCAATTTCGAGGGACAAAAGTATTCTAAGGAGGCTGAATATGAGAAGCATGTAGTCTCTAAATACAGAGTAGGGCTTCTTTATTTTCACTGCATCAAAATAAATCAAAACCAGCCAAAGAAAGACAGGAAGCACAAAGCCGAATTATTTTCTTTCTGTGCTAGAATAAATCTTAGTTAAATTTGAAGAGATCTAGACTTACGAAGAAAAAAAGATGTTGAAGTGTCAGAAAAAATGTTGGGTTTTTATTTTAACTTTGGTAAATTTAACATATAATAAAATTTTGTAGATGTCACTGCCAAAAGTATTGTGTAAAAATCAAAAGGACAGCTCTAAATCTTTGCAAAGATATGAGGCAGAAAAGTCATAAAAGATGCCAAAGTAATTTTCTGATCCTGTGGTCTCCGTAGCTAATATTTATGTAACCAGAGATCTTTTTGATGTCCAGATAGAGTTCATGATGCAATTTATTCAATGCATAAACAGTCCATCCCTTGCACCAATGTTTCTTCATCTCTTCTTGCTAACAGAATAGCTTAGAAGAGCCATTCTCATGAAAGATTTAAACAGCAAACTTTTTGAAGTGGGGGCTTAATCAGAATTCTGTGTATTTGATTAGATTCTTCTGAGGAGATTATACCTCTTGAGGCAAAACTATGGTTTAGCTATTTAGAGGGTTGAGTAGTAAGAAATGATGAATACATACTTCATTCTTTGAAGTGATTGCAGAATGAGAGAACATATGGAAATGAGATCTTATTTGCCTGACCCAGCAAAATTTTTTACACCTATGCATTTGTGCTTAGATTATACGTGTGTATTCTAGGTAACAGAGGCCAGGGATTTATCCTGAGTCTTATGCCATGTATAAGACTGGCTCAAACTCATGCCGCTTATGCATGGGTCACTCATTAGAAATCTTCCTAGAGATAACTTACTGGAGCAACTGAAAGAGAGCCAGGTAGTGAGGTAGCAAGTAATGAGATCATTAGAAGTCTGCTACTGAGCTCATACTCTTCTTATAATCAGTTTACCACCATCAACATAGCCAGACGTGACTTCTGTATTGAAAGGAAAAAACCTGCTCCTGCGCATGATGTCAAGTATTGGTTTAGAGCTGTCTACATTGTTTGTTAGAACTTTTCTTGTCGTGGTTTTGGCTCCTTTTAACTATTACTCCTTGAATGATATTTGATCACATCTCAAAGCGACAGGACTAGCAGTGAGGAGGGAACTTAATCATAGAAAAAGTGTCATTAAATGCCAGTTGGCTTCTGAGCCAGAGGACATTCTCTGAGAAGCCTAGCTGCGTGATACAAAACAGTTCATAACGGCAGAACCTGCCTAAACTTTCTGTGTCAAATACCTTAAGTGAACTCATGTGATATCACACGGCTGAAGTTCATTGAAGCCATGTGTTGTTTAGGAAAACTGCCGTTAGACAGTAATAATACTTAGATTCATCAAACTCTCTTTCCTACTTTGGCAAATAGGGCAGATAACTGCTTCACTTTGGAGTGGGGGATGTTCAAGTAGAGCTTCTTTGAACAAGGATGTGAACACACACTGATCTCTGAAGCTCATTGTAATTCCTAGCGTATGTCAATTATGTGATAGAGTCACTGATCAAGTTCTATCTCAAATTCTGTGAGAATTTGAAACTCCTAGTTTAGTTTTAATATCACCTTTTGAGTGACATGTATATGCTTCTGTGGCAAGGTCTGCCAAATATATTAGAACATTTGAAGTCTGCTCCTGCCCTCTGTCTTCCCCAGTTCATTACTGTGTGAATTTAGAACTTTTACAATGTCTTTGAATATCACACTCCGCTCACCTAAATCAAAAGGCATTCACAGGTGTCTACAATTGTTAAAATTACTCTTGCACAAGAGCACCATGAGCATATTGAAGAACTTGTGCTGCTGTAGAAAACAGAAGGCTGCTTCTTTCAGGTAAAAAATACTAAATAGAGCAAGAAAAGAAAGCATAACCGCAGACAAGCTTGACTTCTTTTCTTCTTCATGTCTTGCTAAGAGTCAATGAAAAGATACAATGATTAATGGGTTAAATTAATTAACAAATTATATTAAAGATCTAAGTGCTCACATTGCAAATTAAGCTATTACCTATAGAAAGGTACCTAGTATACCTTTTCCCTAGTAGTATCAGCCCACAGTTAAAGATTCTTCTGCATTTCATAACATTTTAAATTCTTAACTTGGCTTACATACTTGCATTTCTCTGTACTTCTCTTAAAAATGATTTCTCTTCAGCCAGAACTTGCATTTTCCGGTATTTAAAACCTGTCATGTCCTACAAAATGTATGCATAAGGTTTGATATATGAAATGCTGAAATCAATTGAAATATCTCAATTCACTTCATGAAAATTATTAAACCCTACAGTAAGTTTTTTTTCCATTAGTCATTTATGGAGCAGCTTGTTAGGTTTCTAGTCCTTAAGGTTTCTGTTTTCTGAATTTCTTCCAGTTATCAACATAGTTTGTAATGGAGCACCTATGAGTAATCATCTCTTGGTGAGTGGGCTTTACCTGAAGATGAGAAGGGAAGGAAGAGCAAGTTTATCATTGGCAGCTTGCTTTTCTTTTTCCTGTGCAGCTCAGTTTGACTATTTTGGTGTCATTTGGCTGGCTAGATAGCTTGTGAACTGCTGTCTAAATTGGTATTTATACAACTCTGCCTCCCCTGGAATCACTAAAATCAATCAGAGTACTCATTCATGTGCTTTCAGTTAAGAATGAGAGTAATCCTGTCACACAAGCACAGCTAAGTACTTCCCTAAATTTTGTAAGGTTCAAGTCTAAGTGAGCTGTAACATTTTCCTGAATTGTATCTATTGTTGGTACCATCTTTTATTTGGCTTTTTTATTTGTTTTTCTTTTTTTAACATAGTTTAATTACATTCTGCCTATTATTCTCATTTTGCAACCTTCTTTTTTTCCTCATTTCTAGATGTACTTCCAGAAACTCGCAGCTGTGTTTCACGTGCAAGTTCCACCAACACACTGTTTGTCTGCTTTTCCAGACTATTAATGAGACAGAGTTCAACTGACAAAATCATAGCTGAACCAGTGCAAACGGCAGAAAAAGTTCACATTGAAATACGCAGATATCACCTAACATCAATATACACTTGCAACTGTCTAGGTTAATACTTGAAGCACATGTTATCATTATGTATCACTTGTTAGCTACTTCTTCCGGTTAATTTCTTCTCTTATATAACTCTATTACTTTGACCTGGGAGTCTAAATTATACAAGAGCTTCAACTTTTTAAAGAAGTATTAAAAATAAGAAAATTAATAAGCACCTAAATGGTTGTAAAATGTCAGAAGCATCATACACACATCAGACCGACTGATTTTTTTTATATATAAAATATTTTTTCCTGCTATGATAAAGCAGGAATGATAAAGACTTCCAAGGACACGAAACGTGTTCTCTATTCCTTAAAAATGCTTGGGAAATAAAATGGAAAATTTCCTTAAGTGATTCTTAAAGCACTCTTAAGAAAGCACACTTAAGAAAGGTTAGGAGTAATGAAAGGATTAATTGTAGAGAATTAATCTCCAGTTCAGAGATGTGAGTTTATTACTGTGTTAGGTGCCATGTTGCAACTTCATCTTAGTGTTAGTTTAAAAGAATTAACTGTTTTCAATGTCATCTTCTAATTGTCTTGCAAGCGCTGTTATACCAACAGAACTCCACTGTACCGAGACAGTTATTCCATCTGGTGGCACAGAAAAGTTTTCTGTATACTGTCTACAGCTTTAAGGAACCGTTTTACAATTTAACACATTTTACTTCATGGTCCCAATATTGAATCAAACTATTATTTTTCTTCCTCTGACAAATCTATATATGATTGATTAACAGCCATGGTTCTAAATGATTTCTCAACCATTTTTAGCAATAGTGGTTAGACCAGATTGCCCAGGTCTGTGTCCAGCTGGATTTTGAAATTTACTCCAGGGATAGAGATGTTACTTACCTCTCTGGCAACCTGCTTCAGTGTTTGACACCATCACAAGAACCAAGTATTTTTTGTGTGTGTGTTTAAGTTGAATTTTGTGTATTTCAGAGTCTAATCATCACCACTTATCTTCATTGGGCAACACTGAGAAGAGTTTGGCTCTGCCTTGCTTACATCACTCTTCCACTTGATAAGATCTCTCTGAGCCTTCCCTTCTCCAAGCTGAAAAGTCTCAGGTCTCTCTGCCTCTCATCGTATGACAGCTGCTCTAGTCGCTTTGTTCCTATCTTTTTGGGAGAGACCAAACAACCAAGAGGACAAGAAGAAGACTACTCATAGTCCCCATCCTCTAAGCCTCCCTTTGCCTTAAGCCTGTGTTCCACTGTGGGCAATGTACCTTTTGTGACCCTTTCTGACATGTGTCAATCGTTGGTCTGCTCTAAAGAGCTGTGAATTTTCTTTAAACAGCCTTCTCTGTAGCCTGTGCTCCCACTGCACTCCCCAGCAAAACTCCCTCCTGCTCCTGCTCCTGCTCCTGCTCCTGCTTGTGGGCTGCTCACATGGCAAGGACAAAGGTATATTTACAATTTGGGGTGAATTTATTCAGCCTTCTATTTCTTGTTTCAATTTGCAGCGCTACCCTGCAATCCTCAAAGAAACAAAACGACTCCTGAAGTCAGCGACTGCTCCTGAAGCAAAGCATACGCACACATTTTCCCACAGACATGTTTTGTTTCAAGAGAGGATATATTTTAGCACTGACAGCTGCATGACATACTCTTTACATGCCTGACAACCTTTCCCCTCGAGCTGAACTAATCCTCCTGCTGTCTTTCCTTGGGACAGGCTCTTCTGGGACCTGTCAGGTAACCTTAATAAAGTGCTTTCTAAGCTCGGAAAAGTCCAGAATTGTTTGCAAGCGTAATCACCACACTTTGCAGATGACATTGGTTTCTTAAAACAGAAAAGTTTCTTCCATTTCTTTCCGAAGCTTGAAACACTAGGCTCCTGTTGGATCATTTGAATTTTCAAGGTACATCCGTGTTAAAATTGCTACTGTGCAGAAAACAACCAAACAACCAAACAAGTCATGGTACTTATTAAAGCATGTCAGTAACATCTGCATTTCGAAATATCTTATTACTGGATTTTTAGTATGAAATAAATGTGAAGAAGTTTCTGAATAGCCATGCAAGCATTTTAATACAAAAAGTACAAGAAACCCCAACAAGTCAATAGAACAAAGATCAAGTAATTAGTACCAAAACCCAATTCTTTTTCTCCCGAGTGGAACCCAATTTTCCAAATCAACCCTGCTGCTCATGATAAAATTTTCAGCAGACTGACACTTTGAGTGAGAGATTCAAATCACTCAGGAACAGTAGACCTGTCCAAGTAAAACTATTTCTTGTCATTGATTACAGAGAGTAATCAATGCATTTTAACACAGGAGCCTCAGCTGATTAAAGCACATTCAAATCTGAGGCCAAGAAAATTGTCCAGTTTCAACAATCTGTTTTGGTTGCTTCATGAATTATATCACTAGACTAAGTGAAAATCATTTTGCTCCTTTCAGAGATTGATTTGAAGTCACTGAGCAAAATCAATGGAGTATCTGACTCAAGTTATATGGTAGTGCTTGTAAAGATACAGGAAAAAACTTGAGCAGCACACATTCAACAAAGGTTTGTTTAAATAAATCATAGAATCATAGAACCATGGAATCATGGAATCATAGAATCATAGAGTGGTTTGGGTTGGAAGGCACCTTAAAGATCATCTAGTTCCATCCCCCAGTAAAATGAGTATGTGCTCAAACCTGTGGCACACTTTTAGAGATATGTTTTTGAAATATATTCTTGAAGTTATTTAGAACCTAAATAATAACAGAGGAGCGCACTCTTCAAAAGGAAAATGTACAGTTTTAGTCCTGCAATGTTCTTGCGTGATAATAAAAAGATCAGTGCTTTCGTAAGTATTCTTTTTGTTCATATTCTTAGAAAGCATGTTTCTATGCAGGGGTGGTTTGTGCACTTTCTGCCTATTTGTGCATTTACAAATGGTCCTCCTCTGAGAACTTCAGCAACTATAAACATCTGGGGGCTTTTTCCTAGTAATTCAAAAACTTCTGAAGCTTTTCTGCTTTGTTTTGAGGACTACTTTTAAGTGTTGGGGTTTCTTCAATTCTAATAAATACGTTGGTTAAGATAAGCATATTGAATAAGCAAATAATTGATGTTAAAATTTACGGGGGCATTAATCAGCATTTTTTCTAAGCACTTTCATTTTTTTTTCATAAAATTCTTTTGCTGCTCAGAGTTAGGAAAACCCTAAAGGAAAAACCTAAATGAATTGCCTAGAGGAAAAAAGCCAAAATGAACTGTTTAGTTACTATGCTTACGTATTATTTAGAATATAGATAGCATAAGAGATGTCACATTCCATTTCCAGCATAAGGAAAAGATCCACGGCTTCAAAGCATTTTGTAATTCTGAGTTCAGGTTGCTGAATTTGTTCATTTTGTTTGAAAATTAACAGTTAAATATTCAACTTTGAAGTTAATCGTTGGTATCCATTTGCAGTCGGCATTACATGACATACTGGGAAACAGATACAGAAAAAAATATATGCTTATAAAAAGGGGCTTATTTGATTGTTTATTACTTATGCTGTTGCTTGTAAAAAGAAGATGTTGACTGGTACTAAATCTTTCAGGGTTATATAACATTTCATTTATGGGTTAGACTTAGAAAAAATATCGTTTAAATCAATACATGGTGATATACCAATATATATATGGAGAGAAAGATGAGAACCCACACCATACAAACCCACAA
Source organism: Myiopsitta monachus (assembly GCA_017639245.1). Taxonomy (NCBI): domain Eukaryota; kingdom Metazoa; phylum Chordata; class Aves; order Psittaciformes; family Psittacidae; genus Myiopsitta; species Myiopsitta monachus. The sequence continues at coordinate 39,103,227 of CM029927.1, forward strand.
ATATAATATGTCATGGTAATATCAAGGTACTTACATACGCCAATATCTTTGATTTCTTAAACTGTATATAGTTCTCTACAAGTTTCAAGCATGTGTGCCTTAAGGGAAAAAGAGGAAGGAGAGAGGGGGTGAGAAAAAAAGAAAGAGAACAACACTTGAAAAAACCGTAAAAGTCATTGCCATGATGAAAAGCAGCTTGACAAGACATCCTTCATTTCCTTCACAGGCTTCCATGGCTGTTTATCCATCGCAAAAACATTGTGTCAGAGTATTTTGAGAACTTCAAACCTTCGCAGAATTCTTCTGACAAGAGGAGAAAGAAAAGGCAAGCAAACACTGCTATCCAACAATTACCTGTCTCACTTTGATATCTGCTATTGGCTTGAATACAATTTAAGTTCAAAAGTTAGTTGTTTAAATGTGAACAAAACTATTATTTGAGTTAATATATGCATCCAGTATATTAAAAGCTTGACGAAGTTCACAAATTTAATATAATTTTCCCAGTGTCCATATAATATGTTAACATCATCCGGTAGAAGCTTCTGTGCATTAAGATCCAAAAGAAGATATCATAATGACTACTTCTGCTAAGTAAATTATGTGTTCATTTTCTTTTATTTTTCCTTTTTAATTAAGAGAAGTTTCATAAATGTTATCCTTTTGTATTTCTGTGTTCCTTTGTACAAAAAGGAGGATTTTTCTGTCATTAATTTATTTTTATAACATAGCTTGTGACTAAGTAAAGAGTACCTTTATGGGCAGGGGGAGGTACTCATCAACGGCAACTTTAGCCAAGAATCAGGTCTTGAAAAAAACGAAAAGAGGAGAAAAAAATATAAACCTAAGCTCGACTTCTGTTTCTTAAGCGGCAACGATCTACACAACAGCAAAGCCCATAGAAATGAAGAACGTGTCAAAATAATGAGTTTAACTGTTAACTTCAAATTTTTGTCCTGTAGTTCTTATGATTTCTAATCAGCAATAGAAAAACACAAAGGTATAAACTGAGAGTCACGGAGTCTTGAAATTTCTTGTTAAATACTGAGAGATTAAAAGTACTCATTTGTTTCTTTGGAATGTTTTGTGGTTGGTATTCTTTCTTTTTTTTTCTTTGGTGTTTTTTCTTTCCCCCAAGAAATTTAGAAATCCCTCTGAATAAAGTTATGATTTTAAGGCTGGAAAAAGGACATTGACTTCTTTATTTAAAAAGCTATTTGCTTTGCGTGCTACAAGTACACTTTGTACAAGTAGATTTAAATAATAGTAGTAAATGTCAAGATCCCTCTGGATGGCATTCCTTCACTCCATCATATCAACCAAACCACACAGCTTGGTGTCATCTGAAGGGGGCCTGTAGGGATGCTGGGGAGGTGTCGTGGTTTAAGCCTCACCCAGGCTAATAACTCACGGAGTTTTACTCACTCACTCACTCACTCACTCACTCACTCACTCACTCACTCCCCCTCTTTCTTTCCCCAGTCCTGGGGGGATGGGGAGGAGAATCAAAAGAATTCAACTCGCACAGGTTGAGATAAGAACAGTTTAGTAACTAAGGTATAACACAAATCACTGCTGCTACCACCAATAATAATAATGACAGAGAAGTACAAAAAAAGAGAATACAACTGCTCACCAAGCCCGACCCAGCCAGTGCACCCCCCAGCAGCGAACCCCCCAGTACCAAAAACCTGACCATGCTGTGCACCCCCAGTCCACCACCACACCCTTCCGGGTCTCTGTCCTCGTGTTCACATCCTGGACATGATGTGCTGTGCCATGGAATAACCTCTTTGGTCAGTTTGGGTCAGGTGTCCTGTCTCTGCTTCCTCCTGCGGCTTCCCCTCCTCCCTGGCATAGCATGAAACTCAAAGTCCTTGGCCAGGCCAAAACACTTACAAGCAGTAACTGAAAACACTGGTGTTATCAGCGCTGCTCCCAGGCCCAAAATCAAAAACACAGCGCTGCACCAGCTACCAAGAAGGAGAAAAAACGACTGCTACTGCTGAACCCATGACAGGAGGGATTCTTCCTTAGAGACATGCAGTGACTAGGACAAGGGGCAACAGGTTTCAAAATAAACAGGGGAAGTGTAGACTGGATGTGAGGAAGGAATTCTTTACTAGTAAGGGTGGTGAGGCACTGGAATGGGCTACCCAGGGAAGTTGTGAATGCTCCATCCACAGCGGTGTTCAAGGCCGGGTGGGATATAGCCTTGGGTGACATGGTTTAGTGGGAGGTGTCCCTGCCCATGGCAGGGGGGTTGGAACTGGATGATCTTAAGGTCCTTTTCAACCCGAACTGTTCTATGATTCTATGATCTAATACTGAAAAGTTTGCTATTTGAAGACCAGAGGTTTGATTTTTAGTTTACGAGACTGGTTTTTACCAGGGTACATTCCACTACATTCATTTTAGCCGATCCTCAGATAATTTGGTGCTTTGATATACCATTCAGTCTTTATCAGCAATTGCAAAGAAGTCTGTTGCAATCCTGCTTCCGGAATTTGTTGATTCTATTTTGTTATATTTTACTTGCCTTATGCTACACTTGGTTAGGAAATAAATGTGGTTTGTACAGGTTGCAATGACTTAAAATTCAAACCTACACATTCATGTTGGTCTTGTTCTAGCAATGGAGCATAAAATGCAGAGGTACACAAATATTAGACAACATTTTAATAATAAAGCTAACATTACACACCCTTTTTGATGCTTGCAACATCTTGTGAAACAATGCCAATCCAGTCAGTAGTTCTGCTAGATAACTGAGGTAACATACAAAGGCTTCTCTAAAAAAGGGGCATCCATCCTGCTTGCCTGGGTGGTGAGTCAGGACTGATAATGAGGAGCATCAGGCCCCAGTGTTTGGATGACTACCCAGAAGAAAATGGGCAGTCATTAGGTGAAAGAGAATTCTGGCAGGGGGCAGCAGGACCACCAACTCGCAGCCCACTGACTCAGGGAACCCACCAACTCAAAAGAAGGAAAAGACTGAGCATGTGTGCCTGCTTAGCATGAGACCTTTAACCAATAATAGGTGGAATACTAATTAACTCCCAACCCATGGACACTGATTTCTTTGTCAAAATGTATAAATAGCTTAAAGTTGCAATAATAGGTGTGCTTCATTTGTGGAGACTTCCACTGAGCACCCTGCACAGAATGAACAGTGTCTCCTTTCCAAACAAGGCTCTGCATCTTTGTTTAGAAAGCCCCAAATGAGTAACACATTGACCCGTACAGTTTTAAACTGCTATCTCTGTACATGCCATTTAAACTTAGCTAAAAAAAAAAAAAAGTAAAAAGGAAAGTAGTATAGTAAGAATATTTTCATAATTTTGAATGGTAACTAATATCTTGCAGGGGTACAGGATGTGTGGAAGGAAAATTCATTCTTCTGTTGCTTTTCAGTGATGTATTTTTCAGGCTGCTAATATAACACCGTGAGACAAAGGAGCTGAAAATTGTCTTATAGTTCTAGTTAGCAATGCTATCTTAAACTGTAGGGAAAAAAAAGAGCAATGATAAGAAGATTCTTGAAAACAATAACAATGCGTAAATATCAAAATACATTCAGGTTGTTTCCCAGAACTGTTCTCTTTGTAAATGTATTTTACCTATGGTATTATCTTTTCAGCATCACATACATTTATCCTTCAGTAATTCTACACCATTAATAACCCGTGAGTGCATAAACACTATATTAGAGACATCTTCTAACAAGTATAGCATTTTAAAAGTAAATATGAAGCAGGTGTAATATTTCCAGTATACACTCAATAGACTTTATTCCTGGCTGGACAGTAAAGTGCAATTTGACACAAGAATTGCAATAATAGAGAAAGGCCACATTATCAGAGGTTAATGTAAACAGATGGTTCCTCTTGCTACCTAAAGCGTGGTTAAGCTGTGCTGCCCTCCCCTTCAATATGCAGTTCTATATGTTTTAGTAACTGTTAGTCACAATTGATAATATTGTAGAATCTTACTGATAGAATTGTCTTAGTTATGCATTCCATTGTCCCTTTGGTCTGTATAGTGACTACTCTCAGTTGTCTTACAACCTCTTGCTTGAAGGGTGAGGAGGGAACAGCCACAGGAGGAGATAGCCTGCCTTAGAGAGGTTAATCACACAATGGCAAAATTTAACATCCTAATTAGTGGTCTGACTATGACTCTGTACAAAAGAAATACTGGTAGTATGAAGGGTATAGCTGGAGAAACCAATGTGTTGTCTCTCTGAGTTACTGCCTTTGCCAGTTATTTTCTATCAACATTTGAAGACAAGAGACACTGGACACCTCAGACCTCCTTAGAATACTGGACATGATATAACTACATTGGGTGCTTTTCTCCAGTTTGAGATGTTTGAATGCAACCACCAAAAGATGTAGACTTTCTCTAAGCTTTCTGAATACAGCGTAGGAGAAATAAGGAATGATTGTCACTTGATCTAGACCCAGCTACATTAATACAATATTTTAAACAGTGATGCATGCTGTTGAATATTAGCCTACTTACCAGCAAAATGCAGTGACAGTGTTCCAGGCTTTGCAGCCTCTATACAGGCTGTTTGTACTGTGTAGCCTTAGGCATTTAAGTAAGAAGTCAGCTTTGACTTGGCTCTCTATACCATTAATGAAGACAAAAGGATCATTCAGAAGGGATTCAGAACAGAAGCCTCCAATTACGCTTAAGTTAAAATGTCATGCTGAGAGAAGTCTAGCTCTCATTTAAAAACGTATAAAGGACATGTGAACATGTGTAGAAGACATGCAAAGAATAGGTAAGGACAGTAAGGACGCAGCTATCGTAAGTGTCTTAAAGCAGACAACTGAAGCTAGTTTGTGTACACATCTTCCCATACTTCTGTGAGATGCCAAACCATAGATCAAGCATGGTGGAAGATACCAACCCCGGGAAGTCAGTTATGAGAAGACAAAGACATGTACGTGGCAGAATTAATACTTACTTTACAAAGTCTTCCACTTCCCAGTAGTAGGCTGTAACTTCATTTTGCTACTTCGGAAGATAAAATTACACCATCTTTGGAGGTGAGAGTATATCACTGGTCTAAGGACTATGAACAAGGGAGACAAGATTTTCTAAACTGCTTGGACCCACGCTAGTTTTGGCTGGGATAAATGCAATTGGCTTCATAATAGCTAGTATGAAGCAACATTTTTGATTTGTGTTGAAAACAGTGCTGGTAATACAGGGATGACAGTTGGTTTTGGTGCCCAAAGTGTGGCTCAGAAGGTTCAGGCTAGTGACACATTTAATTGGAATGTGCTAGATTGAATAGAGCAGATAATGCTAATTTATCGATTATGTCCAGGCTGGTAATACCCACTCCCTGAGATCAGGGGGAAGGAGACCTTCTTCATTAAACCGTGCAACATCAAATGATACGTAATTGACATTTTCCAAGACCTCATTTCGGAATATATTTATATAAGTATTCAGATACTTTTTTCTCTATCTCGAAAGTAGTATTTCAATTGCTAGTGATCTAGACTAGCTAATGTTTCAAAACAATCAGAAAAGAAACATTGCCATGCTGAAGTTCACATGTTAGAATCATTCCCACAGTTCAGGACAAATGCAATCCCCTGGAGCTATGCCTTTATATAGCTTTACTGTAGAGATGTTATTACTGCACATAGATAGGTTTCAGCCATTTTTAAGTACTCTTTCAGCAACATTGGGAATGTAATTTTTTATTACAGCCATGAGTTTTTCTTCTTGGGGGAAGGCAAATTTGCTGTCCGGAGGAATACCTTCTACTGGGTTTACATGGCACATTTTTGCTAGCAGGGGTGCGTATGCACTGCGGAGGTGACTTCTGAGAGAAGCTGCCAGAAGCTGTCCCCATTTTGGACAGAGACAGTTACAGCTGTCTCCAGGACGCGCCCACCGCTGGACAGAGCTGAGCCAGTAAGAGACGTTGGTCTCTGAGATAATGGAGTTAAGAAACGGTCAAAATGCTGCACAGCAGCCATGAGAGAGATGTGAGAAGATGTGAGAGAAACAGCCCTGCACACATGGAGGTCAGTGAAGAAGGAGGAGAGAAGTTTCTGCAGGTGCTAAAACAGAGACTTCCCTGCAGCCGGTGGTGCAGACCATGGTGAGGGAGGCTATCCCCATGCAGCTCATAGATATCCATGTTGGAGCTGATATTCACCGGGCAGCCCATAGAGGACTCAACACCCGGGCAGATAGACATATCCTGAAGGAAGATACATCCCATGATAAATCCCTGCCAGAGCAGGCTCCTGCTAGGATCTATGGCATGGAGAGCAACCCATGTAGGAGCAATTTCCTGTTAGAACCTGTGACACATGGGGGAGCCATCCGGGAGCATTCTTGAAGGGCTGTACCGCGTGGGGGACCAGTGCTGGAGCTCTCTGTTCGTGATGGACTGCACCGTAAGGAAAGGGCACATACTGAAGCAGTTCATGAAGAACTGTGCTTTGTGGGAAGAACCCGCACTGGAGAAGTCTGTGGTGGGAGGAATTTTATTCCAGAGCAGGGAAAGGAGGAAGGAGCAGCAGAAATCAAATGTTATGAAATGACCGCAGCCCCCATTTCCCATTCCCTTGCCCCATCTGGGTGTGGGAGGAAGCAGAAGATTTAGGAATAAAGTTAAGCCTGGGAAGAAGGGAGGGGTGAGGGGAAGCCGGTTTTAGTTTTGCTTTTACTTCTCACTATCCAATTCTGTTGCAATTCAATGGCAATAAATTAATTTCCCCAAGTTAAGTCTATTTTGCCATGATGATAACTGAGGAGTTCTCTCCCTGTTTTTAAAGCTCAGCCCATGAGCCTTTTGTTCTGCTTTCTCCCTTCTGTCCCGTTGATGGAGGGGGAGTGATAAAGTGGCTGGGTGGGCATCTGGCAGCCAGCCAAAGCCAACTCACCGCACTTCTCTAAAAATGAATTTCCGTAGGGAAGAGTAAGACTTACTCATGTAATTGCAGCAGCTTCAGCGCCATGTGAGGAAAAGTTACGGTACTGCCCAGGGGTAGTTCCTCCTTCAGCTTTGGAAAACCCTTTTCCTCTCCCGAGTTAAAAATTTTCTTTCAGGTTTACAGATGCACATTCACATCTATATACACATATTTCAGGTATCTCCTCAGGTGTTTAAGCTGAGATCCTCAGTCCAGTCCAAGAATATAGGGAAATAATGCAAGGGAATATATGGGAATGCAATGGCAATGAATGTAAAGGAGCATTTGTGGACATCTGAGTCTGAGCTGTTAATACGTCTGGCATTTGTAACAAAGTCAGTGACATTTCAGAGAGTTACTGCTCCGTTTGCAGTTAGTTATAACTTCTATCCTATTTCTTACCTAAGATATTGCTGATGGTTATTTAGTATTTTTCTTTCTCCTTTCTCCCTTTAATTTTTACTGAAAATCCAAAACAAAAAAAAGCCACCCTTCCTGCAAATTAGTTGGATTTCAGTATTTTTAGTTAGTTTCTGCAAAAATCACTTCCCTTTCATGTCAAAGCTAGAGCTTTTCCATAATATTATCTCTTTCAGCCATCATTTTGGACTTGATATGTCACTAACACACAGTGCCAGAATAACACTTCCTAAGCACTTGCGTTATTTGGGCCTGGTGGATGGAATGTTCAAAACCAAATTACTTTACTTATGGCTTAGCTTTGTAGAGGACTGATTACTCAAAACCTCCTGAAACAGTCTGGCGAATCATCACGTGTATCATCAGCATTTGCTAGGCCCCTGCCCAACCCAACTGCAAGGCAGCAAATGCAAAATAATGCATGTCATAGCCATTTTCTGTGAATGATAATGCAAACTCAGGAGAAGTATCTTGTTTAAGTGTGCTTATAAATTGTGCTAAGAAGAACTAGACATGAAGTGTAGTCAAATGCAAATCAATAAAGGCGCACATATTTCTTTAAAAGGCATTGCATTATTCTCTCCCCTGACCCCAGACAGACACATTAGAAGTGACTTTTGGTTTTGGTCACAGAGGTCAACAGAAGTAAAAAAAACATGCCAAAGGTGTTTTCTTGGGAGTTGACAAAGTGGGTCTTTCTTCCCTTTTGAATGATAATTTGTCTCCATGGACAGCAAAACCTTAGAGATTTATTGTGAAGTACGGAGAAAACAGAGTTGAAGAAAAAAAGAACACAAGGATTTTTCCAAGAAAAAGCATTTCCTGTTATCAGCAGCTCAACGTTTTGTGACTTATCCTTGTCCTTTCTGTCCTGCCAGTGCCATCCAATACCCACCCACTTCACCTGACATTAGTGTAGTCCCACGAGTGCAGATCTCACCTCTCAAAATCCACTTCTAAAGTGCGATCTCCAGCTCCCAACAAGTGTAAAGAAGAACTGGATTCTCAGACACTTCAGCAGAATAAAAAATGGCTGTGTTTTGAACACAGTGATAAGCAGATGGAAAATGCAGTTCAAGGGCTTTGTCTAGCCTAGAACATTTCGTAGAATCATAGAATCATAGAAGAGTTAGGGTTGGAAAAGACCTTAAGATCATCTAGTTCCAGCCCCTCTGCCATGGGCACATGTCAGCCAAGGCTCTGTCCAACCTGGCCTTGAACACCACCAGGGATGGAGCATTCACAACGTCTTTGGGCACTCCACTCCTGTGCCTCACCACCCTTACGGTAAAGATCTTCCTCCTTATAGCCAATCTAAACTTCCCCTGTTTAAGTTTGAACCCGTTACCCCTTGTCTTATCGCTCCAGTCCCTAATGAAGAGTTCCTCCCCAGCATCCTTATATTGTGCATCACTGCTGTTGATTGTTTTCTTTTCCTTTTCTCCTTTTATTTTTATATGCTCTCCCCTTGTTATTTCCCTTATCATCACTATTATTGGCGGTAGCAGGGGTGGTTTTGTGTTATACCTTAGTTACCCGGCTGTTCTTATCTTAACCAGTGAGAGCTACATTCTTTTGATCATCCTTCCCATCCCTCTGGGAGCAGGGGTTGTGGGGGAAGAAGGGACGAAGCAAGAAAGAGACTGTGTAGTTCTGAGTTAAACTGGCTGAGCTTAAACCACAACACAAAGAGGCAGAATTCTATAGGCAGTTAGGAGAAATCTCTGCATAGGTAGCTCTTGTCCTTCTGGGAGATTTCCGCTTCCCACACCTCAGCTGGGAATATCATGCTGTCACTGCTGGGACAAGTGAGGCTGCGGAATTCCTGAACTTTGAGGAAGGCAGCTTCTTTCCACAGGCACTCAGAGACCCAACTAAGAAAGGTGTCCTCCTGGACTTGCTCTTTGTGAATCAAGAGGGATGAATGTGAGGTGTGATGGTAGGAGGCTGTCTTGGCCGCCCTAATCCCAAAGACCTTGAGCTCCAACTTTTGGGTGTCCTGAGGGAAAAGTTCAGCAGAGTTGCTACCCTGCGTATCAAGAGAGCAAAACTGAAGCTGCAGAGGGACCTACTTGGCAGGGTCTCCTGGACAGGAGCTTTTGAGGACTTAGGGGACCCTGAGAGCTGCTCGCTTTTAAAGAAGCAGCTTTTGAAAGCACAGCAGCAGCAGTCCCATCGTGTCAATGGGAGTCAAGCAGGTGTAGCAGAAGAGCAGCTTGGAACTCCTCCTGGAACTGGGGCGGGGACAGAAATTGTGTGTGCTCTCTAGAAGCAAGGTCGAGCTTCTTGGGAAGGCTACTGAGCGGCGGCTGACACATGGAGGGGGATGTCACGAAAGGCCAGAGCTCAATTAGAGATGAAACTGGTCAGTGTTCCATAGGACAACAGCAAAAGGCTTTTTGAAGTATGCTAATAACAAGCAGAGGCCTAAGGAAAGTATCAGACCAACACATTATGAAGATGGCCACTGAAAAGCGGGGATGAAGAAACGAGAGAGGCATTTACTGCCTTTGTGTTGCCTCAGTCTTCAGTGTGCATGGCAGACCTGGGGCTCCCTGGTCCTGAGAGTTACAAGACCATGGCTGCAGGAGCCGTGAGTTCCCACTGGTGGAAACTGCGGTTGTAAGGCAGGAGACCTGGGGGCTGAGGCTGGACATGGGCATCCTGAGGAGAGCCCCACAGGGCTCCGCCCACTCTGGACCCGGGTTCCAGAACCGAGGGCCCAACGGTGCTCCGTTCTAAGCCGGCGCTGCCCCGGCAACGGCCCCAGTGCCTGCACGGACGGTGCTGCCAGCAGCAGCACCAGCGGCACCGGGAGTGCTTTTCTCCTGTCGAGGAGTGCTCCTGCGCTGAGCATTAACGCTTTTTTACTTACGCGTCTTCTCGCGGCCCTGTCAGCATGGGGCAGTGGCTGTGCTGCTTTGGGTCCAGGTGGGTTCCTCCACAGCTCGGGGAAGCGCTGGCACAGCCGGGCCCCCCAGCAGCCGCCTTGCTCATGCCTGATGCCATCTGCTCTGCAGGGATGACCCTGGCCCCGAAGAGCGGCATGAGCTTGACCCGGCGCTGCCCGAGCCACTCTTCAGGGAGCGTGTGCGGGTGAGCCAGGGCCGCGGCCAGAGGAAGAAGAGGGACCTCCTCCTCTTCAGAGACACCCTGGTCATCGCCAAGACCAAGTAAGATTAACAGAGCCCCGCTGCCTTTCCTCCAAAGCCCTGTTCCTGGCACCAGGGCAGCACAGCAGGGACAGCCAAGGAGCAGCCCCAGGCCCCCAGCACCCTGCTGCTGGATGCACCTGTGGCTGCGCCCGTGCCAGGCAGGCCCTAGAAGGGGGCCAGTGGGCTTGGTCACCTCCAGGTCACTTCCTGCCTTTCCCCTCTGCAGACGTGGCAGCGCCCCGCGCCCCCTGCTCAGCCTGGCCCTGCGCCTGCTGCAGGTGCTGAGTGGCGGGCAAGGCTCAGGGAGCGATGCTGCTGAGGAGGAGGAGGAAGGGAAGGCCAGCAGCTCCCTTGTCTTCCTCTGGCCCTCTGGCTCCTGCGTTGTCACTTTCTGGTGAGTCCCGCTGCAACGTCCCACCAGAGGGATGGGCAGCACCTCTGCCCTGCCCCATGGGGCATCATCCGCTGGGGCACAGCAGGCACTAAGTCTCTTTCCTCCTCTCTTGCGGCAGCTCCCGGGCAGTGAAGGATCTCTGGGTCAGCGCCCTCCTTGGGTAAGCCCTGCCTGGCACTGCAGCCTGGGCTGCCCGTGCTCCCATGATGGGGGGTTGCTCCACGAATAGCATGTGAATGATGACAAAATGCCTCTGTTCAGCTGCGCAGAGGCGCCCCAGAGCTGCAGGCAGAGGTGCCCCCACTGCTGAGAGGGCACATCTGGCAAGGATGCGTCATCCAGCTGTGTCCAGGCAACACCTGCTGGGCCCAATCCTCACCACTCCTGCTGCTCCTGCTCCACTGCTCCACTGCCGGGCTGTGCCGGCTGTTCTGGGCAGCGTGGAAGCACTGCCCAGGCTGAGAGCAGAGGGAAGAGCTGGCTTGGGTCTCACACAGTTCTTTCTCTGCCCCTTCCCTGTGCACAGACCACCGGAAGGAGTTCAGGGAGCCCGGGTGACCCGGCTACCTTCCATAAAGCTGGTGCTGAAGGAGCTGAGGGGCCGTCATGCTGTGAGTGTCCCTGCTGCCTTTGCTCTGCCCCCAGAGGCTGCCCCAGCCCGACATCACCTGCATCACTCCTCACCTTCTGCTCTTTTCCCCTTGTCCAGGGGACGACACTGGATGCCGGCAGCCTCGAGAAGCTCCTCCAGCGCCAGGCTGAGGTCAGGGTCCCGTGCAGTGCAATCTCTCCCATCCCCACCTCTCACACATGGCCAGGGGCTGATGCAGGTCTCCAGGGCCCTTTCTGCTGCGGGACTCCTTGGTGAATGTAGCCCATTTCTTGCAGGCTGGTGCCAAGCAGCTGCCAGTTGTTCCCTCCAGCAGTGAAGGTGGACGTGGCCACGTGGATGGTGAGTGTGGAGAAGACAGGAGCAGGATGGCCCTTCCCTCCTGCTCTTGCCGGCATGCACATGTGCCGTGATGGGACTGCAGCTGCCCTTCCCTGAGGGCACGTCCATCCCCATCACTCTGCAGCAGGAGAGAGTTCAGCCTCGGGGCCCCACAGTCCCAAATGGTGCCGCCTCTCCCATGCCCTCAGTAGCAGGGCGACAGAACTGAGGGAGTCAGGGGACTTTCTCCTGGTGCTTCTCCTCCATGGCTCATTGCTCTGTTTCCCTTGGCGGCAGGCGGGACCCGCCGGAGCAGGAGGAGGCTGCCCTGGCCATTTGCACGGCCAGGGACCTCGGCTGCAGTAGGGGCATCGGGGCCATCGGGCTCTGCTGCTGTCGGAGCTCTGTTTGGCCGGCCCCTGGCAGATCTGTGCAGCCAGGACGGCATGCTGCCCCAGCCCATTCAGGTAAGCCAGCCTGGGCAGGAGGTCCCCATCCCATCCCATCCCATCCCATCCCATCCCATCCCATCCCATCCCATCCTGCTTGCTCCTCCAGAGAGAGGCTGTCCCCAGCACCTACCTCAGGGCCTGTCTCCAACCCATCAACTCTCCTCCTCTGTGCCCTCAGGACCTGCTGGCTCTGCTCCGGGAGCACGGCCCATCCACGGAGGGGATCTTCCGGCTGTCAGCCAGCGAGCGCGCCTCCCGAGAGATCAGGGAGGCCCTCGACAGCGGGGTGCCGGTCCGGCTGGAAAACCACCCCGTGCTGCTGCTGGCTGTGCTCTTGAAGGTGAGCCCCGCTGACCCGCAGCCCTGCAGCTCCCGGCTCTCTTGGTGCCGATGGGCACCTGCGGGAGCACAAGAGGAAACTCAGCTGGCTGCTCATGAGCCAGAGGGCTGGGGATGCTGTGGGTGCTCCTGGGGGCATGGTCCAAAGCCTCACGTGGAGCCCTTGGCACTGCAGGACCTCCTCCGGAAGATCCCCTCCAAGCTCCTCAACACCCAGCTATATGAGGAGTGGATGAGAGCCATGGAGAAGACCAGCAGGCAGGAGAGGCTGGCAGCACTGAGGGAGTAAGTGTGGCAGCAGGCAGCAGGGACTGGCACAGGCTGGGACTCAGCTGCAAAGCAATGGCCTGCCTGAAATAGCCATGGCTCCTGTTAGCCACCTCCTGCTGCTGTGGGGGTTATATTTGGGGGAAAAGGGGCACGGAAAGGCTTTTCTTCCTGGGGAGCACTTCCCTCAGGCATTGGGGCTTGTTGCAACAAGGGCCTCTTTCAGAAGGGCAGGGAGGGAGGGAGGTGGATGTATCTCAGCAAAAGCAGTCTCTCTGCTGTAGAGCAGACGGTGGCCCCGGGTGAGATCAACCTGGGAGACCTGTGCTGTCAACACCAACTTCACCAAGGCTGTGCTCCTGTTCCCTCAGGGTGGCCAGCAAGTTACCAGAGGCCAACCTCCTCCTGCTCCGGCACTTGCTGTCGCTGCTGAGCAGCATCAGCAAGAGCGTGGCCACCACCAAGATGTCTGCTGGGAACCTGGCCATCTGCTTGGCACCAAACCTCCTGAGCCCACCCCAGGAGCTGCCCCTGGAAGTCCTGGCTCAGGAGACAGGGAGGGTAAGCTGTGTTCACCGCCCACCTACAGCGTCCCCACCCCAGCCCAGCTCTGGCGCTCAGAGGGCCCTGCCTGCCTCCTTCCGTCAGCAAAGCCATGGGGCAGCAGCCGGGAAAAGCAGCCCCACGGCTGCACCTTCCTGCCCAGAAGCGCGGGTCAGGCTGGGAAAGGCTGTTTGAGCCCTCATCATTTGAGCCCCCTCCCTCAAACCAGTGGTTTGCTCTGCGCAGGTGACGCAGCTCGTCGAGTTCCTCATAGAACACCAGGAGGAACTCCTTGGCGAGCAGGCTGCCGGGCTGGCCAGTGAGGGCAGCCAGGAGCCTCCAGCACCACGAACAGAGCTGGAAGCAGCAGAGGTAAGTGCAGCGCACAAGCAGAGTGACAGCTAAAGCCTCCCCCCTCAGAAGCTGCGCTGCCACTGCAGGGACAAGCACAGTCCTCCACCAGCCTGCAGCCCTGCCAAAGTGCAGAGCGAGGCTGATGCAGGCTGGCCATCCCGCTTTGTGAGCTGATCCCTCCACAATTGGCTCAGCTGAGCTGAGCAAACCCATCCAAGGGATGTGCCTTCTAGAGCTAGGGTGGCAATGGTGCGGGGAAGTCCTTGCCCCTGCTAACCTACACATTTGCATTGCAGGTGCCTCCTGTTGCTCCCGAGAGCGAAGAGCAGAGGAGCTTTTCCGGGGACAAAAGGTAAAACTGCCTGGCTTTGCTTGGTTCAAGGCAACCATGGCTTCACGTGTCTAACACTGCTATTGCATGGAAAGGTTCCCAGGCTCTTTGCGCAACACCAGGAAGCGAAGAGCAACCTGGGAAGAGGGCAGCGATGGGCCCCCATCCCTGAAGAAGAGCAAACCCGAGCTCTGAGGGATGGGCGAGGAAGAAGTTCGAGCAGGGGAACAAGGCACCCAGGTATGTAGCAGACCCTCTGTTCCATCTTTCTGCCAAGGTCTGAATACAGGAAACGTTCCTGAGATGGTCCTGCCCTCGGGGGAACATGCATGTCAGGAGAAACGTGCTACCTCAGCATTGCCTGCCAACCTGTGATTTTAGCATGGCAGAGCGTGGGATGCTGCTGCTTGGGTTTTGGAAAGGACCATATCCCAGCTTCCTAGGTCTCCCTGCCAAGCCCTGCTGCCTGGCGAGGGGCCACTGCCCATCTCCGTCAACTTCCCGTGCTCTGAGGGTATCGCATATGTTGAGAAGGGACCAAAGCAACGCTGTAGTTGTCAGTTAGGAGCCAGTACGGAGCCTCTCTCCTGTGCTTGCAATGACCTCTTTTAAAGCAGACTGCCGAAAACCCCAGGAGGCAAGTCCCGCCTGCTCCTGCCCTCATGGTTTCATCTGCGCTTTCTGACTCTGCCCTTGTAGGTGCCCGTTTACCACTCTGGATTCCCCAGGGGAGCTCTGCTGCCTGGGCTGCCGTTCCACCCTGCGGCCCCAGCACCACCTCGGCAGCGGCGAGGACAGATCCACCACGTCCTTCTGCTCTGGCTGGAAGGTTCCACCAACTGCCCCCGGAGCCGGAGCAGCGCCTTCAGACCCATCCCAGCCCTCGCAGGAGGCCTTGCTGGCTCACTCCTCAGCTCCGCCAGCAGAGGCACACCCGCTGGAGCATCTCCCCAGGGGGGAGCTGGCCTCTGGACTTTGTTACTGCTGTTGTTACTGCGCTTGTTGCGATGTTTGTTACTGCAGTCGTTACCGTGTTTACAACTATGTTTATTATTTTATTATTGTGTCTTTTGAAGACAAATTTTAGGATACACTTTAGGATAGAGTTAGGAGATAGTTTAGGAAGCATGTTATAGGATAAGAGTTATCTCACATTGTGTGAGTACACACTTCGTAGGCTCATAGAATAGTTAGGATTAGGATAGGATAGTTAGGGTTGGAAAGGACTTCCAGTAATTTCATGTTACGTCACAAGACTACTCTTCGAGTGGCTTTTCATCTGTATGAGTAAAAAAGCAAAAAGTATTACAATAGTCCTATCTCTCTGCCTTGCCATCTGCATCCTGCGGAATGGAAAACAGCAAAGAAAGTATACTGAGAGAGTCTTTGGATTAGGAAAGAAATGACTGAAAGATATTTATGAATGCAGAAGAACTACTGCTACGCCTTGAAAAAGATTCAGCTAAGCTCCAGAAGAGTACTGCCTGCTGTTGGAATGCAGCTGCATATCTCAGACACCTGTTAAGGTCCAGAAGTAAAGAGAAACTTGCTTCTGAAAGAAAACGCAGGCAGGCAACAGAAAGGAGCACTGAATTGCAGCACTGTGTTTTCATTGACAACTGTTCATGGTGGGCAGAGAGGTGCAGAAACAGAAACAAAAAGAGCAGCAAGAAGGAAACAAAATAGCAATAATAAAAGAAAGCCATCACAGAAGCAAACAACTGCCTCCCACCCTGAGTCCTATTTTGGAAAAAGGGGAAAAAAAAAAATCCCTCAGATCCTTCTGCACTCTGATGGGAGAAGCACTGGAGATGATAGCAGGGGTCGCAGACGTCTGCAAACAAAGCTGTCTCAAATCAGTACCAACAGAGTGTTGGTAGCAGGGGTGAGCAGCTGGTACGCGCTTATTCCCCTTGCATTTGCTAGAATGCCTCATGCAGACTGCCTGCAGTTCTCAGTGTTGACAGCATCATGTGTACTATGCCTTTCTGAATTTTCTAACCATTTCTATACAGAAATAAAATGTCCAATGCATATCTGGCCAGTCTCTGTATTTGGATGAGCCCCTTCCCTTTTTATTCCTCTCTCCATCGCTGGGTTTCACTTCTCTCTCTCTCTCTGATACTTACCTGTCCAAGAAGTCAAAAAGGTCATGCGATGGTTGCACTTGTAGAAGCCTTTTTTTCTCTCAGGAACTTTGGTTTTTCTCCCAAAACACCTGAGGAGGCACTTGCATCCAGGAAAAGGTCTTGACAAGGAAAGAACTTAAGCATCTTGTTCCTTTTCTCACCTGAAAAGCAAAAGCATTACTTTTGCCCAGAAGGCCACTGGTCAGTATTGCTGTGATTTGGCTATGCTTTCATTCCATCCTTCTTCACATTCAGTACCAAAGCCTCAAGTCTCTTGGCCATCTTGCCATCCCACAGACTGTCTTTGGAAGAGAGTAATTTAAAGAGTGCAGGGAACTTCTGTTTTTGGAGAGGAGATTGTATTTTGTCACCTAGAAAAGTTAGAAAGAACTGTTAAGTTACACGGGGACAGCCACTTCAAATCTACCTCATCTAAAAAGTAGCTGCTGAATTAAAAGCTACTCTCTATTAGAATAGAACAGCCCCAACTTTCTCAGCCTATCTTCATACGGGAGGTGCTCCTCTGGGAGGCATATAATGGAATTTTCTAGCAATTACACATCTTTTTTTACCTCCTCGGTGGGTCAGCCGAGGATTTGCTGTTTTAACGTTTACTGCCCGGGGGGCTTGGGCTAAGATTCTTCTTTCATTGTGCTTTATGGTAATGTCTTGTAATACAATAGACTCGTTGATCATGAAACTGATCTGGCTTGTGTTCCCAGTGTGGTCATCACCTCTATACATTGGGAGGTATAAAATGGAAGTATTTAGCAATTACACATCCTTTTTCCCCTCCCTGGGTGGTCAACCCGTGAAGGAGACATTCCTTTATGCTCCCAGTCCCCCTACCAGACCGTTCAATGTTATCATGTGAGAGTCCTGAAGGTTTTGAATGGCCTTTGAATACCCTTGAGGCCTGCCTGCTGATTGTGATGGGGATCACCATCTTGGCACGCATACAGAGTGCGTTTACCCACAACCCTTTGGTCTGATCTCAAGAGTTAAGCAGAGTTGGGTTTGGGCTAAAGGAAATATGGGAAATGCTAAGGAGAAAAGGTAAAAGGTAGGAGGCAAAAGTACCTTCTGCCTATTGTCATTTGACTTTCCCTTTTTCCATTTCTTCTTTCTGCCTTTTTTGCCTGTTTCTCTTCTGTCTTCTACCTTTTGACTTTAGACTTTTGTCTTTTGCCTTTTGCTTTTTTGTACTTATCCTTCCTGCTTTTGCCCCTTTCTCTTCTTCCTTTGCCATTTTAAGCATTGCCTTGGATCTTTTACCTTTTGACCTTTGTCTTTTGTCTTTTGAATTTCTACTTCTTCTTTCTGATATTTGCCTTTAGGCTCCTGCTTGTTGCATTTCTCCTTCTACATTTTCCTTGGCCTGTTTCCTTTTTGCCTTCATTTCCTTTAGAGATTTGACTTTTTTCTTCTGCAATTACCCTTCTTTCTATTGCCATTTGTCATTTTGATTTTCCCATTTGCCTTTTACCTGTTTGCACTTATCCTTCTTCCTTTGGCCTCTTTCCTTTTTGCCTTCTACCTTTTCCCTTTGGCCTTTTGCTTTTCTACTTTGTCTTTCTTCCATTTGCCTTTAGAGTTTGGCCTGTAGCATTTATCCTTTTTCCTTTTTCCTTTGCCCTGTGGCCCCGTTGCTTTTTGTTTTCTGCATTCTGCCTTTTGCCTTTCGACCTTAGAGTTCTGGCTTCAGACATTTGACTTTTCCCTTTTGCATTTATCCTTCTTTCTTTTTTCTTCTGCCTTTTGCCTTTTTCCCTTCCCCTTTTGCACTTATCCTTCTTCCTTTTGCTTTTTGCCATTTGCCTCTTACCTTTTTCTTTTTCTCTTTAGCCTTTTGCCTTTGCTATTTGTCAGTCTTCCTTTTGCCTTTTCCTTTTTGACATTGGCCTTCTGCCTTCTGCCTCTTGCCTTTAGAGTTTTGCCTTCTACATTCCACCTTTGACTTTTGACATTTGACTTTTGCCTTTTGCATTTCTACTTCATCTTTCTGCATTCTCCTTTTTGACTTTTGTCTCTTGCATTTATCCTTCTTCCTTTTGCCTTTTACCTTTTACCTTTGGCCTTTTGACTTCTGCCCTTAGCCTCTTGACTTTTGTCTTTATCCTTTTGCCTTTTGTAGTCTGTTTTCTAGCATTGCCTGTGGCATTTGCTCTTCTTTCTTTTCCTCCTTCCTTTCGCCTTTTTCATTTCTCCTTTTCCCCTTCTGCTTCTTCCTTTTGCCTTTTGCCATTTGCCTTTTGCCATTTGCATTCTGCCTTTTGCCTTTGGCATTTGACTGTAGAATTTTACCCTTAGAGATTTTAATTTCGCCTTTTGCATTTTTCCTTCTTCCTTTTGCTTTTTACTTCTAGCCTCTTTCCTTTTTGCCTTCTGCCTCTTGCCTTTTCCCTTTTGACCTTTGAATTCTCCCTTTTCCTTTTGCATTTCTCCTTCTTTCTGCCTTTTGCCTTTAGACTATTGAATATTCCTTGTTCTCTTTTGCCTTTTGCTTTTTTGCCATTTGCCTCTTACCTGTTACTTTTTCTCTTTAGCCTTTTGCCTTTTTCCTTTTGCCTATTTCCTTTGGCCTTTTCCGTTTGTCCTTCTTCCTTTTGCCTTTTCCTTTATGCTGGTTTCCTTTCTGCTTTTTCCCTCTGCCTTCTGCCTCTTGCCTTTTGCCTTTAGAGTTTTGCCTTCTACCTTCCACCTTTGACTTTTGACAGTTGAGTTTTGCCTTTTGTATTTATATGTCATCGTTTTGTGCATTCTCCCTTGAGACTTTTGCCTCTTGCGTTTGCCCTTCTTTCTTTTGCTTTTTGCCTCTCTGCTTTTTGCCATTTGCTGTTGTCAGTCTTCCTTCTACCTTTTGCCTTTGCCTTTTGCTTTGAGAGTTTTGCCTCTAGATATTTGACCTCTGCCTTTTGCACTTACCCTTCTTTCTATTGCCATTTGCCATTTGCATCCCTGAGCACGGGAACTAGAGCTGCCTCCTCCCCCTACAGCCTGCTCACGTCTCCCACCATATTCCCAAGCCCTTTTCTCTTTCCCTCAACCTGAAGCCATCACAGGGGTTTTCCAGTGTGGCAAAAGGCACCCAGCCTGATCGACCTTGCCTCCAAGAATCCTTCCTGTGCCTGGCAGGGCATCAGTGGCTGCCCCAAAGCATTGTGTCCCCTTCAGCATCTGTGCACCCCACTACTTACCGCTACTGCCCTGGCTGCCAAGGGGATGAGGACAGTGAGGTTGGCAGTGCCCCTCAGGAAGGCGTTCCCTTGACCTTCCAAGAGCTTCCCAGCTGCAAAGGATTTCCCTTCATCAGCAGAGCTCTGACTGCGGCCCCAACAGGAGCTGGACTGGCCCCAGGCATCTTCCAGCAGCCTTGTCCAGCCTCCCGCTCTCCTCTCTCTTCCCCCCGCTCCTGGGCCAGCTCTGCCCCGTGGCCAAGACTCACCCCCTTTATCTTGCTCCAGAGCATTGTGACATGGGGGTGCCATTGTGACATGGGGGTGCCATTGTGACATGGGGGTGATGAAGCAGCCCCTGAACCCAGGAGGCCCTGGGAGCTGCTCCTGCCCTTGGTGACCCTGCACCAGGCACAGCATTTGAGCACCCCTGGCCTGGCCTTTGCCACCTGGCTCCCAAGCACAAACCCAGTGCTGTTGCTCTTCTCTCAGGCCATGGCAGAAACCAACCCTGCAGCCCAGAGGCCACCCCAGTACCTGTCTTCTCTTGCTATCTCAGCTTGATAATCTGACAGCACTTCTTAGTGTCCTTGAGATCCAGAGATCTCAGAGAACATCCCTATAGCTGAACTAGCGGGATGTGCTTGCTTCCAGCATTACCTACTTGTGGATCCCATTTTCCTTTTCTGAATGGGACAGGGAATGTGTCTTCATACACTCCATATGATGGAGACATCTGTGTTTTTTAGCTGGTAGGACTCTGCAAAGAAAGCCTGTAGCATTTTCCACTAAAATGTGTGCATACCTCTGTGTGCATGTGAGCACACACGCACACGGGTGAGTGCGTAAAGCAGTGGAGGTCTGCAAGAACAAGGCACCACGTGCCTACCTCTGTGAGCCTGGGGTTTGGCAGGGAGAGCAGGAACCCTCTGCACAAACACATGCAAAGTATGTCATGCCTTTAAAGAATATATTTTTTAAATAACAACCAACCTATGGATGGAAAAATGTTTCTGCTGTGGAAAATTGGGATGTTACCTCTCAGGTGTGGGAAAATGGATGCTGGTGCCTGCAGAGTAAAAGAGGTTGTCTCAGGAGTTCCTTCTTTGGCATAGCCAAGCCATCAGGCAGCAGGCTCTCCTCGGAGGTGGCTCAGGATGAAGTCGTGGCATAGACGCTCACTAGTGCACTCTCCGCATCCACATCCCAACAGCCTGAATATTCCTTCCATGAGCATACAGAAGGCAATGGCCAGGCTCTGTGCCCCTGGTGCCGGAGGATGGCTTCACAGGAAAGGAAGAACAAGTGAATGGGCTGCAGGAATCCCAGTCAGCGAGGCCATGGCAGCTTGCCCGGCTGGCTGGACACAGGTGTTTAAACCCTGACAGTTTTTACTGAGCCGGAGTCTGACACCACCTTCTGATAACCCAAAGGGATGGAAACTAAGAAGCCCCAAATGCAAAATTACTGCAAAACAAGCTGCGTTTTCTTAATTACCTGTGATGCCACCGAGAGGTACCCATCACCTTGGCACTCAGGGCAAGGTGGGGGAGCAGCCTGAAAGCCAAAAGGTACCAAGCTGGTGCAAAAATCACTGCTTCTCTGTGGCCAGGTGGGTACTTCTCACAGGTGAAAGCCCTCCCACAGCCTCCCCTGGGCATCCCAATGGGTGGGAAATACCTGCTTGTGAGCAGACCCTCACCAGGTTAAGGCTCTGTCACTGAGTGAGGGGAAAGCCTGCCCCACACTAACGTCACTGTCCTGGGTTCAGCAGTTGCAGTCATTTTTCTCCTTCTTAGTAGCTGGGGCAGCACTGTGGTTTTGACTTTCAGCCCGGAAACAGCACTGATAACACCAATGTTACCATGCTCTGACAGGGAGCAGGGGAAGCCGGGAGGAAGCAGAGACCAAACACCTGACCCAAACTAACCAAAAAGGTATTCCCTACCACAACATGTTATGCCCAGTATACAAACTGGAGGCAGTTACCCAGAAGGGTTAGATCACTGCTCGGCCAGGCTGGGTATCAGTCAGTGGGTGGTGAGCGGTTGTATTCTCTCTCCTTGTTACTTCCCTTATCATTATTATTATTGGTGGCAGCAGCAGTGGTTTGCGTTATACCTTAGTTACTGGGCTGTTCTTACGTCAACCCATGGGAGTTACATTCTTTCGATTCTCCTCCCCATCCCTCCGGGAGTGGGGGGGAGGAAGGGGGAGGAGTGAGCAAGTGGCTACGTAGCTGAGTTGCCGACTGGGCTTAAACCATGACAGCCACCCGCCTCAGCCAGGCCACCAAGACAACACCCTTTCTCTGCAGTCAGGATGAGCCTGGCTTTAGACGGCGCTCAACCCAAGTGATTCTCCAGCAGCAGCTCTACTTACGCTTGAAGTCATTTGAGCTGGCAGCTCACTAGCTTGATATTCAAGTTCTCAACTGTATTTTTATCTGCTTCTGAAGAATACAGAGTAGCATAGGATCATTCTTAATTTTTCCAGAGTAATAGATGGAAACATTGCAGATGATCATGCTCTTGCTTGAAGGGTGAGGAAGGAACAGCCACAGGAGGAGATAGCCTGCCTTAATCACACAATGGCAAAATTTAACATCCTAATTAGTGGTCTGACTATGACTCTGTACAAAAGAAATACTGGTAGTATGAAGGGTATAGCTGGAGAAACCAATGTGTTGTCTCTCTGAGTTACTGCCTTTGCCAGTTATTTTCTATCAACATTTGAAGACAAGAGACACTGGACACCTCAGACCTCCTTAGAATACTGGACATGATATAACTACATTGGGTGCTTTTCTCCAGTTTGAGATGTTTGAATGCAACCACCAAAAGATGTAGACTTTCTCTAAGCTTTCTGAATACAGCGTAGGAGAAATAAGGAATGATTGTCACTTGATCTAGACCCAGCTACATTAATACAATATTTTAAACAGTGATGCATGCTGTTGAATATTAGCCTACTTACCAGCAAAATGCAGTGACAGTGTTCCAGGCTTTGCAGACTCTATACAGGCTGTTTGTACCATGTAGCCTTAGGCATTTAAGTAAGAAATCAGCTTTGACTTGGCTCTCTATACCATTAATGAAGACAAAAGGATCATTCAGAAGGGATTCAGAACAGAAGCCTCCAATTACGCTTAAGTTAAAATGTCATGCTGAGAGAAGTCTAGCTCTCATTTAAAAACGTATAAAGGACATGTGAACATGTGTAAAAGACATGCAAAGAATAGGTAAGGGCAGTAAGGACTCAGCTATCGTAAGTGTCTTAAAGCAGACAATTGAAGTTAGTTTGTGTACACATCTTCCCATACTTCTGTGAGATGCCAAACCATAGATCAAGCATGGTGGAAGATACCAACCCCGGGAAGTCAGTTATGAGAAGACAAAGACATGTACTGTGGCAGAATTAATACTTACTTTACAAAGTCTTCCACTTCCCAGTAGTAGGCTGTAACTTCATTTTGCTACTTCGGAAGATAAAATTACACCATCTTTGGAGGTGAGAGGATATCACTGGTCTAAGGACTATGAACAAGGGAGACAAGATTTTCTAAACTGCTTGGGGGTTGGAGTGGTGGTTGGTTTGGGATTTTTACGAGGGAGGTGGCTTGAGGGAAAGAAGAACTACTTAAGCCTTCTTTTCTCCCTATTTTTTCAAATGTTTGTACAAATGAGGGAAAAATATAAATTTTTAACTGGAAAAAATGATCACACCAAGAAAGCTAAAAATATTTTTATGAAGCTGTTATTTTTAAACAAATATTTTTTTTAAATATTAGAGTAACAACCATCCAGGAAAGACTGGCCTACTCTAAAATGCTCCTCAGACTTCAGAATCATCACTATATCATACCTGTGTGAGCTGAAATATTTTCTCCTTCACCAGTGGCAACTTGTCTTTCATAGACTGGGATGTATCAATGAGAATATAGACATCATCTTCAAACACATTCCCAAAGAGCCCTCTGCTTCTTTGTTGAAGCCACTTAATCCTCGGAAAGGAAAAAAAAAAAATCGAAACCTGGTCTGTAAGATTTTTAGAGCTTTGCTCATTAGAATCTAACAGGAAGGATCTTTTTACCACTCCTTTACTTCTTATTCTCTTTCCCTAAGCACCTGCTACTAGTCACTGTCAGAAGCTATATACTAGGCTTGATGAACCAATCCTACACCACTACGTAACAACACAAGGCATTTGTATTTTCTAATTTCTGTAGGACTCTAAAGACAGAAAAAACAGATAAAGCAATACAGCATCTTTATAAAGCCAGCTATTGGGTACTCTGAGCTGGGAAATTCCATGTGGAAGTAACTGTTAACTATTGCGCCTGTAACTGTTCCCCAGCATGAACTCAAGAAATCATTTAAGCATAGGCTAATCCACCTCCCTTTTCAGGAAACCACTTGAGAATCTATCCATCAAGGAACTTAAGCATTTTCAAGAGTCTTAATATAATACAGATGCTTCAATGTTTTGCTGACCTTGAGCCTTAAATACAGACTTAGTTTTACATTTTAAACAGGATTGAAGCATACCTGCCAGTTAAATACGTGCATACATACTGCTGTGTACATTTCCTTAGTAATGGCTGCATCAGGTCCAAATCTGATTTCCCCTGAGAGTCATAAACTATTTGCCTACTCTGAAACAGAGACATTTAACAGATGGAATATAATGGCCCTAGGAAAAAAATTATGTAATGGAAACTTGGAAGATCCTATTACATTTGCTACTGAGAGCTATTTTGCCATCAGTTATTTTCCCCAAAGTGTTTGATGAGGTCAACCAACACTTTTTAACAATTAGATGAACCACTCAAAACAGCAGATCCATAAACTTATCTTGGACTTCAAAACTACATACTCATCAAAACCCCTCACCTCAAATTTTTCTGTTACAGTATGTTAATACTATCCTAAATATAGCAAGATGAAGATAAACTGAAAGGAATAACAAAACTCTCTCTGACCTTGATAAATGTAATCAAGCTGTTATACTTGTGGTAGAGAAGCAGCAATAAAATAAAAATTCTCATCCCGCTTTTTTCAGCAAGACTTCTCACTGTCCTAATGTGAGACATTAGGACAATGACACAGTCATTTCAATGATACATCTTATTAGCCCAGAGGAATTGTGGCTGCCCCACCCCTGGCAGTGTCCAAGGCCAGGCTGGATGGGCTTTGAGCAACCTGGTCTAGGGGAAGGAGTCCCTTGTCCATGGCAGGGGAGTTGGAACTAGATGGTCTTTAAGGTCCCTTCCAAACCAAACCATTCTGTGTTTCTAATATACAAAACAGAGGACAACATTTATTCTTTCTCTCGGTTCTACAGCATTCATTTTTGAAGTTTCCTTCTTCTCCTAATGTAGATATAAAAGCCAATTTACTTGAGGACATCTTTAGGCCAGATGCATCACACCCTCAGATTGCCTATTTTTTGGTAGATGTCCTACAAAATCTAAGAGTGTATCTATATGGCTGCAGAAAAGTAAACTAAGGAGATAGCTTCGGCACTGAACTTCTGATCTTATGCCTTATTAGCTCATGCCTTGACTCTGATAAAGACTGTTCAAACTTGTCTTCAACACAAAATTGCAAAAAGGACAGGTAACCATTATCCGTATGGGCACAAGCCAAGCTGTGCTACTTGGTGTTAGAGGTATCACAAGGATGTACACAGGATGAATCTTTACAAAGCTTTATTGATGATTCCAGAAGTTCTCTGCCACCTTATGTCCTGATGCTTTTTGGCACTTTTAGCAGTATTTTAATAATGTGCAAACTGACTCACATTTGTGTTCCAGAAGAACAAAAGATAAAACTGTTCATCAGTTTTCTCACATGGCTACTAAGAAATCCTACACACAAGATTCTGATCTAAAATGGATTTCTGGCTTAGTATTGGCAGTTTACCAACAACTTAAGCTTCTTATGACAGTAAATGTCAAACATTTCAACACCAACATAAAATAATACAAACTGATTTTACATGACAGAATGCTAACCTTCCTTCCACTTGCCTGAGAGCTGTCCTCATTTTCTCTTCATACTGCTTATACTTTTCGGTACTAACATATAAGTGAACCATAGATCCATCTTTCCAGAAGGTATGTACAAATCTGTCGCAGTATTTTGCAAGTAATTACCTTCCTCTGTGTCTCCTACAGCCAAGAAAAACATGGTTTATGTTCTAAAACACATTATTTTGCAGTAATAACCAATGAACAAACTTCAAAGTACATGCTTGCTGCACATTAACAGGTGAAGACTAGGGACAGGGTGGCAAAAGCCAGTAGAAACTGGCTTTATTCCTGTAGCTAGCAAGAACAGCAGCTTATCAAATAGTGTAATGATAAATATTGAGAAAAACAAACAGAGGATAAATTAATCCAAATTTGTTTAAAGACTTGCAAATACTGGAGCAGCTGAAACCAACACTTCTAAGGAAAAATAAAGATGGCAAGCTTTGACCTACCATACACAAATGCATAGCAAAACAAGGCATTGCTTAAGCCAGTTCTGATTCTTCTTTGCAAACTATATGTGGACCAGGAAAGACTCCTTGAAACAGCAATTTTCAAATGGCCCTTTGACACGATCTTATTTATGAACACCTTTATCCCAGCCCACTAATATGCTGATTTTAACAAAACCTACAAAATAACAGACCATACACTTAATTATAAATTCATCTATCAGTCAAGTTTCCAAGCTTTAAACGAAAAACCAAGCAACTCACAGGACATGAGGGAAAATTAACAATACTCACAGCATCAGTTTGTGAAGATTCATCTTCTGGTATAGTTTTTATGTCAACAATCCCATCAGCATGGTGAAAAGTACAATCAGCAAGTGCATCATACAGTGTGAGCCTTCTGAGCTTTCAAGCCGTACTTCTGCAACCACTTTTCAGAAGTCAAGCACTTGTCAGATGTATGCTTTTGTAATGGATGATCACCTTCGGTTGCTAATAAAGAAAATAAACCAAACAAAATCTCCTGTATAACGCAGTTCATTTTGGATAAGCTATTTTCAAAAACAGACTATGATACCGGAGTCAAAATTTCCAAACTTGTCCTGCTTGCACTGACAGCATTGGAGTGAGTGGACATTTCTGTCTGCTTTTTAATATTCTCTACTTTGGTAGCTGGCCTTTTCCTTATCACACAATACTTTGCAACAAAGTCCTTTGTAACTGGAACAAACCCATCAGAAGAGAGAGAATAAAGAAGACAAATAGCTACAAGATAAACATACAAAAGCAATATTCTCAGTAGTATGAAGGTTGGCTTAACTTTCATACTAGTTGAATTACAAAATGCCAGAAAGGATTCCTTTATAAGATATATAACTTCAAGGAGAATTGTTTGAGCAAATGAAGCAACAGAAAATAAAATTGAAAATGCAGTTGTTTAACATTGCTATTGGTCTTTTTCAGAGTAGACCATTTAATGTAAAAAGCAAAATACAATGTCTTTGGAAGAGATTTTATTGTGTTTCTCTGCAATATTGCCCTTTTATAGGCTGAGTATTGCACCATGTATCCCAAGCCACAAATCACTTGTATGCCATCTTAACCCATCTTCTGTAGCTCTACACCCTCCTTCTAGCATTTTTAATTGATACTGAAAGAAACAGGGTATTCTTTTTGTCTGATTCTGTCAGTTCTTACGTTACCCTTTTATATCATTGTCGTGGTTTAAGCCTCTATAACTCACACAGTTTTGCTCACTCACTCCCCCCTCTTTCTTCCCCCTGCTCCCGGAGGGATGGGGAGGAGAATCAAAAGAATGCAATTCACACAGGTTGAGATAAGAACAGTTTAGTAACTAAGGTATAACACAAATCACTGCTGCTACCACCAGTAATAATACAAGAGAAATACAAGGAAAGAGAATACAATTGCTCACCAAGCCTGACCCAGCCAGTGCACCCCCCAGCAGCGAACCCCACCCTTCCAGGTCTCTGCCCTCCATTTTACATCCTGGGCATGACGTGCTGTGGTATGAAATAACCTCTTTGGTCAGTTTGGGTCAGGTGTCCTGTCTCTGCTTCCTCCCGGCTTCTCCTCCTCCCCCGCAGAGCATGAGGCTCAGAAAGTCCTTGGTCAGACCAAAACACTACCAAGCAGTAACTGAAAACACTGGTGTTATCAGCGCTGTTCCCAGGCCCAAAATCAAAACTACAGCACTGCACCAGCTACCAAGAAGGAGAAAAAATGACTGCTACTGCTGAACCCATGACAATCATTTATGTCTTTCCTAGGGATCATCTTAAGGTTGGGCACTGCGTATCTCTAGATACTGGCAATAAGGTAGAAGGCTCTACAGTCACTCAGCACTAGCTCAATAAACCACACCTAAACCAAATGTCCCAGCAGTGGATCCCATAGCAGGGAGAATTTATTTTGTCACACTCCAACTTTGGTAAACCTAGGTGGTATAAATATCTACTTTACTAAGATACAGCTACAGTGACAACAGTACTGAGATCCTGAGCCTGTAAGCAAACCTATGGAGACATCAACTGCCTTAACACACACACAGATGAGCCAGCATCAGGGCAGATGTAGGGTCAGGCCTGTTAATGTGAAAACATTTTTGATTGCTTGTGGTCCTTAGAACAGCCAGTGTGACAAGTGTCACAAAAGCATTCACATAATTTTAAAAAGAAAATTGTTGTTTTACTTCTTCCACATGCTTTACGTAAAAACCACATCTCATTTCAGTTAACTAGTGCATTTTCTAAAGAGTCAGCAGAAAAAAAGTACCTCTTTTTTTCTGTTTCTTCTCCTGTAGAACATTGCAATCTTCAGAACAAACTACATTTTGCAGCAGAGCACTTCAAACAGATCTGGAAGGCAAAACCAGGAAGAAATGCAGACAGACTGAAAGACTGCAGCTATTTCGATCAATGGGAAACAGTCAATGCTGAAGAACTGACAGAATAAATCACACTCTAAGTTCATTTATTTTATTTATGAAGTGATTGTGCATGAAGGCAAACACTTAAAGAACATTAAAGCTGTGTAGTCAGGAATACATAAAGAAACACTGAAATTAGGGCTGCCCTTGCAGCTTTATTATGGCCTTTTTGATCATATGCATTACGGTATAGCTGCTTACCTTCATATGGGAAGTCCTGTTCATTCAGAAGATGCTATTAGCAGTATAAAGAATTGAATTGTGCCTTCACAGTAGGAGAAAATCAAGCTTAAGTCCTGCAGAGTTATGTTACTGACAGATGTTCAAACTCGGTGCAGAGAAAGTTCCCAGCTATGAATCTTAAACATCACCACCCCAGTCACACAACTCAATACACTGATGACAGTTTAAATGACTGACAAACTAACTGTACAAAGCATTTCTCTAGCAGGTGATCCAGAAAAGGATGTCTAGCCCTAGCCTCCACCTAGCCAAAGCAAAAGCAATTGCACTGCACAAACAACACTGGAGCTACACAAAATCACTGATGCCTTGTGCTAATTCAACCTGCATCTTGTATCAACTTACGAAAAAAAAATCACCAGACAGCATGTAAATAGGTTAAAAACAGGGACTAATGCAGAATACAGGTACCAACAATCATCACAGCTGTAATCCTGAAATCCATCCCCTGAGTTGCAGCCCAACACTTGAAGCTGCCTACAATCTACAGGTTCCTGAGTTTTCAGTGTTTAAGTCTTGTCAGTGTGATAGTTCTGCTCCAGAGCATGCCCAGAGCACCTCCATCTTAGCAGGGCTGAGCTGTTCACCATCCCCTTTTTAAGCCTTCCAGAGATTCAGAAACCAGATATGTTGCTTCTGTTTCCAGTAGGGCTCAATCCAATCAGTATGCACAGAACAAATGGATCATGTTCTAGGCCAAACATAATGGGAACTATTAGTTTAATGAACAAATGAGGGTGTTTCTCCATGTTCCTTAAAATAAAAGTTGTCAGAGCACTCATCCAGAATCTGTTTCAGTCCTCTACCTTTGACTACAAGAATTCAAATTCACACTTCTTCCCTTTAAGGGAGTTTCAATATCTTGAAATCTAGGCAATTTCTAAACCTAATCACTGGTAAACTAAAAATGGTGTGTTTAGGTCAAGCTGTTAAAGTTCAGCAGGTTTAAGCAGTAGTAAACAGATTTGTAATGGAAAGTTTTCAGCAACCCTAAGTTTAGATGCCAAGTGTAAATGCTACCTGTACATAGGTATTTCTGAGCAAATCATCCCCAAATTGACATGTAATCAAAACTGTTCACAAATAAAATACCAACCATTAATAAACGGCAGCTGTCTTGAAAGAAACATAAATGATACTACCGTGAGAAGCAGACTGGTCAGATTCTGATAAAATCTTCTGAATTCAGCTCACTGTACTCTTGGCTTCCTCTAATTCTTTCCAGATCAAAAAGACATCTTCATGGACACCAGCTACTGCAAAAGAGATCAGAAATAGAACTTGATATTTTGGCACAATTTATGCTGTTTATAACTCCTCAATTACCACAAAATCGTTGGTCAGATGTTTCCATATGACCTTGTTTTCTTGTTCACTGCTGGACCTCAAATGCTCTTCTTCGACAGACTTCAAAAAGGGGCTCAAAGCTGGCAACAGGATATGAGAGGTGCTTAGCCTGGCTGAAGTAACCTCCAGATCTGGCCACAGATTGTTCCCACAATGGAAGCAAATCCTTTTTAACGCTCTCAGATAATAATAAGCAAACTCCACAAAGAAATTCACACATTGTTCCCTGGGCCTCATTGAAAAACCTGCCTGCAAATATTAGACCCAACTCTAAAACTTTAAAGAAAAGATATTTTCAACTCAAATTTCAATCCCCTCAAAGTACATACCTTTATTTAAAATTAAATCTTCTTTTCCTGAAGAGTCTGTGATGAAATTTTGCTAAGATAAGTTTATTTTTATCTTAACAATTCTCAACAGTCATAAATAAATGCTACAAAATAAAGTGTTTTACTATGAGGCTATAGTCTCAAAAAACTTGGGAAAATCCAAAAATGGAGCTGATAAAAGGTTTTCTTAATCTCAAAAGATATGTCTTCATTTTTTAAATATATATTTATTTAGTAGAATACAATTATTAAAATTGAGGCACCATGTATACCTAAGTAGTATGGACATTATTAAAAGATGTGTTAAATTAGTTTAGCCTCAGAGTTTAATTTGCAGTATAGCAGAATACACAAAAACTGTGTGTAGTATTACAGTAAAAATATAAACTGAATAATGAGCTATCCTAACAACAAACACAGACTCAAACCTATTGCAGATTACAACGCATTATGAACTGCTCATAAAGATGCTGAACAAGGCAACTGTATCTTATCATGTAGGGGTTTGATTAATATACAGCAGTGGTTCACTGTATAAAAGATACGCAAAATTGTCTACTAAAGTAGGCTATCAGTAAACAAACAAACCTGATCACTCTGTTCTTTGATAAACTTCCCTGAAAGAGTGATATGAAAGTTCTGCAAAATAATAACTCAGTTTAAATTGTGAAATGCTTTTAGTTCCCAAGAAATATTCTGAAATGTGTTATTGTACACTGCCATCTCCTGGGACCTTCCTGCATTTCAAAAACATCTGTTTCAGCCATTGGGACAAAGATTGACGGCTCTTAAATCAAGAGAAAAAAAAGGCTTCAGTAAAGCAGATCATTCCACAACATAAAATACAAAAGGGAGAAAAAACCTCAGGCTGTTCTCATTACTATTAAAGTTCAAGAAAAGTATTCTGTTCGAATATTTCAGAAGGAAGTCAACTTTTCTTCTATAAATGAACTTTCCCAGAAATATAAAACATACAAAATCTGAGCGTTGGCAGAACAGCAGCAAGTCGGCAGCCAAGAGAATTTCTGATGAGTAGTCAGCCATTGAATATACATGTGTGTATATATATATATACACGTACACCTGTAGTCACAGTTAAAACCACAAAAGACATGCATTCACACCACACATGCGCATATTTCTAAATTTAAGACTGCTAAGGATGCAATACCAGTGAAGCTGCCTCTCACTAAATCCAGATATTCCCCATAAGATATCAAATGCTGGGATCCAGATTTAATTCTATGAATGTTTTTAATGTTACATTTGAAAATATTGAAAGAACTATGCATACTTCAACTACCTTTAAAACAATACTGATATTATCATTATGTTGCTTCATTTCCCCTTAAAATCATGTTATGGACTCATCAAATTTACAAGATTATAGTTGCAAGGTATGTGTATTTAATTGGTATTACACAAAAATGGGTTTTTCCCTCATTTATGCTGCAGCACCACAAAGTAAAACCGCATGTACTTTCAAAGCAAATATGTTTGATGGCACTTACTACAGAGGACAAACGCAGGCATCAATAACTGCATATTGCGAAGTTCAAGCTGCTTAGGAAACCTTTTAGCTGGCAACAGTTTTCCCAGGAATCAACAGGGAGAGCAGGTTGCAAACAGTGACATCTGTAGTGACAACTTCCTTCACACAGGAGGTTCACCTCTACCTCCACCTCAGCCTCTTTTCCTCTCCAGCTAAGGAGGAGTGGGAAGGAAAATACATTCTGAAACCTAGCCCCAAACTCAAAATGTACATACACCATACAACACAGTGTGGCTCTCAACCTGCAGCCTGTCCCTCAAAACTCATCAGCGAAAGATGACCAAGAAAGCACTAACCTCTCTTCAGTTTAAATCCCCTGTGCTCACACCTCAGCTGTGCCATTCTGGGGGGCCACCAACCGAAAAGCAGCTGAAAGCCACCCCCCTGGGGGATGCAGTCCTCAACTGCTATAGGCCCCCCGGCTCCTGCACCCCTTCAGGCACCCGTGTCCCTGGACCGACCTTGTCTTAAAATAATCGCTTCATCCCGAGGGGCAAACGGCACCCCCGACACCCTGCCCTGAAGGGCAGCTCCCTCAACCGCCCAACCGCCCGTTTAACGGCCAGACCCTTAGGGACCGTCTGGTTCCGATTCAAACACATGGAAACAGCAAGAGAGCGGCCACCAGACACGCAAGAAGGAGCCGGCCGCAACGCCCCGCTGCCCGCCCCAGCCTGCACTGAGCAGCGCGGTCGGTTACTGTCAGCCTTCACTGCGGCTGTCGAGACCCTGCAGAGCAGCTCACACTGGGTAACGTCTCAGGCATGGCCTGTCCAGGGTTAATCAGCTTTTCTGTCTGGAGGAGGGAAG
Source organism: Myiopsitta monachus (assembly GCA_017639245.1). Taxonomy (NCBI): domain Eukaryota; kingdom Metazoa; phylum Chordata; class Aves; order Psittaciformes; family Psittacidae; genus Myiopsitta; species Myiopsitta monachus. The sequence goes on from CM029927.1 coordinate 39,135,884, forward strand.
CCCTGAAAAAAGAGGAAGAGAGCGGGGATGGGTGCAGGGAGAGCTTGATGCACGGGGCAGAAGCATTTTGCTGGCACCAGTGAATTGAGAAGCAAGATGGTGGGTCTAAGCAAAAACACAGATGCACTTGCACGTGTACACGGAAACTCATCACCACTCTCATTTCCATTTCCCAGTTATTTAACACTGTCAGGCAATCATGAAAGAAGCAGCTTTTCCACGCCTAGTCCCAGCAGACAAAGTAATCCAGCTCGACAAGTCACTGTAACCCATTTCATTTCATTTCATACTCAAGACACAAAACCTGCTAAGAAAAAAAGAAAAAAAAAAAAAAAAGCCTGCAAAATATACAATATCTTTGAAACATCAAGCAAATACCAACGCAAAAGCAGCTCATGGAAAACAGAAGCATTTCTTACATCTGTGATTACCTGACTTAGACCGTGAAGGTAAGCAAATCCAAATATATTGGAATAAGAGCTATTTTAAACTTCATTTGCTTGCAAGGCAAATGGGCAATGTCATTTTTCACTGCTGGCCCCTGCCTCAGCCTCTACGTGGCAGCAAAACACAGCAATATTCCCTCGAGCATGGATTTCTACAGTTCCCAGTTAAAGGGGGACATACAAAGCAGCATAGGAGGAGAGTACACAGCTTTACCTGCGTATCTGCCAGGTCAAGTAGCACTGAAACTCACCGCCACCTGATCCTGGCCCCTTCCCACTGGGTAAATTGACAAAGCAAATGAACTTTGTATGCCATGTGGTATGGCAGCTATCTGTATTGCTCACTACACATTAGCAAAAAGAGTTGCCAGGCCAAGGTTAAGCTCCTAAGACCAGACAAAGCACATGGAAGGAAAACGCAGAGGCAATGATCTTTGCTACAGCTTGTAGGCAAAGCAGGTACTCTTAAGTCATTATCCTGGCTCTCCAAAGGGAGGGTTCAGTCTCTCCCATGTCTGTGAACATAAACAGTGCAGAGTTCATCAACTTCAGCGCCATACAGGAGGCTGGATCTCTTGTCCTCCCATTTTATACACAGTAACCTGAAATTTTCCCTGTGAACTTCAGGTAAATGTCGAAAATCAAGCACACCTTAAGAATACAGTCTCGCACTATTCACACACAGGTCAGACACATCCCTCTGGATTTGTCACATCAGTCAAATCCTGAATTCAGTCCATTTGCACTTTCTTTACACATACTAGCTCATCTATACCACCACTGCATGAAGACTTACTATTATTTCTATTTCAGCCAACAAGGACCCACTTTTCATTTCAGGATCTAGCTCTAAATGCCAATGCTTTTCAAGCCCTGTTTAGCACTTATCTCCCTGTCACTCCAAGTAGATGACACAACTGTACCTCTTTTTGGCAAGAACCTTCTCCACAGCTTCCTTCTTCTCTTGCCCTCTGTGTTGTTGAGTTCCAGTCTAAATTTCACCTCCCTTCCACCTATAATTTTAACTACATAATAGGATTGTTTATTTCTGCAGCTTTTTGCAGATGAAGCAGCTACAGGAAAAAATGTAGGGAAAAGTGATAACAGGAAAATCAGTGCCGGATGAGGAGAAACCACCACAAGGATGAAATTAGGCTGTATGTAAAAGCATTTCCCTGCCTTAAGTAAATCTTAGTCTGTCAGCATAAGGCCTTTAATTCTTCACTAACTTACACCTGTTTTGATCTCAAGCACCCACTCAAAATGAGTGTAAAAAAAAATTCAAATTCGGCAGTTTCTCACACTTGCTTTCTAAATGACTGCTCAAGATGCAAAACAGGGGAGAATGGAGCTCTTATCTGAAGTTTTAAACAGTTCAATTCCAACATGTTTTGGTTATGCAGATGAAAGAATGAACACAAAGTTATCCTGTGTTTGCAAAACGCTGTTACTCAGTGGATACCCAGAAAACTATCAGATGTCCTTAAAACAGCTTTTCTAGTCCATAAAACATAATGATGAGCTTCAGTTTCCAGCTGTTGCATTTGCAGTGCAAAACCAAACATAATCAAAATATTCCTGTGCCGCCTCTTACTTTCAAGAAATACCATATTTGGAAGATTTAATCTCTGGTTCATTTTCTATTTATTTCCTTGTATAGCTTATGTCACACATCCAAGAACCAGTTTTGGAGCCCATTAATGAGTAACCGTCACTTTTATTATTATTGCCTTCTACACCCTTGAAGGAGTCTCTGAAACAAGAGACGTCAGACACAGACCATAATAATGTCTCCAAAGTGTTTTCTTTTCTGAAAGGACTTTCGATTCTGCATACAACTGACACAGTCTGATTGGCTGCCAGTGATGTCACAGCTGTGCTTATAATACCCAGTAAATGCAGAAAGCTAATTGTGTTCCTTTTTAATGTGTAAATTCTACTCCATAATAGCAATAAGACACAACAGACAATGCACTTCAAGGGGATTACTGCCCCTTTGAGCAATTAAGGCTATTCAGCTTTCAGCTTTAGAAACAGTGGTGAGGAAGTAATTTCAGTCATACAGGAGCTCTAGCCCATCTATTGAAATAGGCTGACTGCCCGGGGCAAGAGGAAGCCAGCTCCCCCTCCACGCACCCCGTCCAGCAAGGAGGCACTCAGAGCAGACTGCAGGCAATTATTATACTGCTCTGAACTAGTATGAAACAAGAGATAAGGGTTTGCAGCATACTCTGCTGTTGCTTTCTAAATCCTGCATGGGTAGGCTTGAATGTTCCTTCATGAAGTGAAAAAACAGGTGACACCTCACTTTCTTATTTCTGGCCCCCCACTATGGTTCTCTCATGCTGTTACAATCACAGTCCTAGTGAGGGATAGGTTAGCCCACAAGGAACTAGAGTATAAGCTATGGAGTAAGGGCCAGTTAGTCCGAGACTGACAAACAACCTTAGGTGAATCACTTAATGTCATACATTCCATAGCAGTAAGAAAACACCATTCTACATTTGAGCAACGCTAATTGCCCCCAGCATAATGGGGTAGTAAGCCATTAGAATAAAGAGGTCTTATGGCTCCTGATATTTTAAATATTTTTTTTATTAATATTTAATGTCCTGATGATAAAGAAAACAGATTTGACATACACAACCTCACTTCACACCACAAGCTGGTCTCCTCCCAGTTTAGCTGAAACCCCCATCCAGTCCCACTGAACGATAAGGCTGACTTGACTTACCCAGAGGAAGTTGTGCTGTGACTAGTAAGAAACACGGTGAGCATTTTCTACCCTGTTTTGCCTCCCAGTAAAACTGTTTCTTTCTGTTGTTTCCTCTTGTTGCTGGGTTTGGTTTTGCTTTTGGGTTTTTTTTTGCGGGGGGGAGTTGATTGGTTTGGTTTTGGTTTGGGGGTTTTTTTTAATCATTCCCCCCCCCCCCCCTTGCGCCTTTTTCTCTATGGTTCTTTTACTATGCTTGTTGCCTTTCTTTATGACAAATTCAGATCTTGAGAGCAGTAAGTCAACCTCATGTGGATTTAATCCCATTATATTATGTATGAACTTGGTCTGATTTGATTGGCTGCTGTATAACAGTCTTCCACACTATTTCTCTTTCTTTCTGCCATTTCTCTATACATTTCCACAAGGTCACTGGCATAAGCACACCAGTACTATTCTTCATCTTCCTAAATACATGTTCTTTTACCCTTTTTCACTTCTCTTTCATTCTCACATGCACAACCTCTACTCTCTTCACTTCTCTCTTTTCCTTTCCCTCTCTTTCCCACACACAGAATTTGAATTTGACCAGTCTTGTTCTCACCCCACCCATGCCTACAGAAGGCTTATTTTGATTCTACACTTAACAAGTTCCTGTATGACATTTCTATTCTGAAACCTCACTGAGAAAATCAGTATCATCTCAGTTCATATATTATCTACCTAGTGGCATTCGCCCTTTCACTTTTCTGGAATTCAGGGCAATTAGACCTTTTCCATCCTTTTCACATTTTAGTTCGGGTCCAGCAGCATCTCTATAGTCATTCTTCTCAGCAAAAGCATGGAATCTGTAAGACAAAATGAATTTTCATCAGTATATAAATACATACTTACCTAATTTTAACTAGATGTATGTCACACATGCAAGATCATAGTGGTGTAAACTTTGGAATTATTTGCTATCAATTCAAGATATCTAAACCTTCAACTGCAACACTATTAATATTATCAAACCTTTCATACACATTTATGTACATCCTGAAGTCTTCTCATGAAGAGCATCCTTTTATTTTGGTATCATTTACTCTAAGGCATCTTCCTTTTCAATCTCCTGGAAATCTGTTTTTAATAATGCTTTTAACATGATGAGCAAACATGTCACTTGAGATGTCTGAGATGATACTGACACCTTTTTATCATATTATACTCCCAGTTGAAAGCCCAACAGGAACATTTATTTCATTATTGACATACAAATCAGGAAGTCAAGCAGACTTCATTTACCCTCATTGTCAAAACAGAAAAGTTCTCAGAACAGGAAAAAGGTGCACTTCTAAAGCAGAACTACACTAGAAACAGCCTCAAGCCATGAAAAGCCCATGACCTTGGCCATTCCTGTGGAAAAGATGATTTAAACTTATTGATAATTATTGGGCAAATACCTACCAACATGATATTAATTTACCTAATAAGTCTCTTCACCAAGGCTAGACTTGTGTAAAAACAAAACTGTGAGAATCATATCAAACAAAACAATTCCTCTCAGCTCCCTGCCACAACCCTTCTTGCCTTTCTCTACCACTCAAGAAATATTCACTTCCCTTTTATAAAGGAGGTAAAAATATTGCCAAAATAAAATGAAGGATGGTGACTGGCAATGTTCCTGGTATCATGGTGGTACCACTGTTCTAAATGACCACCATCATTTTAGACACACGTCAGACCACAGCAAACAACGTTTTCCCACAGTCCTGTTTTTTGGCAGATGCTCCATCTCTTAAAAGCTACTTCTAAACGCAGATGGCTATAAAAGAGCTAAGTGGCTGCCATCTTCCCAATTGCTCTGCTGTCATTTGGGAGATTTCTACTGTTGCAGGTCTTCCCACTCTTGCACAAACAGCAGGGAAACAGAAAGAGCTAGCAGCCATTTCACAGCTCTCTAACTGTACTGTGATTTCTGTTAAGCAAACATGTCCTGATTTATACTGTCCACCTGCTATTCAACGTGAGTTTGGTATTGCAGGGTTTTTGTCTGTTCATTTATTTTGCTTATTTTGATATCAGAATCTAGACTAAGGTTTTGTTATCTGTTTCTTCTGCAGGATGATTCTCACCACGCAGCTGATTCCCAGGATAAAGTAGCAAACAGGCCACATGGAGTATATCAGTTTCCACCAACCATACTAAACAGGTGCTAAAGAGCATGGTATAGAACTATATTTCCACACAACCAGGCCTGATGGATAACACCACATCAGTTTTCTGTTGTTCAGGAGCTGCCCATTTAAGCACAGGCATCACCTTTTCAGTACATGTCTGTATGGCACTTGATCCAACAAAACTCTAGAACTTTTGCTGGTGCCTGTGGATATTGGCAGAGTACAAAGCAATACAGTAAAAAACTGTTTCAGTTTATGTTGTGAACCTTCCCCTAAACAATTTTTCAGACTTCTGAAGAGGAGCAAATGACAGACTATTTAGGATATAAGAAAGGAATGGCCTTTCTGCAAGCCAGTGAGCACATACATGGAGAGAAGCTGGTCTGTTCAAGTAGGTCCTGCATTTTAACCATACCTCTTGGACTATTTCCCCAGTTTACCCAGATTGCTTACTGAACTACTTTGTCTCATTTTCCTCATGAGTAAAACAGGGATTATATGCAGATGCCTTCCAATACTATTCCTAGCAGCAAAGCACTTTACAAGTACTGAAATCATTACTGTGATTCTTCTTTGTCATACCTGCCAGAGGCCAAGTGGCTCAACTCTTTCAGAAAAAAAATAGTTTCATCTTCCCTTGCATTGAAAGATACAGTGTGGACTGGACAGGGACCATCAGAAATCTTCTCAAGGAGTAGCTCCTTTGTGTCCACTGGCACATCACCCACAACAAAGTAATAAACAGCTTCAGCCTGTCATTAAACAAAAAAAATAAAAATGGGAATTGAAAGACGTTGTTTTACATAGATGCTTGGTACTTACTCAAGCGCTGTCCTGTGCTGAGTACTGGTAGGAAATTTTGGTAGAATAGATGCATTGGGCTATAAGCTAAAGGAATGACAGGAAAAGCCATGTCTAGAGAAAAAAGAGCTATTATTATGGAGCAACTTCTGCTGATGAAGCCAGTTCTGAGCAATGAGTCATTTAAGACTGTTCTGTGAGTATGCAGCTTTTGCCTAGGACTGAACCTGGTCTCCCCCAACCTCTACCCCCAGTACAGTGAAGCTTGCACTCATGTGAACTGTCAGCTTATGAATGATAATGACTGTATTCAGAAATAATTGAAGTTTCTTTCATGTTGAGCACCTGCCATGATTGCCTCCTCCAGATTGCCCATTAGCCTACCAATATCCAGAAAAAAATAGGTATCTCACTGTTGGATAGATTTTAAATTTTATTTATTCATATGTGGATCCACCAGGTCCAAGAAGCCTCTTTTTTTCATCCAGCCAATACTGAAATCTAAATACAATCTTTTTTGTTTCCTACCAAGAAATCAGTAATACACTGCAAATGGAAAATGTTAATAAAACTTATGAAGGAGATATTTAAAAAAAAAAGTCATATAAAATATCTCTTGCACAATCTGTGCCTCACCCAGTTCCTTTTTAATATCAGTTTCCAGATACCAAGGTTCATCCAGATGAGATTCCACCATCATAAGGGAACCAGAAGGAAACTCAGGCCAAATTTACTTTCTCCTTCGAACAATGTCTCAGAATGAGATTTGCAAAGGAAGTTAGGATTGGATCTGTGGCAGATCTTAATGGCAGCAAAAATCAGTGATTCTAGTCCACACACAGTAGGCCAAATTTTCCATTAGAATTTTTGCTGCTAAGGAACTGAAATAATGTGCACTGTAAGCAAATTTCATAAAATTTCTCTTTATAACAAAAGTTTCAAGTGACTAGCTCAAATGATGGCATATATGTTTTGTATCTTGTGACTCCACTATAACAAATAAACTTTCAGAAACAGAATTTAATAGTAGCAATTTATGAGCGTGCTACGTCTTTTTGTCCTGGAAGAAACTCTATCTATAACCAGGCTGATGAAAAAGGATTTGCATACCCCTACCATGGGTTAATGCTTAAATAAATCTCTTTACCTACTATTTTGGATTTGGATATATAACAAAATTTAAATTGTTTCCCTGTCTTCAATAATGTTGGTACCAGCAATTTTCTCATAAACTTGAAGTCCTGAAAAACATATATGGCAAAGAAAGTGGAAGGGAATATGTTTTCTCTTTCCCTTCATGACTGACTATGTTATTCTGTGTACGGCAGAAAATAAAATAAACAAGTTTCTCCATTCAAAATGCAGCACATTTACATACAGAACATCAGTAAACATAGTATGCAGCTACACTTGGGGAAAAAGAAACTTTCCAAATGCTGTCATTAATATATATCTTTGCAATATTCATCAGGACAAATCACAGTAGCCAGTCTGGCATGAATATTCTTGGATTTACTTGAGCCGTCTGAAAAGATGTATGAGCTTACCGCCTCATCACTCATGGCTTCCAGCAGAGCTTCAGCAGAGTTGGTATGGCTGGCAGCTGTCACATGGCCCAGCCTCCAGAGCCATGTAACGGCAGACTTTACAGTATGCTTAGACACAGGAGTAGATTTCTGTTGCCACTTCATAAGATCCTGAGCAGCCCTGAAAATAACATGAACTATAAATCAGAAATAGTCAGAATAATGCTGGCAGAGCAAAAGAGTGGAGCTCTGCTACTGCTACTATTATTTTATATTGTAAGTAATAATTATAGTAAACCACAGATATTAAATCTAGACTTGCAATAAAAACTAGCAGAGGAAAAATATTGTAATTTGAATGAGAATTTTTTTTGAGACAACTGTTTCCAAAGTAAGGTTAAGAGAACTTAGAAGTACTTTAAAAACACTTCCTAATTCATATCTCCCCTTCAAATAAAACCACAGTTTTTTTAAAATATCTATGAAAAAAGCCCTTGGCTTCCATTGGTCTCTGTCAACAACTTCCTGCATGACCTTTGTGTTAGATAATTTTAACTGACACACTTTTTTTTGCAGTAGGGCTGATATTTATCTACCCACCAACATAAAACTTGTGATGCCAAGCTTTTTGGCATTTTAATTGATCAAGGGCCTTAGATTTACTGGCAGTACAGAAGTACAAAGTATATGACTACGTGCGCTTCTGCATTTGCACATAAAAAGAAAGCAAATTAAAAATCAACTGGTTTCAGTAGCTGTAGCATTCCATCAAGCACTATTTTGAAGAGTTTCCTGCAAATCTAAAGGACAAGCATGTTTTCCAAGATTATTTTAAATTAATAACTTACATCCTCCATTATCCTTTGTCTCCCTCCTGCAAAAGCAGACAAATCAACGAACACAATTACTGTCCTTCAATTTTTACTTTGCTTTGCAGATTATTTTTAAAGAAAGTGTTCTATGCGCTTCTCAAAAGCTATGGAAGCTATCTTCTACTTTTCAAATCTCAGCTGTATCACAAGCTAGAGGATTAAGATAGGGCACCAGAATCAAGTGTGTAGAACAAAGCTTGGGTAAAACATCTTTAAGAATCACATCGTAGCTGCAAGTTATGATTGTGGAGCCAATTTTAAAATTATATGACCTAATTTGTGCATCTTTTTCTCATAGTTCCAAATTTCTATTCATCTATCCAAACCCAAGCTTATGTATTCAAACCTTTATGCATATATGAGAATTTCTGCAGAGATACATAAATTTTAATAGCTGTTTCTACTCTTCTATTTTAACTAAGCCCAAATTCATTTACTCATGTTAGGGAACAAGCACTTGTCTTTTATTATGGAAATCTGGTATTGTTTCCTAGTTCTGCTGCTGAGTTCGGTGACCATGGAAATCTATAGAAATACAAATGACTATGCCTGTGCCCTTAGCACTTGCAGGAGTGTACATTTAGCTGTAAGGCAGAAACATGTAATGCCTATAGTCACAAGAATGCCTAGGCAGTCAGTAGAACCTCACTGTTTCACTCTGTAATACTTAGAACCCTGTAGAGTGCTACTGCTATTGCAAAGTCCCTCTTATCATTCTTTTTCTGTGCTACATTTGTAGAAGGCATATATCAGTATTTAGGTTCTGTTAGTCTTTATATCTTTTTCAGATAACAACGGCCTTCTGTTAAATGCAAGTAGCAAGCTTAGCATGACTGTGGGTGAACCTTAGTGGAAAATCTACAGATACACCATGACATGAATCAGAACAATTTGCACTACAGAAAGCGTATTATACAAACACATGTCGATATGATATGCGACTCCTTTTTATTCTCCAGCAAAGGACAGACATGGACTCCTTTGTTTAGCCTTGAGAACAGAGGTCTCTGGGGAGACCTTATTGCGGCCTTTCAGTACCTAAAGGGTGCTTATGAGAAAGATAGAAGCAGACTTTTTAGAAGGTTCTGTTGCAGTGTTGGTGATGGTTTTAAACCAAAAGAGAGGAGATTCAAATTAGAGATAAGGAAGAAATTTTTTTACAATAAGTGTGGTGAAACACTAGAACAGTTTGTCCAGATAGGTGGTAGATGCCCCATCCCTGGAAACATTCAAGGTCAGGTTGGATGGGGCTCTGAGCAACCTGATCTAGTTGAAGATGTCCTTGCTCATTGCAAGGGGGTTGGACTAGATGGCATTAAAGGTCCCTTCCAACCCAAACCATTCTATGATTCTTTGATTCTGTGATTCTTTCTGCTTACCGAATGAGGTAGAATTTGGCAATTTGGGTCACCTGTTCCATGAGTACCATAGAAAGTGCATCCCAACATAGATCAAATTCAGCTGGAGCCAGAGTGCCAAAATCCAAAACAATGACAATGCACCGTTCTTGAATTACTCCAAATATCTGTTGGCTCTCACTGGTTAACCATTCCATTCGCTGCTTATATAGCTCAATAGCTCTCATTAGACAACCCACAAAATGAAGAATCAGTTCTTTTTTGGCTGTCAGCTTTATTTAAATAAGGGAGAGAAGGAAATCGAACATCAAAACAAATAATACAAATGGAGCCCCAAGCTTAGCACAGCTGCAATGGCTGGTTTGCAAGTGCCAGATATGCCAGCCAAGGTAGCATTGAAAACAGCCCATTTTTCTTCCACTATTTCAAGAGCAAATACTTGACAAATGCATCTAAGCTATAAAGAAAAGACCCTGCATTTTGTCCTAATTGCTTTTCATAATCTTTTTATATGAGCATGGGACAGTGCCAGTGGGTTGTCTGACTTGTCTGTCTCAAGACTGGAGTAATTAGAATGAGCTGAAAACAGGCTAGGACGTAAAAAGGATTGCAGAGCAGATGGGTGAACAAACAAGGACACAGAAACTTTATACCTTCTTAGACTACATTTTTGACTGGCTCTTAAAATTTTGTACAGCCATACAAGGAAGTGTATGGTTTTGTTCTGGGGCACTTCAATCTCCATCTTTCTTTTAGCATTTGAAAGGAAAATGTAAAATATTTCCTGTTTGTACTATTATTTCACTAACAATGGCCAGCATTAACAGATTAACTGTTTGTGGGTAAGGGCTTAGGGAAATTTAGTTCAGACAACTGCAATCAACAACTAAAGCTTCCCATACCATATCAGTAAAATGAGAAAAGCCTAGATTCAATATTAAAATTAAAACCAGCAGACCCTCCTATGGATATATGTAGACATGTTCCTGATGCAAAAGGATCTGTGGGTTTAAAAATTTGCCACCGGTTCCAGTAAAAACATACCCCCGATATATCTGACCCATGTAAGTTCATTTATAAGTTACCTTCTACCTCTAATCACCTTTCTGGGACTCAGTGCAAAACCTTTGAGATACAAATGTTTTTAAACAAAAACATTTCTCAGGGAGAAGATATTTTGTGTGTCAGACTGCACACGTCTTCCTCTCATTTGTATTTTTCTCTGTTCTTTAATGTCAGCTAGGGCCCTGTAATGTGCCTCCCAGATACAGTCTCAGGCTGTCTGCCAAAGGAATGTAGTAGGCCTGGGAAGGAGCACTTAGAAAATCCAGTTTCCTTCTATGACAGCCAGATTCATACAAAGAAGCTTATTGCAGTACACAGATAAAACTCCATCTTAAAATAAAGCCATTTTCTTAACACCACCCCTTCACTTTTAGTTGACCAGTCCAGATTCCCAATTCTTTGAGAGCTGGAAAACTTCTGCCTGTCCAGCCTAAATTTATTTGTGGCAGTTCATACTCATCTATTCTTGGACTAGCATGCCTTTTACTGTAGAAAACTATAGCTTTCCCCTATCCCTGTAATTTGCCTTTCTGTAGGCATTCAAAAGCAATAATGCTGCCCTTTGTCAGTCTTCTTCAGTCTTACATAAGTCAACAACAAGCACTCTTTCAAGATCAGCACTCCACTGCAGTTCACCCTACTAGCTCTTTCCAGTACCTGTTCTGGCTTGAACTGCTTCTTCTCAACCTGTGGTAACTGTAAAAAATATTGCACACATCTTAAATGAAATCTCACCAGATCTTATATAGTGGCATTGTTCATAGAACCATAGAATAGTTAGGGTTGGAAAGGACCTTAAGATCATCTAGTTCCAACACCCCTGCCATGGGCAGGGACACCTCCCACTAAACCATGCCACCCAAGGCTCTGTCCAACTCAGCCTTGAACACCTCCAGGGATGGAGCATTCACAACTTCCTTGGGCAACCCATTCCAGTGCCTCACCACCCTTACAGTAAAGAACTTCCACCTAAAATCCAATCCAAACTTTCCCTGTTTAAGTTTGAACCCATTACCCCTTGTCCTATCACTACAGTACCTAATGAAGAGTCCCTCCCCAGCACCCTTATAGGCCCCCTTCAGATACTGGAAGGCTGCTATGAGGTCTCCATGCAGCCTTCTCTTCTCCAAGATGAACAATCCCAACTTTCTCAGCCTGTCTTCACACGGGAGGTGCTCCAGTCCCCTGATCATCCTCGTGGCCCTCCTCTGCACTTGTTCCAACAGTTCCATGTCCTTTTTATGTTGAGGACACCAGAATTGTACACAATACTCAAAGTGAGGTCTCATGAGAGCAGAGTAGAGGGGCAGGATCACCTTCTTTGACCTGCTGGTCACTCTCCTTTTGATGCAGACCAGGATACAGTTGGCTTTCTGGGCTGCGAGCGATATTGTTAACCTTAATGCTACTAGAAATGTCTTTCCTACTGCTCGCAACTAGAAGATCTTAAGGTCCTTTCCAATCCTAACTATTCTATAATTCTATGATTTTATGTAGACATTTCATGTGGAATTAATGGGAAAAAATGAGGGGGAAGGGCTCCCTGAAATAGTTCTTTCCTCATTTTTAATCCTTGTGCCTCAGAAGTTACTCAAGTTATCAGAAAAAAAAGTGAACACATTTGCTTTTGTAAAATCCTTTATGAATTAACTCTCTCCCCTCCTGGTTCACATGCATATCTCTTCAATCAGAATCCATCTTCTTAACAATGGGGCCACCGGCAGCTGTTGCTAAGACATTCCTTAGAACATGAGCCTGGGCAGAGATCCAGCTAGCTGTCTCTATAGAGTAGGCTGAGCCTTTTGTGACCCACTGGCACTAAGCAAAGCAGCGCTTTGCATCAGCAATGACAGCACATTATATCTTCTTATTTCAGCATCCACATTTGTTTTATTGACTATGATTTTATTTTTTTTTAACTCAGATGAGCATCTTAAGTGTTCCCTCTTTCAAGACAGGGTAAATGTTGCTTAGAAACTGCAGTTTTGTCTGGAAAGATTTACTGCAATGCTGCACTAAGGCAAAGCATAGATTTTGCAAGGACAAAAAGAAGAAAGATAACTAGCTTCTCTACCACTGATTGTTATCACCAACAGCTTGACAAAACAGAAGAAATGAACAAAAGATAAAGTTCTCACAAAGAATATAAATATTTTGTGCCCTAGGGAGACATTTTAGTCACATCATTCTGCTGCACTGATAATAACTTCTAAGTGTACGAGGAAGTTACCACAAGTAAGTCACACTTACATTATACACGCTGCCATCTTGTGCTTCCTTGCGTTGAGGAAACAGACCATCTGCATACTGAGAAGCCACAGATTTCCCCAGGATGGTCACATAATCTACAGTAAAGGTTACAAAAGATCAAGTTGCTAATCTTAAGGATTACTTCAAACAGATATTTTTCAGGTTAATGTGCATACCATTCATGTCTGAGGCACATGCATCTGTACTGAACTCTTGACATTAAGAAACTTGAGAGAAATTCTAATTATATCTTTGTTTTACAATTTTTTTCTGGCTATGTCTATGATGGCCTGAGCACCCAGTCTTTGCTTTAGCTGTGCTACATCAAGTTCTGCTAGTGGACCTCTCTCATGGAAAGACCTCTCAGTCCTACATTTCACCTTGTCTACAGTTCTGTTTCCCAGATGTAGCTCTAAGACCTATATTGTGGCCTTGTCTCCAGTCTTGTCTCTGGCTCTATCTCCTGCTGCTCCTGACTGCTCTCCCTGACTGATCCTAGACATGGCTCATCACCTCACCCCATCTGCAACTGTCTGTGAACACTGTTGGCAGCACCCTGCTCTACCTGCAGTGCTTAGATGGTCAGTGAGGGCACTGCCTGGGCTGCAGTCCCCTTTGGCTTGTGCCTCAATTTTCCCCAATGGAGCAGCCCTGCTCTTGCTGCTCCCTCCCAGTTTAGTCAGAAGTGGGGAAAACCCCCATATCTAATTATTTATAGACTAAAAAAGCTACATGGAAATGCAATAAATGAAACATCTAGGCAATTACACTTCTGCATTATCCATTTACCTCACAACAGGACTTGCAAATATTTGTCCATCAAACAAAATACAAAATCTGGTACAGATAATGCTGTTCTCTTACACAACTAAATGGGTGCAGAAGGGAGTGCAACTAAGGAAAAGGTTGCACTCTGCTCTTTCAGTAGCTAGAAATCTTCTACAGGATCTCCACTGATAGGAAAACATTAGGGGTGGGAATATTTAACGTCACAAAGCAGCTCTTCTGTACAGCATGCTGCCCCACTAAACTGGTACATTCTGCTCCTAAAATTATGCTGTAACACCATTAACCCTGATCAACAGCTTCTTCTTTATCTACAGCATACAGGATTTCAGGATCTGCACTGTTGATCTTTGAATGCCCCATGGACACAAGCCAGCCAAAACCTTAAATTATGCAACCTAGAACAATTGCGATACATTACAACCCCTACTTCTCAGGCATCAAGCTGTTCAAATAAAAGAATATCTTACCATGCTCTGCAAAGCACTATTATGGCAGTGGTTAATAATTATTAGCAAACTCTTCCTCTCCAGCTGTCAGATAACTGCAAAGGAACATTTTTCTATAGCCTGACTCTGCATGAAAAGCAGCCTGAATTCTAATGAAATTTAACTTCTTCCTCAATGCTGGATCCCTGGAAATAATATACCATTCCCAAGAAGGCTGGCTAGCCCTTATGATCTTCTAGCTGATCACAGATTGTGGTACAGCATACATTATATTTGCTCTCTAAAAATGGACAGAGATGTCATGGTGTATTATTTGCAGAAAAAAAGACTAACAGCCTCAGCAGCACAAGTTATTTCCCAGCAATAGCTAAATTGGAGATGATCTGAACTGGAGCTTAGGGTAAAGCAATGGTATGGTTGAGTGAGAAAAGCTCTTCTCAGATCCTAAGTCCTTCTCAGGTCAAAAGGAGATGCAGTTCCTCAGTTCTATGAAGTGGCAATGTCAGCAGCTATGGATACAGCTTCCCTTTCTGCCATTTTCATAAGAAACAAAGTGAAAATCTCTGCTGTGTATAACGGAATGCAAAATGAGCATGACCCTACAAACTATTCAAAGTCAGGGGTTTTATTATTATTCTATTACTGATTTGTCTTGTACCTTTCCTGTGCTGGAATCCAATCTGTGACAAAATCTGGGATAGGGACAGTGTGTTTCTTTTGAGCCCATGAAGTTGAAGCCATTTAGATGAAACAAGGGGTTGTACATCCATGTCCCACTAACTCACAGCCAGCCTCCTTTCCTTCTCTTTTGGTTTCTGCTTGTGGGCCTCATGGGAATCTTCAGGATCTTGTCTGTCCCTTGAATCAAAAGCATCTGCTATAAAGAGAAACAAGGGAAACACAACATTTATACTTTAACCAAGCAATTCACTTGAATTACCTCCTTTCTTTTTCTGTATTCCGTGGTACAAGTACATACGTACACACGCACATACAAGTACATACATACATGTAGCTCACTTCTTGTTTCCTTTTGTTTTACTGAACGATGTTACTATCTGGAAAGTTGCTCTCAGTTCCACATATCTACTTGCTGTTATGTCTTTACCTTCTATTTATTCAAGAAAATGTCTCTTCTATGCTGAAATCCAAGCCCCTAATCTAAGACCGGTTTGCCAAATGGCAATTCTTCCAGCTCCTAAAACATCTCTCCTAAGTCTTAGGAATCAGAACTCACAGTAGGCATTCAAAGATTGCCAGACTTCACTACACACACATTAGAAGCATTATGCAGTAAACAAGGATTTCTTAACAATTACATGTTGAACTACCATAAGCAATAGCAGCGCCCACAGCAGATCCTGACTTCGTTGCAAGGTTGGTGAACTCTGTCTCCTCACATCATAGAATCTTAAAGTCATAGAATAGTTAGGGTTGGAAAGGACCTCAAGATCATCTAGTTCCAACACCCCTGCCATGGGCAGGGACACCTCACACTAAACCATGTCACCCAAGGCTCTGTCCAACTCAGCCTTGAACACCTCCAGGGATGGAGCATTCACAACTTCCTTGGGCAACCCATTCCAGTGCCTCACCACCCTTACAGTAAAGAACTTCCACCTAAAATCCAATCCAAACTTCCCCTGTTTAAGTTTGAAGCCGTTACTCCTTGTCCTGTCACTACAGTCCCTAATGAAGAGTCCCTCCCCAGCATCCTTATTGGCCCCCTTCAGATACTGGAAGGCTGCTATGAGGTCTCCATGCAGCCTTCTCTTCTCCAAGATGAACAATCCCAACTTTCTCATCCTATCTTCATACAGGAGGTGCTCCAGTCCCCTGATCATCCTTGTGGCCCTCCTCTGGACTTGTTCCAACAGTTCCATGTCCTTTTTATGTTGAGGACACCAGAATTGTACACAATACTCAAAGTGAGGTCTCATGAGAGCAGAGTAGAGGGGCAGGATCACCTTCTTTGACCTGCTGGTCACTCTCCTTTTGATGCAGACCAGGATACAGTTGGCTTTCTGGGCTGCAAGCACACACTGAAGCCAGCTCATGTTAAGTTTCTCATCAACCAACAGCCCCAAGTCCTTCTCTGCAGGGCTGCTCTGAATCTCTTCTCTGCCCAACCTGTAGCTGTGCCTGGGATGGTGTAGGGCCTTGCAGTTGGCATGGTTAAACTTCATGAGGTTGGCATCTGCCCACCTCACAGGTGTGTCAAGGTCCCTTGTGGGTGTAAAGAACCATGATGTGATGGATTTCTGAGCTAGACTAGCTGCTGGGAAAGCTTTGAGATAGCAGAGGAAAGTTACTGGGAAAGTTTTCGGAGTATTGCAGGGAAAGGTAGGCAAGATAAGAAGGAAGAAAGAAGCGAGAAGCAGACATCCAATCAAAGCAGCCAGTGAGCAAGATATCTACCAATGAAGAAGCCAAAATACCCACGTGGGTGGTGATAGCTAACCAATTGTATTGGCCACTCATACACGCGGGTACTTCATAAAGCCTATATCAACCCTGGGCCTTCAGATAATCAAGGATTTCGCTGGTAACCAGAAACGGGGTCCATGCCTTAGTCTCCACAGTCCCTCTGAATGACATCCCTTCCCTCCAGCATGTCAACCGAACCACATAGCTTGGTGTCATCGGCAAACTTGCTGAGGGTGCACTCAATCCCACTGTCCATGTCACTGACAAAGATCTTGAACAAGATCGGTCCCAACACTGATCCCTGAGACACCACTCATTACTGGTCTCCAGCTGGACATCGAGCAGTTGACCGTAATTCTTTGCATGCGGCCATCAAGTGTAAATGCGACCTCAAGTGTAAATGATGGTTCTGACAGTATCTGCTCCAGGCTGTGATGGAAATCATGGACAGGAAAGTCCAGTTTCATTTTAAATTCTAGTGAACAAGAAAGATACTTCAGCACTGATGTATAGTTGGTTGGGCTAGCTCCACTTGCAACTGGCAGCAGTAGCAGCTCAGAGCCCAGAGTGGCTGAGACAGAAATGGGAGCAAGGACAACAGTAATGCCTCTGTTCTTCAGCACAGAGGTTCTAGAAGGTCTTTGGTATTTCCTGTTCATTCCCAAAATACTCTGCATGAGCTAAGCTGGCTCTAGTTTATTAACATTATTACACTTGCTGTATCTTAGTTTACTTTCTGTGGACTTTTAAAATTTCTGTCTGTTTTCCTCAGCATCAACATTATCTGGAGTATCCCAGCCCTCTATTGCTGTAAATGTACTGCATGAATCAAACTGGTCAAAATACAAAGAACAGTACTTCTGCCTTTAATGACTGAAAAATAACCTTCAGTCTAGATTGGAATATGATCAGAACTCTCCGCTAAGATCAAATATTACAACTGACCTGGTTACAAAGGTTCTTTAGATAGACTGTTCCTCAGTTAATAATACATAAAGGAAATGAGTCTATATCTTCAGAAGTCATCTTTCAGTGACAGCAGTCTTCTATATGGTGCAGTCTGGCACCAGCTCTTTCACAGTTATCAGTCCTGCAAGCAGGGTGCAGGGCTGGCATGCCTGTAGAGGTTGGCATTTTACCAGCCTTCCTCCTCTGCTCAATACAAAAGCAGTAGTGACAGATATTAACTCCAGAGAGACAGGTGAAGGTTTGCAGCTGTTTGAGCTTTGTGCATAGCCATGAACTGTTTATAGTCACTTGAACAGTCACTCCCCGTTTCCTCTTCCGAAAATGCAGAAAGGCCTGCACAGGACCCCATATACAGCACAGGTGTGGCATGGCTTCAGAATGGCTTGTACAGTGCCAGCAGCTTGCACACCACAGTGCTGCAAGCAAGACTGAAAGTTATCCAGGAAAATATGGCATCTATGCAGAAATAGTCTTGAAATACTCACAGTCACTGCAAACAAGTCTCTTACATGGATTGCCAGTCATGAAAGGTCTCTTGATTGGCAGCTCCTCTTTTCTTTCTTCTTAAAAACCTGAGGAATTATAGTGTTTTAAAAAAATTAAAATATTGCCATGCACAGGTCAATGTAAGAACTGGAGACCAGCTCCACAGGCCCAGCCAACAGTAAACTGCAGGAGGCTGAGGTCAGGATTTTCCTGAAGGAAAATAATATTATAAATTAAAAAGGATAGCTACTCCACGTGTCAAGAAAGGCTGAGGTTAGATTTGACAGGGAGCCCCATACTCAGAAATGGGAGAGTGGCAAATTGGTAATACGGTTTCCCCTCCTTCGTTCTAAATTACAATATGAAAGAGCCAACGTGGAAGTTTCCATACATATATGCTAGAAAAATGACTGTAGTATTTTGGCCTGCTGTCAGCCATCTGTATTATGTTCCATTATTGCTTTGCATTATACCTTACCTTTGCTATAACCCAATTTTATGACTAAACCTGGGAGTATCTGACACACAATTTTGTGAAAAGATTCATAACATCGCCTATAAGACTACACGGATGATTCACAAAGAAAGAGAATTATGTGCGTATACATGTTCGTGTGTGTGGTGTAAGGCCCAACTGTGAATAAGACGCAGTATATGAATAGAAAACAAAACACCAGAGGAAGCAAGGTAGCATGGCTAGATTGGCTGAGGGTATAGCTTTGAGACATAGGTTTTGCCATCTAGTTGGTTCTTCTTTTAACAAACAAGATGATTGAATGAGGGATATTTCTGAATCACTAGCAGGCCAGCTGCTAGCTGTTGTCATCAAGCAGTTTTTTATACAGATAAAACAAAACTGGGATAAAATAATAACCTAAAGACTAATAATAACCTCCTCCCCCTTCACTGCAGAACTGAACATGCTATTTATTTCTCTCATATGGGTTTGAATACCGTTTGAATACGGAAACATATAAACCATTCCAGTCATTGTCCCGCCCATGAAGAAAGGCATGAACAATGCGAAAGGTGGGGCGTTGTGCACAAGATGTCCCCCAGCAGCACAACCCCTGACTAGCCTGGGCTTGGTTGGTGTCAGTACAGTCAAAAGGAGCCCTTGCCACAGGGAAGCCATGGTAGACAGTGCCCATAGCAAATGTCCATAGCGAGCCACCAGACTTGTGCCATTGCTCCCTCAGGCTGCAGAAACAGTGCCACAGTGCTCTCATGGTACTCGCCAAGACATGTTTCAAGCAGCAGCCTGCATCCAAGAACAAATCCTGAGTGCGGTTTCATTTTCCAGATGCTCAAGGGTGTGGCAACAGATTTTCCCTTGCATTAGCCTCCAGCAGCTGGATGTGACATGCTGGTGCTGCCCTATGAAAAGTAGCCTTTGGAAGGAGACAAAGCGACTTCTGATAGAAAGAGTGAGTTTACCTCAAGCCTTGGAGAGGTGAGTTCAAAACCGATGGCAGCCGGGATAACCTTCAGCATGAAGCCTGAATCAAAACAGGTTATTTTCAAAAGGAGAACAGTTCATCTGGGCACCTCTACCCTTCTGCTCTGGCTAAAACCTTTACTCATCACATGCTCTGCGTTCTCAATGGGTGCAGCAGTGTTTGCTCAGGCTATGCAGCCAAGCTGTCCTTCACACACCAGAACACCCCAGGAAAGCACATATGCCTTACAGGTCAAGAAGACACCACGCCACGCAGAGCACTGAACCCCAAACAAAAGGTGTGTGGAGGGCTGGGGTGGGCAGAGCATGTCACAGCAGAACAGAGCAAGAGGTAAAGGCCTCAAGCTGCTCCGGGGGATGTTTAGGTTGGATATTAGGAAAAAATTATTCACTGAAATGGTCATGAGGTGTTGGAACAGGCTTCCTAGGGAAGTGGTGGAATCACCATCCCTGGAAACATTCAAAAACCGTGTAGATGAGTCCCTTAGTGTTCCTGCCCATGGCGGGGAGGGGTGGAACTAGATGATCTTAAGGTCCTTTCCAACCCTAACTATTCTATGATTCTATGGTTTAGTGGTGGTCTTGGCAGTGCTGGGGTGACGGTTTGAACCTGATGATCCTAAAGGTCTTTCCAAGCCAGCTGATTCTATGATTCTGTGAAAACTACAGCAGGGCCTAAGGAAGAGGGGGAGCACAGGGCAAGGCCTGACTGGCCACCATGGCCACTCATGCTGAGGCACGGCCACACCACTTGCCCGCTGGCAAGCGGCAGCTGCCCTGCACCCCCACAGCCGCCACCTGAGATAAGCGACCACATCCCCAGACACGCTGCACGGAAACGGGCGGGTGCGGAACGGAAGTCCAGCCCTCTGCGGTGAAGGACGACGGGTCGGGGTCACACCCCTCGAGCCTGCCCGCCCGCAGCCTGGGGGTTCTCCGCTCGGGACCTGCGGAGCCGCCGATATAGGGGCTCCGCCACTGCTTCCCGCCGCCCCGCAGCGACCTCGCTGCGCAGCCGCCGCCGCCGGCCCCAGCGCTGCGGCCCCCGCCTGCCCTCACCTGCCTCCGGCCACGCCGCCGCCCTCCCCGCCCGCCCTGGGCCGGTGGCGCTGCCGCCCCGGGGTTGACCTGGAGACCGCCCGGTTGCTCCTGCACGGCGTCACCCCCCGCCCCGGGCAGAAAGCGGGGGGGCATTGCTGTCCAGGGGCGGCAAATAGGCAGGACACGGGAACGGGCAAGGGCTTCTGCCCAGCAGCCGGATACATGCGGAATAAACTCTTTGTCAACAGACGCCACAGCAACGACCGGCCGTCATGTCTGTGGGAGCCAAAAATACACGAGCCAACTCGGAGAGTCACTGAAATCTATATATAGTGGATTCCAGGCTTCTAGTCTTCTTAATTCTGAATTTAGCCTAAACCATGGACAGTATTTATACTAAGAGCAGCCTTGCACATCCTTTGTTTAAGTCAGAGGAGCAGTATGCACTACCGGGGAATTGCTCCTGGAGAAACCTAACTATCCTGGCATAGTCAAAGACAGGAAAAGATGTGCATCGTAAACCTGAACTCAGGGCCACATTGGACGGGGCTTTGAGCAACTTGGTCTTCTGCGAGATGTCCCTGCCCGTGGCAGGGGGGTTGGAACTGGCCGATCTTTAAGGTTCAACACAAACCATCCTGTGATTCTATGATTCTGTGATTAAAAAGCTCCAGTTGAGGTCTGATAGCCAGAAACACAGGTTCACATCTGCAGTATTTGTGAGGCAAATATTTGTAAGCATAATTTCCAGCTAAGAGAGCACTGACCTCTGCACTTTCTCTGTTTTGCTTCAATTTACTACACAATCACAAAGTCATAAAAGATTGGTGGCTTTATAGGGTCAGTCTTAACTACGTATTGATGCTTTCAGATGGAAATACACATCCGCAGGCATAGACGGGGCTGTCCTGTGGCATGTCAAAGCATTGGCGTCTTCTGTCCGAGATGGACTGGTAAACAGCTATAGGAAAGAAAAGTTCCATATAAGGTATGTGCTTTGGATGGGAACATCGCTTTCTGGAGCTCCAGCTTCTTGTACAGTTGGAAGCAAGGATTTAAAGACTAGCCTGGGCATGGCAAGTCATTCAGTATTGCACAACTCTTCCCCTGAGGTATAGAAAATGCATTTATTTCTCAGGCATGAAACAGTTTCCCATCATTAAAAATAGTAGGTACTTAATGTTCTCTGAATCCTTTCGGACACTGCAACTGTCATAGGCACAAGCTTCTCTAGAAACTTTTATTATCTGGGGGGAGGAGGGCGAGTGAGCTTTTAAAGTTACTTTTGAGAGTGCAAATGCAATGGATATTTAAGCAGATGCCCAAAAATCAAACTAGTCAATTTCTTCATTTGTTTTGCTGCTTCCCGCAACAAGTTTTTTTTTTATCAAACACCCAAAATGCCTCACTAAGGTATTTTTTTTCTGCACTATACAGAATGAGTCCATCTATTCTCATGCCTTAATGTCTTTAAATGTAGTAATTACAAGTTTAAAGAAAAAAAAATATTATATGTGCTGTACTTCCTATCCATAGAGTCTACCAGAAACCTTCACTAGAGGCTTGGCTATACTAAACAAAAAGTGTTGCAAGGAAACATTCCTTGCAATGCTTTGAATTTTGGGGCTTGTACAGCAGCCTAACAAGCCCAGGACAAAGGCAAAGCTACTTCTAGCTCAGGCTTCGTGATCAATTGGCTGTCATCTCTTTGGTAAAGTTCTTAGGAAAATAAAATGCTCCCTGCACATCAAATAAATATTGTTCCTCATTCACATGGAAGCCCTGCCTTGACCACTGTTCACCTTGCAACTGGTGCAGAAAATGAGCTATGTATTCTCCAGATGCTGCTCGCTGAATGAGGCAAGGCTGGATAATAAAGGAGGTGGGGATCCAAGGAACTGGGAAGTGGGAATTCAGTCCTTGTACAGGGATAATAAAAATAAATCTCAAGCTATTCTCTCATCTGACCTTTAGGCTGAATGACAAAGTGATATTGATGGGATGTTATTATGTCATTCATTAGAAAACATATTATAACATGGGCCTGAGATTCCCTTAGCAAGTATGACTTTGTCCTGACTCTAGAATATTTCACCTATCAAGAAATATATTTAGTCATCTTTTCTTATGGTTAAAAATCAGTATTGTCAGCATTCCCTCTATATTGGTGCTTACAACATGAAACTGTTGTCTTGGGTTTTATGATGACTCTTCTTCAACTAAAATATAAACATAATCCACTCTTTTTCTGTCTTCCATTTAAAAAAATCACATCTCTTTGCCATAGTACCTCTCTGTTGTTTGTTTTTTTTTAATAATTAAAGCTGCATTTAACATAAATTTGCAATATTTCTTTATCCGTGCAAAGCATTATACATGGTGCATCTAATCTAACTCCTACTGTATTAAGAGACAGTGTCTTATAGCTATACACGGGATCAGTAAGGTTTCTTATGGCTATGACAGTACAAAGAATGGAGCTTCACCAGGAAGTTTAATGCTGTCGCACATCCTGTCCCATGGTGTCATGCTTCCTGTTGACTCCCTGTCAAAGAGGTGGGAATCAGTAGCAGGGGGTAAGGAAAAAACCAGAAGCAAGCTGAATTAAAACTGAGTTAATGCTGCTCTTACTAGACACACTGTTTACAGTGATTGTCTGGAAGAAAAAATTTGTTCACCTAAAACCTTAGCAGTGCAAGCAGAACATAAAAATTATACAAAGAAAGTCAAAGAAGTAAATAGTTTAAATACTCCTTTCACGTGTATGTTGTTCTCACCCTTCCAGAGCCTCCTAAAAACAATCTTCGTAGTATGCCTGCAAAAGTCAAAGGTAAATTAACTAGCTGTAAAAGAACTGAACCTGGTATCAGCAGTGGCATAATGATATAGAGTGTGGGATTTTCCCTGTTCCTTACAAGAAGACAGGCAAACAAGGCAGGACAAAGCATTGCAAAGAAATGCTGGGTTTAGAGCAGGCTCAGTCGCATCTGTGTGGCATTGGACTGTACCCAAAGAGAAGTATTTTAAATTAATAAGTATTCCTTAAATTGTTCCTTTTCAGTTTTTTTCTGCATGTCAGAACTGTGCTGTCTACAGCCTGTGACTGACTTGTAGCCCATGGGCACCTTAGTCTGTTTAATGTGAGCTTAGAAAGAAGTAAACTTTTTTTTGGTGAGGACATTGTATGGAGGTGGCATGACATGAAAAAATAGGCACTGTGTAGTGGGAGAGTGGAGGATGAAGGGAGGCATGGGAAATGGGGATAAACTAAAACTTTAGGGGGAAAAGCTAGAGACAGGAGGAGAGCTAAAGGGTATGAGACTCGTGTGACGGCAGGGAGAAGCAAGAATTCAAGCTGTAGAAGTGGGATCCACATTAAAGATGTGTATATACGTAACAGGAAAAGCTGGACATGGCATGGTGGAAGTGATATGTATAGGGGCTTTCTACCCTTTGCCCCACTATCTGCATAACAGATTGGATGCACTGAATAAACTATGAGTCCCATGCTGTAGAAGCACTGGACTGGAAAAAGAAGGCACAGGAGTAGGAGTTCAATGTTGCTGCACATAGGTCTAACCAAACTGTAATAGCTCTAGGACTAGACCATTAGCCATAGAATAATAACAACAAGCTGGGCATCTCCTGTGAATGTTCAGTGCCTACATTGAAAAATCTAATCTCAGGCCTTGAGGAAAGAGAGACATATTCCCAACAGAAGCCAGTGACTGGTTGTCTTTAACAACCCACCCATGCTTTTGAGTTGTGCATGTCTTCTCTATGTAGCCATCCTCTGCTGCTTCCCGAACCTTCTGTGTGCAGTCTTGCAAGAAGGATGGCTGGTGAAGATGCACATACCATTTTATGGCTTTTGTTTGTTGATCTTCCTTCTACTTTTCTTTAGATCTATACTTCGCTTAGAAGTGTTTTCACACTGACAGGAGTAAACAGAAACTTCTCCATCCTGGCAAATTTCTGTCTTCCAGTTACCACACGTAGCATGACCAGGTATGAATGGAGTTGAGATTGTCACTGAAGAAGCAATGCTACTTAAAACAGTGCCTAACCGATTGATCAAAATTTAAAATAATATTTAAAATTAAAAAAATAGCAGTGCTCTATGACCTTTGTGTTTAAGACGGGCGCTGCACTTCAAGGTTTGCCACTCCCTTTTGTTTGTGCCTCTGGAACAGAGGATGAAAGATACAAATGCTGCTGATTCCTCACTGCCCTGGGGTGATATTGCCTTACCTGTATCACATGGATTTCTTTCCAGGTAGCCTGCTTGCACAAGCACTAAAGCATGATAGCAGGCACCATGCCCATACTGGAGAGCCTACGCTGAAAGGAGGATTATGAGGCATGAGCTGCATGGAAGTGCTTCCTGTCTTCCTCAGCAAATAGAGGAGAGGCTCTCACAGGTCTTGTTCTTCCCCAGGTCCATCCTGAGGGATGTGCTTCTTCCCCTTTCTGAAGTTGCTCTTGTTTACAACTTATTCTTGAACTGAGGGGTTCTTTTTAAGGGGAGTGTTAAAAATTGAACTGGTTTCTTATTCCAGTGAGGAATCATCTCATTTACCATCGTATCTCTCCATCATTTTGCCATCTCTGTCTTTCCATCAGAGGATGATTCTAGCCAACATGAGTAGAATGTCTCTGCCTCCTTCCAGTAATGTCTGCCCACTGATAGCCCTTGGGCTATGAACCCTCAGGACAGGGCATATACACCCTGGAAGGCACAGAAAGTGATTTGAACATCATAGGCCCCTGGTAGTCTGGAAATAGTTTAACAGTTAGGACCTGGAACAGGCTTAAAGCTGGAGTATTGGTGGGACACAAACAGCTTAAAAAAGGCTGATATACAAGGGACGAAAATTACCAAGAAGGTCCTGCCTGTTCTCTGTTCTTAAGAGCAGGAATGCAAAAATGCTAAATGCAAGATATAAAATGAAAGAAGATGAACAGGCATAAATGGAGAGAGAGGAAAAGTGGGAGAAAGAAAGGATGAGGAGAATAATTTGCACTGGAGGGGAAATTTTTAATGGAGTATTTTAAATAAGAGCAAGTAAAACATCTAATAAAATTTGTTTTGGTTTCAAACACTCATTTTGCACCATCATAAAAACACTGAATGTGGAGAGACATTTGGGGCACAGCTTATATACACATAGTGACAGAAGTTGATACTGACAATGCTTCTGTTGGTTTTGTTCCAGAAGAGTTCAAAATTCTAATAAACATTCTGCAGAACTGTTTAAAAGCTAGTCAATGACTTAGCAAGCTGAATGCACTAGGATAAGCTAAAGCTAAATGTTCGCTCTTTCAAGGCAAGGCGCGGAATGAACAGTTTCCTCCAGTAAGGGAAGGCTTGTCTCCTCATAAGCGCTCAGGAGCAACAGTGATAAGCTGTGCAATGGTTTGTGCAAACCAACAGATTCAGTGTTAGCTCAGTAACAAATGACAATTGTGCAAATGGAGTGAGTGTCGTCAAAACCACTGAAATCTTTCAGGCAGCATTTGGTGTGAAAGGGGAGAGAGAAGTCATATATGTCAATGTCATCAAGACACGTAAGAGTTCCTGGGATACCAGCCAGGTTGGAGGCAGTTTTTTGATAGTATCTAGAGGCTGAATCCAACTCAGAGGACACTCATTTACAATGAAAACAGCCTTTATGAAAGTCAGGTTGTTTTATTTATACTCGTCTAGAGTCACACTGCATCCACAGTAATTTTGCTGTGCTCTGATCCCACCATTTATACTCAAACCCTCAAGGTATGCACAAGGAATTCTGTAATTTCATGTTGTTTTTTAACTGTTTGCGAGGGTGTTACATACATTTCTTTCATGTAGTCTGCCTTCTTAGAGAAATATGCGTTCACTAGAAATACTTGTTACAGTGACTAAGCCTATGAGAGCAGGGAATGTTGGGAATGCCAGGAAAAAAGACCACTAATTGTTAAAATCAATCTGTTTTTTAAAAAGTTGCCCATCTTGTGCAGCAGATAACAGAGAAATTTCATTGCAACAGCAAATCAAAGTGGGTACATTAAGACTTTCTAATCAAGCTTAGACAAGAGATGTCGTAATATTATTGCATTACTGCCAAAACTGCATCAAGGGTGGGGCAAGAGGCACCAACTGAACAAAACAAGTCCAAGTCCCCAAAGGAATGGCTGCTGCAGGTGTAGAATGATGTGAGGGTGATCAGGAGGCAGCTACAATGAAAGTAGCATGGCAGGATACAGAGGAGGGGAATCCAGAGGAACAGGAGCTGCCTCAAAATATCCTGCTACCATTCTGCAAGGTGTGCAGTAGTGTGTAACAATAAATTCAATTCTTTAGTGTGCAAGTGGAAAGCAAGCTGCTCCAGCATAGACCAGGGTGGATATTTTAATGTGGACAACTATAAAAGCAGCTTTTTCCATTTTAGGTAAATTGATCTGGGCTCATCTGCCCTTCGACTGTTAAACATACACCAAAGGGCAGTGCATCGGCTTGAAAAATTCCTTAAGCTAAATAGCATTTCTTTCTTTCATTGGAGTATAGTATTGTGGTGTTATCAAAAGGGATGACTGGAGATGAGAACTGCAGGTAGCAGGCTGCTGGTCACTTAGGCGCACAGAAAGGTATTTATTTGCCTCATGTGGCTTCAGTCATTTATGAAATGGGTTATTAATCAAAGCTAGGCACCTGCCCTCCTTGATGAGCTAGTGAAGAGAGATGTGTGGCCATCTCCCCATTCCCATGTATGGTTGCTCAGGTTGAGCATACCAGCTTGCACCTCTGCCAGGTAGGAAATGTCCACAGTCTTTCCAGTGTCAGAAATTAAGTGGATGATGGGCAGGTGTGGTCCTGCCAGTGGGCTCCGACTGGTGTGAATGGCCAAGATAGATGTACCTTTGTGTGTCTCAGTGAGAAAGAAGCCTATTTTCAGGTGCAACAGTCTGTGCTCTAGCAGCAGGGAGCTCACTGTTTGCCACAGCAGGAGAGATGGGGCTGGGAGTGTGGGTGATGGCCCTGCAGCTGGGGGACTTTGTGGCAAAATGAAAGGTCTCAAAGCTTAAATCTTAAACTGAGACTGCAAGGCTGGCCATTAAAAAGGATAAAAAAGATTTGTTTCCAATTGTAAATGCAGCATCAGTCCAACAACAGTTACTGAGAGATGGTAAATATTGGTCCTGAATACTGAGCCTTTATACCCAGTCATTGTGTTTATATTAAGACCTGTGTTTTGAACAATAAATAAATTGCTCTACATTCATTCATGCTAAGGGTTATTTGGCCAAAAGGAATATAGGATAGATGACACTTCTTTACCCAGGAGGATAAACACTGGACAGTTATTTTGTGTAGGAAAAAAATAGCTGGTGTATCATTTTCAAAATGTAGAGAATTTTAAGGATTGGCTTTCTCTTCATTGGCAGATACAGAGTCTTTTCACATTATATGAGTTACGTCAGGTTCTACAGGAAACATTAAATCTATTAATGCTATGTTTTAAAACTTTTTACTGTCTTCTAACAATGAAAAATATACTTGGTGTTGATGACATCCTGCACAACATTTTGCTAATACAGGAAAATAAACATATTAGGCAATTAATACATGTTTTTTACCTTTTAGTTTTCATATATGTCTGTATTACATTTGTGATGGGCATGTCACTTAGAATACTTTTAGGCTGGACTTTGCGTTTAAATAACTTCAGCTCTGTGCTCATTTTAAAGCATTTTAAAATGCTTCACTACCACTGAGCTCATTCAGGAGAGATCAATAAACTCAGTGCTTCGTAGTTATTTTTCCAGTCTAAGCACAATTTAGATAATAATTCTCAAGTCTGAATAACTCTTTAGAGCATATTTTCATACTCTATGGAGTGATGAAATAATTCATAGATAACAACTTTCATGAAGTACTTGCTGACATTTTAATCCCAAGTTGTCATTATAAGCAGGACATGCTTCTTAGAGATAGTGCAACTGGGACACTGCCCAGGTGATTTATAACTTGGCCCTCACTCCTCCTGCTGCAATTTTCATTTGATGTTCATGAAAAGGACAGTGGCAGACATAATTCAGTAGTAACCACCAAAGAAGCTGTATTCAGTGACATCTGCACCCCTGGTCCTCCAGGTGACATGGGTTTACAATAAGGAAAAAGCCAGGGAAGTGATGCTGGAGGGGATGTTTTATATCATCAGGGAAGTGCATTTTGTGAGGGCTTTGAAAAATGATTAATAGCATTAAGGGTAAAAAAACCCCAAACAAACAACAACTTATTATATCTTATTATATGCTGATCACGGAACCTGCTGGCAAAGGCTTTTTGTTTTAATCAGTGCCTTTTGTTTCCTTCCACCCTGGCTGTCATGCCGTGGCGCAGGAGGTGGGATGTCTGCTCACGGCTGTCTCACTGCATGGCTGGCAGGAGGTGCTGATACTAAACTGAAACCAATTCGTACCTTGTGTTTGGAAACCAGATGTACAGATATAATTATGCTAATTAGTGGAGTTATGCCCCTCCCACTTTTCCCATCACTTCCAGCTGCAGCACTTTTATTGTAATTGAAGTAGTATTATGCCACATTAATTTTAATTTTCCATAATACCCCCCACAGTTGGTGTCTGTCTTCATAACTAAGGGCCCACTTTCACAGATGATTCATGTCTCAATAGTCAAAGTTATTAATTTATTACAACATTGCCTGCAATTCCAATTCTTACAGTGTTCCTACATTGCTCACAGACTCAAGATCTGGAGCCACTCATATTACTTATTAGTCAGAAAAATAATTGGAAGCGTTAGTATAACTATTGTTTTGTAGGGCCCCAGGCCATGGCATTGCATGCTGGAGAGTCAGTGAAGCCTCTTGTCCCATCTAGGTGACTGGGAGCTTCTCAGCCAGCCTTCATCTGGTCCAGGAAGCACCTTTCTTCACAAGCAGTCCCACAGGCTGTGATGAAGTGACTCTGAGATACGCCTCCATGCCACATGAGTCAGGACATCAGAATGTGCCCCTTAGGTGCTAATTAAAGTCTGCTTCACACACAGGAATATACTTCCAATTAACATAGTAGCCCTGGATTGCATTGTGGGATGTGGAGAAGAGCAGAAGCTATTGCAGAAAAAAAGTAATTAGAGTGTTTAAATGACAAGGCCCTCGTGATTAGTCTATGTCATTGTATGAATTACCCCACAGTAACCCAGCTTCAGGTTCCAAACCAGATGCTCATGTGAAGGTTTCGCCAGGACTTCCAAGAGCTAGGCTTCTCAACAGTTGAAAAGCTGAGAAAATTGGGCTTTTTCAGTTTCCTCACTCTTGAGCTTCCCACATCACTGCATGGTAAGGAGCCAGAGCTGTTAGCTGTTCAAAGACCTTGAGGAAGAATTTGTAAAGGACAAGCAAATATGTCATTTAGAATGCTGCCCTGAAAAAAAAACCAAACATATATATATTCACAAATCTCCCTCCACGGAAAATCTCAAAGTTCATGTTTTTTGTTTTGGAATGACTTCTCATTTTGGAATTTCACTTGAAATACAGATTCAAAAAGTCTGCCAATTCAAGTCTCTGGTGATTCAGCTGTTACTCATCCATAAAATTCATAACTTTATGTCCCATTTCTTAATTCATAGAAGTTTATCATCTGTTTCTCGTTACCATTCCTCATCTTTCCTCAAATGCTATCCAAAGCACTCTTCAGGAGAGAAATAAGGAGCCTGTCTATCTCAAAGACTGTGCTGATGCCCAGAATGTTTATTTTTCTACTCAGAACTAACGTATTTTGCTTTTTATTCTACTTTGTTTAAGGAAGTACTGTATCAAGCCCTTCCATCATTTTGAACCTAAAAACTGTGAATGCTGTACCAAAGATCCACTTCAACAAGAAAACCTGTGCCCTCGAGTGGTGCCCCGTGTGCCCAGGACATTTGCAAGCAATAATCACATCAGACTCCATTTCCTGGAGCTACCTACATTGGCTTCAGATGCACTTAAATTCCATCTCTCTTGTAGTGGTCTTGTAATGAATATTTATATAAAGCTGTCATCACACTGTGTCCACAATTTATATAAAGCTGTCATCACACTGTGTCCACAATTTGCAGTCCATGCCAGCAGAATAAGGGGTCTCAACACCAAAGAAAGTGTTGAGTTTAGCCATAAAAGCAAGCACAAAAAGCAGTTTAAGACATAGCCAACTAGCAAAAGGGTGTTGGCACTTACAGTTCATATTCTTTTTTGCTTAATCATTTACTTTTACAAGTATTTAAGTAAGCACATGGTGACAGGCGCACAACTTTTGAGTAGCTTTGTGTTTGATACTGTCATCCCGTGACAATGGTAAACACAGAAAACGCTGTTGCCTCCAACAGCAAACAAGATGCTTTTCGAGTAAGCTGTTACAGAAAGCTCTGCTTTCCTTTCTTCACAGAGATTCCACCAGCCTTCCTCTTTCAGGTCTTCCCAAATCAGACTCCAAGAAGGTCCCCTTCCACCTTTGGACACAAAGTATAAAAAAGTAGCACCAGAATCTTGCCAAAAAGTATCTGATTTTGAATAGTATCATCACCATCCTGGAATACAGAAGGCAGGACTACCAGGTCCATAGTCTTGGTTAAACACATTGAACTGAGGGATCACGACTGATAGGCTGAATAAGAACAGCCCATGAGCCCAGAACAAGATAAAAGCATGTTTCCCCTCCTCTGCAGCCCACATACCTGCATGGATCTTCATGTGTAGCAAGAAAAACAGAATTATCTTGCACTGCTCTAACAGAATCTTCTCTTTTGGTTGTTTTGATA
Organism: Myiopsitta monachus; assembly: GCA_017639245.1. Classification (NCBI taxonomy): domain Eukaryota; kingdom Metazoa; phylum Chordata; class Aves; order Psittaciformes; family Psittacidae; genus Myiopsitta; species Myiopsitta monachus. Next base: position 39,167,498 of record CM029927.1, read on the forward strand.
CTACATTTGCTTTGCTTTACCTTGTCTGGTGATTTTTACCACTGAAGAAACTTATACTCGGAATGCACAAATATATCATTGGAATTTATTGGGAAGGGAAGAGAGTGATAAAAGTGTTAAGTGACAAAAGAAAGTTTCAGAAGAAGTTAACATCTGAGAATGAAGAACCTGTTACAAAAGCACAATGCATAGTATCTATTCCTGAAAACCTGCCTATTTGATCAAGTCTGCTGAAAAACATGTGAAAGTGTAAGCAGGAGCGACCATCAGCATCTCCATGGCACAGAGTAACAGCGATAAGATACCCAAGAGTCTACTTTGAGGTAAGGCATTGTGCTTTGAACAGGATTCCTGGTTTCATTTTGAGAAGGGATGCTGGGCCTACAGCCCATTTCATTATATTGTTATAAGCTGTTCTCTCCTTTTCATTCTTTACAGACAGGGTCCTCTACCACCAACAGTTTCATGAATAGAATACTGTAGGAACTGCATTTGTTTTCAAGACTTGCTGCTAAGGGCCAGCAATAATAAAGGCTGATAGGAATAGCTGGATAAAATGGCTAACATGTAGAAACATAATAGATTTTATATAAAAATAGGATGGCACTTAAGAGCTCCAGCTCTTGGCAATGAGGGAAAGTGCAAAGTGATTATAGCTCTGTTATGGCAGAGGTCTTCCCTTCTCAGTACCCACAGGTGCCTATTCAGTGCTTTCACATACCTGCAGCACTGCACAAATTACCATCCTTTGCTAGAAAATCCCTTTCATTTGCATTGAAATGGGTCATTGTCCAGTTGCTTTTCCCACAAGCACAGGAAAATTCATAGATGCTTAGAAAAAGAGAAAGGACACTTCCCATTTCCAAAAGGAGCAGAGGTGGCAAGTGAAACGTCTAAGAAATGACACTAAGCACAAAACAATCCTTCTCTTCTACTTTTAACACATTTTCTTATCCGTACTGACGTGCTGCACGAAAGATAATCCCACTCAATATAACTGCAGAACCAATTGAAGACAACAAAATATATACAGCTGCATATTAAAAATGACAGGCACAGTGTAGCCTCACAGAGGTGGCTTCATACATTAATAAAGGAAGAAGAGTGGCTGTTTGCATCTCTCTGCTGCTGGCTTGCTGAAACTGTGGGTGTTGAGGTGGTGTCAGAGGCAGAAGCATAGGGCTCCCAAATAGCACTTAGCTCCTAATCTTGCCAAATTGCTTTAGAAACATGAAGCCAATCTCATGGCAGCGTGGAGAGGTAGGTGTTATCTCCTCTGCCCAAAGTCAAATAACTTGTGTAGCCACACATGGTGTCACCATGGCAGGGCCAGAGAGAGAATAAGGAAATGTCTGATTTTTTGCTGTATCATAAAATCATCTAGAATCACAGAATAGTTTGGGTTGGGAGGGACCTTAAAGATCATCCAGTTCCAACCCCCCTGCCATGGGCAGGGACACCTTCCCCTAGACCAGATGGCTCCAAGCCCTGTCCAACCTGGCCTTGAACACTTCTGCTGTGGTTTTCTGCCCTGTCTTACCTCCTGAGCAACACTGAGCAAGCCGTGATCTATTAACTATCTATTCATTAGATATAGTGATTGCTCTCTATTGAAACCATCCCTAACTACTGGTCCCATTTGTTTCCTTGAAAACTGAATGGCAAAATTTGCCCTGAACACCGTGAATGCCAGACAGTGACTTAAACAGCAGTCAACTTCAATTCAATACTGGGGAACATCTAGCATTTAAGGACTATTTCATTGCCAGTCAGTGCTTGTTGCCTACTATGGCTTCCAGCAGACTTTCCATCTCAGACTTTAAAACTTCATTCGTGTGACTCTCTGAAACTGGCAGTGGCACACGCTAGTCTAACAAATCAGGAAAATGTATTTTCCAGCTGTTTTTGCAAAGCAGCAAGGTAAGTCCACCAGCAGCAAAATGGGCGCTTGTGTAACCAGCCTCAGTTAACTGGGGCTGGGTGTACATATTATTATTTTTAAATATTTAATTAATGTTTATAAGAACCTCCCACAGGTTCTTAATGCTCCATGTCGCACTTGAGTTGCCCTTCATACATGAACAAGAACAAGCCCCGTACTCATTCTGGAGAGGGGAGACGATAAAATGTAAAAACCCATGCCACACCAGTTCTTACACTTTTAATGTAGCTCCTGTTTTACAAGTGCCTCTCTCGAGCTGTTAAACACCAGCTGTTTTCTTACAGGCACCACAGGAGAAGGGGGACTTGAAAATGCATTACTGGAAGATGAGATGACCTCAGGGGGCTTCTTCCATGCAGCAGAGGATGCCAGGGAGCAACTTAGAGGAGGGAAAGGAGAGAATGAGGTATCCTCACAGATACCACAGATCAAAGGGCTGTGAGAAATGTAACCTATTGACATTAAATCTTAATCTTCCTGGTGGGTGTTTGCCTAGTAAGACACAATTTGTTGAATTTCAGTTCAGTTCAGAGTTGGTTAGGTTTTTTTCATGCAAGCTGTAGGACTTGCTTGAATTAATGCATTCCCCAGCTCAGTAACTGCAGCTGAAGCAGAAAATATCTCTTGGAAAACTCTTTCATTTTGATTTTGAAGTTACTTTTGAAGAAAGAATCTTTGGCAAATTGTCCAGGGGGTATTTTCCTTTCCAGCTAAGACAGTTTAAAAGATTTATCAGATGACTTCGAGAAGCTTGTGTCATCCTTTAGACTTGTTTTTCAGACTGCATCCTCCTTCTTGTTTATTACTTGAATGGCATTTTCATAAACATTGCATTTGTCTCTGTTTATTCTCAGCCTGTGCTGCACAAACTACATGGCTGTCATAAATGACAGGACTGCAGCTGAAGACAGCAGCAATAACATCGGGCTCTGCAGGCAGAGTCCTATTTTTAAATCTCTGCTTTGTTGAGAGGGGAGGGGGTTTCCTGTGAATATAATGAAGTGGTGGTTGGCTGCATGCTGCAAATAATTTCTTATGCAAATTTTACCCAAGGTTGTGCTTATAGTTCTGTTATAGCTCTGAATGGATAAAATAAAGTCAGCCATACAGGGGCAGATAATTCGAAATAAAAAAGAAGTGATACGTCATCTTCATGACAAAAAGAATAAAATAGCTGTCTCCAGAGAAACAGGCACATAAAAATAACAAACCAGCTGCAGTGTATGCAACACAGCTCTAACCCGTCTAAGCCAGAATCTATAGGAAGTTGTGGGAATCTCCCTGTAACCATCGGTGTGCACTGAGCCCAGGCCCACGGGTTTCTGAGCAGCAGCTACCAAGAACCTCAGCTCTATTCCTGCTCCCCAGCTGCAGGAGAGCTAAATTTCTGCAGATTGCTATAGCAAAGCAGTGAGATGTTAATCTCTTCTAAATCCTGCAACAAGCTTTCCAAGCCCTTATTACACCACTCAAGAAACAGTGGGAAACAATACTCTAAAATAAAGCTTAATTTCATCATTCAATCTTTCTGATAAATACAATGAGGATTTAGTCATTCATTATTTATTGCAAAACTGGATTAAAATGTGCTCACCACTGAAATCACAACAAAGCTTTTATGCTAATCTCAGGAATAAACAGTCCAGTCATTTCTGTCAGGTCTGAAAATACATGTGCTGCAGTCAAAAAAATGGTTATAAAAGCCAATTAGCTCAGTACAGTTATTTGATGTGTTCTGTGGCATCCTTAGAATTTAAATTCTGTAATTTTAAGTCATACATTAAATAAAATTGAGAAACATATTTTAATTCTTAATCCCATTAACCATGCTCTGTATTTTAAGCATGAGGGAGCCTGAAATTCACAGTAGGCATTTAATGAATAATCAGATCTGGAAGATATAATTTATCAGAGCCACAGAAAGAGCTTGGTAAAAACCAAGCCTGTCAAGTTAATTAAATAAGTCTGAATATACTGGATCGTAAGAAGATTTGATGGCATTTATGGGGTTTGGGGGTTTTGTTGTTTTCTTTTTTTTTCTTTGTTTAACATTTATTTTGTGATACAGAAAAAAAAAGGCAAAGTCTACAGAATATGGAATTATGAAACTTCACAAAAACTGTATTTAAATATTTAGTACCTACTGGAGGCACTTCATGCTTTTTATACAAAAATACCTTCTTAGAAAACTCAGTCAATATTTAACAGTGTATTTTCATAAATGGCTGAGCCTTACAACCCTTTAACCTGATGACTCATCCCACATCATGCTCGAGCTTACTCATGAGGAAGAATGTAATTTTTGGATCCTTAGCTTCTGACCTCACAATGCATGATGCAAACTTCACTACCACGAGTGAGAAAACTAAGTGCGGTATCAGGACACTGGAATCTCCTGATGGAAGAGCAGGAGCTCTTGTGCTCCTTCATGGGTAGCTCCCACTGCCTGCTAACTACCACCCCTATCCATGTGAAAAGCTGCTCAAGTGGATCAAGCACTTGCAAGACCTGGCCATAGTGTGCTGCCTCCTAAAGGGTCTAGTCTGGCAGCGTGCTGAGTCCCCTCCAAACCAGCTACGTACCTCCTAACTTTCATTGATGTTTTTTCACAGAGGGTTAGCAATGCCAGCAACTGCCTTCCAAAATCTGCAGTCCTTGCCTTAACAAAGATCATGAGATGGTTATGTGTCTGCTTCCCTCCCTCCCTCCAGATAGACAGATAAACATGGATGCACCCATCCATACTATATATACATATACTTATGGGTATATGGGTGTATGCATACGTAGGTATATACATGTTAAAGGTGAGTTTATTTGCTTTCTTTTTTTTTTTCAGGCTTCAGGATCCCTGCCATTTCAAATGCTTCCATGATGGCTGCCAACAGGAGTGGAAGGACAAGATGGAAGAATCTCATAAAAACCCATGACTCCAGAAGCTGGGGTTCAAGATACAACTTTGTTACTCATGAAGAACCTGTGAACATTGGCAGGGACTGAACCAATCCCACAGCACAGGTTAGCAATGCTTAACTGGTTTCCCATTTTGAACTTTTGCATTTTGAGGTATATTTTTGTTACTACAAAAAGCAGCTAAATAAGAACCTTGGTCTTGGTATTTCTGTGACACTAAGAAACTGTCATCATTTCAGAGTAATAATTGACTACCCACTATTTCACCAAAAATAATATTTTGGTGTAACTGCAGGTAGAGGTTTTACACCCAGCTGCTAGTTTCTTGCTATACAGTAAAAAGTTTTGTTTTGTAGGAGTTGTCCCAAGTCAACCTCCTGATACCACATCACTATGTTTCTAGTAGAACCATGTAGTCAATAAAACCTTCCTGCAGCTGTTGCCTTTGCTTGCAGTGGACCTTGTCCAGAAACTCCCTCCAAGCATGGAGAATGTACCAGAAGATGTATTGCAGCCTGGGACACTCTATTCTATGGAAAAGTTTTCTGCTGGGATCAGAACTGACAGTGAACTCTAATTCCTTTTCATGCTCTTCCTTGTAATATCTCCCTGACTGCAGATGAAGGCTTTTCCCAGTTTCAGAGGAGAGACTATGATGCTGGGTTCATGAGTGATACTTTCTCCACTCACAAATGCACTCTCAAGGCAGAGCATTTACTCCTTCCACCACGCAACAACAAGGAGCTGCATTAGTAAATAAAGTAAGCACTGAGCCTGGAATGGGAGGTTAAACATCCTGCTGAAAAGTCAGCAGTTTTAGTCATGGTGTAAAATCTCCCATGACGGCATTCCTTTCTGAAACCTGATCCCGGAGAGAACAGCTTACACAGCTGAAGAGACGCCAGGCAATGATCTACAGCCCTGGCCTTCCTGAAATGTATTCCTTCCCAGCATCTGTCAGCTCTCAAGTCATCTGTGTAGTCGTCACGTATGTGTAATACATCCTTGAGCCATGACTTTTTCTCCTGTGGTTTGAAGCTGTTTTCACGTGCCTCTGAGCACTTTAACTGTACGCAACGTTGGGATACAGATCCAAACAAAATAATTTTATATCAGCTTCCCTGTTTTTAGAGCATAGTTTATGCCTTGCTTGGCTGAATGAATGGAAACATTTGGGAATCACCCCCAACAAACTTCTTGTAAGCTGGAAGTCTGAATGCTACAGCTAAATCCAGGCAATCCCATGAGTATGAGCATAATCAGGACCATACATCTGAAGCGTGTCTCCAGCAGTTTCCGGGAAGTTTGGATCTGTCACAAGAATTGCAAAAGTTTTAAAACTCTTTCTGTTCAAACCTGTTATTTAATACAGCAAAATTGTTTCTAGCTAAATATACCTATTAACCTTAATGATTTGGAGGCTTTTTGTTCCAGATTTTGGAACTGGGGTGGGGGAAAGAGGGGGAGAGAGGACTTCTTGGAAACTTAGGCATTCAGTCTTTAACCACAATTAATCTGATTCCCAAATAAATGGTAGCCTAAATCATAAATCAACTAAAGCAATTTAAGTAATTTTCATAAGAGATTCCAGTGCTGAAATGTTCAGTCTGTGTAGAGTTTGGGACGGATGTACCATGTTCAGGACTTTCAGCCAACCCATGAAATTAATGTGCGCTTTTTCCATCTGAGCTGTTATGCCACAAATTCAATCTCACCCTTGCAATCACAAGTTGCACAGAAAGCAAAGCAGCACTCAGAAGGCAGCTCTTCTGCATGGATCTGGCTGGCTGCATATTGTAAAGGCATGCTGTGTCCAGGTGACTTATTTCCTGGATAAAGTTGGACAAAAATGTAATTACTTTTGTGACTTTATCAAATGTTTTTAAAGGATCTCTGAGGGAAGTACTGCTTATGACAACATTCTGAAATGCCAGCTGAAGGCACTACTGCTGGCAAGGAATATCTATAGTTCATGATTCCTTCTTTTACAATCTGGTTACCAAACCCAATACTGAACCTGCTGTGGTTTCCCACAGTTGTTGATCCCAGGTCTAGACGCAAGGTATACCTTTAATTACTGATACAATTATTTCCACCAATGTATGGGGTATGTAGAATGCCATAAACTACATAATTGCCTGCAAGTAGCATTTATGTCATTATGCATGTATCATAGTCACAAAACCACATGCTCTTTACTGAAGAAGTCTTTACTGCCATTTCTGTACACTTTTCTCCAGAAACTCTCCTGGAAAGAACCTTCAAGATTTAAACAGAACTTTTATTTGATGTCTTCTTCTTGAGTGTGCATGAAACCAGCAACTGCCTTGTCTGAGAACAAGCCCAGCCCTTAAAACCAGCATACTTCCTATCCACATTAATTCTGATCCCTACCAGGCATTAGGGGTGGTTTGTCAGAGGTAGGATCATTCTGGATTGCAATGACAATTCAGGGAGTTTTCAGCACGTGATGATATTTGATTTTTTCTTTCCTCCTAAAACAGGCAGTGAGAAGTTACTTTGCACTTAAGGTTGCCCTACAGTTTGGTAAATATGGTAATCTGCAAAGAAGAGGAAAACAATAGTTAAAGCTGATTAAAGCTGCAGCAGTGTTCTACTGAAGAACACATTTTCAGTCTGATTGGCCTGTTGGCCCCCCCAGACACATAACATATACTACTTGGTATTTACGTTAGGATGTTCCCAGTCTTTTTCTGAGATTACTGAAAAGTTGACATGTCTACAGCATTCTGAGCAGTCTTTGAAAGTTATTTACAGGTAACAGGAAGGGATGTGGTGGCCTCTTATATTTGTCTTGAGTCTTCCAATTAAAATATTCAGGCAGTGTGAAAACTTCTTCTGTATCTGCTTAGTCAAAAGAAGCCTATGACCAAAACCTGTTCAGCAGACAAGCCCAAGAAGTAATGGGACAATGGAGATAGATATAAAAAATCATCAGTTCTTGAGCAACATAACTGGAGCACCTCCCGTATGAAGATAGGATGAGAAAGTTGGGGCTGTTCAGCCTGGAGAAGAGAAGGCTGTGTGGAGACCTCATAGCAGCCTTCCAGTGTCTGAAGGGGGCCTATAAGGATGCTGGGGAGGGACTCTTCATTAGGGACTGTAGTGACAGGACAAGGGGTAACGGGTTCAAACTTAAACAGGGAAAGTTTGGATTGGATATAAGGTGGAAGTTCTTTACTGTAAGGGTGGTGAGGCACTGGAATGGGTTGCCCAAGGAAATTGTGAATGCTTCATCCCTGGCAGTCTTCCAAGGCCGTGTTGGACAGAGCCTTGGGTGGCATGGTTTAGTGGGAGGTGTCCCTGCCCATGGCAGGGGTGTTGGAACTAGATGATCTTGAGGTCCTTTTCAACCCTAACTATTCTATGATTCTATGGTTCTACGATTTAGCTGCTTTTTGGTTCTATATGGTACTCGCAGAAACGTCTATCTAGTAGCTAGAAAATGAGTAATGGCTGATCTCATGTCCTCCTTAGAAAATAAGTGCTCTTATAGTTGGGTCTTTTTTCCTCACATCACCTCCTGGGTTCCTCTTTTGTTAGAGACTTTTACTGATAAGAAAACATTACAATACACTAGGCAAGCAGAAGGCAGGCCGATTACAAGGTATGATGGGATCAGAGCTGGAGGCTACCAAAGGATGTCTCCCTCCTGTGCCTAAGGGAAGCACTGGGGTCACACTGCAGGGGTGAGAGGCACAACACTGCAGTCCCACAGGAACAGCAGATGGATGGGCAGATCTCAGATACTTTTTGGCAACAGGGGATTAGTAGCTCTCACATTCAGAATGACGGGGAAAAAAGAAAAACCCTGCCCTTCCTTCAGCAAGAAGGAGACAGTACAGATAGCAGGGTCTTAGCCACTTGTTCCGTATTTTTGTTCATGAGCACAGAAGGCCCTGCTTACTAAGCAACTTCCTCTTCAGGGAAAGAAACAAGGCAGACCCTCCTGCATAGAACCTATTAGACCACACTCACTGTTTAGAGCCATCCGATATCCTGGGAGAATGAGAAAGAATTCAAATATCAGAAACCGTCAGAGTGAGGACTGTGCAAGAGAATAATTAAGTTATCAGGTGGTGGCACGTGCTATAATTGCTGGGTTGTAGGGAAATAGCATTCAGCAGCTGTTATTTTACCAGCATTACTAACTCCACTTCCCTCACAGACATAAATGAAACCCCCCCCCAGCTGTCTGCTGCCTACAAATCTGAGATCACAAGCCATGGGCCTCAGAAAGGACTTTTGCCCTAAATGTCTGCATTTTGTTACAGTTGTAGATATACACCATAAATAAAATGAACAAAAATATTCATTTTCGTGGTAACTAAAACAAATTTTCTAACCATTAATGTGCTCCTCAATGTATGAATAAATGTGGACTGATCTCAGATGAGTCACAGATGTAATAAAATAATGATGTTTATCTTTACATGTCAGCTGTTGTGCTATACGAAAGTCATTTCACATTACAGAGCTTGTAAAGTTAAATGAGATTGTGCCATCACAGTAATAAATTATTCTAGGCCTTTCTTTTCTGTGAAGAAGGAAAAAAAGAGAACAAAACCCCATGGTGTACGATTCTAATGTTAATCTTTATCAGAACATCTATTTCACTTGAGACAAAGTCTTAAACAACTGTTTTATTGCAAAGGTATTGGTTGCCCACCTGGATCAGTGCCTTAGATCACCCTACTAATCTCTGACCACAGAACAGCCCTAAACAGAACTGTCAGAGGTATGAGTCAATATTCTTTCACTGTGATAACGAGGACAAGACATTTTGGCAAACTGCCTCCGTTGCTATCTGTTTACCAAGAGAAATTCCTTCGCAGCAAGGCTGGTCACCTAAAAGCAGGACTCTGCAGGTCTAGCTCCCAGTTCAAGGGCTAGATTCAGGCTCAGAGGAGTCTTGTGAGTCTCTCATCACTGCCTTGACTTGAATTAAGCTTTCCACTGCACAAAAACTGTGCACAGCTTTAATTCAACCGTTACCTTTTGGGCAGCGTCTTGGTTGCAGTTCCCAGTCCCTGATCACTCCTATGTAGATGAGAGAATTGATACTTTAAAATGATGGGGCCAGACAGCCTCCCCTATGAGATGGTGCTCTATTTTATTAATAACATGCTAGGCAGCTTCATACTGTAATTGGTACCCCTGAGCCAGTGGCAGTGGAGGAAGGCAATGCTGCTCTTCACTCTGGGCACATTACTGCCCTTTCCTGGTAGCCTTTGCATATTTTGCACCTGTAGCAGTGCGCTCAACACAGAAAAAGCATTTCTTCTATGAAGACATTTGGTGGCCTTGAGTAGGAGGAGGGCTTTCCAGTCAGTGAGTTAATACTCTTTGAGGGTAAAGGGAAAGCAGAACAATGTCTTGACAGTGCCTCTGGATGGCAGGGCCAAAGCCTTTTGCCACAAATTTGAATATGTAGGCTGTGCATCTTGCAAAGTAGAGTCTTACGAAACTTTTCGTGACATGTAGGATGGAAAAAAAGCAGAAACTTGGCTTCTTGGAAATCTCAAATAAACAGCAAACCAAAAAGCATCAATAGGGCAACCTCCACAGAGGTGATTATTTGCATTGAGGAAGCTTTTGCTGGGGGTTTCCCTCTACTTCTGGTCAGAAGATGGTTTAAGTGAGGCAGAATTTCATGTATTGAATTCAGAATGAGTAATACAGGAAGGCTGCATGCCCAGGGAAAGGCCATCAGAAACTCTTGTATGACCATTTACTTTGAAGAGAGTTTGCAAAGAGGCAACTCACTTTGTTAGCTCAAGAAGATAACATCACTGATAACACCTTGGGCAGGCTACCTATGGAGCTCTAAACACTGAGACAGAAATTTAGGGTGTTTTTTCAAAGGTATCAGCTGTGAATTCCCAGCCTCAGGGTGAGCCATTGAATTTCAAGGAATCATTTCTAGTCAAGTGACTAAACAGTTAGAGGAGACCCAACTGCAATGCGTTCATAGGCATCCCATGAGTCAGATGAAAGAAGCTTAAGGGGGTCCCTGGCCAGAAGGTATTTGCAGATGATGTAGAGACAAAGGCCAAAGGAGGTGGAGCTCTCCAAGCTATGAGGGGGGGAAGCCTCGTACAGGAAAGCAGGAGCTGCAGAGATGGCACACAACAATTGGAGCAACATGTGTGAAGAGCTGTCCAGGCACCTGCTGCTCTCTGCAGAAATCAACAGCGGAAAAGGGATGTGATTTGGAGGAATTATGATCCACAGAAAGTATTTAGGAGCTGAAGGGGAAGAAAATGTACTGCCAGAGTAACACCAGGAGCTACTAATGACTGACTGACGCAGACACCAAAAGAAATTAATTCCCCATCAAATCTGGAGTGTGTATGAGAAGTCAGTGGATTACAATGTGTAACCAGTACTTCTGTTGCTATTGTACTGACAGCTGTCTCCATCCAGGGACCCTGGAGGGGCTCTGGGCTACTAAAGCAAGTAAATGTGCTTTGGAGCAGAACTGAGCCCCTCTGCAGAAAGCTGTCAGGAAGAGACGTGGCTTCAGGGAGTTCTCCAGGCTTCAGGTGCTTCTAGAATGAGTATGGAGTGACAAAGATTAATTGCTCCCCATGATAGCTCTAAACTAGGTCATTGTGCAATAGTACGCCTAAGTGAACCTGCTGGAGTATTTGAAACTACAGCTGTGCCATCAGGTTTTCTTCTTGTCAGGACGCTGCCTCGTGTGGCATCAAAACTTGATCTCTAAGAATAAAAAATGTGATTGATGTTACCAGTCCCAAAGGACAACAGACAAATGTTTTACAGCATGCAAAGGAGTGTGGAACATCCAACTTTGTCTAGAAACCAGGGAAACCTTCACAAAAGGCAAAGAATAGAAGCTAATGCTCTAACACAACCCATTTTCCTTAAATTTGCAAGTATTTGAACAACCTAAACGTGTGTAGTATCAGGTGACATGCCACAATGTACCCTTGCATCTTTTTTTTTTGTCGTAGTGGATAATTGTGCAGGATCATATTTGGAGGTGGGAAATGGCCTGACCATGTTTACAACACCTTGAACTTCCCATAGGCAACTATTAAAGAAAAAAACGCAAACGGATAAAACTCAACAACTTCCTGAGTCATAGCTTTGCAGTAACTCTGAGAAATGCAACTCAAGACAGTGGGACACTCCTGCAGCCAAGAGCAGAATGGGAGTCTGGGTCATCCAGTTACACTGACACTGACAAATTGAGACAAACCACCTCAAGTCCTGCAGGCTACCCTTCGTATTCACGCACACACTACGAGATATTTCAGAGGATGAGAAATTATCTAACTCAGGGTATGAAAACTGAAGACATGCAAGAAAATCCACAGGAGGAAGATCCACCCCAGGCTAAAATAATCTCTGAGGCTCTTTTAGAAAATGACTTAAGAAGGTTTAATTCACTGGGGATGTCTTTAGCTTCTGCACTTGAAGCCTTCAAGAGAAAAATAGCATGCATTGCATGGGCCTGATCAGCACAACAAAGATTTTCATCTCACCAATAACCTCGAATGAAGAATGTGGGGTATCCCTGAGACTTGACCAGACAGTCTCACGCTGGAGGAACCTGCGAACACTGGTGGTCTTGCTGCAACTACAGAGACCATGGCAGTGATCAAACTGCTAATGTTTAAAAACTTGCTGACAAAACAGGGGCAAGTTGCAGAGAATTCCTGGTGATGAAGCTGTGTGGTTGTCTCGGTTGGAAGTTGTTTGCATTATATTACACTTTTGTATAATGTGTGTTTGATGGGTGAGTAGAGGCTAATGGAAGTTGTCCCAGAGCTTTTACTGAGTGCTCCTCTAGGTCTTGAGACTTCTAAGTGTGAATGACAAAACAGCCTATTAGAAGACAGCTTTCCATAGGTAAAGTTATGCCTATCATAAAGTCTTCAATGCTAAAAGTACTCCTAAGATATTTGCTTTATTCCACATCTGATCCTAGCTGACTGAGAAGAACGACAACTGGGATTTCACAGTACCCCACCCACAATCTCTTTGGGGAGATCAGTCCTGTAAACTGTAGGATCTGTATGTGTAGAGATTATACTTTATGGTCACATAACTATGATATTCTTGAACAAAAATGTTCAGACTACAAATTGACATTGTTGTATAAATAAAAACCAGCCATCTGAAGTAAGGCCTTATCCATCACCACTTCAGTGGGGTGAAGCAGCACATCCGGTCTCCAATCCTGTAACTGCCTGGCTGAACTGGGGTTGGGAGCACTGTAGAGCCGCCACTGCCTAGGAGGAAGGGAGTGCCTGGCATTAGTCACCAGAAATCAGGTCTGAATCAGTTCATGGAGTCCTGACTCAGCAAGTTAAACACCGGTGTGAAAGAGAAGACAGGCCCTCAGCACTCTGCACTGAAGTGGAAAACTGCTGGGAAACCTAAAGGAATGCCAGCAACATGCCTCTGGACATCCTGCAGGAGCTGGGACTGGGACAGGCCACACAGGTCTCCATGGGCTTGGACACAGGCATGGGACATTGGTGCGCTGGGGGAAGATATCCTATGTCTGGGGAGGGCAGTGACCACAAGAGGGGTATGAGGTGGCCTTGGGAGCCCAAAGCCATGTTCAGTTTGCTTTTCCCCATCTATTTTTGCTCACCCCGAGCAGATGATACACTAGGCTTATGCTCAGGCCTCCTGTGCCTGAGAACGACTGCCCACAGTTACGCAAAGCAAATGTGTGTCTGGGGAATGCCACATCAGCAGTCCTCCTAGGGTGCGTGGAGGATCAGTGCCAGCCCTGTATGATGTTTACATAAGAGGATTTGATCTGTGCTTCCTAGTGTGATTCACTGGGCTCTGTCCCGCTGGAGTAGCTAGAAGTTAATTCCTGTGCTTCCTTACTTGCTCCTGGTGCTCTGCTTTCTACAGTGACTGCGTCGGTAACTACCGCTGCAGTAGGCATTATGGTCCATTTTTAACACAGATATTTTTAATTGGCATTTTTGGCTTTCCACATATTTCTTCTAACCATATTTTCTTGAGCTTACAACCTTAATTTTTCAACTGCAAATCCTGTTTTCTTTATTTAGCTGAAACCCAGAACACTAACATTTAGAAATACAGACTTGCCAGCACTGTTGAAACACCCTCCTTTAAATATGTAGGCTTGCAAAAATGAAACTGGTGCCTCTGTATTTTGAAGAGCTAAAAATGACACTGGTTTCAAAGATATGAAACATGAAAAGAAATAAAATGTTATGAAAAATGAAATGAAATTAAACTCTAAACTACTCAGTTTTCACCTGTGCTCCAGGAACTTGCACAGCTTTCTGTGTAGGCAGCCGCCAGGCCACCAACTTATTTACCAATGACCAGATGTAGTAACAAGTTTGAGAATTTCACAGAATGCCACTGCAGTGCTGGGTTTTGGGGTTTGGCCTTTTTTTTGCTCTTGTTCTGTTGGGTTTTGTTTTAATTAGGGACAGTAGTTTCAAAAATATGCTTTCCCATCTCTTTTATAAACGTATAGGTTATCTATGTGAAGCTTTGGTGTTCCCTCTCCCCACCTTTCAGTCAGTGTACATATTTTGTTTCTCAGTTTTCTGACTTGAAACAGACCACAAGACTTAAGAACCACGTAAGAATCTAACAAAGCTTTGCTTTCCAATATTCTTAAGTGTTTGCCTTCCTCACATTTTAGGAGGGATATGCAGGTAAACCAGGAAGGATAGTAAATAACTGTGTTTTGAGCAGGATCGAGAGTTTGATATCTGCAAGTTCTGGATGTGACCAGCTCTCGTTGGGCTCAGACTCTTGATTATGATACCGAACAATCTTTGCTCTCTATCTAGCATGACTGCTGCTATGTAACATTTTCATTCAGCTTTATTGTTAAAATGCAGGTTATCACAAGTATGCACTTTGGCAGCTAATTTATCTTGGTTTGTTCTTCTTCCTGCACATTCGTTTGTTTCATTTTTAAGTGTGGTGTGGCTTTCTGGATACTTCTAACATCAGCAGATGTTGCTTAAGGGAGAAGCTGGACTCCCAAGATTCATCTGCTGTCGTTGTTTGCCCCAATGGCTCCCTGGGGATGTTTCTGTTACTAGTGTTGCCAAGAAAGCAGGCTGATGGCTGTCTGCGCAATCCCCAGCCAGGAAGTCCCTTTGGCGGCTTTTCCTCCAGTCCTTTTCTTCTGACACGTCCAGCTTTGGTGGCCTAGGAGGAGTCAGGCTTCCTCCTGTAAGAGTTATTGAGATCACTTGATACATTCAAGCAAACCACACTGTGTCAAAGTACAATGAGAAGCAGAGGAATGCTGGCAAGAGAAAAGTCTGTATAAGCTATGATTAAGACATTAACAGAATTGTTGTTTATGACTCAATTTTCTCTAGCAGCAACCAAGATCAGAGGTTTTGCCTTTTATCCCCCAATGAAACCCTTATCTGGATCAACTTGAGTCATATACAGTTTACAGATTTTCTGAGGGCCTCCCTCCTACACAGGTTTTTCAAGACCTTGCAAATGTACTTTATTCAGTTCAGCCCTCTTTGACCATTTCCTCCCCATTCATCACCTAAATCATTTCTGCGCAATTCTGGATTTTGTTGCTTGCTGCTTGTTTTGGACCTACATGAAGCCCATTTTTCTTTGAAAAGATTAATTTCATTTCAAAGTAATTTTAAATATGTCAGTTTAGAGCTGCTCTGGTTTTAATTATTTTTTTCTTTGCTTTCAATATATTGTCATTTTTACATTTTACTTGAACAATCCAAAGGAATTATGTACTATGAAATATGAGATTTTAAACTAAAAGTGTTGTCACAAAACCAGTTTGCTTCCACTGCGGAATGACTGGCAATTTGCTCTGTATCTGTGTATGACTGCTGCAGAAGTCATTGTGAGAGCTAACTACTGCAACTAACCAAAATTGACCATGCAGAGTGGTGCATGCAGTTGCTTGTGGTCAGAGCTAGCTGGACATAAGCCAGACTGGTCTGGATATCAGGTACCTGCATTAATCAAAAGTTCAGAGCTGTGTTGTTAAGCCCCGCAGAGAGTACTTATATGAGCACAGTGTCATATTGCTGGAATTTCAGTTTTCATATCAGAGCTGGCCTGCATCCTGGGACCTCAAAGCATAAGAGCAGGCAAGCAACTCTCACACCCATAACCCCTGAGGTATGTATAAGGTCTTTTAATATTCCAGAGAAGACATTGGTTCCCTAATGCTCTGTCTTCTCTGTGTTCTCAATTCTCCCCCCTGTTCTTTCTGCTAGGTGAAATTCCACCTTTGTCTTAGCGCATGCCCAGATGTCTATACCTCAGTTCAGACAGGCAAGGCTGGCAGGTCTTGTGCTGCTGATGGGAGAGCAGTACTTGGAAGTGCAGCTGGTTCTTCTTAGAAACAAACTTCTCCAATACACTACTTTTTCAGGAGCCTCGGCTCAGGCCTCCTTGGCCCTTTAACCTAGCCACAGCTCCTCATCCAAGGCAGCATTTCATCTTTTACACCTTTTTGTACTCTGGTGTATTACAAAAGACTGGGATGTCTCATACTCAGCCGTATCTCAGCTTATGCAGACTGGGATTTGATAGACACTAGGCACAATTTTTCAGGACAGTGAGAGGCTAGCCTAGTTAGGATGAGCCAGCACTGGGGACTAGAGCCAAATCCTGAAGCACCGGCTACATCCCATTTGCGGGACTGCTCAGCCCCACACTGTTACTGAAGCCTCTTGCAAGAGCTGTTACTCCTGTTGCTCTCAGCTGGTGCCACTTCTCTTTTTTTCTGCCCTGACAGATCTGGTGTCTTTTCAGAAGGGTGAAAGGAAGGGTACAACACTCGTGCTCCATACCTCAGCTCTGCAGACCCCGCTCTTGCCCCCAGAGCCTATAGCACAAAAAGGACAGCACAGTGCATCTTAAAAGGTGGGGAGCTCACAAATAAATATGGAAGCTGAGAGAACAGAGCCATGAAAGATGACACTTGTATAGTCTACAGACCTTGGGGCTAACCCTCATTTGTAAATATCTCTGGTTTGATTCTTGGGAGACCTTACTTCCCAGTGTGAGAGATGAGATAATAAGCACTTGGAGACATGTTAAAGTGATGTCAATCAGTCCACAGCAATAAAAATGCCAGGAAAAGTCTTTCCAAGCCTACAAAGCTGCACCATGAGAGTCTACCCTAGCTTTTGGTCTCATAATTTTATTTATTTATTTATTCCCATTTTAATATGCAGAAGTGAAAGAGGCGCTTACCCACAGCAGCAAAGGGGAAGTTGGACAACAGTGAAAATTCATAATTTATACAATCCAACCCAGAAAGAGAAATGAAAGAGACAGCAGAAGACCAAAAAAGGGCAAACTGCAGAGACTGTACTCAGAAGGCCAGTAATAAAGATAACATAGGCTACCTGAAAGGACAGGAAAATCCAGAGCTCCACCTACTCATTCTTCATTTTGTGTAGCATATGACTCAGTTCAGATGGAGAAAATATCTGGAGCTGTCTGAAGGGCCAAGAGAAGCTGCTAATCATCAAACTATTCAAGGTCCTCCAGAAGAGAGATTTTAAAAGATGGAGAAGAAGACACACTATAAGCACATAAAGCAGGAAGAAGCAGATGGAGCTTCTTTCAAATTTTAAGGCATTTAATCAAGTTCTACCATCAGAATTTCAATCTGCCTCATCCTGCATGTTAATCTTCATGCGCCGATATCTCCGACTTTGGTCTCCTTCTTTGAGGATCAAGGGCCTAGGCAGCAACTGGAATCTACAGCAACTGATGTCTGACCTCTTTGCACGCTTCATCTACTGCTTTGTTCAGCTTGTGAATTGAAGTCAACAGCACCTCACAAAAATGCCTCCCTACGCCATACGGATATCTGAGTTCAATGTGCATTGGCAGGTAATCTGGGGCTGAATTTCAGATGGAGGTGTCTGTGGCTAGGCTTCTGAACCTGCATGGAAACAACTGGATAAATGATCAAGCATGCTGATCATTTTCAAATTGCCATGGAAACATCACTCGCACTTCACCAGTCTGAGTATGAACTGAGTTCACCCAGGTACAGATACCCCTTGTCACTGGGGCATCACTGCAGTGTTGTTGGATGTGCTCACCAGAAAAGATACGCGTAGCTGAGTATGTCACCATTTTGGTAGAATCCCATTTAATCAAACAAACAGATTTACAATGAAGTTACACTCAGAAAAGCTTTAGGGACTTAATAACGTATCTGTGTATCTTTGGGCTGAACAGGGTATTTGGTTGGTCAGCACTCTGCTCAGGCTCATTCATTTTCTATTTCTTCCTCTTTTCACTGTCTTTCTAATGTATCAGCAAATTGCTTCTGCAGTCAAGGGTGGTTTTACACTAGATGCCTCTTCTTCCAGCAGAAAAATCAACACACAGAATTTACAACACAATTAGCAGCTATCTAGCATGGTTTGGAGGGTATGACACTACAGTACTATTTCAGCAGTCTTGATTTTCTACCAGACTTACCATTGAAAGGAGTCTTGTGTTACGAAGTTCCAGCATTGCTGAATCACTGTGGAATATGAAGGGAATAAATATCACACATCTTGCTATTATACCAAATACCTATTAACTATACCAGAAATTGTGCCAGGTTGTCAAAACACTGAGGAGGCAATACTACTGTGCCGGCAGCAAAAGGGGCCTGCATTGCTGCATCCCTGGAGAATGAATCTGTAAAGTCTGAAGCAAGGCATCTAATACAGACATGGTTGAATGGGAGCCAGTTCCCTTCACTGACAGCACTCTTATGCATGGACCTAACCTTGTGCTGAAGTCTTCTGCTCTGTTGGACTCTGTGGCGGGACTGAGCTCTTTGTGCTGTATCTCCAAGTTTGCTATGTCCCAATGTGTGGAACCACATGGGATAAGGCATGAGGACACTAATAAACTATTTAGGTCAAGTAACAGTGGTTTGTCACTCAGAATGGAGAGCTCTTGTCAATAAACTACTGCCACACAACACCTGTTCCTAGCCAGCCTCCTCTGCGTGCCTTCACCTCTTATATATTCCAAACTGTATGCCAGACACGGATAATTAGGTGATCCCAGATCAGACCTGTCTGGTGCCAGGATCACAGTAGGAGAGAGGGATTACAACATGGAAATTGCATGAACTGATATAGTAGCAGGGAAATGTGAAGTGGTTGGTCAAATGGATGAGGCTTACTGTGTGCAACTTTTCAGGTACGTACCCACAGCAACAGTTCACATCACAGTTCATAAGAGTGACACTACAGCTAGTACTATTGCCATCAAAATACTGCATCAGTTCTTTTATTAGTGTAAACCAATAAACCAAAATCACACAGAATTTCATGGTTTTTATCATGGCAAAGCTGAAAGCAGGCTCTCATTAGGCAAGCGTGTATCATAAATAATGAGCCCAATCAAAAGTCATCCCTTTCTCTGAGAAGATAACACCTGGATCATTACATTTTAGTTCATCAAAAGTAAAATTCTTAAAGTTAAGGATATATTTTCTCAACGGGTTAACAAAAATCATATGACACACCTTGGACTTTAATTCAGGTGTATGATCATATGAGTGATGGGGCAAACAGAAACTAGAAGTAAACAAATGATAAAAAGAAAATTTACCACTGTTTATCTAGAAAATAAAGTCATTAAGTGAAAATTAATGAGGGTTCATTGAAAATAAATCTTGTAGACAATCCTGAATATTAAAACCCCAGTGTATCGTACCTACTGTTTTCTCCATCCGCAAGTTTCACAATGCCACAAATAAAATGTTGAAACAAAGCCCTCCAATGACTTGAAGCTGTCATGGACATTGAAACAGAGCAGGAGCCTGACCCACTTGTCCTCACTGCAGGTTTGCCTTTAGCACACAAGGTCTAGCCAAGTACTAGAGCTGCAAAATATCGGTAACTAAAACACACACCACAGATCCAAAGGCTGGAAAATCCAGTTTAGGGTGCTCAAAAGCGTAGCCAAGTGATGCAAAAATCTGAAGTGATGCACACTCGTTTTGGCAGCTCCAGCTTATTGAAACATTTCCGGAAGGACAACTTTTCCCCAGCAGACTCAGAGCTGGTACAGGCATCGTTTCTGTTCAATCCATCATAACGTCAAAGCAAATGAGGCAATTTAAGGAACAGCAGGCAAGAGTTATCTGCAAGAATGGTTTTATAGGGAGAGGTTAAAAGAGTTTAATACATCTAGTTTCATTAAAGCAGAGGTAGATAGAGGCATGTCTTCAGCCAGCAAATGCTTAAGTAACACAAACCTTAAGGATGGGGAAGAAATACTTGGGCTTGTACATATGGGAACAAATAGGAGTAAATGAAAAGAGGGTGGTGAAAGACTGAATATCAGGAAATCTTGTTGGCAGTGAAGAGCAGAGCTTGTGCAGATTTTCAGAGGAAGTGATTGGGAAATCTTTTAGTTATTTAAAAAAGAATTTGAAAAATACCAATAAACGAGCCACCAGGAGTAAGTCTGCACTAGCCAGAAAGTTGATTAGCTAATCCAACAGCTTCCGCTCTCCACATTTCTTTCTTTGCCTGGTTTATTTTCCACCAATTGACCATGTACAACATTTGGTAAAAGCAAAAAAGTAACCTGAGGCACATTCATGACGAAAATGCCAATGCCAGTTTAAGAGACTGTTTCCCACCATGAGTTCCTCCCAGCTGAATGTGAGAAAGGGACCCCATGAACATTTCTCATTTATTAAAGTGCAACATCACCTGGATTTATTTCATGTACCACAGAAGAGGTAACCCCATGCAGGACAGATAAGGTGGTTCAAACATTTGATTATTGCTTTTGCGGTCTGTCAGGCAGATCACCTCTAATGAGTACAAGCAGTTAAGGGGTTATAGCTTCTAATTAACTGTTCTGCCACCCTCCCAGAAGTTTCTGCTTCCATAGAAAAAGGTGGCAGGACAGAAAACACACAGGTATTTTAGACATTCTGGTTCCTTGCCCAGAAAAAAAGTACAAACCATCAATGACTTCTGTGACATTACAGTTGGATGCTGACACTTGTGTGTGCTTAGGAGGAATACTTTACACTACTGTAGCTCAGGACATGTTGCAGTCTTTAAGTACACACCTTTTCGCTTAAGGTAGGCAGAATTGAAGGCAGACCCACCATACCTTTTCTGGTGTTAAATTTACTTTATTTAGCAGTCATGCTAACAAAGCTCACAACTGCTGCAGAATGCAGAGCATGGCTCCCCATTTCAAAGCCTTTCTGATGTGTTCTCCAGTAGAACAGATTTCTTCATCTGTCCCTGCCCATGGCAGGGGAGTTTAAACAAGATGATCTTAAGGTCCTTTCCAACCCTAACTATTCTATGATTCTATGATGAGACAGCTGTTGAACTTTAGTGCGTACGTACTCATGTAATTTCTTTTTATCAACACAAGTACATTTCCATAAGAACTATTTCTATGTCTTATAGTTTATTACAAGAAGGTTGGGTTTTTTTTTAGTATAGGAATTGTTTTTTTAAAAAAACCTGCTCAGTAGGCTCAAGCAATACTGCAATATCCAAATGTTAATATTTATACCCACTGCATGCATAAACCAAGCAATTTGAATAGCCTCAAACATGTATGAAATAAATCAACAGAATGCTTTTTGCTTTATCATTTACAGACATTGAACCATATTGTATCATTTTTTTCCTGCACAGAAAACAGTGGGAGTTCTGGACAAAGATGAAAGGGAGAATATATATTGTGAGCTATTTGTTTTCTATACATCTAATAATATCTTTTGTAAAAGACACTCTGTATATAGAAGAATTAAAAACTGCCCATATTTTAATGCCGTAAGGTTTAAGATACATACATCCCATAATGGTAGGACTCACAGTTGTTCTCTCATTTATATCATGGCTTTTTTTTTTTTTTAATAGCACATTTGGCATTTCCATTTTTACTCCAAGGCAGATTTTGCCATCCTTACATCTTAGTTTCATTAGAGTTCCCATTCATTTTAGTGGGTAGGATGCTCTACAGCATGAATTACAGCAAGAAAGCCTGCCTCCTCAGTTGTGCAACTCTGCATTTGAAATACAAGAAATAGAAAATAGCTGACTCCTTTTCCAGAAAAATAGTGTGTGTACAGCAGTAGTCTAGTGAAGAAGGCAAAATCAGACTCTTACAGGACTCACCATAATAAGTAAACAGCACTAGCAGCTGTTTGTCTTTCTTAGTTCTGTACTTAGATTTGATTGTGCTCTTTGATGTACATGCTTATCCCCACAGAAGTCAAGATGTGAGCTTCTGCTCACAGCAGTCATCAGGCTTTGTGTTTACTGTGGTTTGGGTGGTTTCAAGAGTTGTGAACAGAGACTTGTGCCTAAATCACTGATTGATATATATCCTTTTTCAATGCAGTGGTCAAAAGATTATGCAAGTCTGAAAGATTAGTAAGAAGCCTTTAACTTGATTCTTCATACGACTTCTGGAAATGATCACTGCTGCTGGGAAAGGCTTTGACCTAATGTTCCTCACTTTTTATTTTTCCCTTTAATATAAACCTAGTTGGTGCTGTGAGCATAGTTCAACAACAGAACAGTATCCAGAATTTCAAGGTGTCCTTAGGGCATTCTGAAAATAAAGAACAGTGTATGTTATGACTGTGTAAGAGCCATGATAAATGTTACTATTTTTAGGTAGGCTGTGCATTAGTCAGTCCCTTAGAGACTTAGGATCTATTACACTATCCCAATCTATTACACTGTTGTGACAGCTGAAATTCCACCATGTGTTCAAGCACTTCAAACCCAACATAACGTGTTGATCATGGACGGAAACGAATGACTAAGGAACAGAGCATGGGTGCAAAAAAAAAAAACCTTTTTACTCTTACAAGCTAAGCCAGTCCAACAGTCCTACTATCTGTACTATAGACTTCTCTATCGCTTTATCCAAGATGACTTTAGCAGTTACCAGTCCTGATCTCGAACAGATGATACCCAGACCAAGCTGAGGCTGCGCTTCACATCTCTTTGTCAGCAGCAAAGCCACACTGCATGCCTGGTATCACAGCTCCTTTCAGCACTGGCAAAACGTGGCCATTTGCCAGCACTCCTTTCAGCACTGGCAAAACGTGGCCATTACCCACTTAACAGGCATCAACCTTCTATTTGTAACATGCCTTCCTCACCATTGCAAATTCACGCACTTCACGAAGGCCCGATAGCCACTCGTGTCGCTGAAATTGATCGTGTCAGGTAAAATCTTTCCTCAACTGTGGCTGACATGTGGTATCACACCTTGCTCTAGCAGAGAGCCTTACACTACGCCTCAGGCGCACAACACCTCCCTGTCCTCTGACTTCTATTGCCGATAAGGTGCTGTGCTGACAGGCCCGGCCCGGCCCGGCCCAGCGGATTCCCACACTGGGACAGCTATTGATACACGGGCCCCTCAATATCCCACGCCTCCAGAGGCGCAGGTGGGGAGGCTAAGGCATGGAATAGGACACAAACACCAGACAGAAGCGTCCCCGCCGAGAGGCCGTTGCCCCCTTGTTCTCTAGTGAAGCCGCAGGGCTCCGCACACCGCCCGGGGAAAGCCAGGTCCCTCCGCCACAGCCTTACAGCGCAGCCACCCTCCCGCCGCCATCTTGGATGTGGGCAGGACTCGCCCCGCTACTCCCTGCAACCAAACAATACAGCGACACCCCAACTTTTCAAACGACAGTGTGAAGAGATTACGGAAGAGGCGGGATGACCCGTCCACGAACAGCCAGCACCTACAGGAGACTTAAAGTTACATCAGCGAATAAAACCGAATAAAACCCCAAAACAAGCCACTGCCCAAACTCTCTACCACGGGCGGGGAAAGAGGCAGCCTGTCCGTACTTAAAACGCCACTTGCTTCCGCCGCCGCCGCCGCCTGGAAGCTCCGCCCAAGGCAACAAGGTACGCGCCTCCGTGTGCGTGCGCGCGCGCGCACCCCTGTGGAACGCCACCCCCCTCCTGTGACACACGCGTCAGGAGACGCAGCGCGCTGCGGGGTGCCCGCTCCCCCCCCCCCCCGCCTTCCCTCCCCGTCCATCTACCCCGGGTCCCGCCCCTCCCCGAGCTCCTCCGCGCGCGCGCCGCGGCCCGGCCGGAGACACGGCGGACCCGCAGCGGCTGCGGCAGTGCGATGACGGCGCGGCGGGAGGCGGCGGCGGGCCCCGGCTGTCCCGGCTCCCCCTTCCCTCGCGCCGGCAGCTGGGCGGCCGCCTGGCGGATCGCGGCGCTGCGCTTGGCCCTGGCGGTGCTTCTCCACACGGCCCGGGCCGAGAAGGAAGGTGAGACCCAGATTTCTTTTCCTTTTTGTCCTTCCTCCGGCGGCTGTTGTGGAGCCGTTGGCGGCTGCGGCGCTGGCGGGGGGGGGGGACGACGGACAGGACGGGGCGAGACGACGCGGACGCGTGTTTCGGGTGGGGGGGCTGCTGGTGAAGCGAGCGGCCTCTTCGCCCCTTCCCCTTCGGCGGAGCAGCCGGGTCTTGCAGCCGCCGACCGTGCGCTCCTATGTCCCTCCTTCGTCCCTGTCTCCTTCTTCCCGGCCGCGACTGCCGGGGTGCGCCGGAGGGTCTGTGCGTGTGTGAAGGGGTGTTGTGTGTGTGTATGTGTGCGTGCGCGCGCTGACTGGGGTGAACTCAGTGGGGTTTCTCCTCCCTGACGGTGGTGGGGATGGAGCTGAGCTGCCCTTTAAAAAGGAGAGAAGGGAAAGAAAGGGGAGGGAGAAAAAAAAAAGGCAAGCGCTTTCTCGCTTTGAGCTGGTTTCCCTGCGGCAAGCTTCCAGCAGGAGAGCGAGCCAAGGCAAACAGGCGGGCAGACCTGGCTGAGAAAGGGCAGAAATGCCGGCTCGGAAGTAACAGCGGGACCCCCTTCGCCTCCCCGAGCTTCTGACAGGTGTCTGACGCCTTCCCCAGGCCGGTGGCGTGTTCTCCGAACTCTAGCGAAAGTCAGACGGGGACTTCTTGCAGCGTCTTTGATTTTGGCACATTGTCTTTTCATTGTGGTTTAACTAGGCAAAAAGAGCCCCGAGCGAAACACCTAAGCATATTCTGTACGATTGCTGAGAACGGCATTAAAGCATTTCCAAGGTGCAGGCTCCCGGTCTACTTAAAGCTGTGGCTATTTGGCAGTGTTTGCAAAGGCAGCAGATAAATGTAATGTATTGCAGAAGTAGGTGAAACGGATCTACTTTATCTGACACGAGGATTTACTTTTCGAGCAAGTTGCTGCACCGGAGGAGGGTATACCGGAAGGCGGTTGAAGTGTATCAGGTTAGATGAGGTCTGAGAGGATGAATAAAAAAGAGTAAGATAGGTATGAAATAATAGTTTAGTGAGGAGCCCATAATTATGTTTTGAGACCAAACTTGAGGCAAGAAATGCATCCTAGTAGTGCATGTCTAAGAATAAATGTAGGTACACGCTTCATTTTCTAATGAAGGGCTCAACTTGGTCATTTTCCAGTAATTAGTTTTTACAAATATGGTGATGCTGTTATTAAGATGGTAAAAAATAAATAAATTTTGCATCACAGCCACTCTTTTTTATTTGATTACTTCTTCAGAAAAATGTAACATTTAGAAAACAGTGTGAAGAAGATACAGTATCCTTAGGAGAATTTGTAAGTCTGTCAGTTCAGTCTAAAGTGTCTTGAGGTGCTAGAAGTTCAGATGCTTCAGAAATACTTGGTTTTGATTCTGATTTTGATAGTGTACTTTACAGGTAGTAGCTTGTATGACTTTGTAAGCTTTACCAATGATGTCACATACCGGTATGATGGAGTTGATTCATGCCCTAAAACTTGTGACAGCTGGGGCCATGGCCTGGCTTTCTTAATTTGTGAAGGGGGTACTGTTCTTCTCTATGGGCTTCCTTGGCACTCCTAAATAAATGAAGGCAGGTTTAGGATTCTTGGAATTTGAATGGATGTGGTTAAGTCTGTCAAGAAAATGGACTAGTTTATACTGATAACCATTTCCTTCAACTGATGCAGTCTAATACTTAAGACTTATCCCAGCAACACTTCTGTAGCTTTCAAAAAGTGCATTCAATTCGAACATGGGTTGTTTTTGTTGTGTTCTTTTTTTTTTTTTTTCTGTTTTCTGACACTGATTTATCTTCCCAGGATTTCTGCTGCTTGAGTATAGTCTATGAGTGGTACATTTAAGCTCTCTAATAAGTCTTGGTTTGGTGGTTTGGGGTTTTGTTGGGTTTGATTTTTTTTTTTTTTAATTTGCTTGTGGGTGAGGTTTTGTTTTTTTTTGGGGGGATGTGCGGTTTAATCTGTTATGGACTCCTTAGAATTTTTTCATGATCTACATTTGTGGATCACACTTTGGAAACTGTTTTAAACTGTTTTCTTGGAGTCTTCCTTTTGTTGAGTGCAATGCCTGTTGATACTCTGGGTAAAAGAACAGTGGAGTTTTAAAGCAAGACAAAGTCAAAGTGACTTGTGAGATCCACTGATCTTAAACTACAATCCAAGTGCCAATCTGCAAGGGGCAGTAACTGAGCATAGGAAAAGATGGACCAGCTTGGACAGTGGCCCTTTAGGCCAAGGTAGGAGCTCAAAATGAAGGAGGGGAGGGTGCTTCAGGCTCTGTCCTTCAGTGCCTTAGCCTTCTGCCAGATTGTGTCAATTTAAGCATAGTAAGACAGAGTTTAAAATGGAAAAGCTGGAAGTAAGGAAATAACTAGGAATATCCTTTACATCTCACAAATGTGGGCATACATGTTTCACTACAGCTGCAGGAAGGAAGCTGTGGAGAGGAATTGGTTGTCATTCTTGCTCCTGTGCTATTTCCACACTGTTTAGTGGAAGGTAGTAAGGCACAGTTTAGTATATAATCCAGAGAAGTTGTTAGCAGAGTAATGAAAGAAGTGACAGAAGAATAGATCAGAATATTGCAAAATGAAGTGAAAAATGAAGGTGGAGGACACTCTTTTCCTATTACCTTGCATGTACATGAGGAGACACTGAGGAGAGATGGAGCTGATACATGAAAGAGTATGCTGGCTTCATGCTTCTATGGAGAAGGAGCAGCAAGCAGTTCTTTATGGAGATGTCATGAGTAGGAAGAAGATTGATGCTGGAGTATTCCAGATTGACATGTTTGCCTCTAGTCCCCAATCTGAGTTAAAGAGTTTGAGGGTGAAATTATAACATAAACAGCTTTGCCATTTGTCTAACAGCAAAAAGCAAAACTGAAATCCTCTGTGTAGACAAACTGTAAATCAGACTCGCAGGGAACAGTGATATTGCTGTATGCTCTCTGTGTGCTAGAGAAATAGAACTTGTGGGAAGTATCTGGTATCTGAATGAATATGAGGGCAGAGAAAAGTGCATGTGGACCAGCCAAAACCCATCAGTTTCAGACTAAACACTGATATGTGACTTTTCTCTCCTTTTTTTTTCTTTCTGTCTAGCTGTGTCCTCAGTACCCATGTATTGCTGAGGAATGAATAAGACTGAGGAGATTGTAAAATGGTTTTTTTGGTGTTTTTTTTTGTTTTTTTTTTTTTACTTAGGAAATCTGTGAACCCATAGCAAAAGAATGACATCGCAGGGGAAAAAAAATCTGCATTCAGTCCCAGAGCCTCTTGTCATTTAGGAGGGGCAAAAATAATGTAACGTTTCTTTTGCAAATACATATGATTTTTCAGGCTCTTTGTAGGCTCACCCTTTCCTAGTGTAATTATCATGTTCTATATTGTCACATGGATTGAGGACAACTTTCAGTTTATATTTGGGGGTGTGTGTTTTTTGTTGTGGGTTTTGTTTTTCTTTTGGGGCTTTGTTTTTATTTTTTAGTTTTTTTGGGGGCATCAGGACACAACAGTGTTTTGGGTTTCAGGTTGAAGGAAGCTGTAGTAATCCCATAAACCCCATGGTAAAATGCTTTGAAGACAGATGTCTAACATCAGCATTTTTTTTTTACCTGAGAGCTGTTTTGTGGTTGTTCCTGTATTTATATTAATATATATGTTTTGAAAGTCTTAATTTTGTACAACAGAAATTTACTTTTCTTAAAAATCACTTTTTATTTGGCCAGCTGACTGCAAGCCTGTTGGGACTGTGTTTGTAGTTCTGTTACCTACCCACCTACTCACAAGATTGGTGCATTTAGAACAAAGTTGATATTTATTCTAGGTTCAATCCCTAACTGTAACTTTTGAAGTAATGTCTTAGTGCTGGATCTGTGAAAAAATGCTATTTAAACATTAAGATCTGATATAAGATAGGTCAGTGAAAATGCAAATTTATTTTTTATTTTCTAAAGCTTGACATATTCTCTGCTAATATCCTAGAAACTGAGATAGTGTAAATGATCGGTAAAATAATCACGGAGTTGAAGGGAGGTGTCATTAGAACAGTGTACTGGGATGCTGTAGTTCTGGTTCCAGTTTTGTCATTCTGTCTTAGACAAGTATCTTTTCCTTTTGGCTTTTTACCAGTATCTAAAATGTCAATCCAGGATATTTCATGTGAAGTATCAAAAGTAGACTAATGCTGTAAGGTGATGTGGAAGGTGATGCTTATGTCTCAAATAATATAAAATAATCTCTTCACGTATGCTGTTTGTTTGTCATATCCTGCTGTCGGAACTAATAGATAGCATGCTACCCGTTATTTTAATGTTAGTGTTTTAACCCTGACTTAAATCAAAGTGTGATCCAGAAAGAATGACCTCAATAGAACTAAAACCACTCTAGCTGCTGAAGTAGCACATCAAAATTATGAACAATGTGAGGAAAACAGCAAGAATAAAAATTGACCATGCTATCTTGCTGTGGTTTTGAAACTTAAGTATGGAAGAGCTGATTGGGTTTGTACTGTCTTGCTCTCATGAATGATAAATATTAACCATGTGCTTGGATTGAAATGTCTCATACTTGTCTGCAGAATCTTTGGGCTAAATTAAATATAAGAAAAAATGGTAATGCAATGGACAGAAAGTTAAGACTCCATGTTCTCTGTGGCCTTCTGTGTAATGCTGAAATGGTTGCTATTCCCCTCTGCATCTTTTTCTCCCTCACTGGTGTCCAGTTATATTGCATGTGTCACACAGACTGAGGTACCCTTACCTGCAGAGTTTTATTGAAGGACTGTGTGCTTCAGTTCAGGGCCTTGGATTGTAAACTCTTGAAGCAACTTGCTATGTATTTGTATAGTGCCTAATGTGACGAAGTTCCTCCAAAGCTTGCAGAAGTCTGTAGGCATTGTTATATTCAAAACTTTCAGTTGTGATTTTTGTGATTGATTGACGGTATTGCAGTATGGGTTACTTTGAGTCATTTGGATACATTTGTGCATGTTCAAATTGCAGCTGTTTGCAGTAAAGCTTGGGCAGTTGCTGTGTGGCACTTATTTCAAAAACCGCCCGATTTTGCACTGATTAAAGCCATGCATGTTATGATTCCATGGTGTAATTTACTAAGTTTGTAAGTATAAAGAATCTTTCAAACTGTAAATTTGGTACATCACCTGGGAGTTCATCAGTGACTGGTGGATGCTGTGGCTCAGCAGTAAAAGTTGTGTGACTGAAGCACAGGCTACAACCAGTTTGGTTTGTTCCTATGTTTGTGGGTTTGGCGCGAAGAAAAGTCAGTAAAGATCTGCTTTTTTCTCTTGCTAGCAGCTGCTGTCCAGTGTGGTGCCTCTGACTTTGTCAGTCTACAGAATGAACTTATCAGAGTGTAACACAAACTGCGAGAAGGAGTCTTTTTTTACCCATAAAATACAGCATTTGAAGTACATCTGCACTCTTCATGGAAATAAGTGGGGGTACTCGGAACTAAACTGAGTAATACCTTGATCAGCCTGCTCTGAATGGACCCACTCTGACCTCTGCGATCACTTCCAGCCTGTGTTATCTCGTAGTTAACAAAAGGCGAGCACACTGCATGCTCTATAATAAACAGAAGCAGCTACCTGTGGTAGTTGCCAAATTTGTGACTATTTGAGTTTAAACTACAGTTATCTTAAAAAATCATTTATGTTTTTTTCTAAAAGTTTGTGTTAGTATTCCAGCATTTTTAATTAGTAATACCCAGATAAGGGGATGCAGAATTTCTTCTTGCATGGGGAATATATTGGCACATTGCTGGAATGGCCTTTATTTTGTGATTGACTTGTTTGGCGTTAGTAATGGAGGTTGTTAATTGGGAAATAGGAACATAGTTCAGCTTAGTTTGCTCACTGCCACCCACCTTTCTTATATGGAGGAATTGTTAACAAACAGCCCAGGTACGGAGGCAGTAATTCTTGCCACCAACTTCCCTTTTTCTGTTTCGTAAAGCTTGTAAACTGAATATGTAGATGCCTAATTTAGGAAACCAAAGAAACTAATGACGGTGAGAGTTAAAGTTATCTTTCTAGTCATAAATACAGCAAGGAATAATCCTGTGTCAGATATGGGTTTGTTAGGGGCAGTTGGTAAAATTTTAACAAGTGATGCAGGAATGTTGGCTATTTCTGTTTTCTGAACTGTCGATGTGGAATAATTAGTGATTTATTGGCTGTAGCAAGAAGGATGCGATGCATCATCTGCACTGAACACTTTAAATCTGCTTCAAAAATTTTCTGATAAATTGGCTTGGATAACTTGTATTCTGGAATATAAAAAAGGCTAAAACAGGATTGTGTGCACTTGCATGCTCCCTTTCTTTATAAAAGCCTTGGATGTGATGGGAAAATAGCAGAGAGGTGAAGGATTGCAATGTAATTCCACCGTCTGAAAAGGAGAGCCCTCCCCCCCTGCCCCATTTGAGATTTTCCTGCTACACTTACCAGATCTGTTTTCTCACGAGTACTGTCATAAAGGGATTTTCATACCTCTCCTCCTACTGCCTGGCATGCATAGCAGTATAGAGCCATTTGAGAACAAACGGAGTTTTACTGTAGTTACTGAGCTGCCTTTAGGAATACCTGAATAAAATTTAATGGAAGGAGGTGTACAGGAAGTGAAACTATGTACCTAACAGCTCTCTCTGTGTGCTGTAGAGAGCTACAAAATGTTATTCAATAGAACTGCTTAACTGATTAATACAACATGCTTGTGCTTTAAAAATGATTTAATCAGTGCATCCATTAACAATTCTTCATAAAGCAATCTATATTAACAGTGATGTTTTAAGACATATTTGAGAGTTTTTTCAGCTCAACATCTTGATCTATGTTGGAACTGTAACAAATTGCGTATAATAGAAAGTACACAGACTTTTAAAAGTTAAACTTAAAAAAAATCCTGAAGAGCCCTTGGTTATTGGTTTTTTTTAAAGTTATTTAAATTGGGAGTAGAGCTAATAGTGGTGTTAAACAGATTAAATCACCATTTGAG
This sequence comes from Myiopsitta monachus, assembly GCA_017639245.1. NCBI lineage: Eukaryota > Metazoa > Chordata > Aves > Psittaciformes > Psittacidae > Myiopsitta > Myiopsitta monachus. The sequence goes on from CM029927.1 coordinate 39,198,729, forward strand.
GGAATGATGGTAGAAGAGGAGACAAAGTTGTAGACAAGCATGGTACTGACTTAAACTCCTGTTTTCATTAAACCTCGTATACACCCACTTTTTATCAGTTTGACTTTCTAGATCCATAGATCTGAAATAGAATGGGGTCCTTGTAGAGGAGGGTAGTAGTGAAGAAAAAAAAATGACTGAGTAAAGGTCTCAGAGGAGGTTTTTAAAGAGGGAATTCTAGCATTTGAAAACGGAAAACTTTGTTTCCTTACAGGCATTCTCTGTTGGAAACATCTCAAGGTGGTTTCCTCAGTATGAAATTGGATGGCTTCAGCATAGTTTGATGTAACTAGTTTAGGAAATGTGTTTTGTAGTGGATAAGCTGCAGACTTAAAACGTTTGGCTCAGATTGAAGTTGATGGAAGGTACTGGTATGGAGATAAAGAAATAAGCTATTTTTCATGACATCTGCTTCCAGTAAGGGATTTTTGAGTCCCCCATTTGAGATGTTGATATAATACATAAGTGAATTTAAAAACTGGTTATCTGAAGCTTGTAAATAAATCTGAAATTATCTAGCAATATAGAAAAAGTCTCAGTGAGTCAGTGATTTACACCAGAATTCTGTACAAATATTTGCCAATGGAGTTGATAGGTAATGTTAGGAGCTATTGAGGCAACTAGGTAAACTGCAGTGTGTTTGGGTTTGGCTTATTCCCAGCAGTGATTCGTGCTCTACCTTGGAGGCTGGTTACAAGGAGTTCCTCCTGGCTCTATTTTGGGATCCTGTCCTGCTTAATATCTTTGTCACCGATCTGGAGTTGGAGTATACCAAATCTGGAGAGCAGACAGTATGCTCAAGGGCAGGGCTGTATTTCAGAGAGATCTAAGCAGGACGGAGGAATGACCTGGCAGGATGTTCATGAAATCCAAAAAGGATAAATGGAAAGTACATCATGTGGGACAGAATAACCACTTGTGGGGGATACAAGCTGGAAATGCTGTACCTGTGTCAGCAATGTACCCGTGCTGTGTACAGGAGTGTAGCCACTAGACGAAACGAAGTGGTGATTCCTGTTTACTCAGCACTTAAAGAGACCACTCTTAAACCACTGCATCCAGTTTTGCTCTCCACCATCCCACTAGAAGGCTGCAAATACGGTCTGTGGGCACGTGACCTATGAAGAGAGGATGAGGGATCCAAAGCTGTGTGGAGATGAGCCTTTGAAGGTGCCTTGTGGCAGCTTGCCAGTATTGCAGTAGACATTAGGAAGAAAATGGACTCCTCGCAGATGCATAGAAGGAGCCTGAGAGACAGCTGGTCAAAGTAAAACAGGGAAAGTTTGTTTTGTACCAGGGAGATGCTGGTCTGCAATGATCTGAGTAAGAAAGGCACTCAGACAATGTAAAATATCATTGAAAGTGCAGTTCATCAGAGCTGACGCTGTAAGGAGAAAATAGTATCGATAATCTTGCATCTGTTTTGATGCTGGGAATCCTGAGCTGTGTGGCATCAAACAGGCCTCCAGTCTGGTGCAATGTGCAGACCCTGTCCATGGAAAGGGTTACCCCATGTTGGTCCTTTGAGCTCTTGGATTTCCTTACAAGAAAACAACTCTATTAATAATTTCTACTGTCAAGCAGAAAGCATGCTCACATGAGAACTTCTAGCTGCGCTTCTAGATAAAGGCAGGGCCACCCAGGTGGCATAATTGCCCGTACCAAGTGGGAGCTGCCTGCAGGCTCCTCTGTTACAGTGAGCTGGCTGAGCTCATCCTGCAGCTAGGGGGTATGTGGCGGCACAGCACGGTCCTGAAAGCCAGCCCGTACATGCAGCACAGGCCTACTCAAGTTTCCTCTTGTGTGAATCACTGACTCCTTGATGTATTACCATCTTCCAGTCAGGATCTCTGCAGTGTTCTGGCTTGACACAGAGAGACTGTATTTCACCATGAGGACACTCACACATTGAAACTGATTTCCTAGAGAAGTTGTGGAATCTCTGACCTTGGAGGTTTTCAAGACCCAGCTAACAGAAGCCTAAGCAACATTGTCCAAATTCAGTATTCACTGTACTTCAGCACAAGGTTGAGCTAGATGACATCTTAAGTTTCATTGCACTCTGAATTGCTCCATCTCTGTGTTTCGGGTCTCTTCATTGCAACTGATGGGAATATCCATAAGGCAGGAGAATTCTGGGTTTCCGCATAATTCCATGGTGAAATTAGTGCTATGGCAGTAGTAATGCAGATATAATTTAGATAGAAATGGAGTTGGAATTGGATCCAGGAAATTCAACATGTTGCTGCATCACTAAAGAAACATGATTGTAGAATAATAAAAAGACCCTGTTGGCCATTCTTTGTTTCTATAGTCATGTATCCTATAGGCTTTATTTGTCCCCTAGTTTTCATTCTTTCTCTTGAAAAATTTGTTTAAACAGGTAATATTTGTATCCCATATTTCACACAAAACATAATATAGCCATTAGTTTCCAACTTTGCTGGCTGCTGGTAATATGACAATAAATCGGATTGTGGTTGACATGTTAATATACAAGATGTATTAAAGTAATACTAAGCAATCTGTGCGACTGGTGTAGCTGAGGAAATATTGAGAGATCTGGATACTGAATGTTGCCAAGTTTGGCTATTCCTTTCTTGCAGCAGGGGGGCATGGAGTACTTGGTCCTTACTGCAAACCATTTCCATCTTGTATGTATGGTTTGGTGTTTTGAATCTCTGTGTATTCCAGTCTGTGAAGCCAGTGATGGGCAGTCTTGAGGTACCAGAAATGACCATTTTCTAGAGACAAGCTTTGCCCCCAGCCATCCTGCTACTTAATTCAGTGATAGCAGGGAGACTCCTTTTGCCCTCTAAATTGTTTCTCCTAAATATTAAAAGGAAGGTGTGCATGGGGAACTTTTGTGTTATGATATATCTGCTTTTATATTATTGTATACTTTCATGTAGCTTAACTAGATCATGAGCTGCCCAAATAGCTTTGACTACACTGTATCTTCCAAAATAATTAAAAGATGATTAAATGCCGTGTTTGGAGGGAAACCTGATTATGTCTGATGCTGAAGGAGAGATGGTTGTCATTGTCTGAATGTCATTATCTGATGGGGAGAAGACTGAAACAAACTTCCTGATCATCAGGGAAAATTTCATCAGAGTTCCAATACTTGATGAATCCCATGAATTCTTGTTTTGATTAAATTGAATAAAAAATATTTATTTACCATTATTAAATTGTGCTTTAAAAGTACCTGTATTGGGAAAAAAAAAAAAAAAAGACCTTCTAATGCTGAAGGGCCATTTAATCTATCAAAGGTGAGCATATTTAGGTTGAGACTTGGTGCTAGTCATGTCAAAGTAGAAATGAGAGATATTTTTTTGAGTGAAGGTAATTGATTACTACCTTAGTTGAGCGGCAACTTAGTGTGGTTGCAATCTTTGAAGTAGAATTAGATGTCTCTCCAAAGCATATTCTGTAAATAAGCCCAGGGTGTTGGAATTATTGGGTGAAATTGGAATCTGTGTTGTGCAGGGTTTCAACCTAGGTCATCGTAGTAGCCTCTGAAAGTCTGAACAGGAGAGGTTTATTTGCTTGAGGGGTAACTGCTTCCAAGGTATTTTGGGTAGCTGAACTGAATTTCTGCAGTTAAACATACTGAAGGATTTCATTTCCATAATGATGCAGAGAAAACTCCAGGAACAAACTCACCAACAAAGTTTTCTAGTTGACAAGCAGGTATTCTTTATTGTGGCACCGGAAGACAGCTCCTCCTAATGTGCCTGTCTGTATTGCCACACAGGCCATCCTTATATAGTCATTTGGGCATACATACATACAAAAATGTGGTGGTGGTCTTTGAGGGTCGTTTACTTCTTCCAACAGTCTTCATAACTGCTGGAAGTCTTTGAAGCACCAGCTTAATTAACATTACAGACATAGCAATCATCCTGTCCTACTTCTCAGTTAGTTTAACTGCTAGTCCAGGATACTCCCCAGTAGATGTTTACACCAATTTAATGGGTTCATTGACATAGCAATCATCCTGTCCCTCCACCCATCAGGCTAGTTTAACTGTGCCCATCCTGGACATCTGCTAGTCCCAGACACTCACCATCCCCAGGTCCTGTTTTTCTGTTGTTTTTCCCACATTTTTTGTACTAAGGTCCTAAGGGCACAAACCTATGTCAACTACCTTCAAGTACCAGTTATTTTCCATTACAAAGCCACCAAACCCAGCCTTACCCAGAACTGATTACATTTGGTGCCTCTTTGTCTCAATAGCCTAGTAGCACCTTTAATTTATTATTAGTGTTTTCAAATTTCCCCCCCAAAACTGGAATTCCTTGTTTTGTTTCATTCTTCTTGCTGTATATTTCATCTTCTTTCAAAACTTCCTGCAGCCTTTGTTCTCCACCCATTTGTTTTCTGGCTTTATCAGACATCACAGCAAGTTTTTTTCTTCATGGTTCCCACATGGCAAATCAACAGACTGCTTTGCTAAACAACCAGTAAGTAGCATTACTGCTACATCATTAACATTAGGGCTTTATCATTTGGCTGTTTTACTTTTTGTTGACCTTCAGTTGTATTTATTGACTTTGTATAGTAGCTGATGAAGCATTATCTTGCTGCTCTTTTACTTGTCCTCCAGGCTTAATAGCTGTTTCCAATGGGCACTTAAGTAACAGTTGGTACATGAGCATAGAGGGGGTGGAGAAACTGTGCTCCTTCCTCCCAATGATTCTTCTCTACAGTTGAAATTTAGTCCTAACCCAGCTGCAGGTGTTATGCAGCAAAATCTAAATTAGTGTGTTGTCCAGGTTTCCTTGTTGTTCTAGAAATTTATGCAGCTCCACCCTGATAAGTGACTAGGAGAAGGGGGAATGGAAGGAAGGGACCTTGAGAGCAGGGAGGAGAGCAGAACTCTGACACTCAGTAGGCCACTGTTTCTGTGTCACATCATTGATGAAGATTAGTGATACAGAGAATCCTCTGTAGCAAGGATTGAAGGAGTAAGGATTGAAAACTGATCAGTGTCCACAAAGCGTAAGCTGTAGTTCTTATTTGGTTGTATTCATGTTGCCAGCAAGACAGTTTTGGTATTGGAAGGTATCTGTCTGGTGCTTTTGTCTTCCTGTTCTGTGGGGTTTTTTGGAAACTCTGAAATCCTGTCCTCCTTCCTCTTTTCTCAATGTAGAGAACAGTTCTTGCTCTCTGTGTAGGTTTATTAAGGTCATTAATCAGCCTGGACCTACGTTTATTAAGTAGGTCTTTGCACTGCGTAGGCACAATCCATTTTTTTGAGTAAGTGGGTTTTGTGGACCTGTTCAATGGCTCATTTCAGAAGAGTGCAAGTTCGGAAGACTGACATTAATGGTAATGGTTACAATTATTGTCAGCTAATGCGTTGTTCTCCTAAGGCTTCAGAATCTATGAACTGACTGTAATTTCCTGTAAACTACATATTAAATGTTTCTGTATGCTGAAAAGGTTAGAATTCCAGTAAGACCATGGTATATGTGCGCACATCAAATTGCAGTGCTACATAAGCAGTAAAACTTATTGCCACAATTAGAATTTCTAACCTAAAATTTGAAAACTGAAGTGTGATGAAGGTTTAGGAATAGTTTGGAGGGGCTGCTGCTTTGCAGTAGTAGTAGTAGTAGTCTCTCATTGCAGAACAGCTTTTCCTGTTTAAGGCTAGTTCCGATTAATTTTATGTCTGTACAAGCTCAGTAACAACAAACTTAGGGGTATAACCTAACTTCGCTTATTGAAAATTTGAAATATTTAAAATTGCCCTCATAAGAAAGAATAAAAAGCCATAAAAAGTGTGGCCCAAAGCCAGAAAGAAGGATGCTATTTGCAGATGTTGGGCTTCTCTTTAACTTCCTTTCACGTTTTTCCCTCTCCTTAAATGATTTATGGGAAATTTCCATGAGTGTCAGAAATATTGTCCCCTTTGGCCAAGTTCTCCAGATGACAGAATTATTTCTCTTTGCTCTTTTTTAAATTTTCTATTTTCATTTTTATTTAAAATTAAGTGTCCTTTTTCATACTCCCTATGAAATGTTTGTGAAAAACTTGAATTGGGTATTATTTTCTGAGAAGCATTTTGGAGCTATCAATTAAATGTCTTTGGAGGGACAAATGAAATTATTAAAATGTTTTAAAGCACCAACTTCAAAGCAAATACTTTTAATAGGTATTTTAAACCATTTAGCAGCTTTTAAAGTAGTTCTTGTTTATATTTTATTATTTTATTTCATTGTAATTTATTTAAAGTTTTGAAGTTTGATACTGATACTGTCTGAAATATACCATTTTGGTCAATGGCAGATAATCTTTTAAACTCTTGTTATTCTTTTTTTTTTTTAATAATTGCTCTAGCTGAAGTGGATGAAAATTCAAATATCGGTAAGGCTGGAAATACAGGCAGAGTACGGAATGAGCCTCTGAGAATCATAGTATTTGAATAATGTTTGAGTCTGTTATCTGTCCATCTGAAATCATCAAAAGTAGTTTTCTTAGGAAAATGAACAAAAGCAGAATACTAGGTGTAGTATGTATTACTTTCACTGAGTGTTTTTTTGTTTCTAGGTATGTTTCTATAGTTCTGTTGCAGAGATGTATCTTTTACACAACACATACAATCAGTATAAACCCCATAAAAGAAACCTTCAGGTAGCTGCACCATCTTCTGGAGCATGACACAAATGCTGTGAGCCAGATATGTGAACTGTGTCTTCAGGATGGAGACCCACTTTTTTTCTTTCTCAGACTCAGTGGTAGCTTCATTGTCTGTCTAGGGCCTGTGTTTGAATCAGAATCGAGCTGTTACTTTCTGATTTGCAGCTGCCTTTAAAGACTGAATTGATAATTGAATTCCTAAAAATCTGCATCCGACTTAACTAAGAGGAAGAGAGATGAGTGGATGAACACAGTGTGACAGCTCTCCTTGCTAGGGAAGGGCCTTGCTGTCTAAAGGAGCTTGTCTTGTATGTAAAGTTAGAAATGACACAAGTAAGTTAGCAGAAGATTATATGCAGACTTAGTTGGGTAAGTGTATACGCTAAAATTTATGCTGTTGTGTGCAGTAAAATACAAATAATTTGACCTTTCCCCCACCACCACTATGGAATAGAGAGTGGTGTGCTCAGGTACTGTAATTCAAGTGATCTACTGTCTCTGTTTAGCTTTTCTTAACTTGACTGTAGGTTGGAGCCGATGAACTAACTTGGGTATATGTTGTGCAAAGTCATAAAAATATTTTTTTCACCATCAGTAGTACAAAATGAGATTTTTAATGAGAAGTCTGTCTTTTTGTTATTTAATTTAATACATTGCTTTTTGCTTCATGTGGTGATTAAAGTGCATCTGGGAATGTTTTTATTTCATCTCTCTAATATGTAAACATAAAATAAAAATTGCCAAGCTGGCTTTTTGAGAAATAGTAATTAGGGTTTTTTATAAAGAAAAAGAATGAATATGTTTCTATGTAAAAAGGCTTCAAAGTGAGTTATTTTTGCATGTGATATTTACTACTTGGTGTGTATTTACTGTCTTGCCTGCGGTGGTTTTTCCTGTGGTCTTTTGGAAAAATTATCGATTTCGTTACGGACTACTGGAAAAGAAACAAGGGATTGGCTACGTAAGTACAAGAGGATTTGGCTGGAAAGGAAGCTGCTGGCTGGTGATCCTCAGAGCATCTTGCCTGAGATTCACTGGCTCATAAGAGAAAGATCTTTTACATTACCGGATACTTGCTGGGATGTAGGCAGAAATTCAGGCTGGTAGCTACACTGTCTTTTCCAACTCAGAGAATAGGGCTTTCTTTAAACAGCATTTATGGTCTTGAACACTGAACTGGGACATAGAATCATATAATGGTTTGGGTTGGAAAGGACCTTAAGATCATCTAGTTCCAACCTCCCTGCCACAGGCAGGGACACCTTCTGCTAGACCAGGTTGCTCAAGGCCCCGTCCAGCCTGGCTGTGAGCACTGTGAGATGGGGCACCCATGACTTCTCTGGGCATCCTGTTCCAGTGCCTCGCCACCCTCGCAGTAAAAAACTTCTTCCTTATATCTAACCTAAATCTCATCATAAATCAACCCATTGCCCCTTTTCCTATCACTACAGTCCCTAATGAAGAGTCCCTCCCCAGCATCCTTATAGTCCCCCTTCAGATACTGGAAGGCTGCTATGAGGTCTCCATGCAGCTTCTCTTCTCCAGGCTGAACAGCCCCAACTTTCTCATCCTATCTTCATATGGGAGGTGCTCTAGTCCCCCAGTCATCCTCGTGGTCCTCCTCTGGACTTGTTCCAACAGTTCCATGTCCTTTTTATGTTGAGGACACCAGAGCTCCAAGTGAGGACTCATGAGAGCAGAGTAGAGGGGCAGGATTACCTCCTTTGACCTGCTGGTCACACTCCTTTTGATGCAGCCCAGGATACGGTTGGCTTTCTGGGCTGCGAGTGCGCACTGCCTGCTCATGTTTTTGGAGGCTCACCAGACTTCTGTGTTGTTGAAGCTGATAAAAATGGTTGCTTGCATTACAGCATAATACTGTTTATCTGCGTGGTATTTATTTTTTTTTTACAGTGTAATTTTTCTTTCATAATAATGTTGTATTGTCGTTCTGTATCTACCTGCCTGTATTTCACATGCTTCTCAGTTTTCTACTGTTTGGGAAGATTGAAATTATGTGATTTTTGAATATGCAGTTAATTCCTAGTCAAAGCTTTAAAACCAACTCATCCATTTTCAGTTGTGCTGTTTAACTGGTAGTGATAAAAATGCTGTAGTTGCAATTACATGGAAGTGTATGACATTTAACACATTGTAGTTGGCTGATGTTGTAGTTACCTTGAAGTCTGCTTAGTCATTAAGACAGGGTTAGAAACTGGACTTGTACAAAACTAAATGTAAATCAGGAGAGGTGTAAATAATCTGGCCCTATATTAGTAAATTGGGACACTCTTTCTAGAATTTGGAGATAATGCATAAACTAGATGATACTGGATTGTGTAAGTACAGCTTATAAGAAAGTTAGAAAACTGTTTTGGACAAGCGTTAAGGGAGAAAACAGTTCTTAAAAGCATGTGAGAGGGTATATAATGATGATTAACATAAAATAAGCGAGCACTGTGTTATGGAGTAGCTGTTTCAGAACTATGTAATATTTCAGAATAGTGTTCTTATACGCATATGTGCCAGAGTTTCCATTCCTTTTGAAATGAAGAAATTGGCAGTGGCTAAATGAAAGAAATTTGCAAAGCCACCTTAAAAATCTGCTCTCAGTCAGAGTAGGCCTCATAACCTGTGAACCATGGAGAATTTTTCTGTCCTTGCACATCAAGAGTCTTGGCATATTCAGTGGTCTCACATTACATGCAGATTTATTGTTATGTGTAATTTGGGCACATCTGAAGATTGGTGTTGGCTAAAGTGATTTGATATTAAATTCCAACTTACTTTGAACATGTGTAGGATTTAAAAATTTTCTTCTTGTTACTTGATGCTTTTATAAGTCTATACTTTTCTTATTTTAAGCTCAAATATAAAGGGCTTGGACTAAAGACAATTAAAATAGGTATGTATTTGAGCAAAATTTAGCTGCTAGCTATATATAAGTATGTGAGAAAAGGCTTTTTAAACTTTGAGGAATTTAAGTGTTGCTTTTATTTTTATTACTTCAGGTGTTTACCATCAAGCACTGTGATGTTAGAAAAGGCAGCGGAAAGCATTTAGAAATCTATTGGCAATAATGACTAGATAGTGTTTGTACTGTTTCAGAAAGCTGTGGCTTGGGGCGTAGGGGTTATGGCTGTAGTGGCGGTTTTGGTTTTGTCATTTTTTGAAGAGTTTGGGAAAGCTTAGAAAATGTTCTCTGCAGGAAGAGTGTATTGGAGCAAGTGGAAAGACCTACATTGATGGTCTTTCTCTGATATCTTTTATGGGCTGACATAGAAAAGCTGACTTAAAGAAGGTGGATTTTAAAGGCTGTAGATTGAAAACAAACAGAAAATGAAACTTAGAGTATTTTTAGTGTGTTCTGCTGCTTATGTCACTTCTATTAATAGTAACCTACTAACTGAAAAGAGGAAAGGATACGTGAGCTAGAAGCTGGAAAAATTTGACCTTGAAATCACTAAATATCCTGGTAGTGAGAGTGACTGAAGTTGTCTCGGGTTCTTGTGAATCTGATAAATTTGCTTCCTGTGGGAGCTTGAAAAGATTGTCTTCTGCTGAGAGAGATCTGTGTATACCTCTAAGAAGAAAATACTCTGTTCTGCATAGATGAAAGGAGGGGGGAGGAGGCAAGGAGCCTTGTGATTCTTCTGGGCTTGAAATCTGTGGGTATGAGTCTCTTCATCCTTTTCCTTCTTTGGGCTGTGAACATGCTAGTACCATTTAAAGTTTGACTAATAACTATTATATTCAGTCTTCAGGGCTTCAACTGCTTGCAGGATCAGGAAGGAATTATTTTCCTAATGTGTAATTTGGCTTCTTGGCTGCTGCTTTGTGCAGTGCCAGATCATGCTGTGACAGCTGAAATGCTTCCTACCCTAAATGTTGTTGTGCCCCTGTCCTAGCATGTTGCCAGTCATGTGGCAGGGGTGTCTGAAGTGGCACAGTTGGCAGTTCTTAATTTGCTGCACTTTACTATTCCAGAGTATGAAGGTATTTGCTACAGTGTTAGATTGATAATGGGGCATGATGGTAGCAGCTCAGATGTTGGGACATTTTTCCAAGAGAAATTGTTAGGGACTTTGCAGAAACAGTCATCTTCCTCTGTAGCATGAGGAATGGTTCACCCAGTAAAGCATGCCCAAGTGATCTCATACTTAATTGCTTGCAGAATCTTTTGGCATTGGTAATAACCTATTCTGTATGGGTAACATATGTATTTTGTGTAAAAGGACAGTAAAGACTATTTTTGGACTTGTACTGAAGTTTGTGAACTTTCTTAGCTCAGGTGGTTCGAGTGCAAATGGTGAGCAACTGCTTCTAATTTTGGAATGGGTAAATACTAGGAAGCATTCTGCTCTATGGGCCTTGTGTACATCTCACTTTGAAGAAGCCTTTGTCCTTTCTGTGGTCCATATTGGCCAGTTTGAGAGCTGCTCTTACAGGGATTTGGTGATTCTTTATGACTTGTCAGTGGAGCTTTTTTAAGATGTAATTGACTTTGCCTCATTTGAATGAGCTGACTTGTTGCTTCATCCTGAAATGGAAGTCTGAAGTCAGTTGCAAAACCAAGCTTTTATCTCACAAAGGTGTATGTATTTACTTGCCATTTCCTTGCTTTGATGAAATAATCAATGAAGTAGGTTTGAAAGTTAATCTAAAGCAAAATAAAAAGGTATAACCACAGAAACTTCACCACAGTTTGAGTTGAGATGCAATTCCTGTGAAATGGCCAGCAGCCAAGCTTTGCAGTGCATCTGACTTCACCTGGCACTAACTGTGATCTGCTCTCTGAGAACATTTCTTGAATGATACAATGATGAACAGCACTTCTATTTAACAGTGTCATCCCCTCAAAATGTTCTGTAACATCTGTTGCTTTGTTCGTAAGCGGCAACAAAGATGAGTAACTGAAGAGTGTCTGAGAAAGCTTTTGGGGTTTACAGAAAGGCTGCTTGGGTAGAAAGCTTTGGCTAGTTACTGTGGGCTTCTGGTTGTGTCATGCTTGTGGAAGAATTGTTGCTGCTTTTTGCTCTTTGTACCTACAGTGTATCATAGTTAACGGGGGGGGGGGGGCACAAGAAAATACTGAGAATGTGTGATTTGATGAAAATACCATTTTATGTTTTGCTGGTTGTTGATAGATCATGAATATAAAAAGCTGTTTTCTAACGAAATATTTTTGTGCCTGGTATCACCATCAAGTGCTGTTCATTGTTTCCAAAGCAGAAAGCTAGAAAACAAAAGAATGTGAAAAAGCACAGCCTCGGAGGTGCCATGCCTTTTGACTGTTAGGAAGATGTGCTTGTATTGAAAAAAAATAAAATGTATTTTTAAAAAATTATGATTCTTAAATTAAAAATTGAGAATTTCCCTTCCATATCAGCTAATCTGTAATTTGGGATTTTTTTTTTTTTTTAATTTTTTGCACAGAGGCTAGGCAGGCTGGGCATGGCATTTCTATGAAAGCGTGGTTAACTGTCATACTTTGCTTTTTAAACTAACATGTCAAAACTTCGTTTTCTTACAACTAACCCTGCAGTTCACTTTACAGATTTTTTTTTGAGTGATTTTAAAGACAAAAATAGATAGCGACTTGAATGTCTTACGTATGTATTGCAGTTAAATTAACAAAAATCTGTTTGTTTGTTGTTCCTAGGATTAAACTTTAAACTGTTAGACCTGCTCCAGTAATACAAGTTTTAAGAGCCCAAATCTTCATAAGCTGCAGGACTTGATCTCAGTAACAGCTGTTTAAATGCTGAGTTTCTTTGTTTTGTTTTAATTTCTTTCCCAATGTTCTGTATAGTTCTTCAATATAAATGATTGGCCAGACCTCTGATTCTTGGACTAAGGATGGCTTTCGTTTGTTTTGAAAATCATTAACAACAATAAATACCCCCAAAAATATGTCTAAGATATTGCTGACATGACTGACTAGTTAGTGTTGCTCATGACACTTTTAATATTGCAGGGAAGGCATATTGTTTGTAATCTGAGCCCTCCATTCCCCTCTGTGGTGACTTGTGCACTTCCATGTGCCACTTTCTCAACCTGTGTCATTAAATGTTAGAATTCTGAGGTGTGGTAGCTTGGACGATAATTGTGTAATATCTTGTGGTTTGGAGTTTTTGTTTATTAGTTTGCCTTTTTTGCATACCAAAAGTGACTTCTGGAGATGACAGCAGCAGCTTTTGCTTTATGTTAACTTTTACTTTTGGTCATACGAAAGCAAGGTTGTGGAGTTCGTAGCTTTCCAGAGAAGGCATCAAAATATGGGGGGTTTCAGGAGTGCAGAATGGGATGTGCAAACAGTGATATGTTACATAGCAGATTAGGTTTTGGGTGCCAAGTCGAGGTGTCACTTAAGCAGCCAGTGAGGAAATGGTTGGATCAAATAACCCTAACCTTAAAAAATAGCGTGTCAAAAATAGCATTTCTCTGTGTGGTAAGTGCCTTTACTCCTGTCTACCAAGGGTGCTTTTTTCTTATTTTTGCTTTCTGAAAGTAATGTCACTTTCTTTTGAAACATTGTACGGACAAGTGGTGACAAGTTGGTGACCTTATAATAACTCTTCTTGTGAGAACACTGACCTTCAAAGTGAGAGATGAAGGTTTAAATCTTTTTCTGACTAGGATTCAAACTTCATCTTTCAGAAGCATGCACTAGGCTTCTGTGTGCTGGGAAATAACTAACTTCTTCCTGTTGAAGTTGTTCCTCTTTGTAGAAAGGGGTATGTTATTGCTCTCTCAACTTTAGCTGAATGGTAAAGGCAGTCATGGGAAAAGGTGGTATATATAGGGTGGTGTTTTGGTTTTGTTTGGTTTTTTTTTTTGAGATAACTTTCTAGTTTGAAGTTGCTACTGTATTTTATCCTAAATACCTGCGCCTTTTTTGTGTGTGTATATGTGAATAGTGTTTTGGGGAGTAAAAACTAAATCTCTTTGAACTTTTCTTTCCTCTTTAACTCCTGCTTATTCTTGTGAATATTATTACATTTTACAGGAAGGGCAATGCCTTTATTTCTTTGTCTCTAAAAGAAAGTAGCATTCCCTACATTTTGAGAGGAATTGAAGAGCAATTGCCTGACCAAGCATTTAGAGGAAGTGAGCGGAGGAGGAATGCTTTATTTGAGGATCTTATAGGAGACTGAGGCACGAACTTTTCAGCTGGGTTTAATCATACGGTGCAAACACTTCTAAATGGTTTCAAATCTTGTTATGTTACTGTCAAGATAGAGAGCTATTGCCACACAGGGGTTTAGGGAACAGTGTGGACAAGGCTTTCCAGGCGTACAGATAAGGTTTTATGTGTATGAATGAAACTGAATTTCTTTTTGTAACCATCGGAATTCCTTGTGGGCTTGAATGTATTAAACTCAGTTGTTTAGGTATTCAGTATGGCATATTGGTTGAAGTACTGAGTTAGCTTGGTAGCACAGGCAGTCTTTTTAGGGAACCTAGATGAAGTTATTCACTTTGGAGTTAATAATTTTTATGCTAAAAGGCTGATTTGTGAAGTGTGGTACTCATGTTAATATGAACCTCTTGGAACTGGAGCCGAGAGGAAGATTAGTATCACAGATTTGTGTTTGGTATTTCGTTAGACTGTATTGTTATTTTGATTTGTCATAGCTCTGTCTGCAAAACGAGGTACAGCAGATTTTAGATGTTTAAGTTGCTCTTTCTAATCTAATGATGTTAACAAAATGTTCTTCTGTTAAGTTACTTAGTTTTTTTTTTTATTTTATTTGCAGCTTTCATCCAGTCGGATGGCATAATAGAAATGCTGCGTTTTGATGAAGGAGACCTATTGCAGGTATGTAGTCTTGAGTAAATCACCTGAACTAGCAATGTTTCCTCTTTTGGACAGCTGCTTTTTGAAACTTGTGGGTGAGTGGGCTTCTGAAAATAAGCAAGCATCAAAAATCTTTTGGACCTTCTGGAGTTATTTTCAACAGTATGCTTTGATGTGTCCTGTGGTTCTGGTTTCTAGAACTTGTGTGTTGGGAAACTGGTAGAGCTTTGTCTGGCCTCTTTGTCCAGCTTTTTTCCCCTCAGAAAAACAGGGGGATGCTTTGTGTTTAAGATTCATCTTGATGTAGAGTTGGGATGCAATTGAATAGTACAACTAGAGCAACTAGGAAGTATTGCAAGATTCCCAAATATAAAGGCAGCCGTTCGGACCAAGTAGCCACTGGGTTTAAAGAAAGTTTGCATTACTGCAGTGAGGTGATTTTCATTTGGAGTATAGTGAGCCTCAGATCCTGTGCATCCCGATCTCCAAAAGCCAAGGGGTTGACCTAAAATCATCTGGTGCCTTCTGCCAGAGGCTTCAGGTAGGACCTGAGGAAAAGGTGAGGGGACTTGGGTTGTTTAGTCTGGAGAAGGCTCAGGGGGGATCTTACCGCTGTCTGTAACTACCTGAAAGGAGGATGAAGTGCGGAGGTGGCTGATCTCTTCTCTGAGTAACAGGTGAAAGGACAAGAGGTAACAGCCTCAAGCTGCACCAGGGGAGGTTTAGATTGGGTGTTGGGAAAAATTTATTCACTGGAAGGGTGATCAGGCATTGGAACAGGCTGCCCATGGAAGTGGTGGAATCACCGTCCCTGGAAGTGTTAAAAAACTCTGTAGATGAGGCCTTCAGTGATAAGGTTTAGTGATGGACTTGGCAGTCCTGGGATACAGGTGGGACTTGATGATTTTAAAGATCTTTTCCAACCTAGTGATGGTTTTATGACCATTCTCCCCAGCTGCAGTGTAAAGCGCATTTTTCACATCTTGCCCTGTCCAGTCTGGTCCAAGGGCTACTGCATGAACTATGTCTCATTTAATTTGTTCAAAGGCTTGTTGTTGCTTAAGGCCCTATTTGAAATCATTCTTCTTCCAAGTCACATGATAGAAAGAGCTTACAATCAGGCTGTGATTTGGGATATGCATTCTCCAGAACCCCACAACACCTAAGAAGGCTTGTCTTTCTTATTAGTTGGTGGAACCATTGCTTTCATCTTGTTGGTCACATCTGTGGAGATCTGGTGACATCCATCTTGCCATTTTATTCCCAAAAATTGAATCTCCTATGCAGGTCCCTTGACCTTACTCCAGTTTATGGCAAAACCTGCTTTCAGCAGGATTTGGATTATTTTCCTCCCTCTCTCAAAGACTTCTTCCACTGTATCACCCCACACAATAATGTCATCAATATACTGCAGGTGTTCTGGAGCTTGCCCCTGACCCATTGCAGTCCGGGTCAGTCCATGGCAGATGGTAGGGCTGTGTTTCCACCCCTGGGGCAGTTGGTTCCAAGTGTACTGGACACCTCTCCAAGTAAAAGCTGCATTCTGCTGCCAAAGGGATTGAGAAAAATGCATTGGCAGTGTCAGTTGTGGCATACCACTTGGCTGCCTTTGACTCCAGTTCATACTGAAGTTCTAGCATACCTGGTACGGCAGCATTCAATGGTGGTGTGACTTCATTCAGGCCATGATAGTCTACTGTTAGTCTCTGCTCTCCATTAGACTTTTGCACTGGCCATATGGGGCTCTTAAAGGGTGAGTAGGTCCTGCTGATCACGTGTTGGCTCTCCACTTGATGGATCAGCTCATGGATGGGAATCAAGGAATCTCAGTTGTTACAATATTGCTGCTAATGTACTGTAGTAGTGCACCAGTTGCAATACTGTAGTGGCGGTGATTGGTATATGTTGCTCTTCAGCCTTCAGCAATACCACAGGAGAAAGGTCCTCTGAGAGACCAGGCAAAGTGGACAGCTACTTGATTCCCTTTGTCTTCAAGGCAGCTATACCAAAGGCCCATTGGTACCCAATTGGGTCCTTGAAATACTTTCTCTTAACAGCGTCTGTCCCAAGGATGCGCAGAGCCTCTGGGCCGTTCACAATGGGGTGCTTTTTCCCACTCTTTCCTAGTCAGGCTGATTTCAGCCTCAGTACAGTAAGCTATTGGGATCCTCCTGTCATTCCAGAAATACAAATGGGTTCTGCCCCTTGGTGACTTGATGGCGTTGGTGTACACTGAGCACCAGTGTCTCCTTTTACTCCTGTGGTTCTGACATGAGAGGCCATTGGATCCACACAGTTTAGTGGACACAGTTGTCAGTTTCCTCCACCTGGCTGAAGGCAGGGTCCATCTAATACTGCTCATAGGGTTCTCCACCTGCTTCTTTTAAAAACAGATTATAATTACTTTCTATAGGATCAGGAGTAAAATCAGCTCTCCCACTATGGGTAACTGCCCCCCAGAGACTGGAGCAGCAACTTTCCTGGAAGAGCCACCGTTTGTGGTTGGTTTTCCTTGCAATTCATATGCCTCTAAGGTCAAAGTAGGTTTTCAATCGCACTTCCTCATGTCCTCTCCATGGTCCCACAGGTAAAACCACAGTACCCTGTGTACTAAATGCAAAGGTGGCCCATGGAACCAAGTAGTCACTGAGTTTAAAGGAAGTTCAAATTACTGCGGTGAGGTAATTGCTGTTGCAAATACATATTTTTCATGTATAATGTTGCAATTCCTGTCAGTTTTCTTTTGGTGCAAGTCAAGACAGACAAAAAGTTAAACTTTGAAGAATATGTGCTAATATTTTGAGATGGTGGTGGTAGTTGGGATGAAATACGTAGCAGCATGGCTTGATACTGCAGAACAGTACTGAATTTCTGCTGACTAGAATTTCATACATGTGTTTTGTGGATTGCGTTTATTTTGTGAATCTCTTCTGTTTAAAATTCCTTGATGATGGTAGTTGAGAAGGGAGGAGAGGAGAAAGAAGATGACAGTTAGTTGTTTATATGATTAGAACACATGGCATGTGATGGTGTTCATTAGCAGTTCAGTGCCTGATTTGCAATTCCTACCTCCAGTCTAGTCTAGAAGAGTCAACAAATGTAAAAGCTGTATAGTTCTGGGCTGGTGGCAAGGTTATATGTTTCAGATTTATGAAGATTTGCCCCTATCTACCTAAGTTGTATGGATTTGTTGGTTTTTTTTTTTTTTCCTTCTTCCACTGCTTGGTCCTTAATATAGTTCAAGAATGCCATAGGTTTTAAGATTATGATGTACAAGGATGGGATACTTCAAAATGATCTGAACTGGTGACAGAAAAGGTTGCGGTTACAAATGAACATCCCCCACCACCTCCACACCCCCCCCCCCCCCCAAAGAAAAAAAAAAAGAAAAAGGGAAACCCCACAACACCCTACAAGCAAACAAAAGAGGCACAGGTTCTTATTAAACGGTTGTTTAGATACCATGTGCTAAACACATTCTCATAATACATAACTAAGTGTATTTTTGGATATTGAGAGAGTAGAATAGTGGAAGTTTTCCATATAATTGTTACACTCTCAATTATTGCAGTTTTTTGACTCATAATTTAACTTGCATGGAGAGACCACGTATCAGTAAAATGTTAAGGGGAAAAAAATTAACTAGGCTTTCTTTTTGTTTACATATTCTATAGGAATGTTTTGTTCTACAAGAGTGCCTTAAAAATGACAGACAGGCATTGGCCCAATATTTAAGATAAAAATTATGTAGTCAGATTCAATCATTATGTTTTAGGTGGTTTTTTGACCAGGACTTTTTTTTTTCCTTTTTAATAATGAAAAACTAGCACTTCATTAATCACTGTAGTTCTCAGGACTAGAAAGTAATGGTGCTGCTCTGAGCCACCTCCTGATTCATATAAAGACAAAAATTAAGATGGATTATTAGTCATGCCAACTTTATTACAAGATGCAACAGAGACTGGAAAAATCAGTTTAAATATTATGGTGGGACAAAGTCAAGCAGTTGTCACTGTCGCACTGTAAACTCTGCAGTGCTTTGGATTGCATTGGCTGCCTAATACACTGCTGAATATTTGATTTAAAACAAGGCAAGCGAGACAAAATTTCTAAGAAATGGATTATATGTTTTATTTTATGGTTGTGGCTCTGAAGCCAAAAATACCTACATAAGTTAAACCAGTTCCTTTTAATCAGAATGATACAGCATGTTTTAAAATTTATTTGTTCTTTTCCTGTAGATTTCAATTTGGTGTCCTCTCATGACTACTTACTGCAATTAAAAACTAAACCAAAAGTAAATACATTTGTAAACAGCAGTTATTACAGCTTTAAGCCTAGCATAATGTAATTGAATGTTTCTTTCAAGCTTTCTGTAGGTTTTCATAAGTGTTTGTTGATTGTAGGTCATCTGTCACTACTACATCATTGTATTTATGTTCTAATAACTCAGTATTGTCTAATGTTGTGTCACCTTCTGGAGATTTTTTTAAATGTGAAAAAATAACCAGTGCATAAAGTGATTAATAATCATTGAAGTGTCAAAGCAATTTCTAGCTCCTGGTTTATTTCCTCACCTTAGAAAATTTGATATCTTCACCGTGGCAGCAAGCCCTTTTCTTGTTTGAAGAAGTTGTTTTCTAAGTAAGGTGAATCAAGTAAGTCTTGCGTAACCTAATCATTAGGGGTTCCTGCCACCTCCCTTCAGTTAGAGTATATCCTCTTGGTAGTGTTTTTGTCCTTACTTGGGCTACTGTACTATTGGTGAAACACTCCTAATGTGTTTCAGTGGCATTTTAGGACTTTTGTTGCAAAAAAAGAAATGAAATGTGTTGGAAAATAGTGTTTGACCAGGCTGACTTAAAGCAGTTAATTATTGAAAGAGCATAAATCTTTAAATACTGAAGTAAAACCCCCTTACATCTAGGAAAAATGAACTGGCAATGGAAATTTCATTAGTTCATACTAGGGATAAGAGTAGTGAAGTAGAGACTGTACATTTTGGGTATGGACTTCCAGTACATGGGTTGGAAAGTGCTACACCATGTATCTTTGCCTTCTGTTTCAACAGAGCAAAAATGAGATTTTTTTTTTCTTCAGAATATATGCTTAAAGGTTTATATCTGAAAAAATTTATGCTACTTCTGCCTATGGATTAAATTACAAAAATGAGAGAATTTCCTAATTCTGTCTATTCTGCACATTAATTAGTTCCCTTAAGGACTCAACAGCTTTTTGAGCTCTTCAAATTATTTATTTAGATCCTGAACATAGGGTAAGAATTGTATTAATGTAAGTTGTCCCTTGCTCAATGCAATGCAGGGTTTGGTTTTTTTCTTCAGTGCCAGGTGATTTTCGGATGCTTATATAATTGATTGACACTTCAAAGTCATAGATGTTTGGAATGGACCTCAGGAGATCACCTAGTGCTTTCTTCAGTTGTAGACAGACTACCCTTGGCAGATGCTTGACTCTTCTGTTCTTAAAACCTCTAGAGAAGTAACTTTCACAAGTTCCGTCAAGATAATTAATGCCTAAGCTGGTTTTGCCGCATCTTTCTCCAACACATATTCAGTTGATATTTTTGTTGGTTTTTTTTCCCTTTTCATACTGATAGTGTTGTACTAAAAGACACATACAGCTTCTTCATGCAGACTTTTAAAAACACATTGTAACTTTATTTACTGGATTTTTTTATTTGTCTAGCACAGACTTAAAGTGTAGCATTTCATAGGGAAAGTAGTACTCCGAGGCTTTGAGCAAGGTCAAAGTAGTTGCTTCCCTGTATAATAACACTTGCTTTAGTAATTACAAAATCAGTTGTTTTTTTTAACGGCATTTTGTTTGCTCAAATACTTATATTTCACTATGCTCTGGAGACACATTCTTTTCTTTTGTGTATTACCCTTGGTCAGTTGTTCCCAGCTTTAGATTGGAGCTCTCCTTCAGCTTTCAGATTTGAGCTTCTCCTTCAAATTTGCCTTGTCAGTATCAGGCCATATCTGCGTGTCCTGTTTATTTGAACCCCTGTCCAGACCTGACAGGTGCTTCAAGCTCCTGACAGTGTTGTAATCTGCAAATATTAGGAGTGCTGAAATAAACTACAACTGTTATTTTTAATAATTTATCCTTTCATGTTAAGCCAACAAAAAGTAAGACTGTATGAGGACCTTATTTTTTCAGAGCAAGGTTTTCATTTGCTCTTAGTTCATAAAGGACGATTTCCCAAGTCACTGTATTTATTAAGAGCTCTTGCCTTGAGTATCTAATGTTTTCTGTACAGTGTAGTCAGAGCCACTGTTTTCCACAGTGAGCAGTCTTCTGTGCAGACTGTTTGGAAATACTCTGCTTATGTAGTGGTATTTTTAAAGTAGAATATTCTTACAGTGAAAAAGGAAAATTCTAAGACACTTCAGTTGTAGTCTCTTAATATAAATCAGTACACTTACTGCAATAATCTTAAGTGTATGAAATGCTTTTTTACAGCTGAACTCCTAGAAATCATTTTACTGATACTGATTTGCAGGATAGCTAAAATGGCGGAAAAAAAACCCCTGTGTGGTTATGTATACTTAACACGTATTTTCTGTCTTTGCTCATAAACTGCTGTAAACTGCTAGTCGAAAAAGCTGGCAATGAGAATTACAATGGTCCTAAATATCAGATAGCTAGAAAGTTAACATGTTTTGCAGTGGCTTTGCAACAGGGAAGCTATGTGACTGTTGCATGCGTGGGAATCAGCAGTGCTGATCTCTTACTGGAGGAATTTAATATTTTCTGCATGATCTTCATTCCATATGGCATGGTAGAGAAGTATCTTAATAGAAGTGGCAACTTATTTCTGGTGTATCAGTGGTAGTGTTTTCATGGTGTAAATTCTAATTGTATTTTTTATTACCTCAAGTTTTCATACTGTATGTTGACTTTTAAAAGGGTTGTGAAATGTAAAAATTTCTTTACTAAAGAAAGCATACTCAGATTTTTTTAGGAAGAAATTCTTTACTGTGAGGGTTGTGAGGCACTGGCATAGGTTGCCCAGGAAAGCTGTGGCTGCCCCATCCCTGGCAGTGTTTAAGGCCAGGTTGGATGGGGCTTTGAGCAACCTGGTCTAGGAGAAGGTGTCCCTACCCATGACAGGGGGGTTAGAACTGGATGATCACCATTCTGTGATTCTGTGTGATCTCCACTGATACCCATACAGCCAAACTGTATGATACAGATCACCTAATTAGGCAATAGACTGGTTGGACCATTGATGTCGATGGTTACACTCTACAGTACAAAGTTCAGCTGGCCAGTCAGTTGCCCATGATGGATCTTGATACTGAGGACGGTACTGCTTAATGTCTTCATTAGCAGCCTCTATGAAGGTATAGAGTACTCTCAGTAAGTTTGCAGGTGCTACCAAATTGTCAGAGTGGTTAATACACTGGAAGGCAAGGCTGCTATTCAGAGGGACTTTGGGAGGCTGACAGGAAGCTCATGACATTCAGCTGAGGCAAATACAAGTCCTGCACCTGGGAGAGAATAACCCTGTGTAACAGGACAGGCTTGGCAGTGACTGGCTAGAAAGTTGGCACTACAGAGAAGATACTGGGGGGCCTCATAGACAATAGGTTAGAGGTGTGCCCTTGCAGCATGTTGAGCAAATGTGGAGCCAGAAGATAATGGGTAGGATTCCCCCTTCCCCCTTAAGCATTTGCGAGGCTGCAGTTGGAGTACTGTGTCCAGTCTGGGCTACCCAGTACAAGGAAGGCACTAATACACTGGTGCAAGCACAGCAGAGGGATACCAGGATAATCAGAAGTGTAGAATCCTTCTCAAGTTAGAATGTTTTCTTCAACCTTTAGAAGATAAGACCAAGGAGAAAACTAGTTGCTGTGGGTAGTGTAGAGTTGACTACGAGTCAGATTTTTCAGTGTGCACAGTGGAAGGATAAGAGGCTTTAGACACAAATTTCAGCATGGGATATTCCAAGCCCATCTAAGAGAAAAGCGTTTAGACTTGAGGGTTACCAAACACTGGACCAGGTTATTTAAAGAAGTTGTTGGAATTTCTCTCTCTGGAGATACCCATAGTTCAATGTCCCAAAGCCATGAGCAACCTGCACTAACTAGACCTCCTCTGAGCAAGGGTTGACCAGATGGTCTTTGGAGCTTCTTTCCAATGTGTGTGATTTTACAAATGAGTAAAAGTCATCTCAGTTCATTGCTGTTGTTTGTGAGCAGCTGAAGTCCTGCTGCTGCTCAGAAAAAATAATTGCAGTTTCTACTTCTTGTGCGGAAGAATTGTCATCCTTAGGCTTTAGTTTAAAAATAATTAATTGATAATTAATTGATGCCCAGTATCAAGTGACTGTTGTAAAGCCAATGTCAATAGCAAATGTTGCATCAGTTAAAGTCAACTAATGTTTTTGTTATGTGCATCTGTGTCATGAAAGCGCATGGCATGGCAAGAATGACTCAGTTCAGTCCACTTTCAGATTAAATCATTAATTTTTTTATTAACATAGCAAGATACTCATCATTAATTATAGTTCTTTTAACTATCCTACTTATTAGCATAGAGCTCATGAATGGAGCAATAAAAATTTAAGCTGCCATCTACATACCGGTTTTATAGCTCTCAACTTCCAGTTGCAAGGAGCATACAACTTCTCTACAAGAAGGACCGAGCATTACTAGGGAATAACAATATGTTAAATATACTGAAAGAGTTTCAGCCTGAAAGAGCCTTGAATTAATGTGGCTACTCTTGTGTAGGAAAACAGAATGCTTTGGTTGTTGAGAATGCTGTTAAA
The DNA here is from genome assembly GCA_017639245.1 of Myiopsitta monachus. NCBI lineage: Eukaryota > Metazoa > Chordata > Aves > Psittaciformes > Psittacidae > Myiopsitta > Myiopsitta monachus. The sequence continues at coordinate 39,222,020 of CM029927.1, forward strand.
ATTCAAGAAATGTGTTTGTATTTGGTGTCCAGAAACCTCAGGTCTTGATTAAGACAGTCTCCCTACTTTGTGTCCCTCCTCCTTCCTCCTTTAAGACTTTAGGGCTTTAATTCAGTTGCTTAAACATAGGTAACAAGTGCTATTTGAGATGCCCTAGGCTGTCCTAGACATCTACAGGAGCCTGGCAGATATCACACAGGGCATAGGAGAAAGTCTGTGCCTTTCTGCATGTCTGAGACCAGGCAAGTTGCCCTAGGACATTTATGTCATTCCCAAGTTGCCATCTCCAGTGGCAGCAGATGCCTATGTTTAGATGACTGATTGTAGTGCTAGGTAATATGACCTTTTACCAAGAAGTAAAGAATAACTATTAAACTGGTGACACATTAAAATAACTTTTTTTTTTGTGACAGTGGGTTTTTTTGCTTCCTAGCTGAAGTTAACTGGCATGGATATATCTTTATAGAGGCAGCCTTAAGATTGCATGTGGTTTTTGATTCTCTGTGTGCACAAGATGGTTGTCTGGTATCATTCCCTAACTGTGCCGAGTCTGCAAAGTGTGCTTTCAGGTACAGGTTCTCTGTGAAATCTTTCTTGAGGATGTGAGCCTCTGAAGGTAAATTGTTAAGTCTTGAAACTTGTGCTAGCTGATTGCCTTGAAGATGGAATTGAAAAAAAAAAGTAGATCATGTCAGTGATCACATTTGTATGTTTTTGTTTACTGCACGACTCTAAAGATTGACATGTAATAAAAATGAGTGGCAATTATAGAAACTGCCACATGAGATTTATTTTTGGTTTGGTTCCATGATGCCATGGTTGATGAGCTGCTGAAGTTGGTATGCCATTTCTTTGCTCTTGATTGACCCCGATTTAAAAAAAACAAACCACCAACCAACCAAAAACACACAAAAAAACCCAACCAAAACCCAAGACAAAAAAAAGCACACCCCAAACAAACACAAAACAAAACCAAAAAACCAGCCACAAACACAAACCCCAAAACCAAAACAAACCCAAAGTTACACAGCAAAATACCCACAAAACCCCCAAACAAGCAGAAAAAAAGGAACAACCTCCTTCTCAAAACACAAAGTGTTATTGAAATGAATATATTTCATGTGTGTGGTGTCCTACCAAAGTAATTTGTGCTGTTAAACTTGACACACAGTTACTAGACTGATATTTTCCATAGCAAATCTGTACTTCCAGAACATAGGAGGGGAAACTTGAGTGTATGATCAGCCAGAGAATTTAACGCCCAATAGTTAACTGCAGCCATAGCTATATGGTAGTTCAGCAATTGTCTATGATGCATATTTCCATTTGCTTCTGTATTTTTCTGGATTTAAATTTGATCTTCATTGCCCTCTGTAAGTTGGCCTGGGTAATACATAATAGTAGATAATATACTAATATTAGGGATATTAACTGCCAGTTATGATGCTTAAAACCATAGATAACAAACAACTTTCTCTACTGAATAATTTAGAACTTAATAAAATATGCTCCCTTGTTAGAGCCAAAGCTAGTTGTCAGGGGTGGGACAATGCTGGTAACGACTATTTTGGTCGCCTTGTCATAGGATCTGAACTTGTTAGCTCTATCACCTGACTGTCAAGTAACTGCTGGTAATTTAATAATGTGCTTTAGTTTAGTTTCTAAAGAGAAATCAGTTACTGAAAGGAAGGTTGTATTTAATTGTAGTGATTAATGCACTTTGAAGGATGTTGGTAAGGAATACAGGGTGTTTATGCATCTGTTAACTTCATAAAGTAAGCTTGGTGGTTATTGTAGTTTACCCATCTGGCAGCTCACCCCCACACAGCCTCACACAGCTCACTCATTCCCCTGCAGTGGGATGAGGGAGAGAATTGCAAGGGCAAAAATGAGAAAACTCATGTGTTGAGATAAAAACAGTTCAATGGGTAAAGCAAAAGCTGTGCAAGCAAGTGAAGCAAAACAAGTATTTCATTCAGTACTTCCCATTGGCAGGCAGGTATTCAGCCATCTCCAGGAAAGCAGGGCATTACATCACATGTAATAGTTACTTGGGAAAACAAACATCATGACTCTGAACATCCCTCTTTCCTCCTCCTTCTTCCAGCTTTATGTGCTGAGCATGATGCCATATGGGATGTCAGCTGGGGTTAGCTGTGTCCTCCTGGCTGTGCCCCCTCCCAGCTCATTGTGCACCCCCAGCCTACTCGCTGGTGGTGTAGGGTGAGAAGCAGAAAAGCCCCAGATTCTGTTTTTAAGTACTGCTCAACAGTAACAAAAACATCCCTGTGCTATCAACACTGTTTCCAGAATAAATCCAAAACACTGCACCATACTAGCTACTATGGAGAAAATTAACTCTGTCCCAGCCAAACCAAGTGTCGTTGTTTAAAAGTTTTTCACAGAACGCTTTATCAGCAATTCTTAGTTGTCTCCCTCCAGTAGGCAGGAAAGTCAGTGGTGTGAATGCACAGCATGGAAGAATGGAACGGGTGAAACTGGGAGAAGAGTAACTTCAGATGATTGTGCTATAGTAAAAAAAGAGAGTTATATGCAGTTGTTTGGTAGGGAGGAATAACATAATTTCAGCAGTAGAGATAACACTTGAAGTGTATTTGGGCCATTATTGGGTACATCTGCATTACTGATTGTATTGCATAGATCTCCACATCCAGAATTTCCTCAACATCAATACTTGGAGTGTACCGCTTGCTACGTGTACCATAGATGTGTAGAAAGCTCGTAAATGTGGAGACTTACTGAGCAATTTGTCTGTAGCCTAGATCAATGGTAGCTGACTGTGGTGAAGATCAGCGTCTCTCAGCTGCAGTTAAACAACTGGGTCTGTTTAGTCCTTGTAAGTTAGCACTAGTCTGTTTCTACTGAGTAGGCTGTGCAGCATCTCTTACAGAGCCCTCAGAGCCAGGTGTAGTTTGATGTGCTTTTAGAGAGTGGGTACATCTGCAAGCTGCAGGCAACACTTACATAGTTTAAAATAATAAAAGAAGAAAAAATTGGAAAGGCAAACAGTGATTCATGGTTGTAAGGTTTTTTTGATAGAAAAGTAGATAATAAGAATAAGCATATGGAATTATAAGTAGCTGTTTGAAACTTACTAAATCCATTTTTAAAATATGCAAGCAGTATGTGTTTTCTGCAGAGCTTATAAAATCATGCTCTTGTAAGGCAGAGGAAATCACTGGCTTAATGTTTTGCATAAGCGCTTGTATGAAGTGCTAAACCAACTTTTGACAGCACAGGTCCTTTCTGGACGAAGAGAAAATATTTTTGATTGATTCACTTTGATTCAGTTTCCTCTCTAGTTTTTAAGCTGAGAAGTGAATTGGTGGTAGTTTAAAACTGGAAGGTTTGCTCTCACCTTTCAGTCTGAGATAAAAATAAGGTATAGAAGGCAGAGATGTGTTCTTGGTTGGCTGTGGGTTTTTTTAATCTGATTTAATTCTTTAGATTTCAGAAGTTTTAAAACAAAAATGCAAATTCATGTTCTGCCTTGGCATTTAATAAATGCTCTAACGTGAGGATTTATTTGCAATTAGCTGTTTTACAATGATAAATAATACACTTCCAGCTTTCTTTGGTTTGTTAGAAATTAGAGGTTGGATAAAATAAATAATTTTATTTTAAATCTGAAACACTACTTAGCTTTACAGTCTAGAATTGATCCTTGAAATGAATCAAATATAAGTGTTTGTGGACTAAATGATTTCATATTAGTAATGACAAAATTTCAAACAAGTATTTCCAAAAAAACAACAAAAAAAAAAACCCAAAATAAAAATTCCTGTAATTAGAAAGTCTATATTTTAAGTAAAGATAGTTTTTAAAAAACATTTTAAGAAAAAAATATATTCATCTTATTAAAAAAAAATTATTAATTAGTAGTAATTAGAATAATTGAACGAGAAATCAGTGACGTGCCCAGCCAAAGGACTTGATTTTAGTTCTGAAATTAGATACGAAAAATTCCTATTCCCCATGCAAACAAATGGCATCCTTATTCTAGAGGTGAACTGTTGTCAGATGAGCCAAGGCGCACCATAGACTTTGTCATGCTTGTAAGCTTTCTTCCCACTCCCAAAAGATGAATATTCAACTTGACCATGAAATGCCCATGAGAGAAGGACTGAAATCCTGGGTTTGATCCCCAGATGCTGTGGATCGGGGGACATTCCATATGCAGCCTTCTAAACCATTTGGGGTTTCTTAGGCAAGGGTAAACTAGCTTGAATTTCCTAGACAATCTAATCACCTTGTTTTCAGGTCATTAACTGTAGTGTCCAGCAGAGTCATAGTGTAAAGGTATGAATAATAGAGGCTACAAGATGATTAGCAGGGAAGGAGATGACTTTTCCTGATCAAATGGCGATTATAGTGTTCTTTGGTTTCTAGTTCACTAAATGACACCAGTCAGATAATTGCTTGGCTGTTTGTTACTTGGTTTATATTCTTTTCTTTGTAATTTGGTTCTTACATCTGTGCAAGGTTTTTCTTTTACTACTTATACTGTTATAATTTCCTGGACATTTTTCCTCCTCTCAGTTTTAAGTTGTTTGTTTGTTGTTGGCTTGTTGTTGTTGTCGTCCCGTCCCGTCCTTCCCCCCCCCCCCCGAAAGTATAATGCTGTCGGTGTCTTAAATTTAAAATTATTTTTTATTCTTTTACAGACTGAGACAACTATAGGCCTCAGTTCATATCAACAGAAGAGGTAAGCATGGTTTTCTGAAAGTTTAATACAGCCATCCTATTGTGAGATTTGTGGTAGTTTTAATAATGAAGTTTTGGTGTAATCAAGATAAAATACAAATCATGTCATTTTTGAATTTTTTGTCTCAGTACAGAGGAAATTTAAACTGAAAATACTTTTTAATATTGGACAGGCACATCGCTTCACATATGAGAAGTGGAATGATTCTTTAATTCACTTTGTAATATATGCCATGGAGTAATTCTATGTTAAGAGGGGGCAGACTGAGACCCAGCTTGCGATTTATTTTATCATTTTACTGAAGTTTTATTGTGAAAGCAGTAAGTTTGTTCACCTGCTTCAGAAGTTCTTGGGGTCCTTTTGAAGAAAATCTTGATGACTTGACTTTCAATAGATTCTTCCCCCTTCCTAGTTGTGCCGCCTCTCCTTCCCCACGATGTAATCTGTTACCAAAGAACTCTGCATATACAGTATCTGAGAAGAAAAGAAGTAGCCTCTAATTTTTCTCTGGGAACTCCTCAAGTATTCTTGTGTATTTAGTGAATACATTGAACAGTAATAGTGAAGCTTGTTTCTTACACAATAGCATTCCACAGATTGATGTAAATCATAGCTTGTTTTCAGTATATATACAGCTATATTTTTTTCATGGGCCATTTCCTTCCCAGGAATTCTAGTATAATGAACATCTTTTTCATTTCAGATGAGTGTCTGTAAAGTTCTTATTTTACTATGCATACAGTTGCTTAAACATGGGCTTAAAAGCATTCTCTTTGCAACAAGTTTTGCAAAATCGGGGGGGGGAAGGCAGTGTTTTTAATTTAAAAATATTGATCCTGTTTGTATCACTTGCCATCAATCTGTGCTGCTGTCTGATTAGATACAGACCTAAATCTTGCAATGGAAATCTCCTGGATTGTATGAAAGTACTATAGACTTTGGCTTACCTAGTACTAGGTTTCTAAGTATGCTTGAAGTCCAGGGTATCCTGGGGAAAGAGGGAACATGAAGGTGCTGAAGAATCTTAGGAGCATGTGACAAGTCTTGCACTCCAGGTGAAATTCAAACATAAGTTCACACTATTAAGATAATGTTAGTGAGTTATTATGTATTGAAATAAGGCAGTTACTTTGTATTTTGATCTGAAGCTTGAGGCAATTTGTGTATTATGGTAATGTGAATTTCGTCAAACTTGTGTTATATGAACTTCTCATTTGTTTTTTTAATTAAAAAGATTTATCTTATTCTGCATAAAACTTGAAACTTTATGCTGTTGTACCTTCCCTGTGCCTGTCTTCTTTACCCTTACCCAGCAGTGGAAGTCTTCTCTCTGCCCTTTAGGACTTCTGACCATTTATTTCTTATCTGTGAAGTCCCTCAAATTAAAGTTTCTACGTGGTGCTTTTACTAAACTGTTTGATTTCTGCTTGCATGTTAACATTGGATTAAGTAAGCAGAACATTCATTTCCCATACATAGTAACTTCCAAAGATGTATTAGTACTAGTTTCTCTGTTAAGCAATTACACATACTACGTATATGTGTGCAACTGTGCTGTGATAGGATAATGAATTACCACATGTAAAGTTACCATGCATTTAGAGTTACGTGGATTTAGTTTTTCCGGTTGCTGCAATCATACAGCATCAAAACGTCTTGGTCAAGGTTAAATAACAGTTGTTTTTTAAAGATCAAATTAGAATTATATACTTTAAATAATTTGTTTACTAGAGTTTTTCTCCATTTTGCTATCTTAAACTGCTTGTGTGAAACCCTGCACTCAGACTTTGCACAGCAGTAAAAGAAGCTCTTAAATATCATTATTGAGCTTCTCTTGTATGTTGAAAGAGAAATAAAATGATCCTTAATGCTTTCAGAAGAGCATAAACAAATAAAATAGGTTACCGAACAGTATAGGCTAATACTAATTACCTAAACTTCCATTTTTGTAAGCCAAGTAGCTTAAACTAAGTGATCATTCCCTGTCATGGTTGACTTATGGGTCATTCGTAACTCAAAACCAGCATGAATCGTTTAAGAAGCTAGTTGTCCCAGTTGTTATTTACCTGCCCTTCCTGCCAGAGATTCTCTTTTCCTGTGACAGAGAAAGTGGGTATGTGTGCCTGTGGCTCAGCTGCTGCAGTTTGTGGTCCAGTGACTTATTTTACCCTTTTTTATTTTAGCCAGTGATGATGGGTTTATACATGGATTGTAAACTGGAGCTGTAGTGCTGTGGGTATTTGTTTTCTTCTTCCAGATGTGCTAGAGGATTGCAAAATGGTAGGGGACATGGTTGTGGATAGGAGCTTAAACAGCTGTAGCCAAGTGGTGCATAGAATCTGACTGATACTTGCAGTCAGATTGTGAGTATCAGAACATGAATATAGGAATCTCAGTTGAACTTCTGAAAACCGTGATCATTGTTTTTTATGTCTTGGGTAAAGTCAGACTTTCAGGAGATAGCTTAAACAGAATATTGTTTCAGTCGTTAAGCCTCAGTGGCAGGAAGGTGTATTCATTGGGACCTACGGATTGTGTGCAACTTTTTTGTCTCCCAGGAAACAACTGAATTTGGCAGTCCTTGAGAATGAGACTGAGGCCATGGATTAGACACGCTTACTTTTTTTTTTTTTAATTTTCATTTCTCATCTGTGTTTCATTCTGTGTTCTAATAAAGCGCCACTTAACAGATTTGAAATATCTCCAGGTTTGCCAAGGAGAAATAGTCCATTACACTTCAGAGCGCTAGGCTATTTGGGGTTCAATCACGATATGATAAAGGTCTGTATCACAAGATGCCATGTTGCAAAGTACATACCTGATTTACTGTTTGTTTTTCTCTCTTTTTGTTGGTATTGGTTTTGTATAGATCTTTCAAGTATTGTTCTAGGTGGTTTTGTTGGTTTGGTTTGGTTTTGTTGTGGTTTTTTTTGGTTTTTTTCCAAAGGTGTTGCTAAAACCCCTAGGTTTCTGGTCCACATGCTTAACTTCTCTAGATTTGTATTTCACTGTCGTTATTAGAAGTTATCATATCTCCTACTTGGTATGGCTTGCAGGTATTTCTTCCCTATCTAGAAAGTTTATTCAGTTCTTTGGTCTGCTTTTTAGCACTAACTTGGAAGTAGAGAAATTAACTAGCAATTTAATTTGTTTTGTCCTTGGCCACAGTCAGGTTACAGTGCATCTATTCAAGCTTCTCCCTGTTCTTCCCCCACCCTTTCTTTCCCTGTTCTGTCCCCAGACAGCCCCCTCAGGAAGTATTAGCTTTGAAGTTTAATGTTTGATATCATGAGTATGTTTCTCCTGATACAGGCTTAATGTTGTCATAACTGAGCCAACCACTAGCCGGGTGTAGTTTACGAAAAACCTTTGTTGCCAGTTGTTTCATTCATGTGCAGTTACAGCAGTGGCTATTGCTAGATACCAAAGAGGTCAAATGTTTTGTGGGAGTTAACTTTCTTACCAAGGCTGTGTTTAATACCCATATTTCTGAAATAATTCTGACTTTAAAAATTTGCATGTTTTCTCATGGATGCAGCTCAGCCTTATTTTTAAATATTAACAAGTCATGCATGTACTTGAGGAAATATGATTGCTTACTTACTTCTTTTGGCCAAAAATGATCTGTCTTTAAGGTGACTCTTTCAAGGACATTCTGGCAAAAAAGTACCCACTGTGAAGTATTTGCCTATTTGTCATATGGTTATTTTTAGGCACACTTTTGGTTTACTTTGTGACATTGGAAGTAACAGAGTGGTGGCTTTCTAAGAGGTTTTTGTTGCTAAATAAATTCTTTCTATTTAATGACAGATTATTTGACAGTTTAATCCTGTTGTCTTTATTTCTTGAGGATTTATAGCACAGGAGAGGAAATAAAAACCTTTAAAGAACTGGTAATGTGGGAAAAATACCTGTAGGGCAATGCTTAGGTACGAATTTTCCACAGCAGCAATTGAAGATGGTACAGATAAGATTGCAAAAAGCACAAACCTCCTCCAGAAATCCCAGAAAGCTAGAAAAGTAAAATGAGGATACAGAGAAACAGTTACTGCCTGACTTCCCAACTTTGCAGGTATCTTTAAATACTATATTTTACAAGGATTTTCTTCATCTCAAATGTGGAGATGTGCATGGTTTATTTAAAATTATGAGTGCCTATGAGTACTTTGTAATAAACAGCAAAACATTATAGAAATGCTGCAGAATGTCCTTAGAAGAAAATTGTGTCTTGGCATAGATGGATACCTGTATAACCTAAAGTCTTTTCAGGCATTGATATTTTGACCATCTTTATAACTGCATTTGTGCCTAACCTCCTTGAGACATAAAGTTTCGCTTCTGTGAATTGTATCTGGTAGTAGTTTGCTTCTGGGTGATAGCAGTACAGTAGTTAATAGTTGAGGTGAATGCCCTCTCACTTGGATGACTGGGTGGTATGGTGAGGGTAATGATCATGTCAGGGACTGTTTGTAATTCACTCTTGAGTAGGTTTTGTTGGGGGTTTTTTTGGTGGGTTTTTGTTTGTTTGTTTTGTTTTTAATCAAAATTCTCACTGAAGGGAGAAAGTGTTGGGACCATCCTAAATCATTGCCAGGAACTAGTCATTCCTGAAACTTCACAGGTTCAGATGACTTCTGGCCTATTCTTGGTCTGCTGGAGCTTGTCAGTAGTCCCTTCTCATTTCAAAGGCATCTTTTCCTTTTCATGTTCTTGACTTTGAAAGTTAGAGAACTTGGAGGGGTAGGGAAAGAAAAATGTTTAAATTCTGATATAAGACCTGGAGCCATAGCTCTACATGCACACAATAGTCATTAACTTACATGTCATTATGCTGTAAACTTGCCCTACCCATGGGTGTATCCAGCCTTCAGTGAGCAAGTGCCCAGCAGGGCAGACATTATCATCATTTGTAAGTCTGCTGCGAGTTGACTCATGTTGGGCCTTTCAGTACGCAAAGTTTGGGAATTCCAATATTGCTTGTTCCCATTTGAGCCTTATTACAGTTGTTACTTTTATTATAACAGATGGAATTCATTATGATATAACTGCTTTACCAACCTCAGCCATTTAAAAATCCTGTGTTGTCTAAAAGGCTATCCAGGATAATATAGCTGAAAAATGTTACTTGAACTTTTCATGTACGTGGAGAATTATGTATGTCTTGATTTGTTCAAGTTGGGTCAAGTTACTGTTGGCTCTATTTGAAATATGGAACTTCATTATCACTCTTGTAAATACTGTAAATATTTCTGATAACTTTTCCATCAATAATATGTCATTTTACCAATCATTACCAATAAAAAAGAGGTTCTGGCTCATTGTTCAGAGTTCTTAAATTGGGAAGGAATTGACAAAGCTATTTAAAAAATCGTTATCGAAGAAGGATAGTTTCTGTTTAATGTCATCTTGACAATGGAGGTGTGTGAGCTTTTTGTCCTTTTCAATTTAAAAATGCACTCTAAATGTTCTTCAAAACTGGACCATAAACTTTGACGTAGAGATGATCACCTTGAAGACTTATTGCCAACTTATTTTATATTTGTAGTGACTAAGGATAATTTTCCAACTTTCTCCTATGTCCTGTGACTCTGTAAACTTCATTTTGTTGAGTGCTTGTTCTACAAAGCCTGAGAAAGTATATGCACAAGCTGCCTCTTCAACAACTGTTGTGAGTCACAGTAACAATTAATAGTAGCAGGAATTGTAATTACCTGTAGAAAATTCTGTACAGTTCTTCTATTAGTGTGTCTTATATCTTCACTTCTGTTTTGTGGTATCTATATACACACAGGTGTACACATGCATATATAAGTGTGCGCTAAAGCTGACTGTACTATGCCTGCTTTTGCCCTAATAGTGTTTTATTTATATTAAGTGAATGCAGCTATTTTTAACGTCTAATCTCTAAGTAGTATTGAAGATGCTTGGACATCCAAACTTAGCTGCAAATTGATCAGTATGAATAGATCTCCCTCTTACGCATGTATTGTACTCAAGATGTTACTATTCAGTTGTGGAGTATTAGAGTGAGTCAATGAGACACAGTATTTTTATTTAAAAAGCTGTTGATTTGTTTTAGTGTTATTGCCCAGATCTGTGCTATTAGAGAATGCAGCTAAGATTTCATACCCTGTTATTAAATTTCTACTCCTGTAAATAGCTTCCTTCTTGAAGTAGTTCTGGAGTATAGAGAGACATCTGAATTTGATCAATAATTAGTTTTACTGTAAGTATGCTGGATGGAATTAGATTGATTGAATTCAAGGCCTCAACTTTCATAGGGCTAGCCACATGTGCCTGTCTGAGAGCATCTTTCATCTCCTGGTTTCTCCCTCTGTTGAGACAGAACTGGGTGGTTCTGCTGCCCTGGCTGGATTTGTGAAGCAGCTTTGCTTGCCTGGGACATGTGGCTGCAGCTCTGTCTTTGGGCATCTAGGATTTAAGAGAGTCAGAAAACAAGGGTCTAAAACAAGTATCCTGGGCAAAAGCGTGTAAGGAAAAAAGAAAGCTGCTGGTCTTGAGCCATTCTTTAGCCTTTCCTGTTTATTTCTTTCATGTTATTGTCTCCCTGTTTTATATTTTGTTGCAAGGATACAGTTTCTGCTCAGCCCAAAATAAAGTGTTGCTGAATTACAGAGATGCTTAAGTGTGATCACAGTTACATCATTCTGAATAAGAAAATGTTTCAGTCAATGAAACCACTTTGTACTTTTTCTTGTAACTTACATTGTGGGTTATTGATTGTGCTCTCTGTAACTGAACTGGTAAACCAAGCAGTAGTAGAGAATGTTTCCAGACACTTTGCTGCCTTCACTGCTGAATTGTGGTATTTTAGTCTTCCTCAACTAGCATTCTCCTAGGATGTTTGCAGTGGGAGATTAGTATAGGCAAAGCTAAGGAATATTGCTAGCAAAGTGTCGCTGTCTTCTGGAGATTCAGTTTCTTAACAGTATAGACATGGGCTGTTTACTCCCATGTGGCCGCAGTACCATCAGATGGATCCAAGATTGTTTATGTACTAGTATAGATGTAGCTCTATGTGCACGTAAATTACAGTTATACATTGAAGAAGTCTGGATATTGCTGTGAAAGATGATATAAATCTATTTAGCTTACTGTTTCACTAAGCCCTTACTGTATAGAGGAAAACTAACACTTCAGTTATGTCCATTCCCAAGCTAAGTACTCTTGCATAATCTTTCTTGGAGACACCACATAATCATGTAAGTGGCTGGTAAAATTAAGGCATTCTGACTGGACAAGTTTGTCAGGCTGTTTCTTCTTTTGAATTAGTTGCTCTGATATTGGTATTAATGTTTTACTAACAAAGGGGAATTTGAGATGGGAAGGGGGCAAAAATGTGTAATTTAACAATATGTTACAGCATTTTAATTTTTCTTGCAGTGTTTCCCTATATCGGGGAAATTGCCGACCTCTTCGGTTTGAGCCACCAATGCTGGATTTCCATGAACAGTAAGTTGAAGTCTTTTGATCTATTTAGTTAGACAAATAGAAGAAAAATCTCGAGCATTTAACCTGGCAGAGAAGGCTGTATACATAAATTGCAGTGATAGATTATCTGTAAGTGTAGTTGACCTACTTGTTGCGGAGAGCTGGTATACTCAGTCTTAAACAGCATGTAGTGACTTAAAAGTTGCCATGGTTCTGGTATTGTAAGTACTTGTACTTACTTTTAGGCACCTGTACAGCTGCTCTGCATATAGTGGAAAGAGTTATAAGTGTAGAACTTAACATACTAAGGTAAGATTACCTTTCTGCTTGTACATAACCCATGTCAGAGAGCATCTACTCTAGCATGTCCATTTTACTATTGCTTTGGTGGCAAAAAGACTTTGTCAGTGGATCTGCAGTTCTTAAAGAAGTAATGCAGACTTGTGAAAACACAGCCTCAAGGAGGACAGCCTCCAAGAACCCAGCTCCATGCTGCACCTTGCAGCTGATCGCTGGAAGGTTATAGATTACAAATTACGCTGGTGAGTGCAGTACAAACTCAAACTTGTAAAGCAGTTTGCTCTTTTTTAGACTTACTGTAAACTTGTCTATTGATTTGGTTTTAAGTAATTCTAAATTGTAAAGGTTTTCAGTTTGTAGTAATTGCAGAATTTGACACTGGAAATGTATTTTATACATCTTTTTCTCCCATTAATAAAGTGTTTTGTTAATGTGCTCTGAAATACCTTGCTTTGCTGCCATCCGTAGTTTGTGTGTTAATCTGAAGAAAGCCACATGTGCTTCTTTGCTTTGTGGGCTTCCAAAGATGCCTTTTTTTTTTTTTTTTTTTTTTTTTTAATTTTCTTGCTAGAAATAGATCCCAGACACTATCATAAATATTTCAAGCTGTTCTTCATTATGTTTTGACTTTTTATATAAACTGTTCTTGTCAGAGCTGAAAGCATTGAAAAGAGGGTTTAGATCTACTATGCTGCTAAAGTAGTGCAGGATTGTCTTAGGAAGGGTTCTGTGCAATAAATGTAGAAGTGTACTGGGGGATTGCTGCCTTCTATCCGTTAAAATAGGAAACCTGTATGTAAGGTCCTGGTTCGTTATGTTTATTTTTTTCTGAAAGTAGATGCTAATTAATGTACCTGTTATAGTTTAGGTTATAATCTTGAGCAGAGATCATTTTCTGATTTATTAAAACTTCAGTAAGATGTCAGAAACAGTTTTAGAAAAGGTCTAGATATGGAGCCCCAAAGTTCAGTTTAAAATCTGTACTTTGGCATTTAATTAAAAATGAACCAACTGTGAGAAATGCTGAGTAACTCAACCTTATGGTGGGAACAAACTGTAGGTGCCAAGCACCTTGGAAGTAAAGTGATGCAAATTTGAGCTTTCAGCTCTTCTGCCTTTTAAAATAGGCAGGGTTTTCACATTCAAATTTTGTTCCTTCTTTCTTTGTTAATAATGGATTTTAGGAAAAACATAAAATGCATATTTAGTTTCTGCATAAATATTGCACCTAAATGGTGTTTTGTTAATAGGTAGCATGCAACAATTACCAGAGCAAGCTTGTTCAAAGTTCATGTTTATGCATGTATCATTCCTAGGCTAAAGAAAGTTGCAATATTTAATTTCAGTTGCAAGCTAGCCCATTCTTCCTGTGACATTTTTGGTCTGCTAAATGTGTGGGTTTAATCAGATGTTTCAAAAACATGCCAACTTGAGCAGGAATAATATTAAAAGTTACTTTATCTATGGATTTCTGAAAATCGAAATCAGAATTAAGTTGATAAATAAATTCTGTAGACATACTTCCTGTGTTCCAACTGGAGATGTGATTAAAGTGACCTTATACTCCTAGTTTGTAACAGTTGGGTTGTTTTTTTTTTAATGCTGTTTTAATATAAAAGAAATGCTTCCATATTCTACCACTTTGAAGGCAGGCCAGGTAACTTCACATTTATCAAAGGAAATGTATGCTCTATGTTAGGATATGTAAATCTTTAGCTCACTTGAGGAGATCCCAGATGTTCTCTGTATACATTAAGCCTCTGGGAATGAGGTGGAGCAGAGGCAGGTTCTCCCATATCACTGCTCCAGGGGGCTGCTTGGAGTAAGTAGAATACTCATTTGGTTATTTAATGTGAAAGTTGCCTGCTTGTGTTTCTGAAGCAACACCAGTCTTCCCCTGGTGCAAATTCTGCCACATGTTGGCTAATCAGAGATTCGGGGCTTTAAAGAAAATGAACATTCATAAAACCCTCCACTCAAAACCAACTCCTCAGCTAGCTCCCTTTATTCTTACTTGCTTTCTGTTCCTTGTAACCTCTTCTAATCTGCTATTCTCTTCTGCTATAAAATGGGAATGAACTAAATGAGGTGGTTTTAACACTTAAACAGTGACCATTATGTTGTCTTCTATAGCTTTGGGAGTTGGCTGCTCTGTAGCTATTTTGGCAGAACAGTCATTACCTATATGGCTTCCTGTGTTTGAGACAAGTCTTCACAGTCGAGCTCTTGCAGGTGTCCCATCTGAGTGAAGACTGAAGAATGCTGTTGCAAGGCAGTTTGTATACAGTTCTTGTACCTACTTTGTGGGAGACCTTGAATCTTCATAGATCTGGATACAATGTCTTCATCTGTGATAATTCAACTCTGTCTATATCAAAAGTAAACTTGTGAATTCTTCGCAATTAAATTTTTGTTAGAAGTAGCTTTCAGTAATGGAGCACTTGGGTGTTGTGTATTTTAGGATGACAACATAATATAAGCTAGAACTGCCCACTGTAAAGATTTAGAAATGTGGAATTATTTTAAAGATGAAGTTGACATCTTACCCCTGCTTCATAGAAGTGTTTGGCAATATATGAAATTACGCTTTCAGCAAAAGCGATATTTTAATCCTTGATCAACATATGTTTCTGTAGTGAATGGGGGTTCTTGCCTCACTCAATTTGAGCAAGGTCCCATTCTGCAAAGTTTTCTCATTGGTAGGACAGTATTCTGAAAATCTGTCTTTCAGTATTCTGTTGATAAACAATCTCACCTTGTATTTCCTTTGGAATGTTTTTCTCAGGGGATTTTATAATGTTTTCATGTTTGTGAACTCTAGTATTCGGCAGGATATTCTATGAAGGCTTGAGGTGGCCTTGAAAGCGATTGCTCGGAAATGCTCAAATATTTCTGACCTTGCAGGTCTTCAGGCCTGCAAAAACTATGTTACTCAAAGTAACATAATGTTAGCGTAAGTTTAGCTAATTATCCTAAACTTATGTTAACTTACTTTCTTCGGGAACTCTGAACTCTTAACAGTAAATAGTGGAGAATTTTAGCAATTAGAGAGTTCATGCAGTTCACTAGGTTTGTTAGATTTCAAACAATTACATGAACAAATGGTGAAAGGACCCCTAAGGTAACTATCATGTGCCTAAGGTTTGCGTACTACAGTTGATACACATCTAATGTGTAAGAGTGGTTGGAATCTTAAAAAAATGTTACAAAATGAAGTTTTCATTTCCATTTGAGTTTGTTAAATGTAAGAAACTGTTGACAGTAAGTTGACATTTAGTCCAGATTCTACCTCTGGTTTTGTTAGCATATTGTGATAGACTGCAAAATGTTGACAAAGGAAATAATAGCTTATTACACTCTTCATTCAAATCACAGTTGAAAACAAGATTAATAAGACCTGTTACTAGTGTTTTGTAGATGAGGATTTGCTAACTGTTTGGAGAGGGTATGATTTGTTATATGTGATCTAAGTTAGATTCCTAACTTAACATGGGGCATTTGTGCTGTTAAAAGAACTTTATTGATTTGTTAAAAGCCAGTGAAGTCTGGAAGCTGGAAAACAATTGGTTTAGAGGCTAGTACATGTAGAAAAACAAACCCTTTCTGTTTTCTTTTGCTTTTCCAAGTTGGAGATGCATTTGCATTCTCAAGCTTAGATGCTTCTTTAATTGAAGCTAGAGTAACTGAATCAACTTGTCTATGTCACTCAACCAGTGATGCATACAATGCTCATGTGAAACATATGTGAAACAATAATAAATGCTCTAGTCACTAATTCTCTAGTGCAGGAGCTAGCATTTTCTTCAGAATGGGGTACAAAAGGCATTCCCTTTGAGTCTGTAGAGAGAAAACCTTGCAAGACCAGCTCATTTCATTTCATGAAAAGTAGCTGGATACATTACAAGTCAACACTCAAATGCTTATTGTTGGAACTAACTCCCTCTGATCTTCTACTGGAGAAGCATCTGTGTTGGTTCAGGGAACTCTCAAGCTGCATGTATTTAGGGGGTGGGAGAATTTTCTGTGCACCTGACTTAGTATGCTTTTCACATTATTACCCTTTTGCCTTCTAAGTATCTGCTTTTGTCTCCTGTCTGACACAGGATACTGGTTTATCCCGTATGAAACTTTTATGCTGTTCAACAACTGGTCTTACAATTGTTTCAGCAGTTGTCTAAGATTCTAAAAGAAGAAAATACTTAGGGAAAGACATATTTGTAAGCTCTCAAATTCGTTGGGAGTTTATCTGAATTGAATCTTGAGTATATTTGTCTATATTCCCAGCAGTAACAAAATCTAAGTGGGAAGCTTTTGGTTGACTTCAGTTGTCTCTTCAGTTTCATTAGAAAGAATAGGAGATGGAAGAGGAAGAATTTATCTGCTGAATTTATATCTCTTGCTTTTCAGTAATAGATTTGTATCAGTTTTCATAAATTAAGTAAGCATTTTACGTAGGCGTCTGTATGCAGGCATTGGTTTCCTTTGTTAAAAAGAGTCTATCTCTCAATCCCTAAAGCAGCAATGAATTCTGATAAGGATGTGCTGACAGTACATTGCAGATACTAACTCAGACTTAGAAAGACTTGAACTGCAGCAGTAAAGAACGTTAATGCAGGCTTTTTTACCCATTTGAACAAGGCGCCTCACCCTTGTTAATTACCATCTTCTCATTTAGGTTGTGGTATCTTGGTTTTTATCAGTGTAGGTGGACCTAGCATTATGCAGGGACAAAAAGATCAGGAGCGAAATCTTACATGCTTTGACAGTTCATATTTGCCTGGAGGTGTGTGTCTGTTCTAGTTTCTTGCAACCAAAAGTGCGAACTGTGAGTGCTCCAGGAAATTCTGCTGTAAAATCTGGCAGCACTTAACACTATACTTGTGCAGATCATTGCAGCTTGATAATCCACAGCCTTGAGAAGCATCCTGTAGGTGATTATTGCTTGGGACGTAGGTTCATAAGGGTGTCTAGTGCACACTGCTTTACCTGGATTTTACCATGTCTGGTGGCAGAAAGAACATGTAAAGTTTGTCCTACTTCTGTAGATTTGGCTAACATCAAGCTTAAAGCGTAGAAGGGAAGCTGTATCTGAGGAAAACATAATACTGGTTTCATTATTTCAAATCAGAATGGTCAACAAAATAGTAAAATGAAACATAGTCCTAGCAACAGAATTCCTTTTTACTGACTTCTGCCTTTATCACCTATAATCATACTGTGGTGGTTTAGTGTGGAATATGAAGTTAGTGAACTGTTGTATCTGCTGGTTCCCTACTAGTTGTTTTTATAGGCTTTAGCCTCTCAAATATATTGTCTTGTATTTCCCTCTTTTCAGTACCAGGAAAGCATGAGGGCCGTAAGATTGCTAATATTTGAAACATTTCCTGGAATGGAGTTTTACTTCCAAACTGCCTTTCTGACAGCAACAGTCTGGCACTTCACTATTACAGAGTCGTTCAACATGGGATTCTTGGCTTTGTGATGTTTCATACATTAAGCAGCAGAAAAGTGTCGCTTCAGTCAACTCTGATCTTAGGTTTTCAGTACAGAACTGGTTCTCTGTAGAGACCACAGGCGATACACTAATCATGTTGTTTGCTCACATTGCTTAAAATCTGCCTCATCTCCTCTTGCTTCCTGCTTTTATGGTTGGTGGGAACTGTTCTGCTCGATTTCTTTCCTTATTTTTTCTTTTCGTTGTGTTGGTAGAATCAGAGTACTTGTTTAAGGCACGACCACTTTCTCTAAATGATGACTAATATCCCCCTGTATACTGGCAACAGATATGAATACTTTTATTTTATAGCTTAGCCTGGGTGTTAAGTTGGTACAGGTTTGAAAAGGTAATGATTAAAATTGTTGTTTTAAATGCTAGTGAAGTTAGAGAAGTAAAAATGAGATTTGTTTTTGATGGTAGAAGAAGGAGCAAGAACAAGTATTTGCTGATGGAGACATGAAATTAGGAGGACTCGGCAATCAAAGCAAATATAATTACAATTATAGAGTGCATATATAGTCTCCTGTGAGTGACAGTGCAATTCACTGAAGGTTAATAATTGTGTCTTTGAATTAAAAACATGGTCTTTAGCATCTGTCTGTTTAGCCCACGTTTCATAAGTAGGAGGTCCTGTTGCTTAACTGCAGTCGCTTTTTAAATTGTGGTATAGTTTGATGACTATCACTAGATCCTCATTCAGTGCAACCTCTAATTTACAGTAAATTTATGTTGCTCTATCTATTGAGACACATCTCTCCCTCTTCCCCTCCAAGTTGTGGAAACATGCAACTACATGCTTATTAATTTGGCCTATTAAAGTTAACTGAGGATGGCAGAACGACTGCTTGTTATTGGTCATCATCACTTCAGGTACTACAGATAGTAATCCTTATCAATAGTTTTGCAGTCCTTGCAATGTTTGGAGCAGGTGACTTGGGAGGGAATGCTACATGGAATATGCCTAGCCTGAAGGTTAAGAGCTAAATATTTTGGATTCCAAAATTTAATTTGAAGTGAATTATAATGCTTTAATGGTGTTTTGGTGCTGGTACTTAACAAGTGTTAAAAGGCATGAAAAATATTCTGAAGAGGCACCAGTCTGAAAAATAATTGGTGAAACTGAAGAATTTATTGGCACCTCAGCTGTTGTAAGCAAAGAGAAACAAGCCTAATGCTTGTGTGGAATTAATTGTTATCATGTCTTGTTACTGAAAGTGTGTGCTGCTGTTCAACTGTTTTGACTTCTGTGTTTTAGACAACTTAAATTCTAGAATTTCTCTCAAGCATTTCTTTTTCTTAAGATACAGATTCAAATGCAATATAAAAATAAAATATTTATTGCTGCACATGTCTGTATACTTAATTCTGTAGATCACAAGATATAATTCCTGAAAAGTTCTAGGTTGGGGGTAAGACTACTTATATAGTCTTATCAGGAAAAAAAAGTCCGGTTAGACTTTTGCTTTTGCCTGGGGTGTGTTCTGTTTAAGTTCCTTTGAGCAACCTTTCTTAAGATAATTATTTAGAAGTTGTAGCACACAAATAGAAAACTTTGCCTTTGCTGGTTCTGAAGTGAAAACTTGAAAAATAGAGTTTCATTTTGGGTAAGAGCCATTTCAGTGGATGATAAAGTGTTAGGTAAGCCTTCAGGAAAAGTGATCAGTAAAATAATGGAAAAGGTGTTTGCTAAGTAATTCTTCAAGGTAGAGTTAATGTGAAGTTCACTGGTATGTTCCTATCTGATTTAATGGGTCAAAGCAGAGTGCTCCATTTTCTAGAATTCTAACACTTCAAAAATCTTCTCTCTCTGCTTTGACAGGCCAGTTGGAATGCCAAAAATGGAAAAAGTTTACCTACATAACCCTAGCTCAGAAGAAACAATTACATTAGTATCAATATCTGCTACAACATCACATTTTCATGCATCATTTTTTCAAAATAGGGTAAGTTCTTCCACTCTCTTAAAATGAGCTTTACCTTCCTCTCCCCACCTCGAATAGGAGTGTGATTTCCCTCCTGTCTTTAAATAACCTACTTAGTGCAATAACTACATACTTAGAAGTTTGAAGATACTGCAGTTCTTGATCCCCTATCTGTTACAGAGCAAATTTGAACTGGGCACAGAAACACACACAGACCCTAATAGAAGAGAGGGAGTGAAATATTGCATAGGTGTTCTGACTACACTGGAAGCGTATATGGTAATTGACAGTTGAACAGCAGGTCTCCGTTGTCACTGAAGTGACTGTGTACATTGCCTTAGAGTGCATACAGGAACAAGATGTTCTTACATTTTTTTCTGAGAATTGTTAGTGTGAAGCAGTCTCTCCAAAGCACTTAAAACTCCTGCAATCTTGTCACAGGACCTTGCAACTTTAAAAAGCACGGTGTTAGCAGGGTTAACTGTAACCACATTGCTGTCAGATGCAGTCACCTAGTTTCAGTTTTGTCTGCAGGGCCTGTGGCTCAGCAGGGGCCATGTAAACTGAAAAATTCAGGAAACCTGTCTGTAACATATTTCACTTCAGTGTTATGGTAATTAGCTCTCTCCAGTGTTCTGTAAACTGCTGGTCTAAAAGATATCCATGATAATCTGAACTCTTAAGTTCAGAATTCAACATAAAGATTCAATTAAATAAGATCCTGCACTAGATAATAGTTGTAACATATTAGTATTTTTATTATTTTGTTACACATCCAAATCTGCAGTAGACTTTCTAACTTCAGCTTTCCATAATGAAAAATATGGGAATCTTCTGTAGCACAAAAACTATTGTTCATCTGCATGGTGGAATGTCTTCAATAATGTCTTTACTTATTCTTCTGCATACTTTCTTTTATGTTTTTCTGTTTTCCAGAAAATTCTTCCAGGAGGGAATACATCCTTTGATGTAGTTTTCCTTGCAAGAGTAGTGGGAAATGTAGAGAACACTTTATTTATTAACACTTCTAATCATGGGGTATTTACTTATCAGGTAAGAGAATTATACTCTTTCTGAAAAAGTGTGAATCAACCAGAGCAGTATCATAGAGTCATAGAATGGTTTGGATTGGAAAGGATGTTATGGCATACTTAACCATCTAAGTATATTTACACAATAGTGGGGGGGAGTGGCAGGGTGTTTATCAGCCTGCTTGAAGACATTTCCATCCCTGCTGCTTGTTGTAACTCGGAGGTATACTACTGTAAATATCTGTAGGGCAGTACCGCAAGACTGATTGATGGAATTATGTAGGGTTTAAAATCCTCCCAACAACTTTTTTTGTGTGTGTGTGTGTGTGTGTTATTTTAGTGGCTCATTGCAGTGATCTAGTTCATTCTTTTGGTCAGTACTCATCTGATCCAATGACAAGACAGTGTTATTCATTAAGCTGGCAAAAAAATTACTTCAGATTCATAAAGATAAATGAGACAGATGAGAGAGTCTGAAAAGTGAGAGAAATCCTCTTGTTGAAAGAATGCAGGTCTTACCATGGCAGTGTTTTGAAAACAACAACAAAAACGGATAGTCACATATGGATGGTCTCTTACATAACAGTATGATTAAAGGATGTTTCGCATCTTTTTAACCTGTAGCTGGTATCTAGTATTTCAGAGCATTGGGGCAGGTGGAAAAATATTCTAAATATGTCACTGTAAGGAAGCAGTAGCTATGAGAAATACCCTTTTGCTGCAAGCTAAGCCAGTTTATTAGCATGATACTGGGTTTTAAATCTTCAGTTAGAAGTATAGTATAAAATTAATTGAAAAGAGAACTTGGTAGATTGCTAAAATTGGTGCACAGCTGTTACACTCTGCAGCAGTTACCTACAGCTACTGAAGTTTGTTTCTTTCTCTGAATCAGGTGTTTGGAATTGGAGTACCGAACCCCTATCGATTGCGCCCGTTTATTGGGGCACGAGTTCCTGTAAATAGCAGTTTTTCTCCTATAATAAATATACATAACCCTCACAGTGAACCCTTGCAGGTGAGCCTAAGAGAAAATCATTGAATGTTCTCTTATGTTTATAATAATAAACTGAATTTTTGCTTATTTTGGTACTGTTTAAGATTCTGTTTGAACTTGAAAGCTATTTGAGACCAAGTCTTTCATGTTATATGAAAGTTTTTCTGTATAAATGCAAATCAATTGTTCTAGAAATTGTAGGCCATGCTCCCAGATCTCTTAATTTCCTAAGTTGGGGAGTTACTATGAAATTTCTGTTCCTAAGCGTGTCATAATTTTGCAAAATAAAGAAACTTCACTGATAATAAAGAAAAAATACTGAAGCAAAGTAAAATAGATCCTTTGCTTTTAATCCAGGCATGCCTCTTTGCTTCCTTCTGCTTGTTTTGCACAGCATAAGGTGTCTTTACGGACTACCTTAGTATGTAATGCTGGCCAGCATTCTTATGTTAAAGGCAGGATTAATGTCTGTACATTCATTGTTAGAAGTGAATTAGTAAGATACTCCAATGGTCAAATAGTTGCTAACTTATACCGTTAAACATTATAATACCTGATAACTGAAACAGGATCCCTTTGAAGTTGAGTGCTGACATTTTGCTGTTATCCACCTCAGGTTGTAGAAATGTATTCCAGTGGAGGTGATCTCCATTTAGAGCTTCCAACAGGCCAGCAAGGAGGTACAAGGAAGCTATGGGTGAGTAGTCATGTCTTGCAGCATTCATTGTACTTGTTTGGGGAGGTTTTGTTTTGACACGATTTTTAGGTT
Source organism: Myiopsitta monachus (assembly GCA_017639245.1). Classification (NCBI taxonomy): domain Eukaryota; kingdom Metazoa; phylum Chordata; class Aves; order Psittaciformes; family Psittacidae; genus Myiopsitta; species Myiopsitta monachus. Next base: position 39,244,711 of record CM029927.1, read on the forward strand.
TTGGGGTGTTTTTGGGTTTTTGTTGGTTTTTTTTTGTTTGTTTGTTTGTTTTTTTTGCCACCTTTGTTTTTTTGTCATGTTATCATTAAAAATACTCCATAAAAATTGAAATCATAGCAGGGTCTGTTAATTGTCTGTACTAGGAATTGAAAGAAGGTTTTAATTAAAAGAAACTATCTGTATTGAACTGTGCTCTTCTGAAATGAGTAAAATTATTCCCAGTAGAATGAAGAGCACCTGCCTGAGTGTTCAGGACAATGTAAGCCTTCTGAGGGCCTGTGAGCTTCTGATGGCCATAGATAATGAATTGAGAGTGGCCAGAAACTGTTGCTGAAAGTATTTCCACATGCATGCCATGCAGTTACACTTCACTCTCATGTCTGCTGCTGAAGACAGAATAGTGGGTTGGATGGACTCAGTCTGGACCCATTACATCTGTTTCATTGTGTTCTTCACTGAATGTAGTTTTGAAGTGTCACATACTGATACCTTTAAGTGAAATAAATTATAGAAGCACTTGAAGGTGAAGTATTGGCTCATGCTGTATATCACACTGTTGGGAATTTCTAACTAGATACAAAACCTGTTTTGCTCATTAATTAGAGTTATTCCTCTTTATGATGACTTTTTTTTGTCTGGGAGATACTTTAAAGTTATTTGGCTCCAAAACTTGTCTCTTGCTCAAGTGTATAATTTCAGTCACTGGCAGTTACATGTTTTGTAATAAGTAAAGCCAAGATATTTCCAAGTGAGCTAAGAAGGACAATCACAAAACTTCCTGGCTTTTCAGGAGAAAGTCCAAGAGAATAGCAGTATCTTAGTTTTAAATACAAAAGTTGCAAACAAGTGAGTATGAATACACAGCATGAGCATTTAAGAAATGAAGTGGAAAGAGTGAACAGATGCTGAGGTTTAGATGGAACATTAAAATGGATTTTAAAAAATGAAGGTTCTAGTGTTTTGACACCATTTTAGTCAAATGGTATTGCTTCTAAAGAGAACCCCTTCCTTGTCAAAAGAGCTCCTGAGGAATATTGAATTCTGTAGCAACTAGTGGGTGGAAACACCCAGATACATTATTGTATTGGCTATATCAAGAGCTGCACTGCAGTTAGAAAAAGCTGCTAAGTAGAAGAAATTACTTGAAGTATGGTGATAATGTGTTGTCTGAAATTGTTTTGAATGCCAAATATTTGGATGATTTGGTTCAGCAGTCTGCATATGTAGGAGTATTTTTTAGTCACTGTTCAAAATTACTTCAGGGATCTGACAAACCTTGGATCCCTGGTTACACATACAGAAGAGACAAACCACAACCTTTGAAACTTTAATGAACGGCTGCATGATGTTGGGTCTGTGAATGAGTGTGAAAACAGAATTTGAAAGCTTCTTAGGGACTTGCCAAGTAGTAGCAGTTGAAGCTAGTTAGTTTGATGTTCAGCAGTTTTCAAAGAATACATCTATAGTTGTGCCATGGAAAATACAGCTTGACCTCCAGAATGGATTGGTATAAGTTTGTACTACAGAAAGCACAGAAGAGGTATAAAATAGGATCAGCCCCTGTATGGATTATGTCCTGTCTAGTTTCCTTCAGTATAAGCAGAAAAGAAAGAGGCTGCCAAATGAAATAACAATTTCAGTTGACAGCTTCAATTGATACAAGGGCTACTCATCAAATATTCCTACTTTCTGCCATATTTATTTGGATTTAAAATGGAAGGAGCTCCAAATTTCAAATCGAGGTTTTCATCTTCAATTAAAAAACAAACAAACAAAAAAATCTGTCAATTTAATCTGCTGTCTTTAGCACAATTTTAATACATAAAATATAATCAAATGGGATGTGAAAATCCTCTTGCATATGCTGATTTTTAGGCAGTATAATATTAGGTGATTACAACTATCCTTACTAAATTTAATGGTAATTTTAGTAACATGTAGCTAATGTCTTGCTGGTATTGCAGGTTTTGCTCTTAATGCAATTATACTGAATGCTTCTATTGTAATTTTTCGTTTGAGTGGCAGTGTTTTTTGTAATTACTGCTCTCTAATAGATGTGCTTTGGTTATTTATCAGGAAATACCTCCATATGAAACAAAAGGAGTGATGAGAGCCAGCTTTTCTTCAAGAGAAGCAGATAATCATACAGCCTTCATTAGAATAAAAACAAATGCCTCAGACAGCACAGAATTTATCATTCTCCCTGTTGAAGTTGAAGTTACAACAGGTTTGTAGAAAAGTGGTTGATTTTTTTGTTGCTTGGGTTTGAGTTTTTTGTTTAGCTGTTTTGTTGGGTTTGGGGTGGTTTTGGTTTTAGTTATTCAGCTTAATTAGCTTTCAGTATAACAAGAAAATGGTAACTTTTCTTTTTGGCTTTTTTTTTTTCCCCCTCTTTCTTAAAGCACCAGGAATCTATTCATCAACAGAAATGCTAGATTTTGGTACACTACGAACACAAGGTAAACTATGCTTTAGGTCTCAAAGTATTTGTAAGGAGCAGGGTGGGGAGGAGAAAGCCCTGTTAACTTTGGGCTGTTCAGGGTTGCCTCTGGCAAAGTCTGCAAACTTTTAAATGCTTTTTAAAAGCCAGAGTTTCAAGAGCAGGATAACAGTGTTAGAATAATGCACAAATGTATTCACCTGCAAGTATACTTGAGATGTGTACAGAACAAGCAGTAGCTTGCACATCCAGTATAAGTCTAGTAATAACATTAGTCTTACACAGTTGCACATGGTTTAGACTGAAAGCCATTGTCAGTTTACTTAATTTGTGAACTTTTTTGAAAGATTGCTTTACCTCTGCTGAAGTTTAAATAATTTTCAGACACGGGAATAGTGAAAGTGTGCAAACTTAAACAAATTTCTTATGATAAGATCTTGTGGTTTCTGGAAGTGACATGTAAACATGTATGATTAACATTTTACATTTAAAATTAATATTACTTAATAAAACTAAATATGTAGATATATGGCAGAAAGTGGTGAAGCTGAAGATATCTTTTGAAACTGTAAAAGGGACTCATTACCAAAGAAAAACATTATGTATCTTCTTTCAGCTGAAAAAAAAAAGGTAGCTTCTGAAGCACTTTTTCTTGCAACTTAACATGTAAAGATTTTTAAGTAAGATTAGTTTCTACTGAATATTGGTGCATCTGGCAAAATCAGTCATTGTAGTGTTTTTTAGCCTTATTTGTATCTTTTGAATTTAGAATTATTTATTCATTTCTTAATGTGTTAGAAATATAAATGATTAGCTGAAGCATATAATACCTATCAATACACCAAAATGTAGCTTTGTCATTCTTGCGACTAGCTATTTTGGCTGCACTGTCGTCTTAGTCTAACTTTTTAGTGCTAAACAACACCTTTATGAGAAACCAGCTAGTATAGTTGACTTTGTATGAAGTTCTTATGTTAAAATACCCTAATAGCCAGGTGTGTTTTTTGTTCTTTAACAGATCTGCCAAAAATTTTAAATCTGCATTTATTAAATTCAGGAACAAAAGATGTGCCAATTACAGTAAGTTTTATTTCCTTTCCATTTGAAATTTTCTGCTTGACTTTCTTTTTTAAAAATTGATCATTCACAGGTTCACCATGTAAAGTTCAGGATTGGAAGATTGGTCATGTGTGACTGAAAATGTAATATAGTAGTAAGGCAAATAATGTATATGCATGGTAAAATACATTTGCTTCATACCTTTCCTTGAATGGCTGTTTTGGCATTTGTGGGTTGTGCCTGTAACATCTGAGGCTCCGGAAGCTTTTATACTTGAGAACATTAACTCCTGTTCAGTGAGTGAGAGATGAATGCAGAGTCTGTGGGATTCTTTGTCCTCCTCATGCACTCCCATGAGAGTGCATAATGTGGTTGCCCAACATTATCTTTAAAGATGAGCAAGGAGTAGCTTTCAAGAGCAGACTGTAAAGTGACCTTTGTTTTCCTTAGGTTATCTGCTTTGTAGCTTGAAATAAGAAAGGCCTGCAAATGCTTTAGAGCCCTTTCCAGTGAGATCACTACAGCTGCACATATATTGCAGACAGCTTCAGAATTCTAGGTTTTCGATTTTCTACTTTCTGTTACAGAATTTTGGCGCTAGTCTGGTCGTCTGCCTTTCTTCATTCGTACCTTTTTCCTGTGTCATTTTTCTCATTGCCCACTACTTTTCTCACTTCTTCCTTCTTCCCTTTCTGTCTTCCTTGTTTTCCAGATTTAGTTGTACAGGTAGCTAAACCTTGTCCCAGTGCACTTCAGAAAGTGTTGAAGTGTTGAAAAGAAACCTGGAGAGCCAGAAGAACGACTAAAAGGATTGGCAGAAGTTTCTTACTGAGCTCTTGGAGAACATTTCTGTTCCTAAAGCTTATAGCTGTAACTGTAGGGAAGGGTGTTTTAATAGAAGAGGTCTAGTAAAAACTTAATAAAGTAATAGAAACCAAGGCTAGGTAAATTTAAACTAGAAACAGGACACTCTTGTAGTAATGAGGATAACTTATAGAATCATAGAATAGTTAGGGTTGGAAAGGACCTTAAGATCATCTAGTTCCAACCCCTCTGCCATGGGCAGGGACACCTCCCACTAAACCATGCCATCCAAGGCTCTGTCCAACCCGGCCTTGAACACTGCCAGCGATGGAGCATTCACAGCTTCCATGGGCAACCCATTCCAGTGCCTCAACATCTTTACTGTGAAGACTTTCTTCCTCATATCCAATCTGAACTTCCCCTGATAAGTTTGAACCCATTACCCCTTGTCCTATCACTACAGTCCCCCATGAAGAGTCCCTCCCCAGCATCCTTATAGGCCCCCTTCAGATACTGGAAGGCTGCTATGAGGTCTCCACACAGCCTCTTCTCCAGGCTGAAGAGCCCCAACTTTCTCAGCCTGTCTTCATATGGAAGGTTCTCCAGTCCCCTCATCATCCTTGTGACCCTCCTCTGGACTTGTTCCAACAGTTCCATGTCCTTTTGATGTTGAGGACACCAGAACTGAGCACAGTACTCCAAGTGAGGTCTCATGAGAGCAGAGTAGAGGGGCAGGATCACCTTCTTTGATCTGCTGGTCACTCTCCTTTTGATGCAGCCCAGTATATGGTTGGCTTTCTGGGCTGTGAGCACACACTGCCGGTTCATATTCATTTTTTCATCGACCAACACCCCCAAGTCCTTCTGTGCAGGGTTGCTCTGAATCTCTTCTCTGCCCACCCTATAGCTGTGCCTGGGATTGCTCCTACCCAGGTGTAGGACCCTGCAGTTGGCATGGTTAAACTTCATCAGGTTGGCATCTGCCCACCTCACAAGCGTGTCAAGGTCCCTCTGGATGGCATTCCTTCCCTCCAGTGCATCAACCGAACCACACAGCTTGGTGTCATTGGCAAACCTGCTGAGGGTGCTCTCGATCCCACTGTCCATGTGACCGACAAAGATGTTGAACAAGACTGGTCCCAACACCTATCCCTGAGGGACACCACTCGTTACTGGTCTCCAGCTGGACATTGAGCCATTGAGCACAGCTCTTTGCATGCAACCATAGTTCATTGCTAATAATTTTTAAGTTGAGAGAAACTTGCAGTGTAGTGCAGACAGAATTTACTTCATCAAATTTCTAATGCATATGGCATTAGTGAGGTCAGATGATCCTATAAGGTCTTTTGTGGTGATTCATGAAGGGTTTTTAATGGAGAAAAAAAAATAGCTCCTGTATATTATTTTTACAGTTAGAGTTGGTAAATTTATTAAATTATTTGTCCATCTGTCTGCTGTCCTATATCATGTCCATCTTAGGTTTGCCAGGGTTTTGCACAGGAATTGGATTTTGTGGGGTTTGTTTTGCTGGGGTTTTTTTGTGGTTATGTTCATTTGATATTTTTTTCCCCTTAAAATGTGCAGTATTTCCTGAGTGCAAATAGCTGTATGTTCAAACCATCAGTATCACTTCTAACGTAACGTAGTGCGTAATTCATACTTCCCCATTTAAGAGCCCAACTACCCAATTTTTTTTAAGCTATGGTCTTTGAACCGTAGACTATAAACCATAGACTTCAGTCTATAGCTGTCATTTGATAACCATTATACATGCCATGACAGAACTTTTCCAGGTGAATTATTCTTTTGCTGTCCATCAAAGCAGTAAATATGGTGCAGATTAGGTTCAGATATGATGTATTTTTAGTGTGCCATATATGGCACACTAAGTCAATTGTTCTTCTCATTAAGACGCAGCTTTGTTGTAAGTTTGTAACCTTTCTAGCATTTGAAGCACTGTGATGGTATGAATTTCTGCTGCTGTGCCAATCAAGGAATTAGAAAGTGCTAAGCAAGGGTAAAGAATTTTTGAAAGGAGCCTGGTGAGTAGCTTATTTCTAGCAAAGCTTGAGAAATTGATTTTTGATCCTTTAGAGTTAGGGTTTAAAAGCAGTGGGACAAAGCTCTGTGACAAATTTCATCTTAATGTCAGAAGAAAAGGCCAAGGCTATATTTAGCGTATATTTAAGCTGGGTACTGGAGGACCTAAATATCTTCAGGTCATCCGTGTATGAGAGACTGCTAATACTGTTGCCGGAGTTGTAGCTGTAGTTGTTCTGCCTTTAAATACTTAGTCATGCTGTGGTCCAGCAAACTGGTGGAGGAAAGTAAGAGCAAGTAACTTGACTTCCTTTTTTTGAGTTCTAAAACTCTTCCAAAAAAAAAACCAACCCCTTCTTTAAGTGCATTTTGTAGGGTTTCACCATTATTAGGGAGAATCGTGTTTATTCATGACAGGATGAACTGCTGCAGCATGGATGAACTGCTGCAGCATTTAGACCATGCTGTCAAAAATCTAGTAAATACAGATTGTTGAGCACTTTATACCTTCTCTAGTATGAAAATCTTGTGTTTCCTTAAGGCAGTTTAAGCCCTTTTGACTGTTAAAAGCAAAGGCGCACTTTGAAGTTTGAGCTCCTGAATCATGTTATGAGACCCAGGAACTTCAGGACAGTCATATTGAAGCCGAGTCCTGTCAGTTTGAAGATAAGTGTTTGTGTAAGAAAGTATTTACATAAATCTGTCACAATTCACATACTTCAGAGTAGATTTTTTTTATTTCTCTTCATCAGCCTGCAAGAAGTAGTTTACTTCTGCATTGTGTTTTCCGTCTGCACACGTCTCAAAGTTACCAAGTGAAAGTTACCTTAAAGGATTAAAATCTAGTAGGTAGTGGCTGTTCTAAATGGTGCTTTATGGTGAAAGTGAGCTTTAGTTAGTTAGGTGTGTCCCTGTTTAAACTGAAGGTCAAGTTATTACTGACAAAATAATTGTCTGTAAAAGCAAATAAAACCATACGGAGGTGATTCTGACACAAATAGAATCAGCCTTAACCTGCTGCCTGTAGCCACAGGGCTTTTTTCCTCTTGCAGCAGGGCAGCTGTGTCTTTACTATCTGTAAAGCAGAAGTCTACAGCCTGCTCAGTCTTTAGAGCAACATGCTAGGTGGGCAAGAAAAAAACTGCTTTCAGAAGCCTGCTGACAGGTAAACAGTATGGATGAACATGTGCCAGTGTTTCAACCCATACTCTTCTCCTCTTTAGTTTATTAGAATAGGTGTAGTCCGAGAGTCCTTAAACCCTTGAAGTCTTTCCCAGTAACTGCTGCAATAGGGCAAAGCTTTCTTCCCCTTCTGTGTTCTCCAAGAACATTTAAGGTCACAATTTTATGGTTTTATGCTAAATATTGACTGCATCTTTGTAGAGCAGGGTCAGGAAATCTTGACTGGGATGCACTCCATCGGAGAGTCACATGTTACTGAAGTGTATCTGGTTTAAATCCTTCTTCCCTGTAGAAGCTGTTAGGAGATTTTCTGAGAGAATTGGTGGTATTAAATCCTTAATGGAACTTGTTTTGCCTTTATTCTCATGATCTGTCCGTATTTGATAATTCTTAAGGCACATCTCAGGACAGATTTTGCTTGGGCTTTATTTGATATAGGTTAAAATTTGGGGGAAGTGAAGTTGAAAGGATTCGTAAGGATGTTTGTTTTACTTTTAGTTGTCTTAATACTGTATTTCCTTTTACGGCATGCAGTCAAGCAACAAATGAGAAATGTGCATGACACAGTTAAGAAATTTTCAACAAAACAGTGTAAATTCCTTCCTTAACTGAATTCATTAGCTGTAGACGTTTTGGGTAAATACATCTAGGATGTTACACTTGTGGTTTAAGTGAAACCTGCCACTTTTGTGACAACAGGCTGTCCTTGTATTTTCAATTTGATTTACTAAATGAAATCATAATTTCAAAATTCAATAATCAAAAAGCAGGCTCTTGCATGAAAAGAGCTGGAAATGGTTACACTTCTGGTATGCAAAAGTTGAGAACTTGATTGCAGCTTTGGTTTCGTCTGCTTTAGGAGCTTTTATTTTTAAAGATACCTCAAGATCACAGATACATAGCATGGATTTTCATTAGAAGAAAATGATGATAATTATGAACTGCCTCATTAAGAGAAATAGCAAATATTTGCACTGTGTGTATGCAGATGGCTGGCAAAGGTCAGTGCTATAAATCCAAAATACAGAACTTCTAGTTGAGCTAACAGAGATTATTCATTAGCTACAGGGCAGTGCTGCCGGTTTCCTCTAAGGATCATGTGGTCTGCAGAACTCAATTATGTCTGCATGATTTTATAGCTTTAATTTACAATCAAGGGACAGCTTAGCTTGAAAGAACTGTTACTGGTTTGTGTCACCAGCTTTCCCCTTGCTCCTCTCTGACCAAGAAGGGCTCAGTTGCTTATGAAGCAGGCGCTAAACAGCAGCCCAGCATAAGGTAAACCAGCACTCATTTTAGTTTTGTCTAATACAGCATTCTGTAATTTGCAGCAGCTTAACAGCTGCTGCATGAGCAACTGAGCTGTTCTTACAGCAGGAGAAGACATCTGGGGAGGAGAAATCATGGAAGCAATCTTAAATTTAAGCAAAACAAGAATAGGAGTATTTAAATGCTCTATGCCCAGATTCTCTCCATGAAATCTAGGTAAAGATTTTGCTAACACTCTTTATAGGGTTTTCAGATGTTGACATGGAATCCATAATTCGTACTGCATAGTTATGAGTATCTCTACAAATCATTTCTGCCTGATAACTGACACAATTGCTATTCTAATAATGGCCAATATACCTTTTTCGTTTAGTTTAAAACAGTAATCCTCAGATACAAAAGGTGATCTTGTAAAGTGTTGGTATAGAATGAGTGCCATCTCAGATTTGCAAAACCATTCTCTATGCAGTTTGGTGGGGTTTGGGAGCCTGGGTTTTTTTTTGTGTGGAAGCTCTGCAGATAGCATGGTTGTCATGGTTTAAGTCCAGCTGTAACTCAGGACCACGCAGCCGCTCTCTCATTCCCCCTTCTTCCTCCCCCCAACTCCCGGAGGGATGGGGAGGAGAATCAAAAGAATGTAACTGCCATGAGTTGAGATAAGAACAATGCAGTAACTAAGGTATAACACAAACCACTGCTGCTGCCACCAATAATAATAATGATAAGGGAAATAACAAGGGAAGAGAATACAACCGCTCACCACCTGTTGACCGATACCCAGCCTGACCGAGCAGTGATCTAACCCTTCCAGGTAACTGCCCCCAGTTTGTATACTGGGCATGACGTGCTGTGGTATGGAATACCTCTTTGGTCAGTTTGGGTCAGGTGTTTGGTCTCTGCTTCCTCCCTGGCTTCCCCTCCTCCCTGGCAGAGCATGAAACGCAGAAAGTCCTTGGTTAAAGTAAACATTACTGAGCAGCAACTAAAAACATCAGTGTTATCAGCGCTGTTGCCAGGCTGAAAGTCAAAACCACAGCGCTGCACCAGCTACTAAGATGGAGAAAAAGTGACTGCTACTGCTGAACCCAAGACACATGGGATCAGAGATAAGGTAGATGTCTGTATCAGCACTAGTAATTCCGCAAGTTAAGAGCTCTGTTAATGCGTGCACCAGAAGCAAATAGTCTAGCTAGCTGTAACCCTGCAGCATTAAGGCAAAAAATAAATACTAATTTAAATGAAGCTTGTTTTCTATTTTATTAACAGTGTTTCTGGCTATATTCTCATTTCATCCAGCATTCCCAAGCAGAACTCTGTTGCCCACTTTACTGCATACAGACTGAGTAATTTGTAGAACTTGAAAGAAGTTTGGAAAGCCTCTTATAAATGTTGCTTTATTGTAGGAAAGACAGGCCTGTAGGAACTCAGCCAAAACTAGTTGCAGTTGTATCACTTTAAAGGATATGTGAAGGCCTTATAGTGTGTTAATGATGATAAATTTACAGGTGCTTCATATTTTGATTGTTTGCAGAGTGTTAGACCTACACCACAGAATGAAGCTATTACAGTACATTTCAAGCCAGTTACGTTAAAAGCCTCTGAAAGTAAATATACCAAAGTTGCAAGTATTAGCTTTGATGGTAAGTACTACTTCTGTCTTCTTGGAACTTTTCAAGTGATTCTTAAAACTTGCTGAAATGTCATGAATTATTTTCACTCTCTTAACAAAATATTATTTATGATTTTGAGAAGGAAGTGGAATTTTCCTACCTGGAAAAAGCATACAATTCTTCTACCTTCAGTTATTTCTGAAGGGATCGTCTGATCATAGTCAGCAGGTAACTTAGGCTGGTAAACACTAGTGAGAAGAGAAGGAATTCTTAATTCTTCTATTAAAAAAATACCTCTATTTTTAAAAATAATAAGAATTATTTTTATGTTAAGACACTGATTATTTAAAATGCATTATTAGTCTAAATAGAGATTTAATTTTGAGAGAGCAAACCAGGATGTGTTCCTCACAGTAAAGCGTATTAGAAGAGATTGCCCTTTGATCCTTACAAAGTTTAAAAAAGAATCCAAAGTCTTATTTCCAGAATTTGTTGGAATGCCCATGGAAATAAAGCTCTGTTGTGCTCTTGGGAACCATACTGTGAAAGTTGGCTTATTTTATTTTGCTATCTTAAATTCATGTTTAAGAAAAATGGAGGTGAAGGTGGAAAAACCTTTTACTGGTACCTTTCTTACAAAGATACGTTATGCATGTTGATACTGACTTTCACCTGTACCCTCATGGAAGAAGTGTTAGTGTCATTTTTCTCCTATATAGTATGACTTTAAACACTATGCTGACCTTTTGTAGGAAAGGGACCTCCATTTTTATAGGTGTTTTACTTAGCTGTCAGAATGATGTTACTACTTCAGGATATTTGTTAGTGCTGTAAGTTTTTCTGCCTGGATTGCTCAAAAATGGAAGTTTATAGATGCAATGTTTTTCATTTCAGACATAATTTTAGAAGTTGTATGGGTAGAGAGGAGCTTGTGTAGTTTGCGTTCGTACATGGATTCCTGTTCTATTTCTGTGAAGTTTAATATGTCTTTGATTTCTTCATAATTAACATGTCCTTGCCCAAAGTCCTGCTTGTCTGGTAGTTCTAAGTGAGGAGCCTGTTCATCTCAAGTTTATATTAGCAGAGGTGTATATATATATTTCATACCCTTAAATGGGGAATTCAGCTCACCTGGGATCTGAGTTATGCTCTGGACGTAGAATCATAGAATCATATGTCCAAGTTAAGTATTGTGCAGAAGCAACCAGGCTTTGCTATCATAGATAAGCTTAACTTAAACTCAGGCAGATCAGTTAACTAGTGTTAAAGGGGAGGAACTCAGAACTCTGATCTCCTACTTCCTAGACTTACTTCATGTCAACTGCATACTGAAGTTTCCTCAAGATCCATTTTTCTCTTTCTGGGCTAGCTCTGTCCTTCTGTTCTTCTACCCATGCTGGTCAAACCTAGTGGGTGTTTTGATTTTGATTTTTTTTTGTTGTTTCTTGTCTGCTTTAACAAACTTCTTATATTCTTATGTGTACAGCATCAAAAGCAAAAAAGGCATCACAGTCTTCTGGGAAAATAACTGTTAAAGCAAAAGAGAAGAGCTACTCTAAACTTGAAATACCGTATCAAGCAGAAGTGCTGGATGGGTAAGCTTACAGTAATTGAGCGTAGTTCAAAAACTAAATGCTGTATATTAGCAGATGTAGCAGGGAATTTAGCCATTTCAGGGAGAGTGGGGATATAAAGAATGAATACCCAGGTTTTCTCAATCTGGAGCTCCTTTAGAAAAGCAATTGCTTGTTTGAATTTTTCAGGTTTTACACTAGCAGGTGAGATGGTCTTAGTTTAATGCATAAGCTAGTTTCAAGGCTTGGGTTCAAAGGGACTTTAGTGAGTTGTTTTTTCAGAGCAGTTTAAGGCTGCAGATGAGACAGCTTAAAAATGCAGTATTGGAAATTTTTCCAGTTTTGCATTTGTTGTTCTATCACTTTATGAAATAAGGGTGGAGAAAATGGTTTTAATCAAAAAAGAATTGTCAGGACTTCCTTATTTTTGATACTTATTTACAAAGTTTGTCAAAGTTGACTTGTAAGAGATTGTTGAAATCCAGTGTGCAACTTTATCAACAGAACTGACAGGGTATTTTAAAGACAAACAAACTAAACCTTACCTATGGGAATTTTTGCGTTGCAGATGGCTGATTTGGTTAATAAGGAATATGCATGATTTGCAAACTATCTTAATACTTAAAGCATTTGGTTTTATTCTTCTTAATTTGCTGATTTATGTATTTTTCTTATCTTGTTTGAATTCCTGAATGATCAATGTACCTGTAATATACAATGTAATACTAATATATATAATATATATAATATATATGTAGTATACCTGTAATACTAATAATATAGTTTCAGCATGCAATGGGATATGTACCTTTCTTGCTGTTTTATTAATTGAATTTTAGTCTTTTGTGCAAGAAAAATGCATGTTTGAGGAAAGTCTTTATTTTTCTCTTATTGTTTTTTTAAATAGATATTTAGGATTTGATCATGCTGCCACACTGTTTCACATCCGTGACAGTGCTGCCGATTCTGTGGAAAGACTGATCTATCTAACAAACACATTCAGTTTTGCAGTCCTTATACATGATGTTGTGCTGCCAGAAGAAGCAAAACCAATGTTTAAAGTAAGTCCCATTTCAGTGAATGTTTTTTACCTAATAGCAAATATTTAAATGTGCTGCACTTTGTTAAATTGTAACATTGATCTTCATTGTTCACTGATCTAGGTGCAGAACTTCAGTAAACCGGTCTTAATTCCGCCCAATGAATCCAGATATATTTTTACACTTCATTTTATGCCTTCCACGTCATCTCTTCATATAGATAATAATATTTTACTTATCACCAATGCTTCTAAGTTTCATCTGCCTGTCAGAGCATACACAGGATTTTTAGATGTAAGTATTTTCTCTTTTTATTTTCTTTAGGTTTTTTTGTCTAATTAGAGGCAGACCTCATAGGACTGTTTTAATTCTTTATTTCTATTGGGGGAGGGGGTGTTTTAATTTCAAAATGATTTTACCAGTCGTTCACCAAAAATGGTTTTCTTCAAACAGCTTTGGTTAGTGCTGAAAAATTCTTCCTTTGTTCCCTTTAGTTTTACATACGAAATGTAGAGAATTTTGGGATTGTCACAGTACTGCTGTATTAGATTTATTAATGCATTTGTTTATGAGCTTAGAGTTTGAGCACAGTTTTTCATTGAGCTTATGCTAGAATTCCTTTGTCACTTTTTCTAGTACTTTGTACTGCCTCCAAAAACTGAGGAACGGTTTATAGATTTTGGCATATTGAGTGCAACAGAAGCTACGAGCATTTTATTTGCAGTCATCAACAGCAATCCAATAGAGGTAAGGATGGATTTATTCTTAGTTTGCCGTTTAAAAAAATCTACGTCAGTGTTGTTACTGAAAATGCTCCCTTTTGTTCTTTTGAAGCTGGCTATAAAAAGTTGGCATATTATAGGGGATGGTTTGGCCATAGAACTTCTGACCACTGAAAAGGGAAACAGAACAACAATAATTGCAAACCACCATGAGCTACAAAATGCTAGTGCGTCTGATCAGTCTTCAGTAAGTAGTCCTTTGAATCATTGCTTAAAGCTAGATTTAGGATGGGGGAAAATAAACACAAATCTGCACAACTGCTTGCATCTTTGTTTTATCGGGGGGAGGGAGGATATGAATTCTTAATTTTTGTCTGAATTTGACTATGTTTAAGCATATAGAATTTTAATGATTTATTTTTAGGAAGCAGTATTATGTTCAAATTGGTTGGGTTTTAAAAGGGGAAGCCTCAGAAACGGTAACTTTAATACCATCAGATGATGCTCGTCATTTATCTAGGAGGAGTGGAATTTGTCGCCTGAAGGAATCGATAATCTTTGTGCTAGTATCTTACATGTTTGATTTTTTCTTTTTACCACTGACAGTTATTTCAGTTGGATTTTGATTCACTTAAAAGAAATAAGATGATGTTGGGTATGTTCTGTAGTGAATTTTCTTTCCGTTTAATGAAATACTCTGTCTACCATTCGCAGGTGATACTAGCATCGGGTTATTATGCTGTGTTTAGAGTAAAACTAATAGCAAAAGAACTTGAAGGAATTCATGATGGAGCTGTACAAATCACGACAGATTATGAGGTATATTGGTTGTATATTCATGAGCGTTGCCCATATGATTTTTTTTTAAGTGCCCAGTTTGTAAATGTGAAGTTTTAAGAATTACATTAACGGACAAATTGCAACATAGAGAGAAGTTTAGGTTGAAAGGGACCTTTGGAGATCAAGTTATCTCTGCAAGTTAACTTCGTGTCAAACGACAGTGATGCTACTTATGCTGTGTCTTCTCTGAAGGAATAAAGAATGACATTCATTATGATTTTCATCTGGCTTTCAGAAATATTCATTTAAATCTGACCCAGTGTTTTGAGGCATGGGTTCATCAATGAGTTGACACATGCGCAAAGCGTCAAGGCATGGATCTTTTGACAAAACACATGCTGACAATGTACTTTTGGGTGCGTTATCATTTACTGAAATTGAGATATAATTTCAGAGGGTGTTTTAATGTCAAAACCTGATGTGAAAGTTGTTTTTGGAGAACTTGCAGTTTGCTGACAGTTGATGAAACAGAGTCCTTACGCTAAGATTAATAAGGGAGAGAAGAACAACCAGTTAATATGCAACTTTTTATGCGTTCCCTGTTAATAAATTATTTTGCAAAAGAGAGATTCTACTGCAGAATGAAATCTGTATTTAATATTTTTGAGTGATACAGGTAGAGGGAAAAAAAGTGACACGACTTATGAAGTCAGAAAACTCCATAAGTTATTGTATGGTTCTGATGAAGCTACAAAAAAGGGGAAATTCCCAATTTCTGCCAGTTAGCTGTGATTTTTAAGCTTCTTTTTTTTTTTTGGAGGTTTTTTTTTTAATATGTTCATACAGGTGTGTGAGCCTTCAGTTATAGAATCTGTGTAAGCTACATTTATATAGCTTCATATATATATGTATAATGTATAAATACAGCTTTAATAATACACAGAAAGGATGTCATTGCCATCCCTTTCACTCTTCTTTTTTCTAAGTCTACATCTATTTTGCAGCCTTTCCATGACTACTTGTGTTGTCTTCTTTCCTCATACTCATTTAGTTTAAAGATATTATCCTCCCATGTTCCAACAAAGTATGGAACATTAACATTATGGAACATCTCTTTCAAGTGAGACCTATATAATGCCCCACTTGGAGAGCTTCTATTTGAACTGTGCTTTTGTTTTTCATATAGAATGGTGCTAAGTATGACTGAGCAAAGGTGTGCTTCCTGGTGATACAGAGTGACTGTTCTGAATATGATGATGTATCGAAATCCTATCTTCATGTTCTAAACGTGTATATAAACCTAGACTGCATTAATTGTAGAATTTCAGGAGTTTGTTATTCTGTGCCATTTAAAAGTGGAAGAGATGTTTAAAGGCTGAAATTCAATTATTGGTTTTCTAAACTTATTTGTTCTTTTTCCCCCAGATTTTAACCATACCAGTGAAGGCAGTGATTGCTGTAGGCTCGCTGACCTGCTCCCCCAAACATGTTTTTCTCCCACCTTCTTTTCCGGTAAGAGGGTTGGGTCATAGCATTTCATGTTTCCTTGCTGTGTTCTTATTTATCTGTTCTCTTCAAGAGAAACCACTGTCTTGAGTTGTCAAATTGCTGGAACGATTGTGCTACTGAACTGTTATGGGTCAGTTTGTCACTAGTTTTGGTTGGGTTTTTTTGGTTTTTTTTTTTTATCCCTCCCCCCCCACCCCTGAGTTATCCCTACATCCTCTCTACTGCCCACTGGAATGGGACCAAGGAATACTGATACAATCCCAAACTTGATTTCTTTGCAGCTTCATTCTGACATAGCTGAGGTCACAGGGTATTACTAATTCATGTTATTTAGCACCAAGAGTAGGAAAGAGATAAAATTGCACAAATGCATTTTTCAAATTCCAGTGTAATACCAAAGAACAAAGTCAGTTAATTAACTGGTGTCTCAGTATAAGAAGTCCTTGGTCTCTGTGGAAGTATTACTGTAGTCCTTCTACTCTGAAAGCAGATCTTTTGAGGGTGCATGGTAAAGTACATGAACAAGAAATCAAGCAAGCCGTGTGGGTCTGCAGCTTTCTGCCAAAATATGTACTGGCTATTTTCATGCCTGCTCCTGCAGTAGTGTTTATTCAGTGAGTGCTGAAAGCAGCTTCTTTGCTCAGGGCTACAGATGCACGCAGTAAGCTATTAACCAGATAATACTTGTTCTCACTTGGCATTCAGAATAACCATAGAAGCATAGGCAGTCAAGGTATATTGACTTGTTGGACATAGCTGTGGGTGGCATGGTTTAGTGGGAGGTGTCCCTGCCCCTGGCTGGGGGGTTGGAACTAGGTGGTCTTAAGGTTGTTTCCAACCCTAACTATTCTATGATTCTGTGATTCTATGACTTTGCAGTTGGTATTTCATTGAAGTCTGAACTTTGTGACTTTCTGATTAGTGGGGAATGTAATATGATGGAAAATCATAGGGAAAATAATAGGAAAATCAGCAGACTGAAAACTAGGGGAGGGGAGTGACGTAGCAAAAAGAGATGACAGTTTTCTGAAAGGATAAAACTAAGTCCATGCATGTTGGTGGAAATGGATTTTGCTTCTTTGTCTGTCCTGCATAGTCTGTCTCTTGTAGAGCACCTCCTGTTCTCACCTGCTCTCCCAGTAGCTCCTTAGTATGTCCTGCTCATCTTAGTATGTGCACTCTCAAATAGTAATTTTTTACTGGCACTTTACTGAATGCTTTACCTCATGTCTGTTAGATAAATGGTAATTTTTTGATGAAGTAACGCACTAATCTCGTCAGACAGCAGAACTTCAGTAAATCGTTGCTGCATTTGCCCCATTATCTCCCTTCTGTGCTCTCACTTCACAATTTGTTCGGAAGTGTTTTGCTACTCTTGAGATCAAATGGTCATGCCCACAGTTGCAAACATCACTTGTTCTTTTTTATCTTGAGGATCTGTGTTTTCTCTTTGACTATATGGCCTCACCATTATATGGATATCTATTGCACTGACTACTGTAGCTGTAACCTCATGTATCAGCAGCTTGATAAGCCTTTCATAAACTGGAATAACTTAAAGGTCTGTTCTCCTTTCACTAAAAAGAGAGCAATTTCTATATTCTGTATCCTAATTTATATATTCTGATTCCTGGCAAAATCATTTTGTTCCTCTTGAATGCCACATGAAAATACTTTGTTCCATGTTGGGCCACAAGGAAGTCATTTTATTTAAATCTTTGCTTTATTTTGGTCTAGCTGAAATGGCTGAAGAGCTTCTCAGTGTACCTTAGTGCATGCCCAAGCTCTTGGTCAGCTTGATTTTTTTGTTTTGTTTTGTTTTGGCAGGTATTACTACTTGTAGCACCTGTTTCTCAGCCCCTAAACCATAGGTGTCGTCATTCTTTCTCAGCCCCAGACTGCTGTGGTTTTTATTGGTTTCATGCTCTTTTCTTAGTAGTTTGCACATTATTATTCATTCAGGGGACCTTTGGCTTCCAGTATTTTGTTCGGGGGTATAGATTCAGATGTAATTATCACCTTTGACAAGATTCTAGACTGTTTTCATTGTTTAAGCCCCAAGCTTTTCAGAGCTGTCAGCTTCACTTACTACTAATTAGTTCTTTTGATATTTGAGAACATTGACAGCAGTCTTCCTTTTTCTCAGATTCATTTAAAACTAGTGATCACTGAATTCATGATACTCTTACATGTAGTTGTTTCGTAATGCCGCCATTACTTATGACAATAAGCTTAAAATAGCATCAGTTCTTGTTTCAGTGTTGGAAGAGGCATTTGACAGCTATAAAGTCCAGGAATAACTAGGCACTACAGTTTCAGTAACACTTGATTTCAGTTCGTACCTGGGATGTAATCCTCTTGCAGCTGCCGAGTTCCCAGTGCTGGCTTTGTAATTTTAGTGTATTTGCACCTAAGAGTGATTTCTGGTGTTCTGTCAGAGTTTGTCAGCAGTACACTGACAGTGTATACAGGCCTTGTAAAAAGCACTGTCTTGATTTAAACAGATCTTGACTGCACTGACTTGTGCTTTATAATGGCATTTTTCACAGTGCTACCTCTCAACTCTTCCCTGATCAAACGTCATCTTTGAGGACCTGTATGTTAAGTAGCTTTGCTCTGTTTTTCTTATTGCTGATGGGTAAAGACTTCCCTTATAGGTTGTTTCATGTCTAAATGCTGCATAAGTGCCTTAGTAAAATACTGTTAATTTATTCTGCAGAGCTTAACAAACCTTTATTTTGCCCAGTGGATGGTAGTTTGTTACTCATAGGATTCCGTAGTTGAAGCTCAGGTATACCTCCTATTCACCTTAACAAGACTATACTGTTTAGAGATTTATTCTTGTAGTTTCTTTCCCTCTGCAGTTGCTGTTCTTGAGACTGTTATAGTATGTGACTATTTCCTGAGGCCACAGGGAGGATTATGAGCCTACAGGAGTGCATCTCCCATCTCTCCACTTCAGTTGTGACTTAGAGAATGTTTTAAAAAGCTGAAAGTGTTAAGGGGAACATGAGAAACTCCAGTTGTGTTCATTAGAAAAAGAAAAGTCTTTAGTATTTAAATTTGCTTGTATTCGTTTAGTTTATAGAAATCTGGATTCTTGTCAGTGGTCCCGAGTTGTGCATTTCTATTGTTTGGGTTGGTTTGCTTTTTATTTATTGTTTACTCTCTACTTGTCAGGGTTTGGTTTTGATATAAGGTGAAAAACATGGCCATGGAATCATGGATTGGCAAGTGAGAGCAAGGGGGGAGAGCTTGAGCATTGTAATGATCCTGATTATGACAAACAATTAAACTATGCCCTCTATGGGAGTGAGAAAGGAGGGTTGTACCTGTCTTCTTAAATGCCCTCTGTCACCTGTAGTGTTTGTAACCTGTAGCTTCACTACTAAAGTTCCTTTCAGGTTCTTTCTAAATACCAACAACTATATACTGGATCTCTTACAAGACGCTTGTTTCTCTTTCGTAATAGGAGGCTCAGAAACCAGAAGTTTTCTTTTGCCATTCCTCCTCTGCTGTTTTCTTAACATGATTTGATTGAGCAGAACTCATGTTGCAGCTCTTCGAGACACTTAAGGCATACTTAATTTTGAAAGAGGGATGAATTGTGTTTGGAAGCAGATGGAGGAGGGAATACAACTTCACAGAAACTTACCTTGAACTGTTACAAGTGGCTTTTTTCTTCTTTTTTTTTCTTTTTTTTTAAGATAGCATAATTACAAATCTCAATTTAACGTTTCCTCTCTGCTGTGCTCTTTGCCAGCCAGCAGAAGTGAATGCATATACATATCCTGCAGACTTCATCCTTTCTTTTCTTTAGGGGAAAGTGGTTCACCACAGCCTGAACATCATGAACTCCTTTTCTCAGAAAGTGAAAATACAACACATACGCTCCCTGACAGAAGATGTAAGGTTTTATTATAAGAGGCTAAGAAGCAATAAAGAAGATTTAGAGCCCGGAAAAAAATCAAAGGTTTGCTTACGCCTCATTTCTACATGTTTACAACTTCTCTCTTATATATACCATATGTTAAGTTTCATTGGTAGTCAGAAATCTTATTTCTTTTGTTTTCCTTTGGTCATTAGATTTACTGTGCTGTTTCTTAATTGTTCTGTTCTTCTTTGTTTTGCAGATCGCAAATATTTATTTTGATCCTGGTTTGCAATGTGGAGATCGTTGTTATGTAGGATTGCCTTTTCTGTCTAAATGTAGGTAATTTCAACTTTAATAAAAGCCTTAAAGTTTTCTCTGTAAGCAGTGATTTTACATGAAGAGTTTAAAATTACATTGTCTCTTAAAGCGGAATCTAAAGCTCAGCACAGCATAGCAATGCAAGAAGATGCATGGGATTCTGACTGGGATTTGCATAAGAACTTATTCAAAGAATGGACAGAAATTAAGGAGAACTCAAGCCATAGGTAAGTATTTTATCCCTGTTGCTTTCTCAAGCCTTAAATCACAAGATAATTCTGTGTATGTGTGCTTTTACAAAATACAGGGTTCCTTAACGTTGCAGTGCTGTTTGAGAGGGGGCCAAGAAGGAGTTACTTGGCTTTCTCTGCAAAACCTCTAATGAGAAGTATTTTAGAAGTTTAAAAAGCAGTAATAATTTCCTCAAGTCAGACACCATACTCGGAGTTACTTTCCGCTGGATTATGCTGCAGTTGTTGAAAAGATGGCAGCAGCGAGGCAGTTGCTGCTCTGCAAAAATTTCCCAGATCAGATTATAGTGTTTATACAGTGTCCCTGCTTAATCCATTTTAAAGTAGTAACCTCAGTATCCCTCTAATATTTCATAAGGTTTCCTATTGCTACTATTCTAAGATTATTGCATTTCAGTGAATGATCAAATTGCCTGGTATTCTTCCTTGAGATTTGCTAAATAGAAGGTGATTAATGATTGCTATTTAATATTAGGAAAAGTCAAACTCTCTAGGCTGCTGTATACCTTTTAAACATCTGCCTTCTCATACATAGGGTGATTGAATCTCCAAAAGACAGAGTTGGCGTTAACAGTGAGGGCATGTGTCTTCTGTGATGATAGCATCCACACTAGCTTTCCAAAAATGTGTGCATGTTTATGGAGAAACAAAAAGACTGTACTGTAGCTAAATAGAGTAACTAAAGCATATCTCCATTATCAGTTTTTGTTCTAATACTGGTAACTCCTGAACAAATTTGATCTAAACAAAATCTGTTTAACTTGAAGAATGTCCTATTACCTACAAGTAACAGGACAGTGAAGGACAATTCTATTGAAAACTACAAAGTAGCAGTTCTAGCTAGAATAATATGCAATGTTTTAATATTATTCAATGTAATATATAAACTAAAATATGTAATGCTTTTAAAGAGAGTTAAAATTAAGGAAGGTAGCATTCAGCAAAGAAGAAACTGCTCCTTCTGAATACAGAGAGGTTCTGACTTCATTTGGAGTGTCTCCAAAATGCTTCTCTACGTTTGAGGTCTAGCATTTCATCTGTTGTGTTGACTGGAGAGCTCAGTACTGTTAGTCTTGTTTCAGCTCATGGTGGAGAGCTTGTAGGAAAGAACAGGAACCAAGTCTGTTACAGAGGTGGGTTGATAGCAAAGAACTTTATTCACTGACGGAAATAGTAGCTGTCACCGGGTGTTGACTGGGTCAGCTTTGCTTTAGATTTGTTAGGCAGGAGTGTGGGCACAGTGTTATCACAGAATGGTTGCGTTGAAAGCGACCTTAAAGATTATCTATTTCCAAGGCTCTGCCATGAGCATGCGTACACAGGCCCGCCTCTCAAGCCTGTCAGGGTCCCACTGGATGGCATCCCTTCTCTCCACAGACAGAGAGGATGTATCCATGTATCCATTACCTTACACATGCACAGGCAGAATATATTTGCTGGATAATGGATGTCTGGATAATGTGTTGAAAGCAGATTGTAGCAAGACTGATGTTTCTCCTTCCTACTGCTTATGCCTTTGCAAATCATCGAACATATTCTGAGTTATTTTTCTTACCGAAAAATACTGATCTGAATCTCAGTTATGTTATCAAAAATTGTTTCTGCAATAGTAGGAGCTGGGCACTTTCTAATGAAAGATAGCAGTTTTGTCTCGCTGTCGAGGGAGCAGTGATTTAAGAGAAATACAAATACCAGAAGATTTGTGATACAGTGCATAAGCCCTACCATATTTTTCTGCTCACTTTTATCTGTAAAAGGCCATAACAGAACCTGGAATGAATGAATGGATGTTGACAATAACACTTCATAGAGAACATCTTAAGAATCTTTGGGTTGGACTCCTACTAGCATGTTTTGATGGTTTCTGTTCATTTTAGTAGCAGTACATGTGGGCAGAGCTCAATGGGTTTCTGAAGTGCATATAAATATAATGTATTGTGCTGTTTCTCAAACTAACATTGTCAGAGTGCTTTTAAGCCCTCAGATTTTTCCAGGCTTTTCCTATTTTCTTCCTGTAAAGTAAGTTTTATAACTTCCTCCAGACTGAATGCCGTATTTGAAGTAGACACAGATCTCCAGAAGGATGTCCAGCTGAAAATTACAGCAGAAATGGCATGGCCGTCCATACTTAGCTCACCACGGCATCTAAGCTTCCCTCTTACCAACACTAACAGTTCATCAGTAAGTTATTTTGTTGATAGTATCATTTTGTAGGCACTGCATTCTAATAAGTATTTCTAATTACATTCATCCTAATGTAAACTTAAAATTGTGCTTCCGAACAGGAAGAAGAAATTTTTCTAGAGAATCCAGCTGACGTTCCTGTGCATGTTCAGTTCCTTCCTCTCGCTCTGTATTCTAACCCATCCACTTTTGTTGATAAGATGTTGGAACAGTAAGTATTGTTTTAGAGCACTTTGGGCATTCTCTGCAGCAAAATGTGTTTTGCAAAAATTGCATGCAGTATTTGGCAGCTGTGTTGGCAGTTACAGTGTTGGCCACTTTTAGAATTGAATCATGGGGCCAGTTGAGAAGCTGAATCTAGGCTGATTGCCATTGAACACACATCTGTATTTTTTGCTGAGCTAAAATTATGGTTAATTTCTTCCTTAACTTGATGGATGGGGGAGGGATGTAAAAAAAACCAAACAAATGATCCTTTCAGCTGCATATTGTTTGAGTCCTACCACAGATAGGTGAAATCCATGAATGCAAGTTTGTCGTTGTTTCGCCTCTGCACCAGGGAAAGTAAAATTTATGTCTGTTTCAGGTTTAATTTGAGTAAGCCAGCTAACTTCAACCTGAGGACTCTAGAGTTCCAGGTCTTCAGAAACTGTGTAAGTATTTCAATACATTCTGTATATTTTTAAACATAGACATTTTAATGTTTTAATAAGATTTCAGATGTATGTGTCTTCAAATGTGAAAAACTGTGGTGCTTTTGTTGGATGCTCTCAGGAAATTGGGAAAAATAGTATTTCTTCAGATGTAACAGTTAAAATGTGACCTTTCTGTATGCTTACGTTATAATACAGCTGGGGAAGTTACAGGAAAACTGTGTTTAATTATTCTTTTACTGATAACAAAACTATTTTCTTCAGCATAGTGGTTGCTAGTTCTAAAATTAGCAGGGTATTGAGTTTTCCATTGCTTTGTTCTTCAGGTGATTCAGGGTTTGTGGACAACTTTAAGTGCATACTCTCTCATATAGAGCATGCCATATCGTGAACGCTTTCTCGTGCAATGTACACGCCTTTCCCCTCTATTTGCACTTTGGTTTAGATTAACAGTTCAATGCTTGCAGTGTCTAAAGGCAAATTTAGCAAAATACACTTTTTTTCCAATAGTTCTTCTACTCTAAGTTTGCTTTTCCACCCTTACGTATTCCCAAAATATTTTAACAATGGAAAATTTTGAGGATAGAAAGTGTTACGTAATGTCTTAATGTAAATTTAGTGTTTAAATGCACATTTAAGAACTTCTGAACTCTCTTTTCTACTCAAACTTTATGAATCCACAGGGTGTAGTTTAGCTCAGTTCTGTCTTGCTGTGTTCTGCTTCTTAATAAATACAGATAGTTTACTTAATAAGTAGGGGAATTCATGTGCTATCAGACTTTCTGGTTAAAAAAGGCCATTATGTCATTGGGTAGTACACTTCTTTATGACAAAACCAATTTTCTAACTAAAATAATATAATTTCTATCAAATATACGTAAAAAATTCCTATTTTTAAAAGTGTCACTTTGTTTTCCTTACTCTTTTAAGGCACAGCCACTACAGAGCACCGCAGGACTTACAAAGGGAATGGCTCGTCATTCAGTTTTAAGCCTAATACTAAAACCTGGTGAGAGAAAGTCTGTCAAAGTAAAGTTCACTCCAGTTCATAATAAAACTGTTTCATCGTTAATTGTTATCAGGTATGATAGATGTTTCAAAAATGAGTGGTTTTTTTCTGATGTTTTTTACTTACATATAGTATCGTACTCATGATTAGCTGTTAATGAGAAACTGTTGCTTTTACAGTAATAGGTACAGAGTCGTGTGTGTTTGGATAAAGATAAATGTAATTGTGGTGTGTTTTATAGTAATTAAACTGTATTCAGTACATATAAATATATAATCAGCATCACCGAATCTTAGAATAGTCTGGACTGGAAGGGACCTTCAAAGGTCATCTAGTCCAACCCCCTGCAATGGTCAGGGATCATCAACTAGATCAGATTGCTCAGGGCCCTCGAATGTTTCCAGGAATGGGTTATCTACCACTGCTCTGGGCAACGTGTGCCAGTGTCTCACCACTCTCATTGTAAGTTTCTTCCTCGTATCAAATCTAAGTCTGCCCTCTTTCAGTTTAAAACCATTACCCCTTGTTCTGTCACAACAGGCCCTACTAAAACGTCTGTCCCCATCTTTCTTATAAGCCCCCTTTAAATACTGAAAGTCCTCAATGAGGTCTCCCTGGAGCCTTCTCTTCGTCCAGGCTGAACAACCGCGACAGTCTCACCTGCCTTCATAAAAGAGGTGCTCCAGCGCTCTGATCTGGACCCACTCAAGCAGGCCCATGTTCCTCTTGTGTTTGAGGAGCCCCAGAGCTGAGCACCATACTGCAGGCAGGCTCTCATGAGAGCAGAGGGACAGGCAGGATCACCTCCTTTGACCTGCTGGTCTCGCTGCTTGCGATGTGGACACTGCCAGCTCATGTTCAGTTTTTCATCTACCAGTACTTGGAGACTTGAATTCTTAAGTACATTCTATGCTGTCTTGAAAGTAGGGGCTCTAGTCATAGGTGCCATTTGCAAGATCAAGCTGCAACGTAAGTTCAGTCTTTCTAGTAAAGAGCTCTGTTTTAATAACTACTTCACTTTTGTGTCAGGTATGATGCGTTAATATAATGTTGAAATATGAACTTTAACTAGGACTTCGTTGGGGTTTTTATTTGTGTGCTGTGTTGTGAGTTCTTAGGTTTTTGTCTTGCAAACACTGTGCTTGAGACCCCCACTGTTTACTTCCATATTGTGGGGAATTAAGTGTGGAACTGCTTATCTGCTGTCCTCTGGGTTTGGGATGTAACTTCATAGTCTGTGGAGAAGCTTGCATGAGCAATGGACTGCATAATCCTTTTATGAATGTTTCCTTTTTTTCTTTGTACACAGAAATAATTTGACTGTAATAGATGCCATAATGGTACAAGGACAAGGAACGACTGAGAGCTTGAAGGTTGCAGGCAAACCTCCTGGTCCAGGAAGTTCTTTACGCTTTAAAATCACAGAAGCATTATTAAAAGACTGTTCAGAAAGTGAGTATTTCTTGGGCTGCTCTGCTGAGCAGAAAAGAACTTGCATTCTACACGTACAACTTGAAATGTGTGGAAATACATTTCCTGTTCTAGTGCCCCAGAAGTTTAAGTCATCTAAATACGTTAAAATTGGCTCTCTGGGCATAAAAATAAGTATTCTAGCTTTTTGTTTAATTTGAAAGTCAGGAAAGAGGAAACAAAAGCCCTTCATCCACTAAAATCCCAGGAGAGGAGGTGAAGATCCTAGTACATTTAATGGGATAATCTCCAATTCCTAAATTTAAGACAAATTGGATCACAGATGTAACTTCCTGTATGTTCTTTTGCCTCCCACCTTCAGAATCTTTATGCACATAGCCAACGGGGAAAAGATAGGGTATGTTCCTTGATGAAAATTAAATTCCAACAAGAGTCTACTGTGGGGTCAGGGTTTTTTTGCTCTGTGGCCACAGGCTTGCTTCTGAGAGGTCAGCTAAGAGTACCTGTATTACTGAAAGAACTGGTAAAAGAGGCTTAGTTGTGTCTTAGTTGTATCTGGCCTGGAGATGTTTCTCCTTTGCTGCTTTGCAGCTCTCCAGCATATTTGTAAGGTGCCATGTTAATTATTATTTGAGATTATATCCCTATTTTTGAGGGATCGGTAAGAAAACTTCAGGTAAAGCTTAGTCATTACCTCTTACATGTTGTGGTTCAGGGATTTGGTTACTAATAAGTGTAGCTGTCATGGTTTAACCCCATCTAGCAACTAAGTACCATGCAGTTGCTTGCTCACTCTCCAGTTCCCTGCCCCCCATGGTGGGATGGGGAAGCGAACCAGAAAAAAGGTAAAACTTGTGAGTTTAGGTTAAGAACAGTTTAATAATTGAAATAAACTATTATGATAATGACTGGAGGGAGGAGGGGTGAGGAGGAGGGGAACAAAACCCAAGTGAAAAAAACCACAAGTGATGCGCAATACAAATGCTCACCACCCGCTGACTGATTCCCAGCCTGACCTGAGCACTGATCTGGGCCTTCTGAGTGACTCCCCCCAGTTTATATACTGGGCATGATGTGCTGTCCTGTCTCTGCTCCCTCATGGCTCCTCGTGCCCCTCCTCACTGGCAGAGCATGAAAGACTGAGAAGTCCTTGATCTAGAGTAAGGATTACTTAGCCGCAAGTAAAACACTGGTGTGTTATCAGCATTATCCTAAAACTAAAGCCAAAATACAGCACTGCACCAGCTAATAGGAAGAAAAGTAACACTATCCCAGCCAAAACCAGGACAGTATCTCAGCCATGGGTTTTATTTTAAGGCACGGAAGAGTCAGTTTTAATTCTCCTCATGCTCGGACTTTTCACAGAGTAGGCTTCTGAGCAGTACATCAAAGGCCTTTGCAGCTTAGATGTTTTGCTTTGGGTTTGGCTTTTTTTTGTGAGGCAGCAGTGCTGTCAGAGGTTTGGAGGTTTCCGTTTTGTTCAGAGTGCTCTGGAATTGTACACATTCCCTACCTTGACAGTGATGAGAGTCTGGCTGCAGAGATGCATTCCTGCAGGTTACGTAAAGATTTCCATTGGCCTCGCTAGCGCCTTTCCTGCTACAGTACTGACAGGACTCCCTTCTGCTCTAGAATCTGAATGTAGGGAAGGGTATCTGTCTAGCACAACACCAATCACTTTCTGCTGTTTGTTTCTAGAAATGAAATACAAAGAACCGAATTTCACACTGAGAAGAACATTCAAAGTGGAAAACACGGGGCAGCTGCAGATTAATGTGAAAACTATGGAAATCAGTGGCTACACATGTGAAGGATACGGATTTAAAGTAGTTAACTGTCACGAGTTTGCACTAAGTGCCAATGCCTCTAAGGACATTGTCATATTGTAAGTGTTTTTCTTGCATCTAAATGGAGTCTTGCGTTGTGTTTACCTACTTCTGCTTCAGATGGAAACATGCTGGTTAAATTCTGAGGTTTTTCACTGAAGCTTTGAGTGGTCGGTGAGGTTTTTTTATGCGCTTAAAACATGACATTTTTCTGTCTTCTTACAAATACAGTGACTTTTCAAAACTTCAGGTGTGCAGTGACTAACTCTAGTGTTACTTTTATTACTACCCAGTGAGCGTAACTTACTGAGTTGGAGTAGTGTTACTGTATGGGATTTTTATACATTTCTTTCACTTGGGTTTTGAATGCTCAGGAGGTACAGATTTACATGTGGGTTTGGTGGGCTGCAGTAAGTGGAAAAGAGCCTTTGGTCTAAGGATTATGACCGTATTGCACAGCATTTCAGTCCTAAATGTTTTGTCTGTTGCCTTAAGGGTAATAATTTTTTAATCCTGTCAGGTTTTATTGTAAAAGATCTCTACACCTAACACCGATCTTTTAACTGCTTGGCTATGAAGTTAACTATTCAGAGTACAGTAGCTAAACAGTTCAGAAGAGGCTGGTGTTCTGCAAGGGTATACAAGGTACTGCAGGCAGTGAAGCTTCACTGGGGTTTTGCATCAGTCCTAGTTTGTGATGAGACAGGAATGTGGGGAAGGGTGTTTTTGAAAGGTGTGCTGTTGTGACTTAAAGTGAAGTGCTTAAAAACTTCATAGCTCACATAATGGTCAGTTCCATTGCTTGCTTACGGCTGCTGTTAATATTTTTTTACTGCATCCATACCTTTATTGTAACAGATTTTGTCAAAACTTATTTTCAGTTGTTGTATATTCATATCATCTATCAGAGGTAATCTAGTATCAGATGTGTTAAGTATAGGTGTTTATGAACTTAGTGAAGCATATCTTGAGTGTATTTGAAAGACACTCATAAGT
The DNA here is from genome assembly GCA_017639245.1 of Myiopsitta monachus. Taxonomy (NCBI): domain Eukaryota; kingdom Metazoa; phylum Chordata; class Aves; order Psittaciformes; family Psittacidae; genus Myiopsitta; species Myiopsitta monachus. The sequence goes on from CM029927.1 coordinate 39,273,282, forward strand.
ATTTTTAGGCTAATTGTGAGGATGGTTATCAGCTTGTACTAATAGGGCTGTTTGTTATAAATATTTGCTTGGGATGCCAGTCATGGCAGTAATTGGTGGAGTTGCTTGTTTGTTTTGTTTTAATTTATGATTAGTATCAATTACCTCAAACTTTCATGTGTTCATATGAAACGTTCTAACGTGCTTTATTTTGTTTTCAGGTTTACACCTGATTTCACTGCTTCCAGAGTTATACGGGAATTAAAATTCATCACTGCAGGAGGCTCTGAATTTGTATTTATCTTGAATGCATCTCTTCCATATCACATGTTAGCAACGTGCGCAGAAGCACTACCCAGGCCCAACTGGGAACTAGCACTGTACATAATCATCTCAGGAATAATGAGGTAGTGTGTGTGTCTGTATGTTCTTACTATGTGCGCACAAGCTACCACTGCTTGAATACAGGTTATAGAGAGGGAGAGAATGTGTTCAGTACATAGTACCGTTATTGTAAAATTGTACTGATGTAAAATTATTGGTGTGAGAGATCCCCAACAGAGTGAGGTCAGAAAAGAGAAGAGAGAAACGCTCCTATGGATTGAGTGTGAACTTAAAGTTTAAGGCTGAGGAGTACTGACTTCCTGCTCAGACGGAGGGCAGAATGGCTGCCCTGTCCCCGGCAGTGTTCGAGGCCAGGTTGCACAGAGCTTTGAGGGACCTGATGTAGTGGAAGGTGTCCCTGCTCATGCCAGGGTGGTTGGAAGTGGAGGAGCTTTAAGGTCCCTTCCAACCCAAACCATTCTATGATACTATCAAATAATACATTCCTGGCTTGGGTCTGTTTTCTAAAGTGTTACATGTACTCCTGTTTACCCTGGTCATGTGTAGGGCTTTTGATGAATTAAGCCAAATTTGAATCGAATTAAGTATTAAAGCACTGCTAACTGTGAATTCCCATCGGAATTTAAGCATCCTTCTGGAGTATTGTGCTTTAGAGAGATAGGAGGCAGTGACTGTAATGATCTTAATGCCTTGGATGAATTATAAACTTTGCTGCCGCTTTACGTGATAGGCAACTGGTGATACTAATAATGGGATTTGTGAGAGCTGAAGGGTGTTGTTTGCAACACTGTGCACTTGGAGGTTACGTAGTAGCTTATTAGTGCAGGCTTTGTGTCAGCAAGCAGAGGTGTTAGCTATAACTGCATGAAATAGGAGTTGATAATTCCACCGCGTTTTCCTAGTCTAGCCTCTACCTATCTTTATCTATTTGAAATGTGAGGTTATAAACAGTGTGTCCCTGCTCACCTCTTGGATGAGAGACAGTTTTCCCCCACTCCCTTTTCCGAGAGAAAGTCCTGGCATGGGCACTTAGCAGCGAAGTTGTTACTTACCAGTAACAACAAATGCTGTTCTCCTTTGTCATTAGTGCTAAGCATCTTAGTGTGAGATGGATTGCTGCTGTAGATGCCTGTGATGAAAAAGGGGTCTTCTGTGTGCTGCAGATCCAGAGCATTATCACAGACATGTGCTAGTCCTGCTTTTTTGTTTTTTCCACTAAGATCCTGGCTCTGGCGTTTTTGCCATACTGTACTGCTCTGATGTTTCGTTTGGCTCTTCTCTGTTTCCTTCTAGGGACTGATAAAAGAAAATTGCTGCCTGCTTCTTTTCTGAGGCTCCAGTCCTTTCCTCAAGTAACACAGTGTTAGTTAGGAAACTGCCTTTTCCTTCCACTTAGGGTAACTTTGTTTCCTCACTGATACTGGTTACTTAGGAAAGTGCTGAGTAAGTGGCTTTCTTCTGTACCTTGGCTAGAAATTGTAAAGTTTGCTTTCTCTTTAGTTTATTGATAGCATGAATAATGCTTGTCAGTTTACAGGTGTAGCTTATATGGATAATTCTATATGTACCGTCTGTGTTAATTAGGCTTTACGAAAGAATACAGAACACTAATCCTTTCCCTCACTATAACTTTTTCCTGTAAGTACAAAACCTCTTTCCTAGCAGCAAACTAGAGAAGAGACCTGATGTAACTATTTCATAATGTTCCGAGGATCTTGTGCGTAGACAGCCTCTGACTTTTAGGATGCTATCACGTAGGGGTTTGCTGGTTGCCCCTAAAACAATACTTCCATATTGTTGTGAAGCCGTCCTTAATTTCTAGGAAGGAAGCAACTGTAGGAGTTTGCCTAGTTCATATTTTTATCGCTGCCTTCTCTACATCACTGTTGGTTTGGATTGTTGCCATACTTGTGGCTCCAAGGTTTTAAGTCAAACTTCATAGGATATGTAGAAATGCAACAAAGGAGCCAGTCCTTTTTGTGAAGAATTTGCCAGCTGGGCATATGTGTGCTCCAAGATAAAACCATGTTGTGGGGATGGAAGAGGGATGGATCCAGATAATTCGTGGGTGTCCAGACCAGGTTACTGCCCACTGTGTGGTGTTCCTCACGCTGATTTGTTTCGTCATTTCAGTGACTGAACACCTCAGGCTGGTTCCACTTTTCTTTTAGCTCTTTTTCCTTTTCAGTAATAACTTTTTTGAAAGGCAAAAACCCCAAACCACCGCTGCTCCCACCCCCACCCCCCAGCACCAGAAAGGGCAGTTAAAAAGATGCAAACCAAGATTTGTTCCGGTTTTCATTTCAAAGGTTGTATTCATTTATCAAAATACCATAGTTGACCTCAGCAGAGGGAGTGGAGTCCTTACCCAGAGAGTGGCAGAGGAGAAGTGAGAGAGAGTCAGCTCAAGGTGACCTTTTGCTGCAGCCTCCCCTGTACAACCTCTGCATAGCCCAGCATTGATGCCATGGAGGGGGGTGCCATGGGGCTGAGGGTAAGGTGCCACCCAGTCCACCAAAACCCTGTGCACTCCATTCCAAGCTTGTGTATCACCATGGTGGTTGAGATGTGATGCTCTTGTTGTTGGTATCAGTCTAGTATCTAGTCTATCAGGTCTTATCTATCTAATCCAACTAGCTTCATGGATTAGCAATTAACAAGTGGAAGAGAGTATGTCTTATTCCTTACATCCCAAAGATAATTCCAGTTTTGACAGCATGGCACCCGAAGCAAGAATTACTCCTTTGAGTAATAGTTTATGGAAGCTTGTCTGAAAAATCCCCCCTATTTATCTAACTTTTCTCTTGCTTATTAACATCTTGGATGAAAGTTATCTTTCCAACCTTCTCCCACTGGTTCTGCCTCTAGAATTCTTTTCAAGTCCCTGGGGCAGGGGAAAAAAGCGCCGATAACCAGCTATCGACAGCTGACTTGGTCTCCAGCGTTGCTTGTGGTTTTGGTGATAGTTAAAAGGTGGTATCTTCTGGAGTAGATTTTTTTCAGCTAACATGAAGCAAGAGGTATCTCGTCCTTTCCTGTGAATTGATGCTGGGTTTCAGTACATTTGGCTTGAAAACTGGCAGTCAGAACGGGGGAGAACAGAAACTGAAGTTGCTAATTTCAAGTTCTTTTCTCATAAACTTTCTAGGGTAATAGGCAAGGCAAGCTTTAGTCATCATCACTGTCTCCTCCCACCTGTTAGAAGATGAAAGCGATAGCAGTGCGATGAAGGTCTCTGCAGTGGTTTTATTGCTCCATTCAAAAATGTAGTTCACTGCAGTGCGTTATGTAAGTGGAGAACTCCGACACGGTATTGCAGCAGATGCAGTTAGTCTTAAACCCCTTGAAATAATGCTCTGGAATTTTACATCCCTGAGCAGCAGTACAATTCTCTGCAGAGGGCCTCTGCATTTAAATGGGATCTCACCCACCAGCTGGGAGACCTGACCCCTTGGAAGCCATTTTAATGCTTTAATTGTATATTTCTTTTTCTTTTGGATTAATGTTCTCGGCAACTGTGTGTCAGATTTGCGTCTAGCTTCCGTTCTCAGTGTCAGTGATGTGTAATATCACTGATAGATCCATTTTATGTTTCTATCAGACAAAGGTGTGGTTTGGATGCGATTTTCAGTACGAGATACAATCTTTTTGCCTCGTGTGATTAGAGTAATTTACCTTAAAATGCTCAAAAGTAAGCAATACTGAGATGACTGCCTCTCTTCTCTGCAGTGTACTCTTTCTCTTGGTAATTGGAACAGCCTATCTAGAAGCTCAAGGAATTTGGGAGCCATTTAGGAGACGCTTGTCCTTTGAGGCCTCAAACCCTCCCTTTGATATGGGAAGGCCACTTGATCTCAGGAGAATAGTTGGAATTTCATCTGATGGAAAGTAAGTATCTGTTTGGGGGTTTTGTGGAATGTTTTCCTCTTTTTTTTCCCTCTTTAGTTATAAAGCCAATAAGAAAGTAGTACTTCAGAACAGGTGAATAAATTAAGATCCTCACAGTTACTTACAAAAGGTGGCTTGGATAAAAAGATGGATTTTGTGATTAAGAAATACTCATCTTTTGGGGAAAAAGGAGAGGAAAAAACCCAACCAAAACAAAACCGTCAAGCTTCCTGTTAATCTGCTCCAAAAAGAAAGGTGTAGACTGCAGAAACGCTGCAGGCCAGAATTTCCTGTCTTTGGTGTCTTAAGTTCAAAAAAGACTTTCTCCTTTCAGTGTTCCCTCCAACGTATATATTGACTGTCATTGTGCTGGAGTTTTGTTCCTATGTACAGTGAGCAAGCGCACAGGGAATAGCGAAGGCTGCTGACTTGACAAACAAGTGCTAGACATTTTTGCCAGTTATATGCCAAGAACAGCGTAGTTTCTGTTGCACATAGTGATTTATTTTTTTCATGTGGAAGAATGGAAACATTGTAGAGTATATTTAAAGACTTGTTGCTCTTCCAGCTTGAACACACTTGGATCGGATTCTAATCACAGTTCATCCAGAGGGATCTATGGAGCAGGCAGTTCATCTTCACGATCCAGTGCAGGGAATCATAAACAATGCAATGCAACAGCACACCTTCACAGCAATAGAAATGCACCTGATGCTGAAAACATCAAATCCAAACCCAGTTCAAGCATACCTAACAGGACTTCAGCACAAGGAGTTTCCATGCAGTCAGTGAACAGAGCCGGGGGCCCATTTACTTTGGATTCAGGTGCCACAGCTCAGACTCATGCCGCAGGCAAAAGAGCCAAGGGGACGAGGCAGAACCAGCAGCCGACACAGCAGCAGGCAGCAGCTTTGGCAGAGCAGCCCCTCCAGCAAGCCCTCGCGCCTGGGCAACAACAGCAAGAGCAACAGACTGAAGGTGCTTTGCCACAGCTCCCGCTCCTCAGCCCACCGCACAGCGAATGTGCCAGGAGCAGAAGGCACAGCTCAGAGGACTCAGATCTCACCGGGCTCATAGAAACTATGGAAAAAGACTTTGACCACCCAGAATCCCCTCCCCCAGATGTGTTTACAGAGCAGCCCCCATCTCCACTAGCAAAAAACAAAGGTAATGCAATTCTGCTTTTCTTAATGGGATGATTCATTATATAAGCCATAGAACAAGGCTTGATCAACTGTAAAGGTCATGTTTTCATAGCATGGAAAGTGATAGCTTCTCAGCTGTTCCCTACCCTGCTGGATGTGCCTGTGTCTTGAACACTTCCTTTATTTTATGGCAGAGATGTTCTCTGCAATGCTAGCTTGTGATTCTTCATGCAGTGTTTCTGGAATGTTTTGATGAAAGCAGGTGTGAATATTCAAGCATCTGACTCTCTGAAGAAGGAAGATGCTTTTAGTTGCTACTCCTTAGTCTTTGGGTTGGCTTCCATCCCTCCTACCTCCAGTGTGTGTACTTGGGGCTTGAGGAGAGGAAAAAGAAGTTACCCTAGTGTGCTAGGAAAACAGACAGGGAGAAAGGGAGGAAGGGGAGAGAAAGAGATGGGCATACCCCTGTGGTATTGCTTGGGAATGGAATTCCTCATGGCCAGACCTGCAGTTGTAGGAAATCCTTGATGATAGGGGGTCAGCAAATGGATATACGGCACCTGTGCTTATAAGTAGCATTCATCTTTGCATGAGGTTAGTTTGAATTGGTTTTGCATCTCTTCAGTTGTCTAATGCTTAAAATAATGCGTTGCATTTCATACATTATTGACGTTCAGACTTATATAATTGTCAGCTATATTCCTTCTTATAAACCCTTCATTAGAGTAGAATTTTTGATCATGCTTCTTGTGATAGCTATTTCAGTTGTGTCCTCGGGTTCTGTGCTTATAAATTTATGTTTAATTCTAAGGAATTTTTCACCTTTTCCTAAAAACCCTGTTGTATAGACACAGTGCTGGTGCTGTGTTCCTTATTAAAGTTAAGAAAACAAATGTGGAAAGGCGCATAAACCCTGAAGCACCTGTATGGTCATGTACCACCAACCTGAAAGCTTCAATGTTGTTAAGCAGCAATGAGCAGGAAGTTCTTAACTCAGTTCAGAGTGGATGTGATAATGCATGGGTTCCATTTTCATTTTTTTTTTGGCATGACTTTCCTGTTTTGCAACTTTCTTTTAATTACAAATTCATTCAGATAAATTCATGGATTTCCTCCTGTTACAGAGGCTTTGCTTCACTTGTGCTTTGACAGGGTGGCATGCTGAATATTTAACTGTGTTCTGTATTGCAAAATACATTATGAATGTTATATTTTGCAGTTCAGATAGTTTTCTTGACCTCTCCGTCATCTTAGATCAATAAATGAGATTTATGCATGTAGATTTCTTTTTGGACGGGCTTTATAAAAACTCCAGCGGTATCTGTAAACCATAACTTGACTCACAAAACCTCTGTGCATCCAATAAAACCCAACCATCTCCATTCGCCTTCTTTAAAAATGTAAAAGTGCAGGGGAAGTTCTGATATCTGTCTGGATCTGCATACCCACACTGCTGTCTGGCTTTGTCTAAATAACTAGAAGTGTACTCACAGACATTTGCAGAAGCAGCAGCTTCTGGACTACAACTGCCTGTCTCAACATCCCATGCAGGATTCCTGTCTCCATAGTGTTCTGTTTCAGCTTCCTGAAACTTGGATCCTAGCAGACTGATGTGGAGGCTGGATTAGGTTTTTGTCAAACAGCTGCTTCACGTTACATTTTTATGTCATGATAACATTTTACATAGGTTTTCTAATGATGAACATTAAACTGTTTAGCAATCCCAAATATAGACTAAATTTGAATTAAATCTTAGAACGAGGCCTTCTGAGGCAAATCCCCAATGCCCCAATAAGCTGGAAGCTGACCTTTTGAACATTTCCATACAAAGATCCACTTGTATTTAAACTCTTACCTGTATTCACACTAAAAGGAATATTTTATCTCCAATATTTTTGTAGTTGTTGACAGTAAAAACATTAAGTCTGAAAAAAACCCCAAAGTTAGAAGGCACTTCCCTTTGGTATGTATTTGATAGGCTGAGAAAGTTGGGGCTCTTCAGCCTGGAGAAGAAAAGGCTGTGACCTTATAGCATCCTTCCAGTATCTGAAGGGGGGCTATAGGGATGAGGGGGAGGGACTCTTCATGAGGGACTGTAGTGACAGGTCAAAGGGGTAACGGGTTCAAACTTAAACAGAAGAAGTTTAGATTGGATATAAGGAGGAAGTTCTTTCCTGTAAGGGTGGTGAGGCACTGGAATGGGTTGCCCAGGGAAGTTGTGAATGCTCCATCACTGGCGGTGTTCAAGGCCGGGTTGGACAGAGCCTTGGGTGGCATGGTTTAGTGGGAGGTGTCCCTGCCCATGGCAGTGGGGTTGGAACTAGATGATCTTAAGGTCCTTTCCAACCCTAACTATTCTATGATTCTGTGATATCTGACAAAATACTGAGGGCAAAATTACATTTTGGTACAAACTTCACCTGAGGGACGTTTTGCCGAATGAAATAGGACAGCTATCATTGTGCCAGGACCTTAATTTGGAACTTTCTTAAACCTCTACGTTTTGAGCTTATCCTATGCTACGTTTCAGTTAGCCTGTAGAAGTTGCAGGGAAAACCGTAATTGTTCCAGTAGCTTTATTTACTTGCATGGGGATTGCTTCAAGAAAATTGATTAAACATCCCTTAGAGTGTTTAGCGCATTGTTTCCCCTACTTGGAGATGCAGTAACACTTCAATGTGTCAAGCCAAACTATTGCACACTTAGCTTAGTCATACCTCTTAGAATAGTCTACTCTGAAAAAATTAAATATGTCAAGGAGAGAAAGTATGATTGGGTGGGAGATCTTCAGGTTTGTGGAGCTGGGGTTTTGTACATCTTTGCTAAAATACTATCAGTGATTTTTCTCATCTGCTCTAGTTTTACTGCAAGTTGTGTTTGGTTTGGTTTTTCTCTTCAACTGACAAACATGCTAATGAGTTCTGTTCATTTGTTTGGATTATAAAGCTTGTGCCAGCTTCTGCAGTTCAGATCTAGTCCTACACAGTTAAACTGTCAAATTGGATTTTGAGGTGTTTAAAAGGAATGCCAGGACAAGAGCAGGGAAGAATCACAGTAGCCAGGTGTCCACCATCTACAGAGAGGCAACAGAGGTGGGGCTTAGGAGCATAAATGTGATGGTGGAGATCAGGGTTCTTCAGGTGTGATGCTATTGCTCACATTTGGTCTGAGGTGGCTGTAAATGGTTGGTGTATTGAAACAAATGACGAATTTCAGAGGCTTAATCATGTGGGTTACCCTCCAAAATGAAGTGAATTAGCCCCTCTCTTGAGTTTTGCTACTGAAAACTGAAGCATCCTTACCTTCCTAGGGAAAGGGAAAACGCTTCAGCGCAAGGCTAAGCCACAGAAGAAGCGGGAAGAAAAGGACAGAAGAGGGAAAGGAAAGCAACAGGAGGATGAACTGAAGGATTCCTTGGCAGATGATGACAGTTCTTCAACCACAACGGAAACCTCCAACCCAGATACAGAACCACTTCTTAAAGAGGTATGGCACTGCTTATAAAAGAAGGCTCTTGTTTAGCTGGTGGGTCAACTGTTAAAGGTGGAACAGTCTCTTCTCACCATCCCAACCCAGCTTTCATTTAAACCTAACAAAGGAATAATGTTAATTTAAAAATAACTCTCCCAGCTCTCGCGTTCACTTCTTCTCTATAAGATTTGTTCATCTGTGAGTGTGAACATGCCTTGAATCATGCAGTCTGAGGACTGAACGTGCTTGCATGTCTTCAATAAGCCGCTGGTTGTCAGCAGCATAGGGGTAATTGTCTGTCCATGGACTCCTAGCCTATTCTATTTGCAGACTGAAATGCCAACATACAGACATCAATTTTACTCAGTAATTAAGGTGCAGGCTAAAGTCATGCATTTCAGCAGTTACAAAGGGTCAGTTCAGGGGTGGTAATTTGTCAGCAGGTAGTTAACTGACTTGCTTTTGACAATACCCCTACCTTTATATTACTCATTTGGTGTACATGCTTCTAGGTAATAGACTAAAGCTGTAATAATTTGTGTGGTGGTCAGGTTGTTGTAAGTGTTCTGTCCTAAAGCATGTGCTAGGGGAACCAACCAAAGCAAAGGTAATAGCAAAGAGAAGAATACCAAGCCTAATTTTTGACATGTTTTAAATTTGAACTTTGGAACAGAAAAGATAGGGATTCAAGCTGGGAGGCGGGGTGTAGAAATCCATGTAGTATCTTTTAAAAGTTATGGTTTAGAAGGTGATTTGAAAATTGCCCTTGATTTTTTGGAATGGCTGTTTGACACTGCACTTAGAAGGGCAGATAAAAAAGCTAATAAATTAGGTGGTGAAGTTGCTCCTATTCTTTGTTTGGTGGAAGAATCTGTTTCAGATGGCCAGGGCTGTGCACAAGTGCAGCATAGGTCTTTTGAAGCAGACTCGGAGGCCATGGCCTGAGGAGTTATGTATTTGCAAACACCAAATCTGCTTGGAACACATTAATTTGATGGTTATTTCCATTTCTCCTTTTCCAAATGGGAAAAAACAGATAACACGCTTTATAGGTATACTCATTAGGGAGTAAAAGAATACCTTCTGAGCCGTAAAAAATGCTCATGTGTTCAAATAGCGTTCTTCCCTCAGCCCTGCATATACTGTGTATGTTGTGACGCAAGAGGGATTTCACTTCTCAATAGTAACAAGTTGTTGTAATGCCTTTTATAGGAACCTGAAAAACAAAAGGGAAAAGTTATACCAGAAAAACCTGAAAATGAAACAGTCCAAGTAAAACAGAAAACTAAAAAACTGCTAACAAGTGTCAAGAAAGAAATCCCTGTAGATGTGAAAACCAGGTAAGCACAACCAAGGCTTTTAGTAGGGGAGGCATCATGCTTGAAGGGAAGATGGAGTGATAAAAATCTGTGTATTTGACTGCTGCGGCTGTCAGTGTGGCTAATGCCAACAGCAGGTACCTTTGACCGTATGCTTCTTCCTTCCTGATATCACAAAATACCTGAAGCTTGCAAATGATAAATTATTTAATTGTGATGCGGTGCATGAATGAGAACCAAATCCAGTGAAGAAAATCAGGCTAAGCAACGCTAAGCTTTTTGTAACAGGTCCCACATATACAAAATAAGGTTAATGGTTCTACAGGAGCTTCTAGTGGCAGCAGAGCAAGCCAGTGCTAACATAAAAGCCTTTAGTTGTCCTTGGTGAAATTACAGTATGCAATTTCCTTTTTTGTATCAATCACGGATCAGTCTTGGATGTGTTATTATAGGAGGCTGCTGCCACTGCCTGGCCCTTTTCCCTACTGGTAGGTGGTTGAATGCAGAAGATAGAAAAGGGAAAAATGAATAACCTTGATCTTATTACACCTAGTTCATTCTGAAAAAGTATTCTGAAAAGTTATCCAAGTGTCACAAGAATAAACTTCACAAACCTGAGCCTTCCGTTTTCCCTATTGCTGTAATTAGTGCTAGGCAGAGATTAGGAGTTAGTATAAATTAATTTTCTTCAGAATTTCTGAAAATATTGCTTGCCAAAGTCGTCTCCTTATTTCATTTATTCTTACCTACTTTCCTTTGTTGTATATATCAGTCATATGAATCACAAGTTTATTACATGTGACAGTATTTGAAGGCCACAATGAGAGCCAGGTTGGAATTCTTCTGCTAGAAATGGATAAAATAGGTCCTCCCTAGAAAGTGTGAGAGACACAATCTAATAGCTGGAGAAAAAGAGCATCGTATAGCCAAATGAATTTAGTGGTGGGTTTGAATAGTTCTGTGCCGTCGACTAAAAGATGGTCCTGTACATTCAGAGCAATAGTGTATCATCAGGAGCATGTGATCCAACAAGAGCGAGAGGGGTCAGAGTGGAAAAATGGCAGTTGCCATCTCTTTTTGCCTCTGTATATAACCAAGTGGGTTGTGTAATCCTGGAGCTCCAGGCTGAAGCTTCTCCTGGAAGTGAGTGAGCCCTAATGGATGTGTGGAGCAGTGTGGGTAGAAAATGAGCCAGGGCTAAGAAGGGTGGAGTTGCATGTAGGAGAAATACAAAACTCTGCTTATGAATAGCTTTGAAGATGAGCACAAGTTTGACATAAGAAAGCCACAGGAGACCAGTCTTTTGTAAGACCATATCATGCATGAGATATATATATATATATATAAAAAATAGACATGTGTATATATAAAATCTCTTCAGTGTTTCAGAGAGCTTGAAAATAAATGGATCTCTATTTTCGTTTAGTTCCTTGGAATTATCTTATACACCCCCACTGGAAAACAAGCAGCGCAAAATCTTTCCATCCAAGATATCTACACAGCACCTTTTGACGAATGGGTCTAAATCAAGAAACCTCCCCAAAACGAAAGGTAGTGCAAGGCTGTTATTTATAAATACCTTAGGAGTTTTGGTTGGTTGGTTGGTTGTAATTGCTTTTGAGTGCTTAATCCTATGTCTGGTGTGTGAAGGAAGCTGTGCAGTTTACTATCCACGGCCTTGCTTTTCTTCTCTTGTTTTAATAGGTCCCAACAGTAAGTTAATGGAGAGCAGGCCATCAGTATTAGCAAAATTTCTCCCCAGTGGTTCTGGACAGGAGCTAGGAAACACCAGCAGCTCTGAAGGGGAAAAGGATTCTCCACCACCAGAGTGGGACTCTGTGCCTCTTCACAAAGCTGGCAGCTGTAAGTAATTGGTAGAGGATGACAGAATTGGTCTTCTGCAGTGAATATCCGTAGGTAGGCTTCGTCTGTCAATAGACCTCTCTTTCTTTTTCACTGTGCAGTGCTGCTGTTTTCTGCTGCAGGCCTAATATTGATATCATGTGGTAGGATTTGGGAGGTTTGAAAACAGCATGAGCAGAACATGGGCTGTCCTGCAGCTTGAAGAGGATGGTTGATGAGCAGGATTCAGAAGCTGCTAGGGGAACTGAGGAAATAAGAATTGCCACACAAAAACAAAATGTATTTTCTACAGCAGATGGGTTTTGCTTGGTCAAGTCCACTGGATAAAGTTGAAGCTAATTAGCTGACTTGTCCTTGAGAGAGAAAATGCCTTAATGAAGTGGTTAGTGTGGGACACCATGATAAGCTTTCTGGTTGTGTTTTAAGTCCCTTGAGTGGGAGCTATATCACCTTCCTCTTGGTTGCATGTCTACGTAAAGTCATCCCTTTCCACAGCACTCACTTTTGTACAAATCGGTTTATCATACCAGTGTCCTTACTGGAATGCAGCCTCTCTGAAAACAGGTAGTGTAATATAACCTGAATAATGACAGGTAAATATAGCGAAGGAGCTGCTACTTGGGAACAGCCTTTGTCATAAATCCTCAGTTTGAACAGGAGGGATAGCAGAAGTTTGGAAAGCCTTGCTGTAATGTAGGTACTACAGGAAGATGTTTTGTGTTTCTCTTTTCAGCCACAGACAACCTTTACAAACTCTCTCTGCAAACCCTGAACGCAGATGCTTTCCTGAAGCAGCGACAGCCCTCCCCAACACCCGCCTCTCCATCTCCTCCTCCTGCATCCTTTGCCTTTGGGCCACGAGGAGGCACCTACAGCAGCATTGTGAACAGCAGCTGCAGCCAGTGAGTCCAGATCTGTACCTCCCACTGATTTCCCAAGTGCAGAATGCTGGCAGAACCCATGTGCTTCAGAGGGTGCATCTCCCTTTTCTCACACCCATTTCCTTTTCCCGTGGAAACTGCTTTTTGGCAGACACCACTGTGCATGTCTTACCATGCTATTTATATTGTTCTGGGGTTTCTGACAACTTGGTAGATAGGAAAAATGTGCAAATTACATGAACTGTTGATCTGTTAGCATCTTCATGAACGCTAGCTTGAATTACTGCTTTTTTATCAAACTGCTCAAGTCCATAACCTTACTTTTTTTTTTCCTCTCCTTTAAGTGACATGAAAAGCAAGCAGCCTAATGGTACCAAACATAAGCTGGCAAAGGCAGCTTCTCTTCCAGGCAGGAATGGTAACCCCACTTTTGCTGCTGTAGCTGCAGGCTACGACAGGAGCCCAGGTACTAGAACCAGTTTGTAGTTGTAAATATTTTTGAATATTTCCTGAATATTCTGTTATTTTTTTAATGTAACACAATATATATGTATGTATATATGTGTTCTTGCAGGTGGCAGTGGTTTACCAAAGGTTTCTCTGAACAAGACAGATGTTCCCAGCAATATCAGCATTTCCCACACAGTCATTGACAGTGATGGCTCTGACAGGTAATTTTTATATTCTCTAGGCAGATACGTAGGGCCCTAGAAAAGAATATTGTAAACTGTTAATGGCATTTTGAAGGTACTGACAGAATTCATTCCTGTTCCTTTGGGGTTTTAAACTGCTGTTCAAAGCCTGGGCACAGCATCTCTCACCTTGCAAAAAAAAGTAGACTTTAAGAGTGACTCAGAAGTAGAGAGACGGATGTACTGAATGTGATAGGGACTTTCTCCCCCTTGTTCCAAGTAACTCAACAATCCTGTGTTTCCTGGGCATCCACATATTGAGAAATCAGCTTGGCTCGTGTGGCATTGAGGAGGGTGTACCAAAGTTGCCTGAAATAGTTTGCAGGCAGAGTATCTTTGCTGGACAGCAGTGTCTTTCACTCCCAGTTTTAACACTGAGGCTAGAACTGTCACTGGGTTTTGTGTTATGACTCGGAGCAGAATACAGTTGTGCTCAGTCATGTACCCTGAGGCATGCTGTACTTCTGACATATTTTGGTAGTGCATGGCTGCCTCAGTTGTAAAGAGCAGTGAGTGGGTGAGTGTCCTGTAATCTTTCTGGAATAGGAGACAGACTTGAATTCAGGTTTCAGTACGCAAAGGAATTGCTTTCGTGAGCAAAGTTTGTGGGTGGCATTTTGGTTTGGGTTTGTAAATGTTTGTCACTGCTTCCAGTTAACTCATTGTGTTTTCAAGAAGCTTGCCCAAAAGCCAGAGTGGGAGCATTTGTACCCTTCTGAGCTGCTTGTCAAAAAATCTGTGCTACAACTTAGACCCTGTAAGTAAGTTTTCTGAAAAACTGATCAAAAGAGCTACTCTCAGGTTTCTGTTGGAGCTCGGTGGGTGGATTAGGGCATTATGCCTACAGCAGTGTGTATATATACCAAAGTGGCTATATACACAGGAAAATGGTATTTCACTGAAATCTGTTGATGAAACAAAGCCAAGCTGACTTCCTAACTCTTTATCACAGTTAAAAAAAATATATAAATATATACACATACACATACTTTTGCACCTAATGCATGTGTACCTAGATCACTAAGTTAAAGTTGTCAGTAGTACTGTGTTAATGAGTTATGTATTGCTTTCCTGTTTCTCCCTAATACTTAGTTCTGGTTTGTGGAGTGTCAGCAGCCCCAGCAGTCCTGACTTCACACCTCTCAACTCATTTTCCGCATTTGGCAATTCTTTTAACTTAACTGGAGGTGAGTTTTTGTTTTCAAATATTTTTTCTGTATTCAAATACAGGTAAAAAAGGAGGGTGTCTCCATTCCACTGGTCTTAAGTACAGTGTTCTCATCTCTGCCCCCCAGAAGATGACTGCATAGGAAGGTGTATTAAAAAATTGGTGGTGTAGCCAGCGTTTCAGCCCAGAGAGATAGTGGAAACTGTTAACATGTTTGTTGGCTGGAAATACTAGTTTTTGAAGTTTCTCTATTTCAGTTACATTTGGTTTTTCCTTAGTCATCCTTCCCCCCTGAAGCTCTACTGTAGGTCTCAAAAGGGTGCCACCAGGCCAGGGGTCACCCGAGCACTTTACACCTGCATAAAACCATTGCTGTGTGTATGAAGCAATGGCCAATCCCTCATGTTGCTTTCCTCTAATGTTTGTATAGCTGCATGATGACCTGATGCATGCTAAACCTGGCAATTAATTCCTGTATTTAAATATTTGGGTAAACCTTCCAGAAGTGACTACTGAGATGGGCTTTGATGGAGGTAGGCTGTATTGCAGGGCATGGATGCTCTGTGTAATTACTTATACAGTTTTGCATACTATGTTTGAGGATGCATGGTAATTTTTAAGGTGTCTGTAAAAGATGATAGCAAAGCAAACATAGTATGTGCCATTTGTAAAATGGATTGTATGTCTACTGAAAAAAATGATATCTATCTGCTGAAAAAATGGGATGTTTATGGAAAAATGCTGGGGGGTTCTTTCTTTGGTCTTCATTAGCAGTCCTCAGCACCAGCAACTCTGGGGGCTGTCAGTAAGATGCCTGGGGGTCAGTTCTGTGCATGGGATCAGGTGAACCACAAGTGCTGGTGCTGCCCTCCTTTTCTCAGAACATGGATGGGGCCTGGGCTGAGGCACAGCCAGTGCTACCTCCTGCACCAGGAGTTACCTGGGAGGGGGGAATTGCTGCAAGGCAAGTGAGAGCTATGGTTATGAGAGGCACCTTCAGCACCTTTGCTTGCTCCACCTGCAGCTTACTTGTTAGAAGAACTAGAGCAGGGCACATGAGACAAGGTTTGTGTTGCTGTGTGTGACCTTTCCTAATCTCAGTTCTTGTGCTGCAGCAGGACCTGCTAGAAAAATATGGGAAATAACTGTGAAGAATATTAGTCTGCTGTAGTTCTTGGAAAAAGAGGAAGAGTAACATAGTTATGTTTCATTTTATTTTTAGAGGTTTTTAGCAAACTTGGCTTAGCTCGATCTGCTTATGGGCAGGACGTTCAGAGAAACTGGAGTGAATTCAGTAATGTTCCATCATCCATCTGGGATCCTTCAGCTACAGATTCTGTACCCTCCTGGCCAACAAGCTCAAGTTCCCCAACTCATACAACTGCAGTAAGTATTCAGCCCAAATCCAGTGTTTTATTCCTGTTACCAACCTGTTCTGCCTCTGCAATCTGACTTCATTTAAAGGCTTTTTAAATTTGGGTGAAAAAAAACCCAAACCAATGTGTAAAAGTAAGGAAAAGGGAAGTAATACATATTCCTGTCTCTGTGTAGTTAAGTTGACATGGCTGTTAGAGAGTGAGTAGTCTGTTCGCTTGTGGATGATGAATCCACATAAATTGCTTTACATAAAAATATTTCTCCCGAGAGCATCTTGCAGCACTTACAAAAGTTTTCCATTCCCATGTATTTTGGGACTGCAGAAAGAGCTGTTCTCCTCCCATGCCATGGCTGGACGGTGCTGCTGTCACTTTCAGTTTTAGGGACTGTTGCAAAATAGCCAATATAGTAACTTTCAGACTTCAATTCTGCTTCCTCAATCCAGTGTTGCACCAACTTGTAAATTAACAAAAGGTCAAAAAAACCCATATCTAAAACCCCACAGATGTATTATTTGCAGTTTATTAAAAACACTAAAGGGCTGAGCATAAGGCAAAGCCTTTAAAATGTCCACTAATTTTGATGGAGATCTTGAGTACAGCCAAGAAAAAGCAACTTTTACACAGATTGTATCACTGCTCTCCCATCCTTGTGCCTCTGTCAGGATTAAACTTACACCACAACAGCTGTCTTCAGTGCCAGCTGAAGCCATTCTTCATCATGTCTTCTGAAAATGCTTTTGTAGTGAGTAAGAGGCAGTGTTTACTCCACCTGGTAGCAGTTCAGATGGAGTGGGGGAAGGGCAATGAGGCTGAAGAAGGTCACACAGCTTCTTAAAGACACACACTCACTGATCACACACCCTTGTCTCACTAAAACTGTGTAAGGCAAGAGTTTTGCTTTTTGGTCACACGGAGGGCAGATTTCTCAGCGTTTGCCAGAAGGAGGGATTGAGGACCACCAGAACAATCCTCTGGCTCCCAACTTCTATTTCCTGGCTGCTTCTGAAAAAGATATTTGGAAGTGTGCTTCAGGAAGTATTGAGACGGAAGCCAGACAAATGGTATAGAAGAATTGTCAGTCTCTCCCTTTAAATATTTCATGGACAGAGGAGAAAAGCCTTTTAAGGAGGATATTCAAAGAGACCTCTTAATAAACCAGAAGCAGCAAACGGACTGAAATGTTCAAAGCCTTTGTAACGATAGTGATATTTTTACAAGTGCTCATGGTAAGCCAGAACAGGCAAACCTGGCTGTTCTGCTACTGCACTTCCTTGCTCTGAGTGCTAAATGAGAGAGCGGGTACCAGGCCCCAGCAGTGTCCTTTCTGCTTTCTGGCAGAAGAGCAAATCCGTTCCTGCAAACCACACTTAACACGGTGCTTTCTGTATTACCCTCTTTTCTAGAAAGGTTTCTGGGGAGTCGATTTTGATTACCCTACTTATTCCTCTTGCTTTCACACTTTATGCACAACTTTGCTTCTGTACTAAATAGCTTTTGACTTTGAGGTCCTGTCTCCCCTCAGGCCTTGCTGCGCTGCTGGTACTTCTTCCCAAGTTTCCTTCTAACTGCACTCCCTTTACTCCATTTCCCTGCCTGTAGTTTTGTCTGCCAGCCACTTTGTATCTCCTTCCACCAGCCCTGAAAGGGAGCTCATCTAAGTTACTTTTCTCTGCTGCTCCTCTCCTGGTTGCTTCTACTTTATGAGCAGTTGCCTTTCTCTCCCACTTTTGGGACACATAGGGACAGTTCCTGGCTCTTGCCCACATCAGGAAATAGGGTGGACTTTTAGTGTGTTAGGGTCGATGTCTGAGCAGCAGACTGTTTCCTGCTGTAGGCTCAGTAGCCTAATGTTTGTGTAGCTTAAATATAACCATGTAGTTATGTAACAGGACTACAGTGTGACCCCAGTTTAGCACAGTTTCCAAGTGACATTGGAGAGTTCTCACAGCATTGGCCTGGCTAACCTAAGTACACTGAAACCCCCTGCCCAGCCATCAGGGTCAAATTTTATGTGGACCCTTTGATAATGTATATAACCAGTTTCAGGTATGACTCGACAGAGCATATCTTCTTCATTCCAGAAAAGTAAATAAAACCCTGAAAGAAACATTTTTCTTAGAGTCTACCTTGTTTCCTTTTCTAAAGGGATTTTTATACTCATCTTCAGATGCAGAGTACACTGATACTGGTTAATCTTTAGTATGCATTATCTGAGGGCAGAGATTTTGGGAAGAGATGCCCTGTTTCCACCCAGTAAATCCAAACATAAGTTCGTTTATACCTTACAGCACTTAACAAGTCCACTGCCTTTTGGATGTATCACATTTACTGTATATTTGCAAACAGAATTTACAGTATATGTACACTAAATCTGTTGGCACTGAGGTATGTAGTTGCATTAACCCTACATGTAGCAGGTTCTGTGCTAATATTAGCTTGAAAGTTATGCTACGTTTCTCATCTCCATCTTTGTCTGCTTCTGGGTGTCACTTTCCACCACATCATGGGATAGATTCCCCTGCTTGTTGCTTACTACTGTTAGGGCTTTAATAAAACAGCGGACAAAACCTGAGCCTTGTTAATTTCTGCTTGTGTTGCCCATGCTTGCTGCTACCTGTCCTATGCATCCCAAATGCATTTGTGACATCTTGAAGCAGCACATCTGCATCTGTACCATTTGAGAGACTTCCAGATGTCTTGAACCAGGACAGACCTACTGGAACTCTGATAAATTGCCAGCTCTTCAATGCACTCTCCCTTCATCTGGAGAAATTTTGGATGGGGGAAAAGTATACATTGGGAATATGGGGATGTACGGTGGGCTCAGCACAGGTAGGTTCATCCAAAGCGTACAATTTAAACAAATTCCCTTGCCTGAGTGGGAGGAGAGAAGCTTGCAAACAACCAGAAAATGATCAAGGAATAGATTTCACTGCTACCTTCCATTGCAACTTGAATTTTGTTGGTTTTTTTGAAGACCTGAACCATGTTTATTTGCCTCATTCTAACTAGTTTAGGTAAGCTGGAGCTTTGTGTCTCTTGCGTGTTAAAGCTTGGATACTAGTAGTGCTTAAATTAGTAATGGTATGGGGATGTACAAGCTCAAATAAAAACAGCTTAAAAACCTGTAACGTAATTGCACTCTGCAGCCTGTTCAAGTTACCAGACATGTCTGGTGACTGCTAGTAGTTTGGTTCCTCTGGGCAAGCTGTGGTGAAGGAAGTTTGTGACTACATGTTGCAGTGAAGCTGGAAGGGATTCCACAGCAGGCATGTTACTGCTTAGATACTTTTCTTTTGGGGGGGGGGGGAGGTTGTAGACAGAGTAAAAATAGAAGTTACCAAGCTGCTCACTGCCTGCTGCTCCTTACCTGGCTGTGTCTTTACTGCAGTCAATTCTAGGCAACCCAAGCGGCCTGTGGGCCACTACTCCATTCAGCAGTTCCATTTGGTCAAGTAACCTCAACAGTGGCCTTCCCTTCACCACTCCAACAAACACCCTGTCAGGCATCGATCTCATGGGTAGTGAAAACTCCTCCACTGCTCCTCCTACGCCTGCTGCTGCCACCACCATTGCCAATCCTGCTGAAGACATGGGACAGACCTACAATCCTTGGAGAATTTGGAGCCCAACAATTGGAAGAAGAAGTTCAGATCCTTGGTCTAATTCACACTATCCTCATGAAAACTGAAGTTAAGCAAAATGACTCTTATCCAGGTCATGATACAATTCTGAACGCAAATTTTTGAAACATTATTTTTGGGCTGTTGCTGGTCATTGCTCCCCCTTCCCCACCTCCCACCTGTCCCGCTTTCATCACTTGCTCTTTTTTAAAGTCTGTCCTGCAATATGGTAGCGTGAGATTGCGGATAAGCTTGAAAAAGTCTGGGTGTGGCCACAAATCCCAACTGCAGCTGAAGCTGTAAATCCCAACAGTTTCCCTGGTTTCATGTTTTACCATCTGCCATCTTTCTGTAGGAAATAATTTGAACTCTAAAGCAGTCCTGGCATGCAAAACTTTTCTGCAAAGTACAAGTTTGGGTTTTTAAATTTTTTCCAGTATTATCCTCCAAGTTCTAATTTAAAATCAAAAGGCACTTTGTGCTAAAATGCAGAGTATTTTTTTAAAATAAGGCTGTCTTTGTTAACACAGGTTCTAAGAATGTAAAAAAAGAGGAAAAAAAATCCAGAAAAACAACAGCAAAACCAACACACAACCTTAGGAACAAAATGGCTGAATGTAAGCGCATTCTGTTGAGACTGTAACACACTTTCTGTGCTGTTTGTACATTTGTAAACCTGAATGCATTTTTAAGTTGAACTGAAATGCACACAGCCAAGACTTGTGAAAGAAGCAAGATACCTTGTGCATTTCTTACAGATACAACTTTGGGTTGTACTTTAAAATAAATACTGCTTTTTTCAAGATCTGTCTGCGGGAATTCTATTTTCTAAACTTGTGTGTGCATGAATCCACTTTGCAGTGGCAGCTTCAGGCCAAAATCTACTGCGTGTAGGGCTTTATGTTAACAGAAACTTCAGATGCAATCTGGTTTCCCAGCAGCGTGGGTTTGTGTAGCAGTAGAGCACTAGAAATTGTTTTCGGGTTACACAGGGCCACCCACTTGAAAATGTGCTGGATAGCAAAATGCTGGAAAAATGTCCACACTGTTCGAGTTTCCACATATCAGGCATAATAGCAGCTGCCGCTGCTTATGCTACGCCCATACCTTTGTAACACTTTTCGTGTATGGTCCTGAACACGAACTTTTCTATTTTTAGATAGGATTTAACTGTCCCTTAAGCTGTCTGGTTCCCTTCATTAACAGGAAGGCAAGCCCTAGTGACTGCATACATTCATGTAAGCTAAAGTCAGGTAAAACCAAACCCTTCCATTACAGGAATATATTAACAGACATTAGCAACATAAATTCACTTATGACTCAGTGGCACTGATTTACAGTTTACAACAGATTTTTATCTGAATCTATCCTTTCAAAGAGTAAGAGCTCTATTTTAGTTAAAACCTTTATGCCACCCGGAATATTGTGTGCAACAGAATAAGAGGGTTAAATAAATGAGACTGACTGCTCTTCCAGCTCACACTATGTAAACAAAATCTTTACAACTGTCAGGTTGTTGTCTTTATGCTGCCACCAGCATAAACTTACAGATATAGATCTCTGAAATAGGAACCTGCTGGAACTCCTTTGTTCTTAAAATTTGGCTATTTCTAGAATCATGCAAGGTCATTGAGATGTTCAGCTTGGATATGTATGCAGTTTCCTTTTGAGTAACTGGGCAAACAAGTCTCTTCCTGTATGGAAAATAAAGAGTAAGTAGGTAAGATACTGACATGCCAGCGCCTGCTTCTCTGTAAATGGAACTTGGGAAGGTAACTTGCAGTTATTCAAGGTGAATGGAGCTGCTTAAGGTAACATGCCTCCTCTTTTTCCCAGCAGGTGTTTACATTAGACTTGGTTCCATGGAGGATAGAAGCAGAAGTGAATTCTGAGATACAAATAGCCCTCCAGTGGTTTAAGCAGTTGAGAGGACAGGAGGAATTTTCTGCTTTAAAAACATTTTCCTTTGAACAAGACAAGGCAACACACAAGTAATTTAGACTCTTTTTCCCTAAAAAATATGAGCCATTCCCTTGTGTTAATGCAAGTAACCTCTACCACCTTCAGAATACTATCGGCTCTTGCTTTTAAAGAGTTTCTTCTTGAGCACCACTTAGTTTCAGGTGTGAAACAACCTCAACTATCAAGATCTTTGACACACAGTTTTCCGTTTCCAAAGAGGAAAAAAATCATGTCCTTGTCCCTGAACTTGTAAGGAAAAGGTCCTAGGCCTAAAGACTTTCTACTGAGTGTCCTATCTTCCCTCCCTCTATTCAGAGGTTATTCCGGAAAGCACCTTCACTCTGCTCTGACTAGTTAAAGCCAAAGAGCCGCCTCAAACAGAAGTCCTGATCATGATGGACAGAATTTAGGTGAAATAAAATCTAGGCAAAGTAGGGTTTGCTGTCTTCTCCCTGAAGTGTGTGCTTGCCAGTTTTATGGCATAGTCACCCTTCATGTGCATTCAAAACACTTTTAAAATTGCTGAAAACTGGGGGAATGAGCTGGAAGCATCCACAGCTAACACAGAATAACAGAGAGACCAGACCTCTTATGATGAGGTTAAAAAGTAACAGAAATGGAGTTTTTTGCAAAGCATGTGTGAAGTCTTATATAAAAATCCAGATGAGATTGAAAATGTTGCAGTCTGCTGGAAGGACAACTTAAGATAAAAGAACATAGGGAGAAGTAAGTCACCATCTGGGAAGCAAGGGGCAACTGTGTTTTTGAAAGCAGAATGAACAAGACTGAAATTCAGACCATGAGGGAAGTTCCATCTCCAGTAAAAAGACTAAAGGAAAAAACAGCTTGAAGTGTTTGGAAGACAGGCTGTTCTGGAAACTAGGAAGCGCACAGTCCTGCTGATAATTAACACATTTCTTCAGAGCAGCATCAGGGCCAAACTATCATGAGTCAGCTCTTCTCTTCCAGACCTGGAAGCTACTGGGAATACAAAGTTCCCAGCAAGGAAGAGAAACAATTACTGTTAATTTTGGTAATTATTTTGGTGCTCCTAAAGGGTAGTTCTATTCTGCCAACTCTAAAAAATAGACTTTAAAAGTCTGAAAAGTTTCTGGCCTATTATTAAAATCTGAAAGCCTTAAGTAGGTAAGTATGGACCCAACATATGAAATCAGTTAAATTAGCATGAGCTCTAGTTCAAAAAGTTCTTGAAAGACATTAGAGACCTTGTTAAAAGACCTTAGAACAGGATATAAATTCCCAGTGAAAGGACAGTTATTGTTTGTTTCAGATACAGCCACTTGGAATGAATCAACATAGCAATGAACAGGCCTAGGTATGGGCCCAGCCCTGCCACAGTGCTGTCAGGAGAGTCATGCACTGCAGCATGGCCGCTGCTCTGTGAGACACAGCCTGAACTGAGAAATAGTAGAACACAGGCTGCAGAATGTGAGGAATAGTAGATCTCAACACTGGAGAAGCATGATCAAATCCTGCTGAAGCTGTCCCTCTGCACCATAATGAGAGGGCATAAGTGTTTGCCTTCATGAAGAAAGAAACCATCAAGAAAGAAACCATCTTTTACTGGAACTGTTTCACCTGGAGTGATGTTTTACACTAAATACAGCTTTGACTGGGCCTCAGCTGTTTTCCCAACCTGCAATTATGAGCAAGTTTTCTATGCTTTGGTGTTTCAGCCTCATGAAACAGTGATGGCTGCAACTCACAATGAGTCAGTTTGTTAGAAGAGCCACACGCTGGGACTGGAAATAACCCAGCTTCTATGGAATGGTTGCAGCAACTGGAAGAGAGCTCAGTCACCTGGTGTTAAATAGGTTCTGCTTCAGAACTGAGTCTTTTGCCCAATGCCTGTTCTCATCTAATGCCAGACAAGTATGGTCAACTGGTGTTTTAGTCCCATAAATACTAAAGAAGTATTCAGGATGACTGGAGCAGCATGCTCTTCAGCAGCCCTCTGAACACAACAGCTAACCAGACTTACTACTCCTAGTTTACTTAGGTGCTGTGTGATCTACCACCAAGTGGAACATGATTTCTTTTTAATGTAGAAAAGAAGAAATCAAACCACCAGAAAGCAAAGCCTCAAGCATCTGCAGAAGCCAGAGTACATATAATGAAGCACTAGCCTAAACTCTGGGGGACTAATAAAAACTGAGAGTCCTAAGAAGCAATGAAAACCCCAATACCACTGTATTTGCTGAAACATGAGGACTATCCTGGACAAAATTATTTTCTTGAGCAGAACTGTATAAAGGTGGCTGCTAAGATCCAAGAACTGATCCAGTTGGATCAGTTGATCTTAAAAGGCAGGGAGGAGGGAAGAAAGGCAGGATAAAAGAGGGTTCCTTTCTTTGAAGCAGCTGAACAGCTTAAAGAAATGCTCCAAACTCCTCACAGTTCTAACAGAAAGCAAATCTCCAATGCTACAACAAGCAGCACACAGAATGTCTCACTGTCATACAGAGCTCAATTTCAGATGTGCAAATGTGGGACCTGGGCACTGGCTGCAAGTTGAATGGTTCCAGGAATGTGGAATGAGAATAAGGCAAACTGTGTGCTGACTTAGTGCCCTTGCATCGACCAACCGTATGCAAAAATCTATGTGATACAGCTATTGGAACAATAAAACCTGAATATTGCTGAAGTCAGCAGGTTCAGCACCAGAGAGTTTCAGCAAATGGACAGCATTTCTGCTAGCTTTGTTTTTAAAGAGAGCCTCCTTGTGTAAAGTCAGACTGATTCAGACTATACAGCATATATTAGCTCATGGGACAAGGTCCCGGTAGGTTTCAGGAATGCTGATTAAATCAGCAAACTGGGAAACATTCTCCCCTAACTCAATAAACATGAGTAATGCCATTTCCTCACTCTGCACATGTGAAGACTGGGAGTCCTACTATTTAGATAAACAGCACCCCTCTGTGGCTACAAACAGCATTCAGGACGTAACAGCAGTGCCACCTAGCCTTCAAAGTTCCTCTGATTTTTCCTGAAACCTCGGGGAAAAAAAAATCTCAGCTATAGTAGTAGCATTTAAAAAAGTTGTACATTGGCAAAGCTAACACTACTTTCCCTACTGCCAGTCTATACAGCTATTGTTCCTCAACAGATTCATGCACCAAAACTCCTAAGCTAAGGGGAATTGGCAAGTTTGTGCAGTTCAATGGTGAAAGTCAACACATTGGAGCACACTGTTAGTCAGACCAGGCTTTTACCAGACCAGGCTTCAAGCACAATATCACAACTTGCCGGGCAAACCTAGTACAAACTATTTATTTCTTGTATTTAGTACTTCTTTCATCAAAATATCTACTAATGAACCATTTCTCTCTCTCCTACATACTTTCAGATCTCTTCCTGCTCACCTAACAAAATTATTTCCCCAGTACTGAGCCTTTTTAGCCTGTGACGTCCTGTACATGTTCAAGACACTCAGCTCCTCCAGTTCACACAGAACTTTTTTACAATTCATTTCTGCACCCCTACTTGAGGGATTTATGCAGTTATTTTGTTCAAATCTCCAACACACTGGTTTCTGCTCTTCTCCACTCCTCCATCTCCCCTCCGCCTCATCTTTCATTCCACTTTATCTACTCCGCATTCTCCCCCCTTTGAGTATTTCACTTCTGTTTATTCTTTTCCACAAGCTAGTTTCAGGATCAAAGCCCTGCCGCAGCCCTGCTCACTTCCAGGTTGTACCGGGAGGCTGGTGGGAGACATTGTAAAATGGCATGTTATTAGACTATGTGCTGTTATGCCTTTCTTAGTGAGATCCAAAAGAGCCCTATGCCTCCTCCATCCAGAACTCTGGTCACTATCGGTTACCTACATGTCAAAATGCATGAATAAATACTGATAAAAGAGCAAATGTTTTAAAGCAAAACCCACCCTAAGTCTAAACAGCTTCAAAGCTTCTGCCCTTCTAAGTACCACTTTTCTACTCCATTTTAGCCCTGACTCCTGGCTTAGCTTGCCAATAACCATCCAACAGTGTTACTACAGTGCCCTGGCATGTCAGATACTTAAGTGTGGATGATCCTGAACCTCCCCTGCATTCCCTCACATGGTCATTCTCAACCTCTGCAAGTACAGACTGCCACTGAATCTTTCATCAGGCTGGTAGAGTAAGTGGTGGAACCAGAACAGCAGTTGACTCCTTTCAGTTTTCTGAAACTACCATGAGTTCAAAAGTTTTCCTTCCTTGGAAAAGCTGCCCTCTGTTTTTAGTAACAGTCTTGACTTACACTATGAGAACAAGAATAAGGATCAGATTACTATCTACCTTGACCCATAGTCTGACAAGAGACAGGAATGTATCAATAAAATGCAAAAAAACCCCCACAAAACAACAACAACAAAAAAACCCAAACAAAACCAACAACCAAAACAGCTACAGTTTGTCGACAAGCCATCAACACTCTGGTTACCAACGTCCACCATAATGACAAACTCATAGGTTAGTTCAGAACTCCATGCACAACCTGCATAAACCTCATAATCCTCATTGTCTGAGGACTCAAATTATGAGAGCCCAGAAGGAAATAAATGAATACCCAGAGAAGGGGAAGTAGAGATGGTGTGACACAATGCAAAGCACATCCTCAGACACTTCCAAAAATGCAAGTCATAAAAATATTGTACAAATACACTTAGAAATCCCACGCTATATCAATTCTGTCCTTCCATAGTTATAAGGTAGAAGCCACTGTCAAAGGCAGGACATGAGGCTGGGCTGCTTTTTCCTATCACAAAGTACAGCTGTTTTGAGGTTCCTAGTTTAGGTTGGTAAGCCTCATACCTCGCTAGCTATTTTATCTTACCTATTATTAACTGCCTGTTTAATTAAGTAGTTCTTAAAGACACATAAAACTACTTCTGTGTTTGCCCAAGCCCCAGCAGGACCCAGAAAATGAGCATTTCTCTGTCCCCTGGGGAGCCCCATCAGCATGAACATTCCTGGAGCAGAGAAAACACCAGCAGACTGGCCCTGCTCTTGAAATGTGTAAGCCTAACTGCAAGACCCCTCTCACTCAGGGAACATTTAGACTATGGAATTAGAAACAAGAGGCTGCTTCTTGCATTCACCCTGAACTGTGAAAAAACAGGTAGCTAACTTAGGTTCAGTTCACCCCAGGAAACATTTTACACCTGGAAATGCCCCATGGCACTTGGCCTGCCTGCCTCAGAGACAATTCCTCCTGGTGACATGAAAAATCACTTCCCATCTCTCCACTCAGTAAAATCTCCACTGAGCTTGCACAACCTAAACGAGCAGCATTTCACTGCCTTACTGAAAGGGGCTATGCTGGATAGATAACAACCCATGCACTGAAAAAGCCATCTGGTGCTTTTGGAGTTATCTTCTGAGGATGACTGCGGAAAGGGAGAGAGGCACAGAAGAGAAAAAGAAGAGCTCATATTCCAGCATCCTGTGCAACCAGCTCATCCAGTGGAGCTGCAACAAGGATATGGAACAGAAAAGCAGCACATGCTGGTGACTGGGCTCCGTGAGGCTGCAAAGCAAAAGTAGAGGGTACAAGCAGCAAAGGAGTACCTTCTCCACAAGTTGTGTTACTTAACTGGGTGTGACACACACAGCTGGAGGCTGTGGCTATCCCTGGAAGGTACAAAGCCCTGGCTCTTCTCCCAGCAGTGGGGTTGGAAAAGGAAGCCCAGGCTGAGGTGAGTCTTAACAATAAACTTCCTCATTAGCAATTACCAATAAAGAAAGCCTCAAAAAGCCCAACACCACATCAGGCAACAACAAAAGCTACAAGTTAGGCAAGCTATGGGTGGCAAGCGTCCTTTGCAGATTTAGTCAAAGTGGCTCCTGCAAAGCTTTGCTGATGGCAGCAGCAGAGACAGAATCTGTAATGTGTAACTCACTGCAGAACCAGCACACACAGCCAGAGATGAAATGTGGGGTTCAAGTACTGAGTTAGCCCATGTTAGAGTACAGAACCAGTTAAGATACACACAGCAAAACCAAATATTGCCTATTTCCCTTTTTTGCTCACAAGGGAAGAAGGCAAGACAAAAAAACAACAATCTTCCTTTGACATGCCTTCCTCTTCCCCTCTGTCATATCTGATAGCTTTCATTTCCCTGCACTTTGCATCTTAAAACAACTGTTCTCAAGTGCAGAGGTGCAAACACGTGGAGCTCAGTCACACTAGCCTGACATGGGGGAAAACAAATCCCACACCTTCTCTTGGCATCAGCTCCTGGAGACAGAAGTTGCAATCAATGAGCTCTGCAGACAGCCCCTGACACTGCTGCCATGGAAAAAGACAACTAAGGAGATGCCAGTTTTCATAGCAACATGGGAAATTCAACCAGTGTCTCAAGTGCACCGTGCTCCTCTGCACCACACCACAGGCTGCTCCTGCATGCTCAACTCTCACAAGGGCTGTGGTGCCACTGCCCCCTGGCAGAGGAGGGAGTACACCTGCATTTTCTAAGCTACTGATGAACCTTCTTAGCAGAAAGGGGCTGGAGTTGAAGAAAGTAAGTCTCATCGATTTTTAGCAGCACTGCTGTATTTCAAGTCAATAATTAAGTGCTTCAATTGGCTAGTATTTCTCAGCAAGATTTATTCTAGCTCCTGCCATGAGTCACATCTCAAAGTGGTGTTGCAGTGTGATTCAGATAAATCTCCAGGAACTCGCCAACAGTTTTAAGCTGACAAGCAGGTATTCTTTATTGTGGCACCGGAAGACAGGGGGGATAGCTCCTCTAAGCATGTCTCCCCCAAGCATCAACCAGGCTGTGATTATATTGTCATTAAACATACATATTCATTAGATTACATACATTACATCATACTTTTAGATAATGCCTCCTGTACGCACACATAAATGTGGTAGTGGGCTTTCGGACTCCTGGTGATTATTTCTTCTTCACTTTGTTTTAGGATCATTGTCATATCAGTAACCACCAGGTGGTTCTGGCAAAGGTTATCTTAGTAATTTCCTTTTATGCTATAGTTGCTAACAAAGCCTAACGTTCTTGAGGTTACTTATTTACAACCCTATTCTTCAATCAACCCCATTCTTCAAACCACCCTATTCTTCAGTCAACACAATTCTTCAATACCCCCTTTTCTTGTCCTATTGCAAATTCTTTTGCAACTGAGTTATTTCATTTTTATCTAAAGTTTCCTGAAGTATTTTCCTGTTTCTACTTGATGCTTTATTTTGTTTCTGTTCCATTCGTCATAGTTCATCATGGATATTTTTCAACACCAGAAGGAGCACTGGACCATTATACATGCAATCACAACCATTCCTATTACTACAAATACATTTGGGTACCCGTGATAATTTTTCCCAGATTTCCTCAGATCCCCATAAGGTGTTGTCCTGTGCCACCTCATGAAATATTTTAACTTGTTTCCACATCTAATCTATTCCAATTTGTCTTAAATGGGATAGGGAGGCCAATTAAAGGAATACCCAGTCTCTCTCCTGATTTAGGTAGCTGAGTACAGATAAAACAATCATTCTTAAGACACTAGTAACATTATATATCAATCTCAGATATAGATTTTGATTCCATGCTTCTAACACCTATTACCTATACAAGTTCAAATTATGATCAATGTAGTCTCATATGTGCGGGTTTGGAAGACTTGATGCAGCATACCTTTTCTAGCTTCTGGTGTTTTTCTGGTTCTGGCACCTTCTTGATTCTTGAGTAATTTATCCAAGCAGGCTGTTCCTTTATCTTCGCTGCTGTACAGGTAGTCAGTAATACCTGGTGTGGTCTGCTCCACTTCTCTTCTAGGGGATCAACTGCAAAATCCTTAATAAAACCCCAATCTCCTGGCTTAAAAGGATGAATAGGATAATCTAAACCTCTGGCTCTGGTCCCTAACACTGCCATTTAGTTCTTCTGTTTTCCCAGGTTTACCAAGAACTGTTGAAGGTATCTTTCTCCTACTTCTTATAGGCTCTGTCCTTTAAACTGAGATTGATATGGCCTTCCATATAGAACCTCAAATGGGCTAGTTCCTTCCTTTGACCGAGGTTTTGTTCTGATTCTCAGTAAGGCCAATGGTAATGCTTGATATATATAACTTAGTCTCTTGACAAACTTTCCCAAGCTGTTGTTTAATTGATTTTTTCCACTTGCCCACTGACCTGAGGCCTACATGGAACATGCAATTGCCAATCTATTTCCAATTTCTTGGTAATTTCTTGTCATAATTTTGCACTGAAATGTGTACTGCAGTCAGAGGAGACAGTTGCTGATACCCCAAAACAAGGTATTATTTCATTTAATAGCACCTTAATCACTTGTTTTGCATTATTTGCCCTGAAAGGGAATGCTTCTGGACACCCTTAAAAAGTATCTGTCAATACCAACAAATATCAATAAACTCCTTTTCTAGGTAATTCAGAAAAATCTATTTGCCACTGTTGTCCCAGATAATTGCCTTTTCCAATTATCCCTACCTGAGTCTTGTTTTCAGTCTTAGGGTTATTTTTCAGACATAGTTGACATTGTTTTGTCACTAATTGCACAATGCTATATAAAATTCTTCCTATGATCTATTTGTTTAAATGTTTACAAAAGGCATTATTTCCCCAATAAGTTTTGTTATGTTCTTCTTGTAACAACTTCCATAATTGATTATAGGGGATCATTACTTGCCCATCAGGTATTTTTATCCAACCCTTTTCATTTTCCTGTCCTTCCAAATCTTCAATTATTTTCATATCTTCTTTAGAGTACCTGGGTTTATTTTGCTCAATTACCAGTTTACTGTCAGGAATTAAGGATATAACCTCAAGTCTTTCTGTTTCTGCCGCCCGTTTAGCTTCACGATCAGCCAAATTACTTCCAGTCTCTTGATCAGTTACCTTTTTTGATGTCCTTTGTGTATGACAGCCACTTCATTAGGTAATTGTACAGCTTCTAACAGTTACAGAATTTCTGTTGCACGTTTAACTTGTCTTCCCCGGGTATTTAAAAGGCCTCATTCTTTCCAAATTGCTCCATGTGCATGAACTACACCAAAGGCATATTTGGAATTAGTCCATATATTTATCCGCTTGTCCTTCGCCAACTCCAAGGCTCTAGTCAGGGCTATCATTTCTGCCTTTTGTGCTGAGGCGTTAGAGGGTAACAGTTTAGCTTCTATTACCTTTGAAGTTGTAGTTATGGCATATCCTGCTCTTTGTTTACCATCCTTAATAAAGCTGCTGCCATTGGTGAACCAGGAATCTGCGCCCTCCAGAGGCTCCTCCCTCAGGTCTGGTTGGCTCGAGTATACTGTCTCTATAGTGACCAAGCAATTGTGAACCAGTGGTTCGGTAGGGGTTTCCTGAAGGAAAGATGCTGGATTCACAACATTAGTGATCACAATTTCCACATCATCCAGTTCTACTAGGATGGCTTGATACTTCAAGAAACACGATGGCAATAGCCAATGTATACCTTTTTGTTCTAGGACTGTTGATACCATGTGTGGCACTAATATGGTGATCTTTTGTCCCAGCATAAACTCTTGGGCCTCCTGGATGTTTAAGATAACTGTTATCATTGCTCTCAAGCATCCAGGCCAGGCTTTACTTGGTTCATCCAGTTGTTTTGAAAAAGGGGCCACTGCTCTTCTATGACGTCCCAATCTTTGAGCCAAAACCCCCAAGGCTATTCCCTGTTTCTCATAGGAATATAGCCAGAAGTATTTAGTTATGCCCAGAAGCCCCACATGTGGAGCTCTCATGAGTTCTGTCTTTAAACTTTTAAACGCTTCTTCAGCTTGATCTGTTCATTTTAGAAAGGTTGGATTTTCTTTTAGCAGCTCATATAAGGGTCTTACCAGAACACCATAATCATGGATCCAGAGTTGACATCATTCTGACATTCCCAGAAACGTCCAGAGATCTTTCACCATGGATGGTCATGGTGTTTGACAGATTGCTTTCTTCTAAGCTGCTCCAAGTTCAGGTTGTCCTCCTGTTATTTTGCATCCTAGAGAAGATAACTCAAGTTCAAATTAGTTGAGCCTTCAGTTTAGATACCCGGTATCCATTTAGCCCCAGAAAGTTTAACAGTTCTGCAGTCCATTGAACACATTCTTTCTCAGTTTTGGTAGCAATCAACAGGTCATCAACATATTGTAGTAAAGTGCCTGTTTGGGTGGGTGCTTCCCAGGATTCTAATTCTTGTGCCAATTGATTTCCAAAAATGGTTGGACTGTTTTTAAATCCCTGAGGTAACACTGTCCAAGTGAGCTGTGTCCTTCTTCCTGTTTCAGGGTTTTCCCATTTGAAAACAAATTTTTTACTTTCTTTGGCCAGGGGCAGACAGAAAAACGCGTCCTTTAAGTCCAGAACAGCAAACCACTTCTGATTGTTATTCAATTTAGTCAGTAAGGTATATGGATTAGCTACTATTGGATGAATATCCTCCACAATTTTGTTGATTGCTCTGAGATCTTGAACTAATCTGTAACTTTTCCCATCAGATTTCTTTAACGGCAAGATAGGCGTATTATATTCTGATTCACATTCAATTAATAATCCGTATTTTAAAAATTCATCAATTATTTTATTCCCTTCCCGTCTTCCAATTTTAAAGGATATTGTTTTATTCTAATTGGGAAGGCCCCCCTTTTATTTCTGCTTTAACAGGCAAAGCATTTTTTCACCTTACCTGGAATTTCAGATGCCCATACTCCCAGATATACCTGATTAAGGATATCTTCTATTTCAGGGAGGTCCTAATAACTACCTGTATACCAAACGGACACTAGCAGCCAGGTATAGGCCTTTATCTACAACATTTTCCTATCCCGATTTATGGAAGGCTTTCTTATTCCTGTGCATGCTTTACAGAATATTAACCACGTTCCTGCACTGGATGTCTCCTACGCCTTATGCTAATTGGCGTTCCTGCATAGGATGTCTCCTATGCCTTACAGAATGCCATAAAATAATCAAAAGAACATCTTTATAGTGATGGTCCCTGTCTGCTCCCGCAGTGATCCACGTGAGTTGAGGTGTCCCTCCGGGGAAATTTGTCCCAGGGGCCCTATGGAGCCCTGTCCTCAGCGGGTCCTGCAGCCAAGCAGAGAGGGTCCCATCTGGGGTACCAAATTGATTCAGAGAAATATCTAGGAACTCGTCAACAAAGCTTTAAGTTGACAAGCAGGTATTCTTTACAGTGGCACCGGGAGACATGGGGGCTAGCTCCTCCAAGCATGTGTTACCTACTTCCAAAGACTGCTCCCACATAGGTATTACAAAGCCTTATTTTTAATAAGGAAAGTTCACTTTTTTGGAAGACCTAAAAGTATCAGGAAACTATTCTAAATCTGACAAGGAACTGAGAAAAAGTCAAGGATATCTTCAGCCATTTGCCTACAGACCATGAAGCTGCGCATACTGCCACAGCATCTCAAGGAGCACCTACTCCCTCATGCAACTGAAGTTGATTGAAAGTGTAACTTCACGTGCTGCAAAGTCCTGTCAAGCTTAAGGGAAATTTGGTCAAAACACAATATGAAGAACATGCAACAGAATGTCACAGTTAGTGAAACAAAATGGAGCAGGAATAACCCTGAATCAGAAAGTTCTGAGAGCAGAAAGAATTTATAGGGGAAAAAAAGAAATATCAGAATGACTACACCCTGTCACAGCTAACAAATGCTGTTCAAGGCCTGATAGATGTCTCTTGCACATATAGGCCAGATCACCTCACGTCTGTTATAAACCTGTGACATGGAGGAGTTTGTCACAGACACTTTCAAACAGAACATTTCCATGGCAGCAGGCAGTCTCCAGGATTCCAATGTTAGATGCCAGAGCCATCATCTGCCCAGTACCAACATCAATCAGTGGCAACTTAATAAATGCCTTGGGAAATTCAATAAATAAATGAGTAAATAATTTAAATTTTGCTTTTCAGGCCTTCTCAAATCTACAATATTGGCAAACAGCAGTATTTCAAGACATGGCTACAATTTAAGCAAGATTAAAAGCACTTAGCTATCCTTTCTGTATATAAATATTTTATTGCTACAATATTTTATGAACTCTAACAATCAACTTGCCTCCATTTCAAAATGGAAATTGCAAGCATCACCAATACACCAAGTGAATAGAAATATAAAAGATAAGCAATTACCAGAGTAACTTATTTTCAGAAGTTTCATTTAAGGGCAGGATCTAACAAACACTCCAACAGAGTTCTCAATCCTGCTGGATTAAATAATGCTACTATGTTTTTGAAAGAGATGCCACAGCGTAGGGGAGAGGGAATAGTCCACACCGATGAGCAGCCCTTGCTCATGAGGAACTGTAATTTGGAGCAACAGGTAACTTTTACACAATGAGAACAATAAGCCATTGGCATAATATCCCCAGGGAAGCAGTAGCTTCCCTGACACAGGACGCTTTCAAGATCTGGCTGGACAGGGTAGCCTAGGTCATGGACTGCTTAGAAAAGTTGGACCTGTTGATCTTTGAGGTCCCTTCCAACCTGGTATTCTACACTTCTATGGGATGCAAAGGGGGAGATCTACAACAAAGAAAGGGATCGGCCGCAGCTTCTGCAGCGGCCTCCCCTCGCTGGCTCCCTCCCCGAAAGAAAGGCGGCAGCTACTGCTGCGGGTGCTTTACCGGCTCTACCGACCTCCACCGCGGCCGAGCGAGGTGTTTCCCCCAGCGCCACAAACCCGGCTGCCCGCTGCCCCCTCCCTCCTTCCCTCTCAGCCCCGGCTGCCCGCCGCCAGCCTCACCTGAGGTAACCGCCTACCCGCGCCCGGCCCCCGCCTTCTCCTACGGCGCGTGGGCACAGCCCTCCCGTGAGGCGGCCGCGCGGCGGGAAGGTGGCGGTTGGGCGCGAGGAGCTCCTGAGGGGGGCCGCGAGCAGAGCTTCATGGATGCTGCTTTGATGTGCTGATTAAAAACCCTCGTGTGAAGCAGCAGGCTGAAGCAATTAGTTATCACAGTCACAGCTGATCTGAAGGCTCTGTGGGTAATTAACTGTTTTATATTCCAGTTCTGTAGTCCTTATCGTTAGACAGAGAATTCTCTAGAACATCTTTCCCTGTTCCCCACACCAGCCAACTGGAACATAGTTTCAAACGCCCTTTTCAGAGGTTTTTCTGAGGAATCCTTGTGTAGTTTCAGCAGAAAAGATTTCCAATGATCCTGATGGGAGCGCCAATAAACAAAAGCATTTCCCCACCTTATATATCACTTATTTCAGCCACAGCGTGATTTGCTCATGTGCCCCGTAGTGTTCTTCCCATTGGCTGTTGTAATCTCTCTTCTTTTACCTGCTCAACTTTATGAATAATTAAACAGGTAGTGAACCTGATGGGCAGCAACCAACTCTGGACCTTGGGGTCTAGTGTGGGGTTACAGCTGCTGTTGCTATCGGAGACTCGTCTGCCCTGCTCCCTCAGTAACAGCAAGCATAACGGTTTGATGTTAGGCACAAAACAATACACATAAATAATAAAACCGCACAGTATCTCAAATATTTTGACTGTAAGGACCAAAACTTTACAATAAATTACATTAGGGGATGCATTGTGAGTTCCTTAAGCTGTAAAAATCTGTAAAACACGCATTTGCAGAATTTCACGTTCAGCATACTTGGAGTATACGTACAAATACAACAGCCAGTGCAAAAAATAAGAACTTCTTGATGCTGAAGTCTGCGTGGAATACAGGAAACAACAGCAATTACAGGACCAGACTGGCAAATAACAATCAGTATTGGCACAATTTAAAGGAGGAAAAAAAAACAACACCAAAAAAGTGTGGTTTTTGGCAGGGATACCAGGCTTTTATAAACTACGTTTTCATGCCATCGGTTGATCACGTTGAACGCTACCGAGCTCTACATGTCACCGTCATGCCGCCAAAGGGAAGGAGTTGCAACAGGGATAATACTTCATTCATTGGGAGCAGAAGGTTTGCCTAACATTTAAAATGATGTGAGAAAAAGAGGTTGCTGTTGAGTTAAGCTTTCCCATTCATAGCCTGAAAGTCTTGTCATTCATTAGGGACAGCTATTTTAAACAAACCCATATGTGGTTGGCAGCAATGTAGATATAATATTTCTGAGGCGGGCCTTAGAAATTTTTAGGAATGCACAAGCAGAAAAACACTGAAAAAGCTTACTCTTGGTCACCAAAATTACCTACAGTTTCTTCTGATGAGGACTCATTTTCTGATTTAAACAAGCGCTTTACTATTCTTTTGTTGTCAACCTTTTGTTTTTCTATTATCTCAAGCATCTATTAAATTTCCCTTTCTTTTGTCAGAGTACATTTCAAACTTTAAGATGTTACATTTGTGATATCAGGCAAGCCTTTCTGCAGTGCAGTCTGTGCCTGTACACAGACGGCTGTTCCAGAGCTTCAAGTCCTGCCTGAAGGCTGTTGTATAGCAAAAGTTATGGCAAAGAGATGGAATGAGTTCTGGTTTTACATGGAAGCATGCAGTCATTGCTGCTCTCTGCAGCTCCCCACAGCATCACTTACAACCTTCATACAGCTACAGCTCCAAGGCAACCGGGATCCACAGTCACCTTGGGTTTTGAAGGGAGCAATCATTACATAGGCACCCATGTCAAAGTGAGAATCTCTCCAGTAGCTAGGAATGTGTTTTAAAGATGTTAAACTCTCAACCATCTTTGAAACACCTCACCTTTTTAAATTAAAATGAACAGTGGTAGATACATTTTTGGCAATTAAACATTTTTGAAATACAGATATGTATATATGCACACATGTATGTAAATGTATTTTGTATTTGCAATTTAGGGGTTCCCACCTGTCAAGAATCTTCCCCTTTGCATTCTGAATGAAAGAAGCATGGGTTTGTTGTGGTTTTTTTTTTTGCTGGTATGGTTTTTCTTTCTGTGTAATTAGAAAAACTAATTCTCTGAGCCCCACTTGTGGTCCTCAGTCCTCTCTCATGCAAATAAAAGTGTAATTGGCAGTTCTCAAATATCCAGTGACAGCGGAATTACATTTTTATGTTCTATTCTTCATATTTTACAGGAATCAGAATGCTCTGGATTATTCTCTGCCATTATATAAAATTTAATTAACCTGAAACAAAAGTGACAATCAACAACAATCAAATGACAACCTACCCCTGCTGAAAAGCAGCACTGAAGCTGCTGGAGGGATGAGTTGGCTGAAGGGGAAGCGGCGGCAGAGAAGGGATGATATTAATGGAAGGAAGAGTGAAAAACAGAGAAGGAAGCTCAGGAAGGTCTCATAGAAGATTCACAGAGAAAGTATGTAAGATTAAGAACAAAAAATAATCTCATACTGTTTCTTTGTTTGACTGCTGCTGAATGTATGGCATGTGGGACAAACTGGTGCCTGGCTTAACTACAGAAAATTGATAGCAGCTGTACTTCTGTGGGGATTACAAGGAACTGCTTCCTGACTCGCAGGTCTGAGTAAAATATCTCCATGCACAATTTGGCTTAATGTATTCTCCAACAGATAAAGCCAGCAAGTTAAGGAACCCAAACATGTTTCTTTTAATTTACCACAAACACCACCATTTGTTATTCTTGTCAGTTCTTTATTGGTTTTTATCCTAAAGACTAGCACATTTACAGCATACATGGATTGGATGAAATAGAATATATAAAACAGTAGCCATATGATATATTAATACTGCCCAAAACCAAATAAATAAAAATATTTCAATGCACAAAGCTTGGCAAATACAGTTGTCTTGGGACAAAACAGTGTTGTATTATACAATAATTTTACATGTATAAATGAAACAAAAGGCAACTGTGCTGTAGGTACTTTCACAGAACATACACAGAACATACTTGGCAACAGTTTGGTTTTTTTTTACCTTTGTATGTTTTATAATCTAAAAAAATGTACTCAAAAAAGACCATTAGACAGAACTTATTTTTACAGTAATCCTTAATTTTGCCTCTCCTGTGCAACAGAAAAGCTTACTTCACCCTTGTGAAGCATCCTATGTGGATTTCAAGTTTCACAGTTTTCCTTTTTTGATGAACTGCCCAAGATCTTACTGTTCATTGCGCCCTTTAAACAAACCCATCGACGTGCATGTACTGACACTGGCGTAGATATAAAATGTTAGCTGGACAACCATGTTTTACGTGTCAGCATACTGAAATAAGGATATTTTAAACAAAATAATGCAGTACTTGAGACTGGTATTCCACCACTTTGAAAAGGTGAGCAAAACCCATGCATATACAAAATTCAGCCACTTTTTCTGATTACATTGGTATAGAAAATAAATAAAGGCTCACTAAGCTCGAGAGTAGATCTAATGATTGTTGGCTACAGTGTGAGAGAGTGGCTCTGTTAATTGTTACAACAGACCTCTTGTTCTTCTCTTCTGAAGCTGAACATCACAAGACTTTTAGTGTAACAGTACAGGACTTAGAATATAATTCAATATGTTTGAAATATACAAAATAAAATTATCAACTCATAAAAACTAAGGGATACAAAGAGTATAGTTTATACAAAAATAAATGTAGCATTTAATAATGGACTTGGGACTGAAGGTTGAGCAGAACCAATGGAGAAACATTGTCCAAAGAGATCCCATTGAAAAGTTTTCTCATCATATATTTGTTTACTCATTAGCAGAAATATAAAACCAACATTTATTTATTTATTACGGTGAAGAGGGTTGGTAAAATTCCAAGGGACTGTTCTACTGTAGGCGATTTGCTCACACCTGGGACAGGTACTACAATACATAGATCTTGCACACAGTTCAGTGTTTTGTTATCTGAGAGAGATGGAACTAACAGTAACAACCTCGCTCAGCAGAACACTCTCTGACCTGGCCCTCTGACATGCTGCTCAGCGTTTAACTGCAACAAGCAAAATGCAAAAACTGCTGGACCTGTAACCCCCAAACCTGCATGGGAGCAGAATGAACATGACTGACTGAGAGAGCAGTGACAGCACAGACAAACATCAGTGAGGGGGAGAAAGAAACCAGAAAACAGCCATATACTTACCTGGCTGTTGCTACTTTCACAAGAATAAATGGGCAGATTTTTCTATTCTAAAACTGACATTCTTAGAAGCTAAGAAGAAGAGGGTACAGTGTGCTGAAGGATCTTGTTCGAATTTGGAACTTAAGGTTTAGCTGCTTTTTGAAAAGGTGTCTTAGTTTCAAAAGCATTCGTTGGGAGATTATTTCTGAGGAGATCTGTGGAATGTTTTTTATCAAGCACTTATCAAACTGATCACCTTGCCATAAACTAGAACACACCTGTGGTTCTAGCGCAGTACTGGTAGTACATGAACAGTTCCTTTCTATCAACATGAGGCATTGCCACCTTCCTCAGAAATGCCCTGGATTCTGAACACCTGCCCAGGTAAAATGCAGAGAAACCAATTTGGGTTATGGAGTAGCAGGGATGCATTGGGCACTTTCAGCATTTTTGTATGGACATACAAAATTGACATGAGAGAAAAAAATCAAACAACAATAAAAAAAAATTTAACACCCCCTCTTCCCCCCAAGATACTTAAAATCCAG
Source organism: Myiopsitta monachus (assembly GCA_017639245.1). NCBI lineage: Eukaryota > Metazoa > Chordata > Aves > Psittaciformes > Psittacidae > Myiopsitta > Myiopsitta monachus. Next base: position 39,312,555 of record CM029927.1, read on the forward strand.
AACTGACATAAAAATTTATGGGTAAAAATGTGACAATTAATATATGACACCATGGGAGAGACCCAACATGTCACATGCAACATTAGCAACCTGCTTGTTGCACATGCTTTATAGTGGGGAAGGGCAGAGGGAACTGTTGCTGGTGTTAATGATAAAGCATCACTGTGTTTCCAAAACAGTTCTTAACATCAGATGCGTGCCCAAGTCCTTACTTGCCAAAAACAACAGGAATTTGTTTTATTTGGACAGAACTAGAAACCAGACTTCATATGCCTGGCCTTTTCTGTACGGTTAATCTTGTTTATGAAGATGCCATCGTATATACAGTAAAACAAATTATACTCCTGGCTTTTATTGTGCTGATTTTTTCTTTTTAAGTTAAACTTCTGTTTCTTGATTGTAACAATGCATTCTACAGCTATTAGACTGTCTAGGATCCAATCCCTTTTTATTTACAGCTTTTGAGTTTTACTCGCAGTTCTAAAAAGTTTATGAAAAGCTCAATCTCAAATTCAATTCCGTATAAAAAGATGTGACATGAAACAGCTGCCCAACGCCGTTCCTAGAGTCCTTGCCCACCCAGGAGGTAACTAGCTATTTGCATATAGATAATTAGGAAGTAGCACAATATCTGGTCGTCTTACATACACTGAAGGCTATTTAAACGGGCAGGGCGTTATCACACTATTCTCAAGCTAAGGTGTCAGAATAATTGTTACTAGAGATTCCAATTCTGTAAGTAACATGCTCTGGATAACCTAGCGAAACGTACAAAAAGGTGATTTATCTCCTCTGGATGACAAAATCATGGATTAATCTAGAGTGTATCCACACGTTTTAATGGAACAGCAATTAAAGGACATAGTATGCTTATGTTTCAACTTTTCCATAAGTTCCTTCTGGAGGCCTGTAATACTTTGGGAAAGCCTTCAGTTGCAGGGAATTAAATGCATACTTGCGACATCCAACATTCTTCATTGTATTTTCTCGGCGACAACCCTCACTGGGGAAAAAAAACAAGCACAAAAAATGACAGCAGTAAAAAGGAAAAAAAGAAAAATAAAAAAGACTTAAACTAAGATGAAATGAACTGGTTATTTTATAGCATTGAAAAAAAAAGTTGGTTATATTTAATGAGCGCTTAATTGATTTGCCACTGCAGATATTAAAAATGAGGACTCATCATACAATGCCAGTCAGAAGCACACAGGATGGACACATGCTATGTCAGATTGCTAGTTTTGCATTTCTAAAAAGCAGCAGCACATCTACTGAAAAAGTTCTTTCCCCGATGTTTTCATGTATTTCAGGAGGTCACATGCCGCTTCATTGCACAAGGGATCCCAAGAGATTGCTTAAAAGCAGTTCTGCTAATTTATTAATACATTAAGCTGAAAAAGAAAAACTGCTGATCTCTCAGTAAGAGCTTGGAAGTAACTTTATTGTTCCCTGTATTATCAGTACTTACTTAAAGATTAGAGCTGATACAAAAATAATGACTTTCCAGTAATCTCTGCATGCATAAATTGACTTGAAAACCAACATAGTCTAAAAAAATCCTTAATCACGAAACACCAGCTTTGTGTGGGTGCAAAAAAGACTGGCTGCGCTGACAGTCATCACTCCAATGACAACAAAGCTATGGAGAATTCCATTTTCACTCAATGCTTTGGTGCAACTGCCCCACATTGCAGAGAGGTTCTGTGCTACAATAAAAAACTACTCCAGTTATAAGGCTTCTTTACACTCATAAATCTGCTTCACAGTTCCTTTGATTATATCCAGAAACAGACATACAAAGAGGAAGCACTTTGTTTACATATATATTATAGATCAAGTTAGGCTTGCAGGAGAATGTCTTTCCCTGACAGAGGACTGAAACCTAAACAACGAATATTAGAACTTCATGGCAGAGTGTACAGTACAGCATCTTATTGTGGAAATGCCACTTTATTCCTGTTCTGGAGATGCTGCAGCATCTACCACATAAACTGTGGTCATTTGATTGAAAAGGAAGGTTTGGATTCCCATTCAGTTTGAAAGTTCTCTCACTCAAACTGAGCTCACTGTTCTTCTAATTTTGGCTAGTTAAACTGCCCAGAACTGTGTTCTGTATGTACCTCCTAGATCGACCTTGTAAAATACAGTAACTTTTTGCTTTAAGACAAGGTTTAAGTGAATTTGAAATTTGTCTCCAGAGCACATTCTGTGCCTGCCTTTTATAGAATGGATTGTACGTGATGACAATATTTTCATGGCAGTGCTTTGTGTTTTATAGGAACCCCTCCTCCAGAGGATGTTGCAGTCAAACTGATTAATCAAAAGTAGGCACAAATTATACTTTGGAGTACTAATAAAAACAATGGTTAACTAGCAAATATGGGATACCAGATGAGCATTTTCACTCCAAAGTGAATCATTCTGTTCATAACTCATCCCACTGCATCTGGTTATTGCACATGCCCCTCCATGGAACAAGGAGGCCACAGAGATCACGACAAAGATGTATTTCACACGCCATCTCATGTGCTGTGTTTCTTCTTCTGGAGGCACATAAGCAGTGTGCACTACAGCATTTTAAATCCGAATGCCTGAATGACAGCACAGACCAAGCTAAAAATAAAAAAGTTGAAAACTTGTTCCCACTAAAGCTTAAGAAAATAAGAAAATAACAAGACTGTTTTCAGAAAGCCTGGGGTTTTATTCTAGATAAATTTAAGGGTGATCTTACTCCAAAACCCTGGTGATAGTCATGAGCAAAGCCTTTACGCTTCATTTAAACATTAATAATCTTAGGGAGTTCAGTGGAGATAACACCTACTAAAGTTACTTTCACATCTTGTTAGACTGAGCCCACGACACTCATCACATTGCAAGAGCAAAGCCACAGTCCAACCTGACATTTGTTCACTCTGTAAAAAGGCAGGCTTTGATACCTATAGCAAATGAACCAGTGGTAAGCAGGAAGAAGAAATTATATGTACAGAGACACAGTGGTATCTGATACCACCACAGGGCGTGGATGTGTCTAGTACCATCATACCACAGTTTTAAATCTCAGCAGCAGTAAGGATTTACCTAAATCCATTGCAACTAAAAATAAATAGGATGCTTAAATATCTGTATGTAAATATATATAGATACTATGGCTTTCTGTTTGGTTTGGGGTTTGTTTTTTGGTTGTTTTGTTTATGTTTTCCTTTTAAAAGAAAATTGGAAGAATAGTGAGGAAAACTACCAGGAGACAGTGTACTGTACAGTCTGATTTCATGAAGACACAAATATAACCACATACATTTTTGGTTTTAGTTACAATATTCACCAAATTTAGGATTTTGCTCCAGTTTTTACTCTGTGCTTTTTTCTTTTCTTAAGCTTACCTCTCTCAGCAGGTAATTTCAAATTCCATTAAGACTGATAATAAAAGCTATAGCTACCTATGGTTTTTAAGCAAGTTAATAATAGTAGAAAATAGAAATCACAGTACTTGGAGAATTCTCCTCAAAAGCCCAATTTTCTGTCATCTCAGGCACCAAGCGAAGTAAATTCCTTCATGAATTTAGCAAAGTACATTAAATGAGGTTAGTTTTTTTAATCAGCTATTGCTATTGACAAGCTCTGCCAGACAACTGCAGCAACGAAATCTTTCAGTTTAACAGGCCTCTTCCAGGTTGATGTTACATATCAACAGTTGACCAAATTTCATCTGCAGTTATTCTGCGTGACTAAACTAGGTAAGCTGCTTTAGTCTCACCACTTAAATAAATGCTAACTTACCATCATTCATTTATCTCTAAGCCACTATCAACATCGTAATTTATTAAAGCTGTCCAACACTTAAAAATGGAAATAACAGTAATATTTAGTCTAGTGCAATTAAAACAAAGCGCAGTGGAAAACCTTAAATCCACCGACTAAAGGAGCTAACTGATACCTCCCTCTTCTTGCCTGAAATATTAAAGACTGGTATCTTTAACTTCTAGGATGAGAATGACCCTGTTTCAGAATAAGTTCTGCAACAGAGCACCTGAAACGCATAATGGACCATTAGCAGGCCAGTGCAAATTACATCCTCTTTCTAACCACAAGTCATTCACTTCATGTACTTTAATACATTACAAAATGCAGATCTACAAATAGAATGAACGACTTCTACATGCAGCACACTGCAAGTCATTTTCTGAGTGGGTACACTGGTCTGTTAGAACATACTTAACCATGAGAAAGGAACAAAACTATGGCTCTACAAATTGTTCAGCAATGTAATCTGGATGTTATCGTTTGAAATGAAGGTAGAAATTTGTTTATTTCTTTAAGTAAATTTCTTACAATTTCTTATAAACCCCACCCATGTTTTATTTTTCTCTTCATACCTCGTAAAAATGAAAGGCAAGATTAGCATACAGCTTAAATATACAAAAGATACAAATTCTTTTCAGACAGAGTTCCTTTCTCTGGAATACATGAAACAAGTAACACAAAACTATATTTGGTAAGAGATCTTCAGGCCGGCTAAAGTAACGAGGTAACAGGCCAATGTCAGACTATGTTACAAGCACTGAAAGCAGAACAAGAATTTAAAGTTTCAATACAATTCTTTCTGATAAAATAATTTGATGTGTATTTACAGTTTAGTACAATAGAAGCGTAAAATTGTAAGGCATAATAATAATTCCTGGTAGACAATGCTATGACACATTCCTTTGTCCAGCAGGTACCAAGTGGCAACACACATTCAAGCTTTTTTTTGCTTTTGTTTTTAAACTTTATCTTCACTTGCAACGTAATCTGGCCACCAGGTAAGCTATGCTCAGAAACAGCCACACAATCAGTAAATTGGGGCTCAGAGCTAGTAAAGGAATAGAGTAGAGGAGGCTGGGATCTAGTCTGAAATCACGGATGGGCACCAAGCCACTCAAGTTCTTCTGGGTGACTACCTCCCGTGTTCCAATGCTGTGAAAAGGAAGAAGGTTGGGAGGAGGGAAATAAAACATAAAGGAAGACGGACATGCAAATGAATGTATAAAAAGAGATGGCAACACAAGGTGTTCAAGAAAATGAAAAAACATGGAAGAAAGCACAACAAAATCCAGAAGATGAAGTAAAGAAAGAGTGGGAAAACGTCTCAAAAATGTGTCAGCACAATTACAGAAATAAGGAGAGGGAAAGAGAATAAAAGAGAAAAATAAGAAAAAAGTACTGTAGTCCACTAAAAATAAACACATGTAGGTTGAATATAAATGGTTTTCCATGTTCATTGTTTCAGATTGCCAAGCAATAATATCCCATGCTGCTCTGCCATGCCTTTGCATGCTGCAAAGAAGTGGAGCTCTGAAAAGCAAGCTGAACATGAATAACCATTATAGTATTTGACCCTTTCAAACATCTTTCCACTTAGGCTGCAGTGATATAATTTAACCTCTTAACTACCTGCTCAATATGTAAACAAAAAAACCACCAAACCACCCACTTAGTTTTCTGCTTCAACATGAATTCACATGGGTATCATTATGCTTTCTAAAATGCATGTTTCTGAAGTGCCTAAATATATGCATGTAAAAAGGCAAGGACATACAGCACAGCTCACCTCATTATGCCCCTGCTTTGAGCACCAAAGACTGACAGTAAAGAACACCTCTTCAGGTAACCTGAGGCTTTGTAGCATGGTGTTTCATTTTGGATTTCTCTTGTATCTTCTCCAGTTCAACTCTATGTTTAGTTTACAAAGCAACAACTAAATGCAACCTGTGTTGCACTTACAACAAGTGCACTCACTCCATCCATAAAAGGTGGTACATAACCTTGCTGGTTGTGTAGCAAGGTTAGGTAACCAACAGACAGTGCCTTGGAAGACATCAGAGATACCCTAGATGTGGTGGAAGGGTTAAAAAAGCCTTCAGAAGCTGGTGACATTTCAAGTCAAACGGAATTAGGTGGGCAGGGAACTAAGCCAACTGTATTACTGATCTGGATTAACACATCAAATTGGTGATGCAAATATGTTTTCACCTCCTGGTGCCTATACTGGATAAGGACAGATTAAATCTGTGATGCCTACAAATCCTGATTATCTTTGTAGTGGTGTGGACAGTGGTGTGTGTGTAAGTGCTCAGGAGAAGCAGTATGTGTAAAGCTAATGCTGACTGGAAAGTTGTGGATAAAGGCTCAACAGAATAGCCTGGAGGAAATAAAGAGTTTTAGGATATAGATGAGGAAGTAAAATAATGGGAGAGGGCAAGAAGGAAGAAAGGCTCAAAATTACAATATGACGTTATGAACATCACATGCCATATCTGTACCATTAAAGCTATCAAGCTACTCAATTTTACACAAAGACATATGCACAGACACATACAGTGCAAATGGAGGCAAGAGCTGGAAAGTGTGTTCCTTGTCACTGTTGGCCCATGGAGATGCTTCCACCTGAGGGGTGAAAAGTCACCTCTGGAAATAACAAAATATACCAAACTGTACAGTGTCTTAAAATATTCATCAGCAGCCTACTTCTAGGGGAGGACCAGGGTAAAGAGGTGAAGCAAATTCCCTGCTAATCAAGCATGTGTACGGGAATCCTCTATGTGAGGAGGGGCTGGGTCTGCCCTGTGTTGAACACAGATGGCTCCAGCAAACTCAAATGCACCCAGCGCAGGCACAACAGGCCCCTCAGCCAAGATAGTGGTGCCTTAGGCAAAGAGTATGTAAGAAAAGGCAAAACACTGCAGGAAAATATGTGAGAAGCAGCCCTATTAGCACCAAGGTCAGGGAAGGAGGGAAGAAGGTGTCCCAGGTGCTGGAGCAGGGATTCTCCTGCAGCCATGGAGATGAGTACAGTGGAACAGATATCCACACTGCAGCCCATGGAGGGCCCCGTGGTAGAGAAGGTGAATATTTCCTGAAGGAAACTGGGGCCCATAGAGAGTCTATGCAGAAGCACGTTTATCCTGAAGGACTGCAGCCCATGGGAATGACCCATGCTGGAGTGGGGAAAAGTGAAGGAGGAAGAAACAGCAGAGAGGAGCTGTTATGGACCAACTGCAAACCCCCATTCCCCATAGAATCGTAGAATAGTTAGGGTTGGAAAGGACCTTAAGATCATCTAACTCCAACCCCCCTGCATGGGCAGGGATACCACACGCTAGACCATGTTGCCCAAGACTCCATCCAACCTGGCCTTGAACACTGAAAGGGATGAAACATTTACCAATTCTTTGGGCAACCTGTTCCAGTGCCTCACCACCCTTACAATAAAGAACTTCTTCCTTATATCTAACCTGAACTTCCCCTGATTTAGTTTAAACCCATTGCCCTTTGTCCTATCACTACAGTCCCTCATGAAGAGTCCCTCCACAGCACCCTTATAGGCCTCCTTCAGATATTGGAAGGCTGCTGTGAGGTCTCCACGCAGCCTTCTCTTCTCCTTCTCCAGACTGAACAGCCCCAACTTTCTCAGCCTATCTTCATACGGGAGGTGCTCCAGTCCCCTGATCATCCTTGTGGCCCTCCTCTGCACTTCCTCCAACAGCTCCATGTCCTTCTCATGTTGAGGACACCAGAACTGTACACAGTACTCCAAGTGGGGTCTCACAAGAGCATAATAGAGGGGCAGGATCACCTCCTTTGCACTGCTCAATATGGGGAGGAGGTAGAGGAGTTGGGAATGAAGTAATGAAGTACTTGAGCTGGGATAAAAGGGGTTGTGGAGGGAAGGTGGTGTAATTTTTGTCTTTGTTTCTTACCACTCAAATCTATTGGCAAAAGTCGTCTGCTTTGCCTGTAACTTTAACTGGCATGGGATCTCCCCATCTTTATTTCAACCCACAAGTTTTTTCATCGTATCTTCTCCTCCTGTCTTGTTGAGCTGGGGGAGTGAGAGAGCAGCTGGGTGGGAGTCTGGCAGGTGACCAAGGACAACTCATCACAACTGTATTCTTAAACAGGTCAACCAGCAAAGAAATCCGACCAAGCTGTTTATCATGGCTGTTTTATTGCAGTGAGTGATCATATGCAAACACGGCTGTCAGGGCTTCATTATGTCATCTGTTTAGCTGGCTCCATGGCAGCTAGAAGAGATTATTTCCCTCACCCCATTTCCAACTGCTTTTCAATAGCCCCTATCAGAGACAGCTTTTCTTTGTTGGCTGAACTTCCTAATTGGTTTAATGAAAATGAGCTGGGCTACCTTAAATGTCTAAAGGATTTTGCTACCCAGGCTGATTCTGACTGAAACTGGATTGGAACATATTCACACAAACAGCTCCACTGGCGTATCTGACAGGCCAGTAATAATGAAGGGAATGGGAGTAATCACAGGTCTAGGGGGGAGTGTTGGCACTGCTGCAGATGGAAGAGGCTACTGTGAGCTAGTTGGACTTTGCCTTTGATTTGCCTTACCACCCAGGTAGTCATTTCCTCTGTAGCTTGGACTTCCAGACATATCATCATGATTTACTGTTTGTAGGCTGTGAGTTACCATATACTTGATTTGGGGCTGAAAAAGCTGCAATTTATTTAACAGAAAAGTGAGTTTATTTTAATAGAATATTTGTTTCTAAGGTGAAAACCACAAACTTGTATCTGTGAATTTCTGCAAGAATCTGCAATGAATACTCAATGTTCTCTCCCTGATGTCCTTCTCACTGAACATAATTATCACAGATACATAATTATCACAAGGCTGGAAAGGAAGCCCCTGAGAAAAGTAAGTGGGAACTAACACCTCTAAAGACCAACATCACATAAAGAAGAGGGTGCTTTCTTAACTTTTCAAGAAGAGTATAAGCAAGGATGCTTTTCTTGTTTGCAAAGTTACCAGTAGAGAAGAGGTGAAATGCTTTCATTGAGTCCCACTTTCTTTAAGTACTTTTCCTGTACTTCCAACTGCCCCAGAAACTTTAGAAGTCTTCAAGACTGAACCAAGCCTTCATTTTCCAGTAGTTCCACAATAAAAAGATCAAAGTTAAAAGAATAAGAATGTTTTCTGAATGCCTGGAAGTAATTTGCTACCTTTTCACTTCCTATGTCTGTCATCTAGCTCAGATCATCCTGTCCAGGCTGAAATGGATTTGGGTGGAGCTGTACTCAAACTTAAACAGGGGAAGTTTAGATTGGATATGAGGAAGAAATTCTTTACTGTAAGGGTGGTGAGGCACTGGAATGGGTTGCCCAGGGAAGTTGTGAATGCTCCATTGCTGGCGGTGTTCAAGGTTGGGTTGGACAGAGCCTTGGGTGACATGGGTTAGTGTGAGGTGTCCCTGCCCCTGTCAGGGGGGTTGGAACTGGATGATCTTAAGGTCCTTTCCAACCCTGACTATTCTATGATTCTATGATAGTTGTTCCGTAATGCTCACTCTCTTGTTAAGCTTCATTAATTCTGTGCCATTGTTCCGAGCAGAACTGGTAAATAATTTTAAAAACACAACCACCTACCAGAAAGAGCAATGAGATGTGAGGAAGAAAGTGATGGGCTTGAAGAATAGTCTAATCTTAGTATTTCTTCAGGACTAGTCAGTACTTGGTCTGCACAATCTCTCTCAGTCACAGATTTAACAGAAGGAGAGAAAGTCGCATCTCTCACCTATCAGGGCAAGTCTCCAATGTTGCTAGAACACATGAGCCCAGGGTTTTGATTAAATTTGCCCTTATTCAATATTTCTGTGTAGGCCAACATGAAGCAATGCTTTTCATGGGTCAATATTTTATATGATCCTGTGTTATATTAAATTGATAGTCCAAAACATTGTTGTTATTAATCTCTGCCTCTACTGTGTCCACAGCTGCATTAAAAAAACAACATTTACTCAGTAACAAATTTAAAGAAACAAAATTCCTAATATTATACTCAATAGTTTTTATTCTCACTCTAAATAAACTGTGCAACAAAGCTTTTTTTCTTTCAGATGTATAACTTGACAAGTTGCATAATTTAAATAAAGATATTTGAGAGCTGCTTAACTCAATTTTAAGTGAAAGACTTCTCCCTCACAAAACTGTTCCATTTTGTTTCTAGTATCAAGGTTTACTTAGTCTCTGACTGCAGTTTTCATGTACTGTACTAACACTGTAACGATGCAGAAAAAAGGGAAAATAAAAAAAAGTCCAGTAACATCCAATCAGATGTAGATATAAAACCCAAATTATTCGTTTAAGAGGCTGCAAGTGTTGTTATATGAGACATTTTCCTTCCAGGTAACTGAAGAGTAAGAAAGGGTCAAACAGCAAAAACATACAGAAAGGATAAGAGAATTGAACACTCTAGAGAATTTGGTGAGAAGACACACAGTACAGTACATTCAGTAAGAGTGAATGTTGAAAAACAGGACTGAACAGCATTGTTGAACTACATTGATAAGAGACTGAAGCTAGATTTCTTATCCTTTCTTTTGGTATGTGAGTAACGGAGTTTTCCAGCAGTGCTTGAAACAAGGCATTGAACATAAACAGATTTCCTTTTTTTTTTTTTGTACAGTATTTAACTCTTCAAACATCTCTGCTGCTTCAGAATACAGAACATCGTTATATTGATATGACAACAGCACATTGACACGTTGTGATGAAATTTGGTTGCTGTATCGTGAAACACCCATACTGACATTTCACCCAGTGAACAGTGTTTCACTGCTAAAGAATACACGTGGCAAACCATTGCAAACTGCAGGTGTCTGTGTTTCCAAGAACAAAAGATCATCCCTGAGAAACCTGCCTGATCTAGAACTAGGAAACCCAGTGCTATGACAGTTCAGGTAACGCCATCATTAAACAACATTCAAAGAAGAACCAGTTTTCTGTTCCGTAAGCTCAGCATTAACTGCAAACACATTCTGACATGCTTCTCTGAAAAATCCCAATTCACTGCTGACAACTAAAGCCCGTGTGATGCAAATCTGGTAACAACCAGCTTTAAGCATATGCAACTCACTAATACATGCAAGGGAAGGGATGAATTCTAGCAGCCAGTTTTGCAGTTTTCTGACTTCACTTTTTTTTCTTTTGATAGAAACAGAGACCTCTGCTCCTCTGCAGTTTGCATGGTTCTTCATTTAGGAGTAAGTAAGTGACACAAGTCAAACTCTTACCTCCTCATACACTCCAGAGCCTGGGTGAAGACCTGTGGAGCCATTCCATGTTCATGCTGTAGGATCAAACACTGTTCTAGGGTGACCGACATGGCAGTCCTATCCTTGGCACTTTTACAGCTTGTAAATCGAACACCATTTAGTCTGCGGCATATCTAGAAATGGATATACAATTCATCATTCCTTCCTCATGCATAACCTTCTGTCAGAGAACACATCCATACTTCTCCTTAGAAAGACATAAACATTGTGTAGGACTGATGTCAAAGTTGTCATCTTTGAGAAAGCAAAGCTTTGTTGCATGAGTTGTAGGGAAATTACTGATGTGGAAAATACATTTTGTCTCCCCATATCTTATTCTAGAGGAAGTGTACCCTGTCAACATTTCCAAACTTTGTGCAAGCAAATGAAAAAATTGGAACATATCAGTAATAAAAGAGGTGGAAATACGCATGCATAAAGAAAATCAGCTGAACTATGCAGAGATGCTTAGACTAATAAATACCTCAGCAGCTTGCCAAAGGATATCAACATTCTTATTTTTCCTTGCATGTACATTTTGTCCCAGAAATCTTAACAGTTCAGGCAGGCACGTCTGACTACGAGATCGAGGTAGACCTGTAAAACAAACAAAACCAACTCCACTTACTTATCTGTATTCAACACTTCTACAAGATAAGTTACGTGGAAAGTGTTCCTACATGCCTGTTGCAAATACAGTCATGTTTTCTTGAGTCAAAGCTTGTAAGCTTTGTAATTCAATTCTTAATTACTTAGTACCACCAACAAAACAAATTCAATTTTAATTAAAATCAGCTGGAAATGTACATTCATTTAAAACTTCAGGGGCTTAGAATCTGATAGCAATATAATAACAGAGTGAACAAAGGAAGTAAGACTGGTGAAAGAGTACAGGGCACAAGTCTTATGAGGAGCAGCTGAGGGAACTGGGGTTGGTTAGTCTGGAGAAGAGAAGGCTCAGGGGACCTTATCACTCTCTACAGCTGCCTGGAAAGGAGGTTGTAGTGAGCTTGGGGTCAGTCCCTTCTCCCAGGTAACAAGTGATAGGATAAGCGGTAATGGCCTCAAGCTGTGCCAGGCGAGGTTTAGACTGGATACTGGGAAAAATTTCTTCACTGAAAGGATTATCAAGCATTGGAACAGGCTGTCCAGGGAAATGGTGGAGTCCCCATATCTGGAGATACATAAAAGACATCTAGAGATGGCACTTAGGGACATGGTTTAGTGGTGGACTTGGCAGTGTTAATGGTTGGACTTGATGATCTTAAAGGTCTTTTTCAGCCTAAATGATTCTGTTCTATGATTAGCAATATTGTGCACATACTGGTCTGCTCTGCTTGAACTCTACACCTAGAAAGAAAGTAATACCTGTAAACAAAAACATGACACAGACCATCTCCCCAGGTATTTCTAAAGACGAGGAGCTAATGAAGCTAAGATAGTAATTCACTTAAGAAATTCTGCAGTGCTTAGAATTAAGAGCACAGGGGACAGTGGATCAGGAATCAACTTCTCTTCTGTATCATTCTTGAAAGGAACATTACCTACAACCTGCCAGCAGATACTTCACTAGGCCTCTTGTCCCCCAGAATAATCCATTTGGTTTTTCTTTTTCCTCTACTTACCACAGACTACATCACTGGCAGGTCATAATAACCACCTGTTTTACAGTTAAATGTAAAATGTTATTCTCTCTTGACAAGGGTTTATGGAAAAGTGTGTTTCACTTTGTACATCATAAATATCGCCCCAGAGGAGGTACAAAACATCCTCAGACCTTCCTTTTAACAAGCAGAGACCCAGGTTTGTCTCAGTTGTCCACAGAGCATCTCTAGCACACTTGCGGGTGCGGACACCATTATAGGCTGTTTTTCCATACTTTAATCAAAACTCCTGCTGAATCTTTATAACCACAAACGATTTGTCCAAGCAGGATTGCAAAACCAGATACAATATGTCTACGTTTACCCAGGACAAACAGTGAAGCAGAAGGAAGTTTTGGCATACGGTGGGTTTTCCCTCTTTGTGGTATCCATTTCACATGGCAGGGGTCAATGTAATGACAAGTACCCAGAGTAAGGGAGAACAGGCAGATAGACACAAGACTGTTTTGTTTTCTTTCACTGCTAAGAAGCATGTTAATGCCATCTGTCCAACACTGCATGACAGCCTTATTCACAACTTCCAGTTACTTGAAGAAAAACCTTTAATATAAGGCATGTTACTGGCAAATGGGAAACTCAAGGTCACAACACCAGTGCTCTTTAAGAATAGAGGAAAATAAGTATAAAATCAAAACAGTTTCAAAGACATGAAAAGCGAAGGAACAAATGACCGGTTACAAACCAGACTGCAGGGTTAAACAGAGTTTCAAGACAAAAAAAAAGCAAAAGCTAAAAGACTATTGGATCCACACCAGAGGTTTGGGGACAACGGAAGGGACTGAAGTAAGAAAAAATAAAAGGCAAGCAAAATCAAAGAGGAAAGGAAGTAGCTGAATGGGAACTAATACCAAGGAAGATTAGAAAGAGAAATGAAGTAATTGAGAGAAAAGCAGAACAAAAATCACTTTAAATTGATTAACTTTTTGAACTTTACAGAAAAGTCTAACACTAGAACACTGTAAATAAAAAGTTAAATTTTCAGAGTGAAAATTTCAGAGAATTAATTGCGCAGGATTATGAATGCCTGGAAGGAGGGAAACAGGTTTTGCTCTCAGCTGCATCAAAAAAAAATCAAGGATAACTGGAAGTAACAATAACGTACTTTAACATTAGAATTCTTACTATCCCGTTGCATGTTACTGCATTTGTATTCCTGCAATTAAACTGCAATTGTGGGACCCATGAAATTAGTTTACGAGAGGTTTGATACTAATAACAACAAATCAATGAATTTTCTCCATTTGTGGTCACACATGAATAACATTTATGACACTGCCTCCAAAACCACATTAACAAGCAAGAAAACTTCCTATGTAACCAGTAAAATTCAAGCTTGTAGCTATTATCTCTCTTCCAGGTGCTAGACTTCTCTGTTGGCGGCTGCAGATGAAACTATATAGGAAAGTGCCAAAGGATAAGCAGAGGGAAAGTGATTAAGTTCCTAAAAACAGGCAGTTTTTCTCTGTGTAGGTTATCATAAATGCAGAGAATGTGACCAAAAACTGCACATAAAAGTGCTGCTGCTATAACCTGTCATTTTTATGCCTTTCCCTCACGGCAATCTAACTTGCTAGCTGTACGTTTATATGGTACATAATGCCACTTAGAAAGAGGTATAAAGTAAAAGTAAACTGAAAAAGGAAAGTTAATCAGACTGACCTTTAAACCTCTTGAATCTATTCTACTTAATACTGAAGTATTAGAAGAGATTTTTGGAAGTAACTAAGGCAACATCTAACAACTAACATGAAGCAAAAAAACAGCCTGAATTGTGCTGTTCAACCAAATTTGCCATTAATTATCAAATACTTACAATCATCAGGCAAAACTTCCTTGAACTGTTCAAAATACGAGTTCAACCGCACTAAGCTTTCCATGTTAATTATTTCTTGCAGTGAAGTGTCTCCAAACCTTTAAAAGATGAAGAACAGAGCAGTTAAGCCCAAGGTAAAATGCTTCCCCTCATCTTTGAAACACTGGCGCTTGGCAATATGACTACTAGAAAACAGTTTAAAGAGTCATCCCATGAAATTCCTAACGATTCAAATGCCAAGTAAAGTGTAACAGGAAGGTGTTGTAGTGATTCATTACAGAAAAAGAAAATACTTGAGTGTGAGGTGAAAAGTGGGAAGGAAGGTGAAAGAAAAATCTTGTAGAAAATAGTATTTAAAATTCTTTGGCTTTTGTGTATCTCTTTCAATATTAAATACCTCTCTGGCAAATCATTTCACCTAAGTTCAAACATTTAATAATGGATTTACTAGTTTAGTTCATAAGCTATTAGTAAGCATAACATCAGTAGATAGGATTGAGAACTTTGACCTCAGAAATGTAAATGAGAAATATGGATCTAGGAGTAATAAACCATGAATGTAATAAATATTGTCAACAATGCATCTCAGCTAACTACAGCTACATATATAGATAAACAGAAAAGAGTACTGACATCTGTAACTATGTTATTCACATTTATAGGCAACAGAGGACAGCAGTAACTGCTGGATAACTGCTAGCTATCCCTCACTATACAGTCTACCCTGGTACCAAGGCTGCTGTCAAAACATGCATGTGCCTTATCTCACTGGAGGCCTCCATTACAGCACTGATCTGTCAATGTATTATTTACAGGATATGGCCATAACAGAGGGAAGCTCTGGTGGCTCCTTCCCTAGCAAGTATAATTATATAATTATATATTTCAGCTTTATAAAAACAGTGTTGCATTACATAAGTACTTCAAGGAGATGTTAAAACAAAGGTCCACCTAGCCCATTACCCGGTTTTTGACAGTGGCCACAATAGGGTGCAAAACCAAGAGGGCAAATACACAGCCATACTCAGAATGATTTCTCAGCGTTTAGTGATCTGTCACTCACAGAGGTCTAAAGTCGCAAGCAGCTCCCTGCGTTAAACAGCTCATGATAGATTTCCTTGTCTATAAATTCACTTCTGAACCACATAAACCTGCACTAGACTCAAACCCATGAGGCAAGATGCTCCACAGCTACATGCCATTTAAAGAAGGACCTCCTTTTGTTTTGCATTTGACAGCTTCATTTAGTATTTCCTTGTTTGTGTACTGGAGAAACTGAATCGCTGTTGGTAATGCAACACTGTGACTCCATAGAGACATTCTTCCATCAGAACAGGAGATTGATGACCTGCCGTTAAGGCTGAGCTTGCATGACTGAATACATACTTCTCTGCTAGGGTTTGCTGCTCATTGATTCCCACATTGAAAAGAACAGGCTGAACCCTCAATAACATGCCACTTTGAATCTCTCGCGGCAGCAAATCAAACAAGGCGCTTGGCAAGGGGATCCTCACATTAAATCCATCACTGCAAATAAATAAACAGCCATTAGATGCGAAGATCAAAAAGCTATATTCTGAGAGGGTATTATTTACGGAAAGACGGATAACATCTGGAACATAATACAATTATTAAAAAAAGTATCAGTCAAAACTGAGGACTTTAAGGAACTGCCACAGCTTGTTCTTAATCAGAAAAGCTATTTGAGTTCAACTGCAAGCCTCCACAACCTGTAGTGTCGATTTTACATTCTCATGGATATTTCAGTCAGATTTCCAATTTCCTGAACAAAGCTGATTTTGTTCTGCTCATTAATAATGCAGCTCTTCTACAGCTTGGGTAGAAAAAGACCTAATTTTGGCATGTCCCCATCTCATAAAGAGCAAAGTATATTTGTTTTGCTTTGTTTACCGATTTCCAGTGATGACTGGCAGCATGTCAGCAGATGTATTTGATGTGGCCTGAGTTACTTTAAAGGTTACATTCCTCAAGTCCATGATTCCCAGACTCATGTCCTCCAGCATTGCCAGTTCCTCACCTAAATCATGGAAGAAAAAGTGAACTGTAATCATTACTCATTATATACAACTTCCCTTTATCAATTTGATGATGACTGTAGGTCACTGCTCTCTTAAAGAAAGTGTATGGACAAATTGGCCCTGGAGACCAGGCCTTCACCTTGACCTACAGATTGCAGACAATGTCATGACTGACTTTATGAGTTTGGGAAACACCATTTATCTAGCACAGCCCAAACTACTGTTGTTCAAGTAGATTACATATGCTGATTTTCCAATTTAGATGATGCTAGTAAGTACTTCTCTGCATTGCCACAGACATGATATCCTTTGTGTTGGAAAAGTGTGTTGGAAAAGTTACAAGATATTCTGCATTTGTTCATCAAAGCATTCCCTAACTGACATCCAGATGGCTGTTCAGACATAGGACTGAAACATTTTGAACTAAGTACTATCCCTTTTTGCATTCTCTCTTTAATCTTAATTTGTGCTGTAAGATTACAGGAGGCCAAGGAAATTCAAAAAGCATTATTTTGGGCAGTTTCTCCCAGCTTACCAAAACTTAAATCCATTTCTTTTCTGAAAAAAGAATCATTGAGATACATTTTACTCTAAACCTTTGACATTATAGAATCATAGAATAGTTAGGGTTGGAATAAAACAAGTATAGTTTCTGTTTAGAAGTAATTCAATTAAATGTGAAGAACTTCAGAGCTGATAGCTAATTAAGCACTTTAGATATAATCTGTTTTCGCATTTCAGCTTTCAAAATCATTTTGTAGCTGAGCTGCAGTTTGTCCAAAACACTCGTATTCTGCTGTATTCTGCCAATTTAATGCAGTAATTTGCTGGCTCAACAGCTAATACCACCCCCTTGCCCTGTGCCTTTACCATAAGTACTCAGCAGGCTCTCAAACTGTGCCAGCAAGCCAATGGTGTAGAGTTGTCTTAAAAATCCATCATCATGCAGGCAGTTCCTCAGCTTGATAATGAAACCACAAATGAGAGCAGTCAGCTGTGGGAGAGAAAACAGACAAAAGTGAAATTATTCAAGACAAGAAAGGCTCTTCAGCCCCCAACAGAAACAATATCACGTATAAGAAGTACCATAAAATCTGACAGACTGATGCTCTTTTCCCTTCAATGTCAGTCTTCTTTCCCTTACAGCTGAGAAGAGACAACTGACCAACAAAAGCCCAAAACATTCATAAAATCAGATTTAGGGCACACTGCCTTCATGTTGCAAGCTCTCCCAAAATGGGAATGCTGTTGATCTTGCATCTTTTTGTTTTCTGGATACAATCACTTGTATTAGGGTCTACAACTTATGAATTACAAAAAAGGCTCCTTGGAGAATCAGTCCTAGTTACAGATGGCAAAGCACCACAGCTAGTTCCAGGCCATGAATTTTGATAGAATGAATAAATGATTTTTTTTTAATGCCATCTTAAGAGAGCTTTAAAATGCAGTATCTGCATTATGCAAAGATTCCAACTCTAGTGTTACGAGATATTCAGGACAACATCCTGAAGACCTAGTACTAGATCAGTACTAAGTCTAAGATTAGTACTAGTCTTAAGTCACACTGTCAACAAAGTTATTTCCCAGGTGATTGCCATATACTACTGTACACAGGTGTAGGACTTTGTACCAGAATTAAATAGAAGGGAATAAAGTTCTGTTTATGATGGGTAAACATAACCAAAGCACTGAGTTTAAAAATTATCTGTGCCCTGAAGTGGGCTTTGCATAGAAAAAATCCCTGAATTTATTTCTATGATTCATTACATTTTTTGGACAACAGCCCTACCAAACAATGTCCAAGAGATAAGCTGTTTGAAATAAATGAATGAGATACTGATTTCACAGGGAAGTAGACACACTACAGAAATGTAGTGGGCAGAAGAAATGTGGAAGGCTTTTTAGTGCAGACATCTGCTAATCAGTGGAAGAAACCCCAGCAGGCCCAGGAACAGAACTTCTGGGGAAAAGTAACCCAGCACTCACTTCCCTCCCTGTAGCTGGACTTCCCTCCTTAGCTACTGCAGGTCCTGTTGGCTTTCTCAATGCAAAAACCAAGAAAAGGTGCTTTTTCCCCACTCCATCTTCTGGTTTTAGTTTGGTGGCATTAGAAGGCAAAGCAGCATATAGAAAGCAGTATATTTTCACTAGTTCTGGAATAATTTTTGTTTAAAATACTGAATGCATATCCAAGGGGACACTTCAGTTACATATTGTCAAATGCACTGTAAATAACCAGTAAGGACAGGATCTCCTGTGAGAGGAGATCACAGTGTTAAACCTGAGAGTAGAACAGATATGAAAAATTCTGAAAACAGTAATCTTTCAGATTTCATACAGACCCCACCACATGTCAAAGTGAAATCAAATCATCCATATTTGCTTGCTTACCGTTTGGCAGAAGACAACATCCCTGCGATACTGAAGGTTCAGGCAGAGCCCTATTGTCGGGGCACTGTCCTGCATTAATAAAAAGACCATGGCTTTCTTTGCCTTGTCACTCATCATGGCTACACAGTCTGTGAGTGTTGTCAGCAAGGGATAAAGAGCTTCGCTCCATTCACCTGGTTAAAAAACAAAATAGCAGCACTGTAAGTACTTTATTTGAAACAAACAAACATGCATTAAGAAGAAACTTCACGTTGCAAGTTGAAGTTGTTGATAACTCACATTTAGGGCTTGTTTTATTTTGGCTGATGGCTACTCCGTGCTTGTTATTAATGAAGTAATCTTACAGAGAGGTTACCACATGAGGAAAATCTGGAGAATTGTATTCTGCAAGGCTGTTATGCCCTTCCCGACTGTAACAGCTCCCAGATTTGTGCCCACAGAACAGGTTATATAATAGTCAATTTGGAAAGCATAATAGAAACACTGAATATCTATATACACACGTGTATATAACTGTGTGTGCATGTTCAAACATACCCTTTCATAGTGTGTGCATGGACAGACACCATGAAGTCAATCATGAAGTCAAAGCAGAAAAATAGTGAACATCTGCTCAGCTGTTTCTGTCAATGAGATTTCTCCGAAATATCTTGCCTTTGAATTTTTTGTGCACTCACAGGTGTATCATTCAACTGCCTCACCATCTTATTGTTGCACCTTGTTGCACCTCAGTGAGGTAAGACAATGCTTATCTCCCATTTGTAACATAGGCCTAATAAGGCAGAGAGGTGAAAAAATTCACGTAGGTACTCTTTTAAGCGTCCTCTGTCTGCTGAGTTGCTTTGAAGGCTTAGAGCTAGCTAGCAAGAAACACTAAGTGATTACAATGGGAGTTAGCCAGATCCTTGGAAGTAGTTCAGACCTTGACTTTCACTGAAACACACAAGATACATCCCAGAGGGACTCTGTTCAAGGTCCTAAACAGGAAGAACAGAAATGAAACTGGGTTGCCAAAGTCCTATTTTAGTACACCAAACACTGTGCCTTTCCTTTTCCCTAAGAGACTGCTCTGCCTTAAAATGCCCCACAAGCTCAGTTTCTTTCCTTCTTTCATCTTCTGTCTTAATCAAACATCAATTAAAAAAAACCATTTCTATGACTGTATGAAAAGTTACTCAGACGCTATACCAAAATCCATTCTGTCTGCAACATAAAAAGAAAATAGGACAGTGCTTTGGTTTTGCCCTACTTAAGTAAGGTGAAGTTGAAATAGAAAAACACCTCTCTTTTTAAAGGGAAGGACAGTGTGTTCGATTTCCAAAAAGCACTGGAGCTCACAAACAGAACACACAGAACCCCCATTCTGGTTGGCTGTAGGAACAAGGCAATGTACAGATCAGAAGCTGCATGAATGGGGCACTTCAAGCCCCTGAAAGGAAGTTGTTTGGGATTTTGACTCAAAGGCAGGACTAAGAGCTAGTAATAATGAACATTTTTTTGATAAGCAGCCAATGAGGTGAACTTTGGAAGTCTGCTAACAGAAACATAACTGACAAGATTACCAAAACTATCCTTTTTGCTTTTGTTCTATGCGGTAGATAGATAACCTAATAAACTACACAAAGGGGAAATTGTTTGGCTCTGTTCCATTGCCATTAAAAAAGAAAAAAGCAGGAAACATCAAAAGAACAGGCAAGCAATTGCAGTTTGCCTTTTATATTTTACTAACTATTTTCTCTCAAAATAATCAGATGCCATAATATGGCCCCATGAACACTTAAAAAGCAAAACACAGATGATACAAACAGTGTTTCTCTTACTGCATCTAAGAGCTTTTCTATAAACAAATGAGAATGGCAAAAAGAACTGAAAATATCTTCCAGCACATCATCATCTCATTGTCTGGGTATACATACATGTATACAGTTCACTCAGTGTATAACTCATGTGTATGATTTATCTCAGGGGAGATTTACAATTATAGTGTGTCTAGGGGCACTTCATTTGAAAGATATGCTTATCTGTGGTGATCACAAAGCACACTGGTGGTACACAAGCCTGTCTGAAGATAAAGCAATTGTTACATGGTTTTTTTCCTCCCAACACTCACATTCAATGCAGTGGCTCATCCAGAGTAATGAGCAAAAATCCTCTGCGCTGTGTATTCTCTTGGTTTAAGA
This sequence comes from Myiopsitta monachus, assembly GCA_017639245.1. Taxonomy (NCBI): domain Eukaryota; kingdom Metazoa; phylum Chordata; class Aves; order Psittaciformes; family Psittacidae; genus Myiopsitta; species Myiopsitta monachus. Next base: position 39,333,735 of record CM029927.1, read on the forward strand.
TTCTGGCTATGATAAAAACAAGCCCTTGTCAGTCTGCAAAATTCTAAATGCTTTTTTGCTACCTATGTCACAGAGGTGTCACCTGTGTTCTTTTAATTTTCTATTTAATGGTAGTTTCTATCAACAGTAAACAGGAATAAAAGCAATTGCACTCCTAGGCTCAAATTAGGTTGGAACATTTCACTGACAGCATTCAAACAAATGTGAAAGGACTCTGAAGTGCTTACCTTTCACCTTGATTTCCCTGTCCTTCTGTCTTCCCCTCATTATTTTTCCTAACAGAACTTTATTACTGAAAGCATATTTTCTATCAAATCAACCCAGGGCACCTTCAAACACCAAGAGGTACCAGTTCTAATGCGAAATCTACTCTGAGCTCTGCTGATATGTTCTATGACATAAACTATTACTGACTCCACTGGATAGATCCATAGGTAGGATGATTTGGCACAGGGCCTGAAACAACAAAGATGCAAAAAGGTGTTACAGATTTAAAACAGCTGGAGACCTAGTCCAAGCTAGCTGTTGGTATGTCCTGGGCCACGAATCACACTTTTTTATCAGAGATTTCTAGTTCATGTTAAAAGTTATTCCATTTAAAAACTGGCACTGTACAAACCAGCAGGATGCCTGTCATTTGCTTTAGGCATTTTATATTGTACAGCAAGAGCAGTCCTGCAGTCTCCACTCAGCTACAACTGAATTCTGGCTGGTAAATAAGGGCCAGATGTGGCCCCATAGTCTCTTTCCACTTTTCTTATGACTGCTGCTGACCAAAGTCATACTTTGATACATACTTTGACATGCAGTATTTTGAAAAGCAGGGAGGGGAAGGTGAGGGAGGGAGTGAGGGAAAGAGGGAAAAAGGAAGGGAGAGAGGGAGGGATGCTATGAGCTCACACATTAGACCTTCTATGACTATACACAAAAAAAACCCCAAGTGTCTTGTTTTATGCATTATGTTATGTCCAACATAATACATAAAGCTGGTATAAATCAAGGACGTAATGTCACCTGAGAAGAGCTTTTGCCTTTTTTCACCCCAAGCGTTTCTCTTCTACAGAGCAATAAAAATTGTATTAAAGTAACTGTCCTCCAGAGCTCTGAAAAGATATTCTTAGTCTTTTTACATTAAAAACCACCTAGTATCCATAAATCAAAGTACTGGGCACCCACAGTTGCTCTTGGTTTAGGTCACAGTTGCAAGGACTCATGGTATCTAAAAGAGATATTTGTTAATTAACTGGTAGTTGCTTAGTCCTGATCAGTAAAGTATAATCAGCAACCCATTAAGCACACAATCGCATCACATTTAGCTTCAAAGGGAAGCAGGCATTAAGTGCTCCATTACATTGCAGCTTCAGCCACTGAAGTTTAAGATGCAGTTTTGCGGATATCTGGGTACCCAGGTAGGGTGACCTGACTGCTTTTAGTTACTCCCACCTTAAAAATAAATATATAACATCCATTTATGCACCATAAATTTTGCAGAAACTAAAGGGGTGTTCCAAGAACTAAAAACTAGCAGAGTCTTTTTGTTAATTAAAAATATTTTCTCAGTGATAGGAGTTGAGTTGTGTAGCTGAGAACAATATTTATATGAATATATTATGTGAATATATATGAATATACTTTGTGAAGATGAAAATCATACCTGAACTGGGGCTTTATTTCCCATTGGTTTCTCCAACAAACCAAGGAGCCCATGCTGAAACAGTTCAAAGATTGAACCTTCACTGAACTCAGATTAAACTACTCTCAAATGGGAGGAATCACAGCCATCTGGCTGGGAGAGAGTAGTATTACAGAGGCATATTATTCAGACCTTGGAAATGCAATGCAACTGTGTGGAAGCACAAGGACAGAGGAAAGAAGGCTAACAATGGAATGAAAGTCTCCTAAATTCTGCATTCTGAAACATCAGACTTGCAGTGCCCAACACTGCTTGGTTTGTACCCACAACAAAGATTTTCCATCAGCGTTGTTGACTGCTCTACATTCTGCTCGAGTTCCCATTCAGAAAGGCCACCTCAACAGCACATATGAAAGGGTATTTCTGAAATGCGTGAAATTACAGACTCCCACATACTTCAGCGCCATTTGCAACAGGTCTCAAATCATTGTCACCTACAACAGTTTGCTAAAACACACTGGAGAAACCAAGGACACCAGGAACAAGTGCTCTTCCATACCTGGCCATGAGAAGTTAACAGATACCCCTTAGTACTATTATTTAGGAAATAGCAACTTCTCAATATGCTGAGGTAACTCATGTGATATTGCAGAGCATTACCGCTTCAATCTTAACAGCAATGCACTTGTTCAGTTGTTAATTATGAACAAACCCCTGCAATTTTCAGAAGAAGCAGAAGCACATACCTGGGGCAGAATCTTCCGGAGTGGAGCTGCAATCTGCACAGAAATGGAGGGGCAACATGCATGATTAAGGAGCAGCAACAGTGTCTAAAGATAAGCAACTCAAATGCTTAATGCCAGGGTTCTCAAACACTTTCACTGAGTGAAGAGGAGCTCAGCAGAGATACCCAATTGCCTGCCGGCACTGAGGGCGTGGGCTGTCTCCTCCACTCCACTGTTTCTGATCACAGAAATACCTGGATGGAGACTTGGAGGAAAGCCGGTATCTGCTAGCTCAGGGGATCTCTGTGGATTACCAGCAAGGGCACTGTCAACCCTCAGTGATCCACAATTTGAGAACCACTCACTGGTTTAGTGCAATTATAGAATAAGCTGGCAGTAAGGCTGCTAAACAGAATAGCAAAAGATTAGCAGTAAGTTCAATGCACTTAACAGAAAATGACATTAAAGCACCCACAATGCAAGAGTAATAAACAGTACTTTACTATCTTGGACAAATTTCCATTATACAATTTCTGAGGTTGTTAACACAGCATCAGATTGTATATCAAGGGCTGAAACCTCACTAGTGAAGCCTGTGAGTGTTCCACACCCACTTCAGTGGGAGGAACAAGTCGTCAGATGAAAATACACTACAGTGCAATGCAAACAGTAAAAGAAATTAATACATACACTCTATTATAGCAAGCCTTGCATTAATGAAAAGTCGTTTATTAAGCTAACAGGATTTAAACTTCTGTTGCTTATATCTAGAGTCACTAGTCAATAAATTAAGAATTTGAAAATAGCAACAGAGAATATCAAGTTCAATTGCATGCATTAGGACAATCAGCTGAGTTAGACAATCTGAGATTGTCTAACCTCTCAGGTTACCTCTCAGTAAAATTAAATCTCATGTTCGTTAAAGAACCTGTGTGTCCCCATGCAATTTTAGTAATGAATACCTAAGCCTATAACAAAAACAAATTTTAAAATAATTTCTTAAGTCTCCCTTCTACTATTTCAGGCAGTATTTTCTTTCACAAACATTCATTTCTAGAATTCCTCTAAAGTGCTTCAATAATATTATACTGCCTCTCTCTTACCAATTCTGAAACTGTCTTGGTTTGCTGGGGTTTACATTGCTTTCAAAAAAATTCTGGCCACTCTGTATCATTTATTCAAACCTGACAAATACTAATAGAAAAAAAGTGTTAGTTCCTTGAATACGTGACAAGGAAAAACTTTAAAATGTTGTGATTCTGAACACAGGGAAAGAATCTTCTTTGTCCCTCAATTATTGCCATGATCAGTTGTGGAAAGTAACAACGAAAGGGAATTCACAGAATCATAGAATGGGTTGGGTTGGAAGGGACCTTTAAATGTTGTCTAATCCAACCCGGCCCTGCAATGAGCAGGGACAACCTGAACTAGATCAGGTTGCTTAGAACCCTTGCCTTGAATGTTTCCAGGGGTGGGGATCCACAACTTCTCTGTGCAATCTGCTCCAGTATCTCACCACCGTCATTGTGAAAGTTTCTTCCTTGTATCTAGTCTAAATCTACTCTCTTTCATTTTAAAACCATTTGATAGGCCAGGTTTGGTGTGGAGTCAAAGGAAGTAACTCAATGGGAAAATTCCCACTGATTTCAGTAAAATCAGGTTTCTTGATAGCATTGAACCTGTTCCTCTGCCAAAAATACTGACCATTGATTAGGAACTACATCTGATGAGAATGTAATCAAGTACTCAGCTTACCCTGGTTTACAATAAACTTCCCAAGTGCAATTCAAATTTCTCATAAGATCTACAACAATGTTTGCACCAGACACTTCAGAAACAGGATTCCCTCTCCAGGATTTTTTAAGTGAAATTCACCCAACACTGGTTGGCAGTCAGACTTCAGATCTAGTCCTTACACTTACGAAGCACTGGGAAATGGCAACAAGCTCCTTTGCTTTAAAGCTTGCTACACTTCCTGATTTCGTATTTGTGTTCCAGGTTCTGTGGATTAAAAGGAAAGATATTTTTCATCCCTATTTGGAGAAATAGGTGGGAAAGGTTACCGAAACTCAGGGATTGGTCCATGCACTAAGGGATGATCTCTCTCCCTCTGTGTGTGTGAATGTGTATATATATATATATATATATACATCCCGAATTACAGTTCTTTTTGGCGCCCAACGTGGGGCTCGAAGGGTTGAGATAACGGCCAGATTTTGGTATTTATTGATGCCAAAGAGTCGAACACCATGCAACTGTGGCAGCTTGGGGATGAGCACAGTCACGCAGTGGCTGAGAGCATTCCCCAGCAGCCGCCCGCGGAGCCCCGAGAGCCTGAGCCCCAGGAGGATGCAGGAGACCACGCAGCACTTCCCAGCAAGGCAGAGGAGGAAGATCTGCACTCAGACAAAGAGCAGCTGGTGGTGAGAGAGCCGGCAAGTACAGCAGCTACAGCAGCCCCAGTGACAAGTACAGCAGCCTCATTTGAGAGTTCTGAAGGGTTTGAATGGCCTTTGGGTGCCCTTGAGACCTGCCTGCTGATTGTGATGGGGATCAGCATGTTGGCATGCTTACAGAGTGTGTTTTACCCACACCATTTCATCTGGTCCTGAGAGTTAAGCAGAGTGGGGTGTGGGTCTTGTCTGGGGTTAGACTACAATCCAGGATGTCCAAGAGATTTTCCCCGAGGCTGAACAGGTATGAGTGGCAGGGTGTATGGGACAGTATGGGCGAGTACCTAGTCCACTGGGCTCCTCCAGTGCTTTGGAAGCATCAGAGATGGAAGGCAGCTGTATGGAGTCCCTAGTGACAAGCTGCTAAAATTAAGTGGCTCAGATGGACTTAGATTGGCAACATAAGGGTGAATTATTTTGAGCCTGGTGTAACACAACCTGAAAAAAACTTTTGAGCCTGAAACACAAACAAAATCTTTGGTAGAAGTGCAGCTAATTTCAATATTATGTGGCATAAATGTCAAGTTCTAAAGTAGATTTAAAAGAATGACTGAAAATGAAAAATTATTGTTTTAAGATGCTTTCAGCATCAAATTGTCTTGGGAAAAGCTTTGGTATCACCCACCACAGATTTTTCCTATTCTTTTTAATATCAAAATCCACAACTTTTAATCATTCATATAAAATTGCATTGAAGTTTACTGATAAAACTCCCATGTAAATACTGATAAAACTTCATGTAAACTAGCTTGCAATTAAAACATTTAAAGGTATCACACTGATAGAAGAAATCTAGTCAAAGATTAACAGACAATGCATTCTGAAACAAGAACCAATTCTTCTGTTCCTTTATAATACACAAAAATGTCAGTCTAATCCAGAAAAACATGGTCATTTGAGATACAATGCTACACAAAAATATATTAACATTTTACTTCCTTCTTGCTTTTTTTTTTTCCCCCTGAAAGTATTGCCTTCCACTGCAACATTAACAATGGGATGGACATGAAGTCACAGACACACTGTAAGGGACAAAGGGCCATCAAACAATAAGACAGAACAGGAAAAAAGAAATGAAAACACAAACTAATCTTACTAGAGATTATCTTGGCACACCTGCTCTATTGAGTGGCCAAATCATACTGGCCACATGTGAAGAATGTAAGAATAAGACAAATAAGTACATATGTAAATTAAATAATCCTGAAATCTAATGCATGAGTGCAAAACTGTCAGCCTAAACTGATAAGGGTATCTTTCACTCACATGCTCATGGCATCATGATGGATTCAATCCAGCACCCACTTTACCTCAAATTTTGATAGGATTATTCCACTGAGAGCTTACACTGCCAATTCCTATCTTCCAGCTACACGAGGTCTAACTAACTGAGTGCCTCAGCCCCACAGCTTTTGACAATTTGGGTTAAAAATTGCTTTAATAATCCTGTAGGTTCATCCAAGTTCAGCTCAGTCTAATGGGACTGCTTGGCTCCCCCCTGCGCTATGGCAGTCCAGCTGGGACCATTAGTGTTGCCAATTGCCCTTGCACTTCTCTCATGTTTTATTTATCTTTCATAGAGGTTTGCTGTAATACGCTTTGATTGCTGCACAGAAGCTGAAGCCAACAGGAAAGCTACCAGAGGTGGTGTCTGACACATGCTAACCCAACCACCTGTTTTACCAGCTTAAAACACCCAGCGTGAAAACCAAATGCCACTGTCATCAATGGATTTGGCAATGTTTTCAGTGGGACCAGAATTTCAAAACAAGTAATGGAGCTTCACAGCTCCCAGGACACCACCAGCCCTTTCTGTGTGACATCAGTCCTTAACACCACCACTGAACTAAAAACACATAGAAGGATGTAACGGAAGCTTAGGGATGATGCCAGCGCACAGGGAGAAAGCAGCCATGAGAAGCAGTGTCTGACATACGCACTTGTCTTTCTGAGAGAATGGCATGCACAGGATGGTGTGGATGAAGGTGGTGAGGATGATGAAGGTGGTGAGGATGATGAGGCCTCATTTAAATCTTCTGGATTTATCCAGTAGGCACGAGTGTCCCGATTACCTTTCTTGCTAGTACAGCTGATGTCACACTGGAAAACATCTTCACAGCTGTCACTCTGCAAGCGCTCCTTCTGGAGAAGTTTGTCCACTCTCTGTATAATACACTCCAGACTTTTGTCAACATTCAACCAAACTTTCTCCTTAAAAGAAAACATTCCTTTCTCAATTTAAAAAGAAAAGAGACGTTGGGTAACAAATCCCTTGGCAATGTATTTCCTCCTGTGATTCTAGTCACAATTGCTCTGCAAAGTTTCCTATGGGCTATTGTGCACACACAATTTCTGGATATCTAAATAACATATATCAGCATGTCAAGAATATGTACAAACACCACTTGCGTGGCAAATTGTAAAGCTATTTTCTAAGTAAATTTGCTGAGCAATTATTTGCACTATTATTTCAATTTCCATCCGGCAATATGGTTTATTCTTGAAACTCATGTTTGACATAATAATTGTATGCAATCACACATCTCTTCTCCTATATAACACAGTGAATAACAGATAAAATTACTGTATTGTATTACTATCCAAATAGCTGAATTGGCTTTCTTCATATCTCATTACTCTGAGTTTGACTATAAGTCAATGTGTGCCGAAACAATTAAAACAAGGATCTATTTCCAAAATGACCTGGATCTCATTTAAAAATTGGTATTTCACAATATAGAGTCATAGAACCACGGAATAGTTTGGGTTAGAAAAGATCTTAAGATCATCTAGTTCCAGCCCCCCTTCCATGGGCAGGGACACCTCACACTAAACCATGCAATCCAAGGCTCTGTCCAACCCAGCCTTGAACACTTGCCAGGGATGGAGCATTCATTATATAGAGAGAAAGATATATACAATTGTTTTCATTAATCTCAACAATTTTTGAGATTTCATTAACTTCTGTTTATATTATACAATGACAGAATTTACACAGCCAAATTCTTATTGCAGTTGGCAGTGTGGTGAGGGAAACCATTTAAATACTTTGTTCAAACAGTATTAAAACGGTGTTCACAATTAAAACAGCATTGGACTGCAAGTTCTAAATATTTAGATGAGAATAAAAACCAGGAAGGCTGAATTGGATAGCTAATGCACACCAATTATGCTTTATTTTGGAGAACTGTGAATACCCTTTGTAGGAGAGTCAGGTTTTGACTTTAAAAGCTATTTACTTTCCCTTGGAACTGACTTCAGAAATGCCATTCACCTACTGTAATGATTTGCACTGTTTAAGAGACCTGGAGATACTATTAAGGCCTGTTTCTATCCCCCTGTCAAGGAGTAACAGAGCACAGGATAGAGTCAACATCTTTGCTAGTTGACCAGTATCTCTAAACCACTTGTCCTATGTGTATCTGATGAGCAATTAAAGAGCTTATAGACATAAGAAAACAGCAACCAAAAAATAAAAAGAAGAAAATATTCATCACTCCACTAAGCAAACATACCCATTCCTCTTCATGCCAATCCACCTGCAGAGAAGATCGGCTATTTCTTCCTGTCCATCTGGCCACAAGTGTATCTTGATCATTCCTCAGCATCACTTGCTCCCCTTCTCCAGAGGTTGGAGATGCTTTTGAAGCTATATAGTCTGGCCTTGCAGCATTCAGTCCATGTATTGAATTTGCTAACAACTTGCAGTCACAGACTGTGACAAGTTGCCGGGTCTAAAAAGTAATAAACCCCACACATTTTAACAATTTTTCATTATTCCATACACCATTTATACTATATTCTTTCACAGAAAGAAAAAAGAACTAGTATTCTGTAAAAGAAACTAACCATTGTTTAGGAGTCTCTAAGGTGCCTTTGCAATCATTTAACAGAATGGCCTTAAAAAGCAAGAGGACACCCAAACACAAATGGTACATTTCCAATACATTTCTGTATTGCTATATTAGCCTTGCAGCTGTTGAAAATCTCACTAAGTATGCTGTTGTGCGGTTCATATTTATTTGAACTTCACTCTTCATTTGACAAAAGCTTAGAACAATGTACAATTTTATAGCTCATACAATAGTTGCCCCACCAAAACCCATGTTTAGACCTCCACCACCCTGTCTGAAATCATAACAAGACATAAGAGGAGGACTAAAAATATAACCCACCAATCAGTGCAACTTGTTCCCTGTCTTACTTAGTGGTGTTGTATTAAAGAATTTCTACAAGTTATTTGAATATGAAAAGTATCTGGCCTGCACATCTCTTAAGATAACAACAAACAAGCCCTTACTATGTTATATATCCAGGTTGTCCAGCTGTAGGAAATCCCACAGATCAGGTATACACACTGTACTCATACAGAGCAAATATTATAACACATAATACATTTACATGGGGTCACACTGTATCTTGCACTCTACAAAGCTGTATGCACATCCCCTCCACTGGGACAGTTTATGGCAAGCTGATTGGCCATTACTGCTGCCTTCAGATCTGCTTCAGGGATAGAAAACATCAGTGTAACAGTATTTGGGTTTTTTTGTCCCTGTAAATAAGACTGTGTTCAGTTGTGGGTCTAGTCTGGTTTCTGTTAGCATTCATCAAGAAATAACTGATTCACATCACTATAATTCAAGTACAGGCTGTGTCAACATTATTCCTTATTTTGCCAGTGGAAAAATACAGAATTGTTTCATTAACATTTGCCCAGTAGCTGCTGTTTGACAGATGATTTGGAGGAACATTACAAAACCCCAGGTGGTTATGGAGAAAAGAGTATAAAAGAAAGTGAAGAATGCACATTTCTGGAATATGATGAATGGAGGGAACCAGAGGACATTGCTCTGCCCTGCACTCCCAAGAAGAGGTGAAGGGAAGAGTGTGAAAAGTAAGAGACAACCTAAATAAAAACCAACAAACTGTAAAGGCTGGTCTGACTTTGCTTTTTCGTTAGGCCTGTACACATTACAATACACTACTGAACAAGGTAAAATAGATATTTCAAGAAAAACAACTAAAGATAGAGACAGAGAAAAAAAATACACTGTGCTTTAGTGTGGAAATGCATTCTTCTCCTACCTTGTCTGCTAGGATGGCAAGTGTTCTTTCAAGGCCATTAGCTGATCTATCCTTGGCAGCTCTTGAGAGCCTTTCTGCATAGTAACTGACTTGTGTTTTCAGGGTGTTGATTTGTGCAATAATTTCCTTTGCTCTGACAATGTCCTGTGGGATGTATATTATAGACTGGGAGCTTGTTGAAGTGCTGAAAAAGAAAGACTGATGTTACAGAGAAAACTGATCTAGAGGTACACATGTTACAGTGGCATGCTGGGGAATTAATGGCAGACAACAAAAATTTACCTAAACTACCAATCAACAGTGAAAGGCCAGTGGGCAATTGCACAGCAGGAACCTGATTGTAGAGCCTTCTCTGCCTTTACTGAAAACATTCAGATGAAGATTTACTAATCCCTTATGCCAAAGGGTTGTGGGCAGAATTTGTATACCAGAGGGACAGTTTTGCTGAGGAGAATGTGGGTGACAGATTTTGCCATCAAATACAGAATCACTGTTCGCAGAGACAGCTTGCCCCCCTCTCCCTCTCCTTATCACACAGACACTTCACTGAGGCCTGTTCCACAAACCTGTTTTATCACATATCTACTAGGATCTACTGCACTCCTAACAGAAATGCCACCCAGATCCATAATGCAAACACTGTAGTATTAACAAAAATTCCTTCTGTTAGTATATCTTTTCCTTTGTTGCAGGCCTGATTCATGTTACACCAGCAAAAGTAATCTTATGATATATAAAAACAAAGCGTATCTCCAGACTAATTCAAGGACTCTGTCCTTGGTGTAGCTTCTGTTAGCATACACTTCTTATACTAAGCTAGGGACATGATATAACTGTCCCTATTATAAACTCAGCTGTAACAATGTAAAGCAATACCAAATTTTGGCCTTTTCCAAATAGTAAGGGGAATAAACTATAGTTTATGTTGTCTAAATTTAGATGTCTACAGAAGTTGCTTACAAGACAGACGCTTGGACTCCTTTGTACAGAACAGCACTTCTAAAGGGTGATTTAATCCTACCAGAGAAGAACCTTTCACAAAAGCTGTATTTTAGCTTAGAAAATTACTTTAAACTGAAGTTGTGCTCTTAGTTAACTATTTAGAACCAACCCATCACTATTCTCTTTGCCAAGCCATATGCTGCTTTTTTTCTTCCCAGTAGGAAAGCTATAAAAAGATCAGGCCTTTACATCAGCTCCAGCTGTAACAAGCATGATGTCCTTTCATGACATGGCATGATAATACACCAATGGTATAGTATCCTAATTTTATTAATTTATTTCCAGTAATGAATTGCTTCAGCATAGTGACAGCAGAGAATAACCTACTGCTTGCACCACTCAGCACTGTTCAATTGACACAGCTACAGTAATACAGAGGGAGAAGTTTCTTTTCCAGGCACAGTTGCCTCAGATCATGACCTCTGAGGAGTAGGAATTTCCCTACTACCCCTAGAGCAATGCTGTTAATTTCTGTAGTGTATCTGTGAGATAAGACAGGAGGGTTGTGTGGGGCACGCTTAAAAATCATTGCCACAAATACCAATTCACATTAAGAAAAGGGCGGAGCTTAATCTCAGTATCTGTCTGACCTTCATTACAAGAAAAGATGGGGGATTTGTTCTCAAAGGATAAGTGATTCCTGAAAGGTTTCTTATTTGTGTCCCTCTGGTTACCCACCTGAGTGGAGCAGAGAACAACCACTTCCCAGTACTGCTACACCATACAGCAAATTCATCTCAACTTTTAGCACTTGTCATGTACATAATTTGCGCTCTTTATTGGCTGGTGATGTTAGTGACAATTCCTCTGAGCAATTTCTTTCCACAACAGTGTGGTTAACATGCATAAAGACGTATTTGGCAGGAAAGGCCATGCAGCATATTGAGATCTGATTTAGAATTATTACATTTTTAATCACAAACATTTGCTGGGATGATCCGGAGTAAAATTTATGGTGTAAAATTCCACATATATTTACTTTCCAACCTGCAATTGCTTTTTCAAATGAACAGCTCTCATTGTACTATATCAGCAAACTGTAAGACAGCCTTAAACTCCCAATAGAATTAGGGGTTCAACTTTTAATACAAGTAGTTTAGAGCAGAACTTCTGCACTGCTGAACCATCAAGTAATGTTTCCTTCTTGTAGCACTGAACACCACAACATGAAGACAAATAAACAGAATTTAAGTGAAAAGGTTTAAATGAAGACATGGGTTGCAAAAATATAAACCATGCCCAATCTATCACCAGAAAGATTTAAAAATACAGAGTCATCTGAATTATCTTCCATCTCTGGTAGTAAGTTTGTCTCTCCAGGTAGTTTTCACTGGAAATAACAGAGAAAAAGATATAAAATTGTGTTCTGATCCACAGCTTTCTAACTTATGACTGGAGAAAGCCAGGAAGCTTGCTGTTCATTACAAACAAACATTGCAGATGAAATGAAATTCATTCACACATCGTGTTCTACAAAGCAGCTACGATTACTTAGGCACAATTAGGGATGCCGTGATGCATGACATTAAAAAGCCCTGCACACTTTAAAACACACCACATCTTTGCCAAAAAAAACAACCAACAAAGAAGGAAAAGAAAAATAAAACAACCCAAAGAACAGAAACCCTCTCTACAGAACTCTCAGAAACAGAAAACTCACCAACACTCCTCATAACTGCTAAAAAAAACAAAAAACCAAAATAAAATTAGCAGATTGTTAGCAAATACCAAAGCGGAAAACAAAACGATGTTTGGGGAAATAACTTATCTGAGTCATCTTTTCAACATGGCAGGTACATAATGATTAAACTTGTAAGCAAAATAACCACAGACTGCCAGATGCCCGTGTGTTGTTCTGGGGAAATGTAGATGCACCAAGCACAGTTTTGCCAATGAAAAAAGAAAGAACTGAATGATATCTATGTAACAGTGCAACTGAGGAGATGGATCTCAGTTCTACTATACTGACTTTTATGATAACACAGAAGTACTTTAAAAAAAGAAAATTCTTTAATTACTGAACCTCGGTCCATTGTCATGGACCCAGAAGTAGCAATTCTGTAAAGCTTAGAGGAAAAGTACTGAATAGAAATTAAGCTCTTTGACCAGCCTAGTTACTGTGGGGAGGAGGGAAAGGAAATTACGTATTGCAGGAATATGGACCACTTCAGTTGCTAAGCTCATAGAAAAATTTTATTTCCGAAAACAATTTTAGTGGTACCAAAAGAATAGTACAGCAGTGCTTCCAGTTTACAGTTTCCCGCATACTTTTTCACCTATCTTTTTATCAGTATGTATCTGACTGATGTTCACAGGACGCTGCTATTTACTTCTCGGCTGCCAGAATGAATTCTGCAGTTGGCAGAGCCTGGTTCCCATGTCACTCCCTCCTCCCATCAGCTCCAAATCCTACAAATCCTTTCTTTCGAAGTGCATTATCAAAGTCTCCTTTTTCCTGTCTACAATGTTCTTGCCCTGCTGCTCTTGTTGTTCCTTAAATTCTCCATGCTGCAGCACAAGTACTGCAGACCCAGACAGCATTAGCTGTTCCTTGAGAGCCGACGTGGGTGCCATGTCAGTCTCTCCCTTTAGCATATGTGACTTTCCCAATTTCTGCCCCTTCCTCTAATACATATTTCATATGTTGTAGGTTGCACTTCCAGAGAGGTCACTAGAAAGTCCCTGAAGGCAGGACTGTGGAGGTCAAGCATCCTGCCTGCAGAGCAGAGTGAGGCCACATTCAGGAGCCTAATCTGCATAAACCTTTAGGTAGTGCAGAAAAGTCTCCAGCAATAGTCCCAGAACTAAACCCAAGTCATCAAAAGGGAATTTGCCTGTCAGGCATAGATGTACTATGCCTGTTGTACTATTAGCTGTACTAAAAAGAGTTCAGTGACAGAACTTTAAAGCTATGAGACGTCTGAAAGTCTCCTGAAAATAATGGGTTGAAAGCATGATGTAGTGCAGCTGATGATGTCCTACAAACAAATTTTCTAGTCAGAAATTAGGCAGAACACAATACCTAAACCAGCTGATCTAAACGAAGCAACAAGTATTAGGAAAAATTAATGATTTCACTAACAAGACTATCAGAAAGGGCCCATCAGTAAGCAAACAAATAAAACAAATATGGTAGTATAAGGGGGAAACTGTTTTCCCTCTCCCTCTTGGGAAAAAAAACATGGAATAATCTTTACATTGTATAGGAGAACCATTGAATGAAGTGCAACAAAACCATAGAATGAAGTAATTTTCCAAATCACTGAGTGTGGACCGGCACAAAAAGTCACAATAACAGTTGACACAACATTTCTACTTACTGTTTCTTTGCCTCTTCAAATTTATGCAGCTTTTTCCGCAAGCCACCTGATTTAAAGCCTTGACAATGAGCTGCTGGTGCTCCTATGGTGACTATGTCGTAGTTCTGATCTGGGATGGACAAAAAGGACTTACGGATGAAAGCCTGTAATCTTTACTGTGAACAAACAACTGTGGAAATTCAAAAACTACTCTGCAAGTAATTTTTGTAAAACTTTCTGCCTGTGTTTTGAAGGACATGGAAAACTGAATTGGTTTAGATGTCCTGGAAATCCATCAGGTACTTTTGAGGCAAAAGAACCATATTTGAATGCAGGTCCTCTGTTTCTTAATCTAGAAGACTGAGAGTGAAAAAGAAGACTTGAACACTGGTCTTTATAAAGAGCCTGCCGTTACTAGAATCCCTCATATGGATGCATGGGACAAGTGTGTGCCCCTGGTTAGTAAGAATTACTGTTAAAAGAAGGGAAAACGAGGTTATTTATGAAGAAATAAGCTTGATGTGAACAAGCTGCTGTGATTCTGCATAAGTGGTTCCAGAGACAAAGCACACAAGCTTGACAAGAAACAAATCAGAACCTTTGCTATTCTGCTACAATTCAAAATGACTAGAAGAGACATAGCAGCTTAACCCAATCCATTCCTTCATATAAAGCCTACTTGTGTCACCTAGGGTACAGTTAACTCCAGAGCCTTGTTTTGCCACCTGTATAATAGCAATAATTATACTTACGCCCCTTCTTCTGGAGAGTTTTGGAATCTAAGGACAGAAGGTGCTACAAAAATGCCAAGCAGCACTAGTACTACAGAGCAGTAGTTTGTAGAAACTTGGCTATATGGTTGAGGAAGGAAATGAAAAAAAATGGAGAGAAAAGTAACAGAATAAGGTAAAGAAAGAGAGAAAGATACCTGATCCTCCATCATCCTGGACTCTCATTCTCTGTATGTGCAAATTCGTAGGAACAAATTCCAATTTTTTATCAGCTTTCAAGCTACTGGCTTTAAATGAAGGACCTGAGAAATGCAGAAGAAAAGTAAGCATAAAAACCCTCTGCTTCTGCTTATGCTAAAACATTCAAGAAGTGTCATTCACCATCTGCTACATGCTGAAAGTAAAACAGAGAAAAGAAAGAAAAAAGATGTATCTTTCTGTTACAGGTCATAATTGTTCTGTACTTTCAGGGTAAAATAAGAGAATGAATAAAGCAGACAAATATCTCACATGATTAGCAAACTCACTATAAATGTTAATGCAGAAATCTAATAATAGCATTTTTTACTTATCAAACAAAAACATTCTGTATTGCCAGTTTCAGAGAAGCACTAACAATCACAGCTGTGAAACAGCACATTATTATGAAAAAGAAATCACCTTTATACTGGTGCAGATCAGTTAGATTTTCCTGATAAGTTAAAATAATTGTTTGGTACTGAGTAACTATTTGTCGACGAAGGCTTTCCCAACAAGGAGACAGTTCTCCCAGTTCTTCTAGTTCACAAACCCTAGGGGGAGAGAAGAAAAACAAATAAAAAAGAAAAGGAAAAAGAGAGGTGTTCAGTTCTATAGTCCTCTTGACCAGTGGGTTTCACATTGTACCAATGTAGCACCATCCTCTGCTGACGTATTCTCAATTCACTCTCACCAGACTGGGAATGCTTCCAAAAATAAGTCCCAAGGAACAGCTGTTGGAGCTCTACTTATAGATCCCTCACAGGCAGAATACACGGAGTGCCCCTCAGCAGACTCAGGTGTTGGTCAAAACCAAAGCTTCCTGCCTTTCTGCAGGAGCTCCCAAACTATATGAAGATTTGCAAATGATGGGCACTGTCATCATGTCAGGTGATCTGGGACAATGAGGGACTTCTTTAGGCAACTCCACTGAACTTCAGTGGCTCTCAAATTAAATGAGGACTGTGACAGAAATTAGGTGGGAGGTTAGCACCTATCTGACAATAGATACAAGGAGTATTTGCCCTAGCCAGGTATCTACACAGCAGTTTTCAAGGCCAGGCCGGGAAGGCCTAAGAAGTGTAAGCATGAATAAGGGTTTTGAGAGACAAAAGATAAACCAGCAAAACTTTCATCTGAGATTCAGGATTTTAGGCACCCAAGTTTTACTGCAGGTGGAATAAAGGACAACTGGATACACCTAGAATGAACGGGAACCCCCCTGGCTTTCCATTGCAACCTGTCTGCTAGGTTTTCAGTCACACACGGCAATCTTGTGTTATGTACTGCTCCCCAACAGCACTGCTGAGGAAATATTCAGTGGATTTCACATCATGCTTGTATTACTGTCTTCTTGGATTAAGATATTATTTGTAATAAAGCAACAAAGGGAAAAGTAAACAAGCCTTTGCCAGACACAATTCAACAGCACATTACCCAGAAAAGGTAGAGCAATCATTTACAAAAAGATCCTGCAGGTTTTTTTGCAGTTCTGTCAGTATCTCTAATCCACAGTTTTAATCAATTGTCTATAAAGACAGCATTTCACAGAACAATTCTCACTGCACAGTATTTAGGATATTAATAAAAGGAAGCAAATTTCCAAGAAAAACTCCAGATTGATTAGCCAATAGGCAACTGTGTAAACTCCATGTATTAGTGACTTGGAGACAGACATTTACAGTTTCACCTTGTAAACTGCTTCAGCATAACATGCTATTATGACTACCTTGACAAACTCCCTGCACAAAACTAACAATGCATCTGAGTCCAGGTCTTCCTGAAGTAAATTTATAGCTTAAGACTTCAGGTTTACTTGTTTGTCCCACAGGGCTGAGACAGCAGGGGATGTGTCTGCCATAATGAGGTAGTCAAAATATCCACCTGGTTAGATGTTTCCTTTCAAAGAGCTCTGGCCCAGATAAGCTTTATGTAAGAGACAGCAGTTGTGATTATCCAAGGACATTTTAAAAGTCACCAGTATGTTAAGACTGAAGCAGCTGTCCTTGTGTAGCTGAATTCCTCTGGGCTGCAGCACAGAGCATGGAGAAAACAAGAGTGCTTGGCCAAATCTGAGAGATCCTATGAATACAAAGTGTGGCTGCGCATGTCGTAGAGTGTGTCACCTCAACTGAACAGGGAGAAGTGAGTCTTTCTCTTCAATTACATGAAAGTCATATTTACCTTTATGCCAAGTAATTCAGCGCATACAAAGTGGTACTAGCAATCACCTGGGCTGTAATTAACCCGTAACTGTATAAAATATGTAACCAATCTCTTCATGATTTTAGCAAGAGCCTCTGAATAGTCACATTCTGTGGCTAATACCTTAAGAAACTTCATTGCCCACAGCCTTATGGAAAGCCACATCTTTTTTCCACATTCACCCTAAATTCTCCTCTTATTATCTTCAAGTCCTTAAACTACATCCATCATAGATGACACCTTATGGGTATTCTTGCCAACTCTTTAGATTCTTATAGCTGTACTTCAAAATGAATAGGTGGTTTTAAACATACTGTGAGGAAAGCTGTAGAGAAACAAAGATATAAAACAAACAATGAATAACCCATGTCTAAATGTGTAATGGCATATCCCAAGCCTTCTCCATCAGGGTTGTAGCAGGACAGCTAGAAAAGATACAGCATTCACTCTCTAGAATCTAAGATCTGACTACTCTGAGAAAGCTGGGGTGGTTCAGCCTAGGGAAGAAAAGGCTCCAGGGGTACCTTCAAGCAGCTTCCAGTGCCTAAAGGGGGCCTACAAGAAAGCTCAAGAAGGGGAGACAAACTTACTACCAGGGCATGTAGTGACAGGACAAGGGGCAATGGCTTTAAACTGAACGAGGGAGATTTAGATTAGGTATTAGAAAAAATTCTTCACTGTGAGGGTGGTGAGGCCCTGGCACAGGTTGCCAGGTGGCTGCCCCATCCCTAGCAGTGTTCAAGGCCAGGCTGGATGGGGCTTGGAGCAACCTCATCTAGTGGAAGGTGTTCCTGTCTGTGGCAAGGGGGATGGAACTGGATGATCTTTAAGGTCCCTTCCAACCTAAACCCTTCTATTATTCTATAATATAGATAATTACATATATAAAAAGATAACGTATTCTAATGTTATGGACCTAATACAGTCACACAAATATGGAATATATCTTCTGTGGCCTTAACAATACGTTCGTGAGAGGAACAGATAACCCCTAAATGCAGCTAACTGCAGTATGATCCTAAGTGTTCACTATTCCAACAGTGCCTCTGTATGCTCACATTACCATACACTCAAGCCCAAAGTCTATACTCTGACATGAAATCTTCATTCACTGTAACTGTACAGTCAGTAACTTGCTGTTTTTACAATTTTTTCTTCAGTGCCTCTGTGCATTAACACAGATATATTTCTTGGTAACTCAATGACAGCCATATCGCTGCTGTATGTAAACTGGCCTCAACTTACCTTGCAGCATCTTCTTCTAGAAGAAGCTTCACAAATTGCCTAGGGATGTGTAGTGACAGGACACTCTCTGCCATCTGCTCCAAGATTCTCAAGTGGTTTCCATCAGTGGTTGGGAAGCGATACATTCGGCAAATGGCGCCACCAAACACTGAGGAATTAAAATCATGTTACTTAAGTTTAAAGCGTACAAAGCCTCTCATTTTCTAAAGTAAAAGGCTTCAAATCACTAACATGTTGTAAAGATCTGGTTTAAGCAGGCATCCGTTCGAACTTTTCCAAGTACGGTCAGTCTGCAATGACCATTCTCCCAGCATTTGTGGGAATAGCCTCCAAATTTATTTAAAACACTAGGAAAGAAATACTAGTAAATTGCATGGAAAATTTTATACTACAGTCAACTTAATGACAAGTTTGCCTTTGCTGGTTTTACTCTACAATATAGTGCAAATGACGAAATAATTTATTCTTGTATGACACTCAAAGGGATGCTTAATCAGCAGCCTGCTCGTATTCAAATGAAACATCTGCTTAAACACCCTGGAGGCACAGGCAGACAGCAAGAGATTAACTTTTACTGATGTCCAAAGATTACTTGTTACAGCACACAGCAGCTTACCAGATTTCAGCAGTGCATCTTTCCGTAATGAAGCGTATTTGGATCTGATTCCTAAAGATTCTGTTAAACTTTCATCAACTGGCAACACAGTCTAAAGAAAAAGAAAACCCAGAATAGGAAAAAAAAAAACCCTCAGTGGCAGTGTAATATGCCTGTGATGACTCTATTTACACAGACTTGAAAGGAGTATTCAAAGCAGCACATGGTTAAAATAAATATTTCAAATGTTTACTGTGGACAAAAAATACCGCAGGCTGAAACAATAAATATACCTAAACCCTCCAATCTAAGCACTCCTATTTACTTCTACTACATAGTTCAAAAAGCTGTAAAGCTTTCCAGCCAGCCCTTCACAATTGCTTTATGTTAGCATAGCTCCAGAGTCCTTAAAGGTACTGCACCAACATATGTAGCTACAGCTACAAAGTGACACCAAGAGCTCTGCAAAATACAAAACCACTTCATCACCATTAGACTGATATTTACAGTATTTTGAAATTATAAAGCCCTACTAAACATAAAGATGGATGGGAAAGTTGACAGCAGACGTCAACCGAGTTTACTTCAATGCTGGAAATAAATCTGCATTTTTCTGAAATTGATACAATGCTCATACTCACCCTTCCATTAACTGTATCAGGTGACCTTGTCACTGGAGGCCTTTGGTCAGTTTTTTCCTCCATTTGCCATCCAATAACTGTAATGTTACCTACACGGTCACTTTCAGCCGACCTGCAACAAACACTCTGCGTTGAGATTTTTTTGGAGGTGGACCTGTTTATCAACAAGGGAACACTTATAAAAGGCTATTAATCTTCAAACTTAATTAACATTTTAAATAGGAAGCTTTTCAACTTCATTTTACATGTTTTTATAATGTATTATTCCAACAGCAGAATGCTCTCCTCGTTCTGCAGGGATGCTGTACATACCTCCTAATTGAAGGCAACCTAAAATCATGCATGTCAATTCTTCAGAAGACCCATGACTTACAGTAAGTTTGGCAGAGACTTTATATAATTATTTTAAGATAAATTCTAATTGTATTTTAAGATTGTTGTTTAGGTGTAAAAATATGCTTGTACAACTAGCAAAAAAAAGTCTCTGGAACAGACAATATTGGGAAGGCAAAAAATTAAGCACACGGGATGACTACAAGAAAAAGTTTATGCAACATATCTATAGATCATGCTCAGCATCCAGCTCATACATCTGAGGGCTAACATGACAATGAGAAGGCAAGCATGTATTCACACACTTTGATAATCAGAATATACTTGATATCAAAACAAATAGAGTTTATTAAAGTCCATTTTCAACTTCGTTATGAAAGAATAAACCTAGCAGAATAACCTTGTCTAAAACACAAACATTAAACTCCTGCCATCACATTCCACTTTTTCACTCCCTCAAAACACACTCATTTTCACACCTATGATAAATTTTAGCCAACTTCATACTTTTCATGCCTCTTCTGACTCGTTCATCTACTCCTCCTTGTTAGATCATATAATTTTAAATGTTTAACATTTAAGACACGTCAAATAATTTTTTTTTTACAACTTACTGTGAAAAAAGCTGAAAACCTTACCCATCTCTTATCTTAGCAAGAAAAGTTTTACCTACGTTTTGTTAGCTGTGTCTAGGCTAAGAAAATTCTGCAAGTTTATCACAGTAACTGTTTCTAGTGCTGCTTATGCAGATACTACCAACACCATCTTCCTCAGCCTTCCTGATTATGTTTTTTCCTTTCGACTGACTTCCCCTTGCCTTCTCTAACATGGATGCCTGTCCTATTTTTAACACATACTACAATGTGCCTTTACACATCAGAGCTCTCCTTCCTTAATCTCACTTTGCTCTCATCATTTTTCTCCAGCCCTCTACTTAACTGTGTCCCACACTGGCTTTCAAGAGTGTGGTTTGATTCCTATGATCATAACTACTACCTTAACGATTGGTATAAGACTCACACTTTCATTCTCTCCCGAGTCATGTTCCTTCCTTGAAAGTTCCCAGTATGGATTAAACTAGAAAATTACATCAGTCAATGCTATTGTAATGTGACTTCTTCTATTCCTAGTGCATTATATCAATAAATACACTATTTAGCAACAAACACAATTTAGCAACTGGTAGGTGGTGAAATAGAGCCTAGATTTATCTAAGACAAGGTATTCCAAACAACTAAGATACCTCTCTCTTTCAATGGGTTTCATTCTTCCCATCACAGGCTCTTTATACATCAGCACAGTCAAAAATAGTCTATTTTATCATTCTTCACGGACACATATGCTGAGGTGATAGGATGAAATGCGCGAAAATGAAACTGGTCTTTTGGACACTTTCTTGAATTGGAGAACTAGAACCAATGTCGAACATTATTCACCATATTGGAAAGGTCTTGTTCTGATTATCATGCAATATAAAATAGTATTTTTTGTAATAGTGGCCTGGAACTAAAAAACCCAACCAAACAGAAGGTTTTCTTCATATCTCGAAGTTTTCATCACCTCTTAAGCATGCTTTCAAGAATCAGGAATTAATTCCTAAATGGAGGAGGATATTACAAACCTTAGTGTTAAGTGCAACCTGTGATTCTTCTCCTGAAGAAGTTCTTTTACAGTGAACATCCCAGAACCCAACAAATACATCTGAAAGAAGATGAGTACCAGAATTTAATTTTACAATGAATAAAGACTTTTTCCACATCACTGAAGCCCAAAATACAATTATTATGCACAAAAGTTTGAGAACAAAAATATAATTACATATGCCCATACATAACTACTTGAAACTTTAAAATGTAAAAAATGTGGTAATCTATTACAAATCCTTTTTCTACTGGAGGACAGTAAGCATTTTTCTTTCCGTGGGATTTGAGAGGAGGTACCTCAATATATACAAGTTTAAGCCCAGCAATACAGGAACTCTGAAAGCAGTGACTGAACAGGGCTCAGACTGACTAGGTTTACATTCACAGCCCCTCCCTGACCCAAACCTGGCTCCTCCTGAAGAACTTACCTCTTCCCTTTTCCCTAGGAAGCACTGTACAGAGAGGGACAGCTCTCCTGCCCTTCAGGAAGCCTACATGGGGCCTGGAACTGTATTTTCAGCAACAGTCTGAAAATAAATGGCTGAGTTGCACTCAGATACATGTAGTTACATGGGAGGGCTGGCACTTAAAACTTTTCTCAGTAAGGAAACAAATCTCACCCCTGAATAAAATCACTCAGGTATCAGGGTAGGACAGTTTCTAGAATTTAGAAGCTCTGTTCAGAAGGACTGTTACATCATGGGTCCAACAAGCCCAACATTTTGGCAGAGGTTAGAGGCCTCAGTTAGGGGTGCTGGATCCCACTCATTATCTAGTTCAGTAAACGGGTCCACAACATACAAGAAAAAGTGACAGGACCTCTTAATTTGTATCAGTGCTCCCCAAACTTGCTGCAGACAAGCCTTATTTGAGAAAACCGGCAATGCTCCCCACTCTGCCACAACATTTGTCCCTCCTTTCCCTACACATCTTGCTTTCTCCAGCATCAATGCTGCTACACCATTTTGCTTTCTTCCACAAACCCTATTAGTTTTATCTCCTTGCCTCTCATTTTCTTGCTTAACACTGGCACAGCAAGCAATGAAATAACGAAAACTTACTGTTCCCTGAGATCTATCTTTGACGTCATACACAGAGAGTTTGATTTGTGTCATTTGATTGATAAGAGAGTCTTGGAAAAAGGCAATGCTGCTTAGAAAGATAGGATTACTTGTTCCCTGTAATCACAAAAAAAAGGTCAAAAATTAATGCAAGGTGGTATTTGTTAGTGTCATGGTTTAAGCCACTATAATTCAAACCAATTCGCTCACTCCTCCCCATACCCCCGGGAGCTGGGGGAAGGAAAAGGGGGGAGTGAGTGAGTGAACTGGTTTGAATTATAGTGGCTTAAACCACGACAGTTCTTCTTCTTCTTTCTGAAGAAATGCTTCCTGCATTAGCTTCAATTTTAAGTCTAATCCAGGAGTACCTCACCACTTACCTCAATAATTTCTGTCTGTGCATGCTTCGTCCAGAATGCCTGAGGAGGTGTCGTTACACTCACTGCTACAAAACTATTTGGTTTTCGATCTAGCGACGGAGTTAGGAGCTCGCTGCAAGCTTTAGGTATGCAATAAATAAATAAATTTAGATACAGGCTCTTTTTTTCATATTGCTGTAAGACTCTACATTTGCAGAAAAGCTTATTATATATATACTCTGAGCAATAAACCTATGGAGGGCCTAATATTCTTTCTACCACCACACTGTAAATGCAAACATCACTCACCTTTGTGCATGCAAACATTAAACGTGCAATCAGATCAGTTTGGCTCCAAGCTGTAGAGCTGCAATTTAAACTTATTCTCTTCTAACACCTGCCTATCCATGCCCCTGGCATAGCTTATTAGAACAGCATACAAACATAAGTTTTCCTCTGGGAATCTCATGAGCATGGCTGTATTTTATTTGAAGTCACGCTCCATTAAGCCTATTACCAAACGGCATTTTGCCATGGAGACCAATGGAAGTGCTTAAACATTGATCAAGCAGCTCTACTATGCGGAGAACTAGCCTGTAATTGTAACAGGACAGCGATTTATTTCCTCTAAAATGTTATTGTGAGTTTAACTGCTGTGAAGGGGTATGGTGAGTAGCAAATAACTACCAAAAATCTCAGTGAGTGACTATAAACAATTATATTAAACTTCAGTGCCAAATTGTATCTAGCTAGGTACATGTAACTACAACGTGGTCTGACTCTAGAACCACCAGCTAGGTACAGAAATCTAATTCTGAAATTTACCTGGGCAAGCAAAATGTTTAAATATACACTAACCAGCTCTGCAGTTCTCAATATTTTAATTTATCTGAAAATATAGAAGTACCTTATTCAGCTCTAATTCTTAAGATTCATTACATGATTACATCTGAAAAGATGTTCTCATTTTTCATTTCAAGCATATTGTTAAGGGCATAACCTTCCAAACATTAGTCCACTGTTAGGCCTAGAAAACCATGCTGCACTTGAAAATGTGGACTGAATTTTCATGAAGCAAATATTTTTCACTTATTCTTCAAGTGAGGTGAGTTAATGCACAAGGTCCTTGTCCAAATTTAACCATCGTATAAATTAGGTCACATCTGCATCTCGAATTATCCCCTTGATAACAAAGGCCGCAGCAAAGTGGCTGATATACTGCGACTGAAGACAGCTTCACAGTACCTTCACATAAACAAACCAAACATTTAAAAATTACATTCGTATAGCAAATATTTTAAATTTTATAGGACAGATGTTTTAATTACAGACTTTCAAGAACTGCTGGCTGCTTAGCAAAAGATACTGTTCAGGCAGCCAGAAAACTGTACCACATTTCCATAAAAATCAAAGTTTCGATCCTTACTATATGAAAAGCGTTTCAAAATCAACAACTACAAAACCGCACACATACTCAATAGCATGTATCATCAAAATTAGCATAAAAATCACTAAGCCTACCTAAACTGAACTCTAAAATCGGCTCATCTGGATCCTGAATGTTTCCTGTAAATCAGAAAAATTAACACAGGATTAGCCAAACACTGCTGTCATGTGAATCCTTTCCTAAAGTTGCACTCATGCAGAGAAAGAAATTCAATTTTATAGGAAAAAAAATTGTATTTTAATTGAATAAGCCATGACTGCTATTTAAAATACTTATTAGCTAATCTTTGGTATCTAAAAATTATCTGAGAAACCTGAGATGATCTCATTTTATAAAACATGTTAAAATATGTAGAACTATTCATCTGGAATATGGGAATATAACATGCTGAATGTCAGTAAAAAACAACAGGATTAAAGCCAATTAGTGTCTGAGCCACAATTTACTCCAAATTACTAAATCAGCTACATCTCTGTGATCAGTAAATAGGGAGAAGTTTGAAAGTACCTGTCTCTCTCACTAATCAAAGAAGGCCTCTGGGGGTTACAAGTCCTAATTTACTCACCATAAAAGGGAGAAAATTCTCAGCTCCCTCAACTCTCTCGAAAATTTTCTACAATGTCAGACAAGGAGGTTGCCAAGACTCTTCCTAGACCTTGGCATTCTTTCGTTGATTTGCCTTCCTGTTTCTTATATTTGACTGATAAACGTAAATGCAAAAATCTAGTTTAAGTTCTTTTTTAATCCCCTCTCAAATTTTAATGTTTTGTCTATTTTAAAAATGGGAAGTTTAAGATTTTTTAATTTTTTTATTACAACTCCCTCCAGCTAGCCAGCCATATCTAAATCTTCAGGGATTAAACGAAAAAACCCAATGTTAGTACAGGGTGGATTTCTGAAAGGAGCAACAGAGCAATAGCTGACAAGAAGGTACATACCTGCCAGAGAAAGGCCTAGCATTTCAGAGGTGACATCAATGGTGGAGGCCCGTTGCACAGTGCGGGATTTTGCACCGTGGCGGGGACTGTGTTCTCTTGCTGTCATTTTGTCATGAAGAACCCTTCTTTTCTTGCTGCTTGGCTTTACTGATGCTTGTCTTACAGAGTAGCAGAGTGCAGCAGGCTGTCTCCAATCGCTATTCCTTTAACATTACCATGCTAAGCAATAGAGAGAGAAAAGACATGCCAAAATTTTAGGCCACTATCAGCTACTGGTTTTCTAACAGCAGCAAACCTACAGCCATAAAATTGCCTCAGGTCATTCAAATAAAACGCTCAAGGCAGATTAAATGCACAGTAACTCAATTTGCATGAGCTGTACATCTGTAGCATTTTACTGCAAATTGTTGAAGACTGTACCGCATGCAAGAAAGGCTCTTCTGTCAGAGAATGGGGGTTGAGAGAGACTCGTTAACAGACCAGCTGCTCTTCTCCTTTGTCTAAGTTATTAAACCATCCCTAATGAAGTTTCCTGTTTTTCATAATCCCCAGGGAACACAAGTAAATTCATCAGATGGAGCCTCTCTCTGCAGAGATAGGACAAGGGATAAAGACAATGGGACAATGGGTCAGCAGAACACAGACCAAAAGGGCAGGAAATGTTGTTAGTGTCCACACACTGCATTGTTCCAGGCTCTGCTGCCATGTAGGGATGTTGAAAACTATAAATACAACCTACTGGGTCAGAGCAAGGCTGAAATTCTGGGATGGTGATGGAAAGTAAAAGGGGATTCCTGCTGATGTGGCACATGGCAGTGGCTGTGCTTTTCCTTCACCCTAAACTTCACTGCTTTACAGACATCCATGACAGCTGCTCTTCCCTTCACAATTCCTATAAAGTGAAATGTTATGGTAGCAAAGAAACACAAAGCATATAGAAAATTTTGTTACATTGTTATGTGTGGTGTTTTTGGTTTGGCTGGTAAGTTTGAATGTTCCTTCTGACAGCTACAGTAGCATTGCACTTACAGAACTTTAGTATTCATTTCATACTATTACGACAAACTCCGTTCATTTAGGAAGTGAGACTAGGAGTAAAATCTGATAGACCTGAAAGGTAGTAATACAGTGACTAATACCTTCACAGGAGCCCCTCTTTTATTTTATAATATTTGAGCTATGCTGCATAGTGGGAGCATATTTCTTTTCCTTTCAGGTTGATGGACCTAACAATGGGCAAGATGCATTCTAATTAAATAAAGCACCTAGCTGTTACTTGTGCTTAAAATGGGTGTTTCAAAACTGAAGCCCTCCAAAGGAACACTTGAACTGCCTAACTTAAGTCTCTGAATTTAACTAGTCAGTATCTCCCTCTGGAGGATTTGAAAAGAATCTTCCCCTCTCCACAGGAACTCAGGCATCTTCTTAACTAGCACTGGTTCACTGGACACCTGCAATTCAGATGCAAACTAAGCACCCCTGACAACTGAACTAAACACAACCCTAGTCATCTACATGAGCTTTTAGGAATGAGATTTAAATGGCAAGCTTACTGTAGGGAGGAAGGAATTTCAGCTGCATCCACTAGGTAGGTCAGTGTGTTGCCAGTCAGAACAAATAATGCACCTTGGTGATTCAACTCAGCTTTAGACAGCATAATGTAGTAAGCCAATTCCAAAGAGGAAAAGAGAGAATTCTTGAGTGGAAGAAGCACAAATTGACAGCTCTGAACATCACATCCCTAAAAGCTCTGAAACTCAGTGACAGCATATAAAACAACACTCTGCTTACAGATACAATTAATGACAAAAATTAAAGCAGGCAGTTTTCCAATTCATACATAATCACAGAGCAGCTGAGCTTGGAAGGGATCTCTGGAGTTCATCTAATCCAAGCTCCCTACTCAAAAGCAGCATCATCTAGAGCAAGTTCCACAGGACTGTGTCCAGTTGATTTTAGACATTGGCTATAATGCCTCTGGCCAATCTGGTTATTTCAAAGTTCAGTCTCTCTCAAGTGGTTAAATGGCTAGTGATCCACCAGTCTTTCTTGAATAGTACTGAATGTCCTAAGATTTGGTCGAATAAAACTTCCATCAAAATTATTTGCCAGTTTCCAAGTCTTTCCATTCTCCCAGTTATTTTTTCTTGTTTCAGCAGGTGGTTTTCCTTGGTTTGTTCTTTAGGTAATGTAGTGTTTCATGGTTTGCAAGCCCATTGAACCTAACTGACTAATGAAACAGAATACCTACAAAATGTGCTTACAGAAATTTAGACAGGATGCTATAGCTCCTTCCCCCACATCCTACAGATACCTTAATTAAAGAATAACTAACAGATCACACAGGTACAGGTCAGAGAGCAGTTAGGTTAGAGTCCAGATGTTTTTCGGCTAAAATGTCTGTAGTTGCTGACAACCTTAAAAAGGGTAAATCCTTGAGCAGTTAAAATAGGGTCAGGTATTTGCTTTGAAGCTATTTCTATTTAAGTATTACTGAGCATAATAAATTCTCAAGGCTAAGTTCTCAACTATTCATTTAAATTGCAATATTAATTTCTCGCCTAATGATAATTTTCAGCTTACACTGATCATACTTACAGAGGGCTCTTTTCCTCATGTTTGGAGGGACTTTATGTATCATCAGCTAAGTCCGCATCTAAAAAAAATTAACAAAATAATCAGCATAAATAATAAATCTTTTTATACAGCATAAATCACAACAAACAGGCAGGTACCATTCTTAGATTAACTGTAAATTTAACTTCTGATTAATAGCTCTCACATTAATGTTGACTGTAAATTAAAAACCAAGAAGAGTATGATCCTCTGCTGAACCTCACTAATCATAGCAATAGCCAGTCAGAGCAAGAGCACAAAGAAATAAGGTTATGTTGAAAAGGCCTGACTTCAGGTCAGCATTCAGTGAGTGGGTAGAATAGCTGTAAGAAACGTATGTTAACATGCTTACTGAATAGCTGTAAGAAACATATGTTACATGCTTACTTGATGCTATTAAGAAAAAGGAATGCATATGATATCTTGAGTATGAGACCTGTTACTATGCTTGCTTTTCAGTAGTTAAACGTACAAAATTTTGCTGCTTGGAAGAGTTATAACCACTGTCAGGAGAAAAGATCCTGTGTCAAACCACAGAAGTTCAAGAGATGAAGATGTAGGGCTTTCTCTCCATTGAGTGAAACTACTATGTGAGGTAGGTTTCTCTAAACAGCTACCAATAATCATACAGGAAAAGTGAAATATTTTTAAGTCTACTATGGGTTAATTGAAGGTTTGGAATTGCTAGGAGTACAATCTCATTCAAATACATACACATTAACAGGATACACCTTTTAAGGCCTCCCATGTATGCCATACTACAATAAAAGATGGGGAAGTCCAGTCTGAGCTTTTTAATTTAATCACCAGCCCTACCAATTACCCAACACTACTTAAGAACATAGGTATAAGCTCTTATCACTTATAGAAAGGTCTTTCATCTCACCTAAACTGCACAGGAGGCAGGTATCTGATCTCAGCTCACTGGCCAGGGTCTCTATATAGTCAATGGTGAGACATAGGCATTTCCAGAGAATGAGTCACTGTTTTCCAAGGTAGGTGGGATGAATCACCACAAGAAAGTACCTCTCCTCCTCTCTCTAACTATAGAAAGAATTTAGGTGACTAGGTTAGGCCTGATGCTGCAGCTGGGCAAACTGGATCCCTCACACAGTTGTGCTAGCTCAGGCAGGAGTGACTTCCCCCTGTTCCCTGCATAGGCCGACATGACCCAACCAACAGGTGCTCTGACCACCCTCTTGAATTACAACCATTTCAACAATTACAACTTTATAATAGGTGGAGGTAGGATTCTTACCAAAAGAAAGGTAATACTAACATACCAGAGAGCTCCCTTAGATGGAACCAAACACTGGCTCCAGTTCTAAAGCCAGCAATCCCAAAGGCTGATGTAATTCATGTCCAGACAAACCCTACCCTGAAGACGGCATGATGCATCTACACATAATCTTTGGCTCTGCCCTTACTAATACTGCAGACAGTGGTTGTTGGCAATGTGTGCAACTTTGCACTTCATGAAGTTTTGCTGCAAGTCCAGTTTTCAACTGTGGCTTCAACGGAAGTACGAGAAGCTGCTGTTGACCCCCAATGGTCATTTTCATTGTGCAGAAAAGGCTTCTGAACAAGACTCCCTTCTATTATGCAAATATTTATTGGGTGCTTTATTAGCACAGAAGCTAATAATCAGAAAATCTTCATCAGATGCCACTTCTGGCCTGCTGCCTCCAGTCCTGGCAGTTGGCCATGTGAAGCAAATGCCACTCTGCTCAGCTGCATGGCCTCACATCCTACAGGCCTGAAAGTTTCAGACATTTGGTCTCAGTCTGACTGCTTAAAAAATCTCAAGCAAAAAGGATGACCATCTCAGCCCCAAAATAATCCCTTAATGATCAGGTTGTGTAACTACCAGCTAATATTCTCCTTATCTCTGTTCTCTTTGGTCTGTTCCCTTCTTGGAAAAAAACAAATTTCCTACCAAACTACTCCTTGAAACAAACACGTCAAGTGAGATCAAACCTTTTTTCACCTCAACACCCACTTTTTTGACACTCATTTTACAATCGTAAGAAACAAGATTTTTCCAACTCAAATATCATTAAGCAGGAGAAAGAGGCTACTCCAATTATAGACTAAATCAAAAGTCTACTTTAAGACTTTCCTACTGCCCCACTGCTCTGGGCTCACAGCATTTGATCCAGTGAAGAGGCATGCCAAAGCACAAAATGCCAGAGCAGCAGAATACTAAATGTTACTGATACATCTACACGAAGAGAGGAAGAGAGAGTGTGGCAGCCTCTTTAATGCTTCTTTAAAAATGGGGACACAATCCTACTACAAGTTCACCATCACCTCCAAGAGGGAGTGGAAAAAGTAGTTGTGAGGTACTTACTGAATTGCAGTTAGTTCTGCCACTCTCAGGACTCACTGGACTGTAAGGTCCACTCTCTGAACCTTACAAATTTTTACCTCCAACCACAGAAAACCTCAGCAGTGAAACAACATTCGCCATGTTGGCTCAAGACCAATCTTCCAGCAATTCCAGGATTCCATCTCCAACAGCAATTTCAAAGAAGATGCAAGGAACTTTATTAACATGCTTCAGGGTCTGAAGTGAATGTCTGGATCAATCCTATCACTCATGGCTGAAGAGGCAGCTCAAGGGCAGAACATTAGCTCAAAGGACACAGGTCCCAGCAAAAGCCTGCTAAGACTGACACCAATTAAGGGCTTTTTCCTTTTTTTACAGTGTCAGAAGCACTTCACTTTTCTGTCTCATTTAATAAGAGACTGAATGTCCTGAATCTCACACACAGATCACAACAGCAGCAAAGCTCAGAGCCATAAGCTTGACACTGCCCTGGTTTAACCTCAGCAGGCAACCCAGCCCCACAGACCTGCTCACTCACTCCCCCCTGGTGCGATGGAGGAGGAAATCAGATGGGTAAAAGTGGGAAAACACGTGGCTTGTGATAAAAGACAGTTTAATAGATAAAGCAAAACAAGGAATTAATTCACCACGTCCCATCAGCAGGCAGGAGTTCAGCCGCCTCCAGGAAAGCAGGACTCTGTCATGCTTAACAGTTACTTGGAAAGACAAATGCCATCATTCTGAATGTCCCCTGCTTCCTTCTTCTTCCCCCAGTTTTATGTGCTGAGCATGATGCCTTATGGTGTGGGAAATCCCTTTGGTCCTTGGGGTCCGCTGTCCTGGCTGTGTCCCCTCCCATCTCCTTGTGTACCAGCAGCCTACCCGCTAGCGGGGTGGTGTGAGGAGCAGAAAAGACCTCGACTCTGTGTAACACTGCTTAGCAATAATGGAAACATCCCTGTGTCATCAGTGCTGGGTTCAGCCCTTAATTAACTCTATCCCAGTCACAACCAGCACATACACCTTGAGTAAGATTCTTCCCTCCAACCAAACTCATGGGGACAGCAACACAGCCTGTGTCTGCTACAGATCCATAGGCTGACAGCAAAGTTTCACTCCAGTCACTCCATGATCTAGGACATATCCCTTACCATGCTATTGGGAAGCCAAAAGAAAGGAAGTGCTGCCAGCATCCAATACAAATCTTTGCCTCCCACTGAAACTGTTTCCCCTCCAAAAACATACTTGGACGGGTGCTAGCCTGTCAGCAAAGAGCCTGTATTTCCCCCTCTTAGTCTACTCCTTAAATTTAAGTTTCCCTCACAAGATGGCCAAATGTTTCCCTCTCCCAAGGACCATAATCTTGATTACAAAGGACAAAAAAATAAGTTTGCCCTAAAGAGCCTTCTTGCCAATCTCCAAAGCCTCCTGAGTATCCTGAGCAAGTCCGTAACCTCAG
Source organism: Myiopsitta monachus (assembly GCA_017639245.1). NCBI lineage: Eukaryota > Metazoa > Chordata > Aves > Psittaciformes > Psittacidae > Myiopsitta > Myiopsitta monachus. Next base: position 39,365,774 of record CM029927.1, read on the forward strand.
TAAGAACACGGAAAAGTCTTCCACAAGAAAATGAAATAAGCTACCACAAGATATAATGAATGTATCTGTGCAGCATGGAAGTATCCAAATGCAACCTTTCAGTGATATTTAGATAAAAGGTCATTTCAGCAGCAGAAACTAGCTTGCTTTCTCTTTGCTTTCCACCTACCCTCTCCCTTACAGAAAAACGTGTAAGTCAAGAACTTTTTTTTATCCTTTCCCTCTATCAACTTTAGCAAACTCAATTAATCTAAAAACCTAATTTTATCTCTTTAACACATTTGAGTACTTTTAATAGAAAACGGTAATTTAGGCCACTTAGTTCTTTGTGCAAATTAAGACTATTTGTCTATATTCACAACTGAAATAGAATTAGCATTCTTAACTTAATGAGACATTGTTTTAAATTCACTTGTCATCATAACGCTTCTATTTCTCCTGTACTCCTCCTATGAGTGCAAAAATATGTACACCCACAGGTGGAAGTGAGCATTTGAAACACACACATTTGCTGACTAAAAAGGAAAATGCACAGCTCTGTTTCACTTTGTAGAACAGCTTTCATCAAGTTGAGTACAACACAGTGCCATGGAAAACGAGAGCAGTTTGAACTCCAACCCTCTCAGCCTCCTCTGTTGTTTTACCAACAGAACAAGAAAGAAACAGCTTACAAATGGTCCTTATCGTAGATTAATCTTTACCCTCTTCACAGGAAACATGCTGGGTACATTGAGGTGAAGTTTCCTGTGCATGGGTTGACTTTCCTCATGACCCGAGGCTCTCACACTGCCTATACAGACCTGGAAAAGCCCATAAGGGCAGAGGACATATTTTCTGTTGAGGACTTTGGACTGGAAACACATTTCTGAGTTAGATGGCCCTTTGAACACAATCCTACAGCCTGCCTCTTGTCAAGCAGTCTTTCATCATAACCGTGATGCTCGCAGTGCAGAAACAGCATTGCTCTAACTGGAAAAACAAAGAGCTTAACCCTGTCTCTGAGCTCCTCCTGCTGCAGGAAGGGCTGGGGTAGAGGAACAAAGGTAATAAAAAAAAAAACAAAACAGCCCAACAAAAAAACCCCAAACAGTTTATGACCTGAAATTGAGATGATCCAGACACACATACTGCTGTTGGTGACAGACAGATGGCAGTAAAATAGCCTCCAACAGAAAGGCAATGAGAGAGTGCGACCACAGAAGACACAGAGGGATAAAAGCACTGAATAGTTTCAGGCTCACTACATCTGTAATCAGAAGTTTTGGTCAAGCTTGGATTACAACAAAAAGTCTAGGGACTTATCGGAATCACAGGCTACTGTTAGCACCGTCCTCTAAGTGTTTGATGGGATCACAATGCTCCAGAGCCATTGTGCTTCACCCGTGCAACAGGACTGTGCTCCAGGGTCACAGTCTAAACATTTGTTTACTTTCCCGACACTACATTTTCCCACACAGAAGGAATGCTCCATTGTGTTACAGGCACAATGGGAAAATCTCCCAAGCACTTTTCATTTTCATGTGGCACTGGTCTGACTTGCTGTGATTCCCATGCTTACTGTTTAAAATGTTTATATAAATTTAAAAATACATAACAGCATCCAAGGACAAATGAGAAATGAGTGAATTCCTTCTCTGACATAAATATTTCCAACAAGACACAACTGACTCAGAAAATGAAACAGTGTCAAGTATTTCGAAAATTTAAAATAGATATTACCATGATTTAGGCAGCACAGCAAAACTGAAGTCTTATACTATAATATAAACTTGTTTAAAAGATGCATATTTCTCCATCATTTTGTATTCCTGAAATGTGTTTTGTGTGTGTATTCCTGACCTATACATTTCTTTTTCTTATACAATGCATGCGTAAGCTATGTCTAAAGGCCGCAAAACTGAATGCCTTTTCAAATGAAATAATTATTTTCTGGTTCCAGATATCTGATCCCTTTGTGCTGTTTTCATTTTTTATTCCTAGAAAATAAAACGATTTGTGTGTTCATCCTGATCTTTCTAATCAATGGGAGAGGGGGTTGGTGCAGGCCAAGATGCTGACTGCAAGGCTCTTTCCTGGATTCCTTTCTGGAGTCATGTAAACAAGTGGTGGGATGCTGGCAGCATAAGAATCCAGCACCACACAGGGCAACAATAGTCTATGCTTCCCACTGCTCTCATTTCAATGCCTTGGTGGGACAACTGTTCCAGTGAAAGGAATCCTTTTTCATGCCAGCCCTACCCTGTGACTTAACAGTAACATCGCCCTGTAAGATACAATGGGGGTGCGTATGCGTGTGTGTGCTGCACCAGCGTCTTGCCAGTTTTTGAAAGTGTTTCCCCTTGAAGACCTTATTTAGACAGCATGCAGACCCCACTTTGCTGGCCCTGTCAGAGACTTCAAACCCATTCAGAAAACCCTGTTCAGATTCCTAGGATCTGGGCCAAAGACCCCCAACAGCTGGTTTGCTTTCTTGCCCAAGTTGTGAGGAGAAACTATGGAGTTTCACAAAAGGTTCTCCACCAGCAAGAAAAAGGACAGATGTGAGCCAAGATGACAGCCAAAAGGGAGTAGGGATGCTGGGTTTGAGGAAGGATGAATTGCTAAGCTGCTTCTCAAGAAGTGGTAGGACTCAAAACTAAACAGAGCAAAAGACATTGCTCATCACCTACCAGCCATCATCTATGCCTCAAGACAGACACTGAAAGAAGAAATAAAACTATTTCTGAGTGGGTCTTGAGCAAGACGCAGCCTTTATATACTCAAAAACATCTATACGTTCAAAAGTTCAGGAGCACAAGCACTGGGAAGGAGCAAATGCAGACTCAGGGATGACTAAAGGGACTATGTTACCCTGTGTTTGCATTGCCCAATGCAGCAGGTGCACTCTGGGTCAGTGGATGCACATCTGCTGTCCCAGTTCTTCCCTGCACCTGATACCCCCCTCCCACATGTACACACAAATACATATACACTCCCTCTGTCCTTTACGAGAAACTTACAGCAGCTGTATTCTGATCAAGGCCAAGAAGAAAGGGAAGTGTGAAATCAAGTGACAGGGTCTGAGATACATCAATTTGCCCAAGTGCTTCTGGTATAGGCAAGGAACTGCTGCAGACACCTCTCTTTCAGAAAAAGGAAGCCACAATTTCATTTCCCAACAAAGCCAGAAAACATTAAAAAGTAATTTTTCACAAAGTAACCATCTGTTCATTGCAGGTCACAAGGAAGAGCACCACTGATGCTCTTCAGAAAAGACAGGTTAAGACTTCAGAGAAACCAACATTTCTGTACTTCAACATCAACGATAGTTTTATTTTAGTGGCTATGCTGACAAGAATTGTCAGCAGCAGACAGTACATCTATAATTAAGATAAGAAAAAAGAAAGAGGAATACGTAAGCAAGGCTCAGTGAAACAATTCATAGAAAGCTGTAATGGGACCACATGCCAATTATCTCTGCTGATCAACATATTTGCCTAGTATTTTTAACAAGGAATAAACTTCATTGTGAGAGAAGGTACATTTCACCACACTTGTAAAAAGGCAAAGTCCGCTTGAAGTATAAACTGAACTGTTGCTAATAGGACCTGACAATCACAGAATCATAGAATGTTTAGGGTTGGAAAGGACCTTAAGATCACCCCACCTGCCATGGGCAGGGCTGCCTCACACTAGACCACGTCACCCAAGACTGTACAATCTGGCCTTGAACACTGCCAGGGATGGCGCATTTGCCACTTCTTTGGGCAACCTGTTGCAATGCCTCAGAATCCTCACAGTAAAGAACTTCCTTACACCTATCCTGAACCTCCCCTGTTTAAGTTCAAACCCATTACCCCTTGTCCGATCACTACAGTATCATTTACCAAATGGATTCTTAACTTGTGGCGGAGCTACTGAAACACAGCCATGCAGGAAAGATTACCGTATTGACAGACATGGGTCATTTGAAAACATACTGGAAAATACATTGAAACTTGTCATATTTGAATGCTGAATTTAAAAGACCTAAATCAGTGGCACAAAACTGGAATAAATAAAGTATGCGACCTACAAAAAAATAGATCATAATTGTCTCAAGTGTCTTTGAAGTGACCTCATAAGAGGAAATAAGGCCAAATATCACTGAACTTTTTCTACAAATTTGATTATAAATCGTTCTCCAATGCACAAGTGGCAGCTTTCTATTAGAAAATCATATTTCAACAACTGTCCTCTACTTGTGAAAATTCTCATAAAGTTCCCCAGCTTTGACCCTCAACCTCACTGAAATACTATATTCTTTTGTTGAGGTGTGATTGAAGAAAGGAGCTATTACAAAATAAATGCCTTGCAATGGATATTATGATCCTAGCTCTAAGACATAAAAGACAAAGATAATAACAAGGACAACAAAGATAAATAAACTTTGGAAAGAGTAACTAAAGGTATTTCTACTACTGTGATTGGTTTAACGTGTAAAATGAGATGATATATGAACATCTGTGGACAAAAAAAAATATTGTGGGTACTTACTTAGAAGGTTCATTACTCCTTAGTCTAACACATTACAGGTTAAAGTGGCCTGTTCAGACAGAAAAGGTAGCAAGTACTTGTGTAGCTGCAGTGTGCAACACTTTATTCCACTATAACAGCATTGGTTTCTTTCACTCTCATCTGCTAACAGACCAAATGTAATAAACATTTCAGTCCAAAATCCAGAGAAAAATTAAGATTCCTACAGGGTACGGCCATGGATTTCTGGAGTCCAGGGCTTTTAAAAACAGTTTTCAAATAGCTGCAACTACAATCTACTGGTTTGTTTGTACTGTACTAGTAGTGATCAATCTTTAGAACTAACATAGTTTAGTGGGCTTCAAAAGTTTATTTTTCAAAATAACAACTGCTGCAGGGATGGCAGCAACAATCACAAAAAGATAAAAATGCTATGCAAGGCCAAAGGGCATATATTAGTGCTGAGTTCTTTGCAGCACTCAGGGCTCAAAAATATGAGCTTAAATGTCAGTGTTTTGTCAATTCTCCGAGCACTAGCATGCTTCATAAAACTGGTGTGTTACTACAGGCCAAGTTTATACGAATCTCACTTCTTTTAAAAGCAAATTTTGCATGGATATAGAAAAGGTTGAAAATGTGAAGGATGCATCCCAAATTACTTTCTGTTCTTAAAGTTCATGACTAACTCACTCTCGTGACTGATATATTTGACTCTCAATTTTTGCATGCTGAAGGCGAGCAGCAGTGATGCCGACTTCTCCTGTTAACTCCTGGTGCCTCCCACCACACCTTATCAGAAATTCATAAGCATGCTGCCTACCTCAGTAGTCAAATCTCCAAAGCAAGGCAGCAGAGATTATATTTCTGCCCACAACTACCATCTTGCTCTCCCAGCCCAGATGAGAACACGTACCTTCTTTTCAGCCTCACAAGTTTATAGTCCACCATCATATCAATGCCACTTTCAGCAACAGGTTAAACTAAGATACTGAACTGCATCTCAGTGTGGGCACACATTTCTATATCCACTGCCTTCTGGCAAAACGGAGGGACCAAAAGCTAAATATGAAGACTGGGTTGGAGCAAAAATGTTACTCAAGCCTAGAGTCCTCTATGACAGCAGGCAGTGCTAGTCTGAGAAAAAGAGTATAATGAGCACTACTGGTATTTTGTGAGGCATCTCCAGGTTTGTACACCTAGATTCAGCTCACAAGCACCTAGGAACTTTCTGAGCTGGACATACACATCCAGACCTCCATATTTAACGGCTGGTGGCAACATGACAGCTAAAGTGTTACCAGAATTCACCATGGGCCCTTGCAGCACAGTTATCCTATAGCTCTGTAATACCATATTGCCAACGCTAGTGACTACTGGCCATAAGCCTTGTAGTGGAGCTTGCAAACCCTGAGGACTTCAGCTTTTCAGGCTTGATTTGCCTGAACTTCTCTCTATCTGCCTGTAACTTTGTTTTACCCTGCAATTAAACTTGGTTTAGTTGTAACAACAATTTTTCTAAATGCCCAGATGTCTGTGGCTAAATGGTTTTTACTTTTGTTTATCTTTGTATGGAACCATCCATCATTTTACAACTCTAACGCGATGTAGTGCAGAAAAATACAGGCCTGGTATGATAGCAGAGGCCTTAAGAATTGGAGACACAGGACAGAGAGGAATACAAGCATAGGATAAAGAAAGATCAGCTATAGAGCTGACACTCAGAGACAGCTCACCCATAGTTAACTAAAGAATTGCAGACTTGAGGTGGATAAAACTTAATTTAGGGATAATATACAGAACAAATAAAGAGTATCTAACATGCATGTAAGGTACCGCATTTAGTAAATTTGGATGTAACGTTGAGCTGCAAACCAATGAGGAAAGAGTCAAGTTTAAAAGCTTGTTAGCAAGAATGTAAATGATCCCAAGTGAGTCCTAGAGTGAAGAAGAAGAAACTATCAACATAGAATCATAGAGTAGTTTGAGTTGGAAGGGACCTTCAAAGATCATCTAGTTCAAACGCCCTGGCATGAGTAGGGACACCTTCCACTAGACCAGGTTGCTCAAAGCCCCATCCAACCTGGCCTTGAACAGTGCCAGGCATGGGGCAGCCACAACTTCTCTGGGCAACCTGTGTCAGTGCCTCACTACTCTGACAGTAAAGAATTTCTTCCTAATACCTAACCTAAAGCTACCCTCTTCCACTGTAAAGCCATTCCTCCTTGTCCTGTCACTCTATGTCCTTGTAAAAAGGAACATCATATACCTCCTATCAGCATCTAAGGTCCTTTAGATACTGACAGTTGCTAGAACACTTCCACATCCCCACCACCAGCATGAAACCACCTCAGGACCTAAAGGAGCTGGGGAAGAGTGTGAATTACAGCATGATAAGGAGGTAGACACTTTGTGCATTCAACGATTTTAACTGTATTGTTATCTAGTGAGACCTCCCCCTGTAGAGAAGCATTCTTTCTTTTCCTGTAATTATTAGATCTCAACGAGCAATGACTCCTGGATTAAACGGTAAAGGCTTTAATTATAATAACAACAACTACTTGCCTTTAGATATAAATTGTGTTTCATCTTTGCACATGAAAATATTTTCAGTGTAACAGCACAGATGTGGAATTTTGCTCCATTCTCCCCTGCTTACTTGTACCAGCAGATGCTGTTGTCATCCAGTGTTTTAGGAGATAAATTTTTGAACAGTGGGGAGCAGTAATTTTAGTGTTTCCAGCTTTTTTAGGTCATGAAGATTTCATCTCTACATTTAGACAATTTTATAGACTAAAGATGCAAGACTGAGAGAGCTAGACATAACATTGTCAGGACAGTTTGTGATCACTGGGATAACATCTATGCTCCAAGCACAACTTGCTTCCACTGAAGACATAAAATGATCACTTGCCCACAGTGAATCACTGTGAATCAGAGACATCAGTGTAATGCATCTTTGTAAAATAATTATTTTAAAACAGTACATGTCATACAACTGATTTTTTACGTGTTTGAAGTGAAACAAGCTAGAACTATGCCAAAAATAAATTTAACATTATTAAACTCTTACATCAATAGCTTTTAACCTTTTCTGATTTGAAAAATCCCTGAAAATTTCCCAGTGGAATAACCCTTTGGTACAAGCTAATTTAAAGCTACTGATCATAGGCTTGCTTTCCTCAGCCACTTCCCACCAACTTATTTGCATAGTTCATGGACAATTTCAAAACACTAACTTGAGCACTGAAAGAACCAAACAGCAATGATTGTCAGGACTAATTGCTGGGGCTTTTTTTCTCATTTTACATTGTTTCCATCTTCTCAGAACTACACAAATTATTCACCTAACATTCTACATTCTTCCATGTTTGGTCTCAACTTAGAAGTAAATTTGTACTCAGAAAATGCGAGCAAAAGCCTTTCTGGGCATTCTCCAGTTCTAAAAAGGGAAAGTCTATTAATAATGCCTTCATCCAATTAATAAAAAAATTTTTTTTTTCAACAAATTAAATAAAACCAAACTGTAGCTGAAACCCTACAGGGCAATAGTGCTTTATAAGGTATACACTTCCAAAAAACCCAAACAAGCAATTTGCTAACCCAAATAAAAGTAAGTTAAAGCAAAATCAGAGTCTAGCATTACCTATGGGGAATGAAGGCAGGGACCACTGGCTGAAATGAAGGAGGCTAGCACTCAATTCAAGAACTGTGGATCTTTTAATACTGAAGCAACAACAGTGCCACATTCCTATGAAAACTCAGACTACTAAAGGGTGATGCAGGAACAGTGGTATTAATGTGCATTCAGCAAGCCCATTGTTAACTGTTCCATTTTGAACAGTTCTGAGGCTGAGCATCCAAGGGATGGCTCTGTGGTAATACAGCACCAGACTTCAAGGAGAACTCCACATGCAACAAGCTATCAAATCACATCCTTATCATGGCTATTAGTTGACTGTTAGGCAACCTCAGGTATGCAGTTCACAATATAAACTCTGAAAGCCACAAAAATACTGTTTTCTACACTTCTGCTGCACTACAAGTTTTTGTATGACCTAAGCCCCACAAGTAGTTTAGCTAATTTAAATGATTGGAACCGCAAATTCTAATCTTACAAAGCGATGAGTGTTTGCAGAGATCCAGAGAAGGTGAGAAGGTAAATAAGTTTGACAGTACAGTCTGGTAGAAGATGCAGAAGTTTATATATTTATCAACTTTCCCATTTTAAAAGTATAACCACTGCACAAATGGGCAGTTTTGCCTGCAGTTAAGCTGGCATAAAGGCAAATGTTATAGTATCATAGAATCACAGAACAGTTTGGGTTGAAAAGGACCTTAAGATCATCCAGTTCCAACCCCTCTGCCATGGACAGGAACACTTCACACTAAACCATGCCACTCAAGGCTCTGTCCAACCTGGCCTTCAACACCACCAGGGATGGAACATTCACGACTTCCCCGGGCAACACATTCCTGTGCCTCACCACCCTGACAGGAAAGAATTTCTTCCTCCCTACAGCCAATCTAAACTTCCCCTGTTTAAGTTTGAAACCATTACCCCTTGTCTTATCACTACAGTCCCTAATGAAGAGTCCCTCCCCAGCATCCCTATAGGCCCCCTTCAGACATTGGAAGGCTGCTATGAGGTCTCCATGCAGCCTTCTCTTCTCCAGGCTGAACAGCCCCAACTTTCTCAGCCTATCTTCCTACGGGAGGTGCTGCAGTCCCCTCATCATCCTCGTGGCCCTCCTCTGGACTTGTTCCAACAGTTCCATGTCCTTTTTATGTTGAGGACACCAGAACTGCACACAATACTCCAAGTGAGGTCTCACAAGAGCAGAGTAGAGGGGCAGGATCACCTCCCTCAACCTGCTGGTCACGCTCCTTTTGATGCAGCCCAGGATACGCTTGGCTTTCTGGGTTGCGAGCACACACTGCGGGCTCATGTTCATTTTCTCATCAACCATCATGAAACTGCAGCTATATCTTTTACAACTGCAGATAAAATTACATTGTCTGGGAGTGGACATTGGTGACAACCAAATAACTAGTGTTAAAACATATTAATTTCCTCCCCAGTGACACCCCCAGGTCACTCCTCCATAAGTGGGTACAGAGTTTGTGAACACCTACCCAAACAGATTTTCCTAATGTGATCTGTCACATTATAAAAGCACTTTTTAGTTTGCCAAGATTACAAATTAGACTCTGGGAGTCAATACTGAAAAAATGCTACGAATTTCTCTTCAGTTCTGGGAAAGCTGTGACCATGTGGTAATTGCTGACTGTTTTTCAGGCACCTTTACAATCACAGTCTTTTCAGCTCTCCTGTTCAGATTTTTCTTTTTGAACACTAAGATGGAAAATGACCTCAGGACAGAAGATATCTTACTCCTTTTGTCCTATATGATTTCAAAGCCAAAACACTAAGCTACAATATGCCAGTGCTGTCTCTGTAGTGATGGATGCAGCTGGACATAGAAGGGATCTTTCCTATTCTGAGGCTCCTATTTAGCATACTGATTTTGTCTAGTCTAATGAAAGATGCTTTGTAATGGATGCCAAGTACTTATTGGTACTTACTAGTCCTCCTGGGGAAGGGGAAAAAGGACAGTTTTTAAACATAGCCCAGAAGAGCAGCTCCAGATGACTGGAGCTGTGCTGGGAAAGTCACAAGCTGCTTTAAGACTTAAAGAAAAATAATGACAAATCTTTTGTCTGTGCTTACCTCTTCTCTTCATTGCAAAGCAAGATATCCAAGCTCTCAACTACTATCTGCAGTACCACCAAATGCATTTCTCTGTAAAGCTGAATAAATATCAACAAACATATATGGTAAAATACAGCCACTTAAGGCCATTCATTCCCAGTGCTCTGGGTATCTGTTTTGTCCATGGGGATCTACAACCACTGCTCCCCAAATGACTTTTGCTCCAGCAGTGCCTTCTTGAAAAAACAGTCCTCAAGAACTCTTTCTTTCCATTTTTCCTCTTTCCACATCAAATACTACCGGAAAGCATTGCTCTCCCAACTTTCCTTCTCCAAGAAATAAAAGACTCTGTGCCAGGGCTCTTTGACTTTATTACTTAACCCACCAAAGTGAATGGCTTAACTCATATAACCCATTGTTGGTCTGAGGATAAAAGGTACCAACAGGCACCATACAAAACAAAGCCGATTTGTCATACTTATGAATCCAAAATAGAAAAGGCTTTCTTCCTGTTATTGTATATGGATTTCAAAGCTGACTCATAGAGAAATATCAGGGAAGTAAACCAGAAAGTACTAGAGTTTGTTATCCAGAAATTAAGTGCTACCTTTCAAGCTATTACTGTTACATATATCTGAAATGTTTACAAAATGTGCTTTTTTTCCCAGAATTTCTCTTCAAGTGCCATTTAAGAATACTACTGAAGAGCTCACCCTTAACTAGCAAAGAACTCATCTCTTTGACAGTATGTTGCTTCACTTAGAATATTTTGCATTAACTCCTACTTATTGTTCAAAAGATTTAAAATCCCCCTCATTTCTCTTTTTACCCACTTGTTATTTCCATAGCCTAGGAGCTACGAAACAGTAGCAAACAAAAAACAGTGATAACACTTTTCTTTCACTAACAATGAAAACATCAAAATCACTTATATTAATAAATAACTACAATTCTATGCCGAGCTTAAATCTGCATAAACTGGCATGTGAAAATATTCATAGCTTTTCTGCTAAAATTTAAAAAAAAAGAAACCACAAAGAAAAATGTCATCAAACCAAACTATTTATGTATACATACACATCATTAGAAAGCAAAAGATTCCTCTCCCAGTAACAGTGGATAGAAGGAAGATAACATTAAAAATTGGCTTCTGCTGCAGAAAATGTACCGAGTCAAAAAGAACAGAGTCTGATTATTTACCATCTTTTCTGTATTCCCATTACCAGAAGATTATTACCATGATATTCCAATCACAACCTGCTTTCAACTTGGTTTTAATCAGTCTTCTTTCATAATGCTGTAAGGAAGGTGTTACATTTTTAATTTCCCAAAAGTTATTTGGGAAATCTTCATAGTCATATAATCTTCATAGTCAGAGTTTCTATATTAACCTGGGCTCTAATATACAGGGAGTCCCAATTACTTAAGAAAGAACAGTGCTGGAAGAATGTTTCAGGAATTTTTTCCTTTAGTTTCTGTGCCCACTTACCTAGAAAAAAGTTCCCCCTCTCTCTAGACTGAAGACAAGATCCTAACACCACACCTTAGAGCAAATGAAGACCTTTGAAAAAGGAAAACCAACAAAAGATAGCTCACATCAGCTGCCTCCGTTCCCACCATCGATACATATCATAGCTGGTGCCTTAGTCCAAACAGTTCAGCTTCCGCAGTCAGGCCTTCTTCCCATAGTGCTAGCAGTCTTCCCTGAAGACTAAGGTACTGTGTGTATTAACAGCCATGTTTATTAAAAATGAATCCTGGGTCACCTTATGGAATGGGATTAATAAACATGACAGTGCCAGCTGAAAAAACAAGTAAAAAACCTCAAGGTGGAGATCTTCAAGTTTCTGGAATGAAAATTCCAACCGAAGCAGTGGAAATTACAGAACTGTGTTAGAAAAGACCTTTCAGATCATCAAGTTCAACTGTTAACCAACAGCTGCCAAGTCCACCACTAAACCAGGTCTCTAAGCACTACATCTACACTCTAACATACCTACAGGGATGATGACTCCACCATTTCCCTGGGCAGCCTGTTCCAATGCTTGAAAACCCTTTCAGTGAAGAAGTTTTTCCTAATATCCAATCTAAACCTCCCCTGGAGCACCTTGAGGCCATTTCCTCCTATCCTATTGCTTGATACTTGGCAGAAGAGACCAACACCCACCTTGCTAAAACCTCCTTTCAGGTAGTTGTAGAGAGTGGTAAGATCCCCCCATGAGCCTTCTTCAGACTAAATCCCAGTTCCCTCAGTCACTCCTCATGGGAGCTGTGCTCTAAACCCTTCATCAGCTTCATTGCCTTCTTTGGACATGTTCCAGCACCTCATGCAGTGAGAGGGTGCTGGACTACAACACTTACTTGTAGTGAGGGGCCCACAACTGAACACAGGATTCGAGGTTCGGCCTCACCAGTGCTGAGTACAGGGGGATGATGACATCCATTGTCCTGCTGGCCACACTATTGCTGATAGTTGCCACTGGCCTTCTTGGCTGCCTCAGCACAAGCTGGCTCATGTTCAGCAGCTGTCAATCAAACTCCTCAGGTCCAGCCGCTTTTCCCCAAGCCTGTAGCATTTCATGGGGTTGTTGTGACCCAAGTGCAGGACCCGGCACTTTGCCTTGTTGAACTTCATACAATTGGCCTCGGCCCATTGATCCCACTATACAAGATGCTTCCAGGATACTACATGAAACCTGTATGTTTACATAGCTAGGTTTTCCTCCACTCAACATTTTTTCTTTGCACCTCCACTTAGAACACTTAAGAATATTTAGCGTCTGCCTGAGGCAGCTCCAAAAATCACCTTACCACAAATCAGGACAGGTTTGCCTAAAGGAAAGTCACCAAGTGAAAATGCCTTCTTTTGTTAGAAACACCAGATCAACCTTCAAGTATCTGCCTAAAAATAGCTTGGTGTTAACAGCTGAGCAGCACTTTATTATTCTTTTTCTCATGCTAATATGGGCAAAAAGTCAACAATAAAATACAATTTCAGACAGCTTATTTTTTAAACGCTTTCAAGGAGAGTGCTCTCACAAGCACCTGAGCCATGATACATCTTTTAGACCATCTCGTCTTTGTGTTCTAGACACTTCTGGGGTTAAAGTCAAGCAGGAGCTGAACGGTTTTTTAGTATGGAAATTGCAGAACAATCTTGAACATAAACATTCCCAAATTGATGCATTTTTTTGTTTCAAAGCAAAATTAGCATAAATACATTTCCAGAAGAAATTAATATTATCTCTGCCTGCCTACAAACCCCCAAAATACCTTGGCACGTTTTATTTTTAGGTTTTATAGCACACAATTGATCCAAACAGAAAACATACTCTTAAAAGCAGCATCCCAGAAAGATCCAAATAAGTTGAAACAACCTTCTCCCTTGTACTGCACACAGGTCGGCAGAGACAGAGCTCACACAGACCCTATTTAATTGTACAAAAATATTTCTTTTTTTTTTTTATTACTGTTTAAGAATCCACATGATCAAACCACGAGGACAGTGTTTATCTTGACTAACCACTATGCTATGAAAAGGTTAAGCAAAGTGTATGACCTTCAGATGGGATTCACTACACTGAACTGTACTGAAGTTAAGCAAAATAGGCAACTAGTTAGAACTGAGTAGGGAGGGATAAGAAACTTCAAAAGGTAATTCTTTCTGACTTGTAAACAGCTCTCTTGAGAGACTATGAAACAGGATTAAATCTGCATTCCAACATCTCATGTTTAATGATCTACTACAGTTCTTGAGCAGATCAGGGAAGTATTCCAAACCTTGTTTGTCTCTTCACTGATGCTAATTTCACCCCCACACTCCCCAACTCTCCTAAAGAATTGCAATGGGAAGAAAAGATTTGCTAGAAATTTCTCTATTTCTTTGTTTTCCTCATTAGGAGAGATGCCTTTTTCCTGAAACTTAGAGGTGGAAGTCCCCAGACCTGATCATCTTTTCTCCTCCACAGACCTCTTCAAGTGATAATTCTTTCAGTTTTTCCAGGCATCCTTGGAAGTGACAGCCATGCAGGCCTGAGATGTTCCACGTGTTACCTCTTGCAAAGTGGCTTAGACAGATTTTCAAATTAAAATCCCACTTTACTAGCCAGAAAAGCACGACTTGAAGCTAAATAAAACCTAGAACATAGAAAGAAGGCCAAACCTAAACTGGGACAGAAACTAAATCTAAGGGAGTTGACCATGTCTCTAATACATAAACCTAAAAAAGCACACGCATTTTCACTCTTATATTCTCAGTCCCCCCTCCTGACATATATCCTCTCAGACTGTCATTCAAAGCACTGTTTCCAGTAAAACACACCCCTTCCAAACTATAGACAATTCAGTTCATAAGCAGCGTTTTTGATTTACTGTGGCAATTTTCCAAGTAAGGATTGTGAGATCATCACACAATTGTGTTTACCGCAGAACAATAACAACTTAGTACCATTATGTAATAATTAATTAAGGAGCAAAAAAAAAAAGAAGCTATACTATTATCTCCTGATACACTTCTAGGCACTTAAAAACCTCAGAAATGTAGGCTAAGTACTTACTAATAAACTAATAACTAGAGAACTAACATAGTATTTCCAGAAGTACATTAAAAGGGTTTCCTGCTGTGGTGTCTTCCTCATGTTATTTTATGGAGAATTCTGCTAAAGAACGACCTATCAGTGCCTTAATAGCTGATGAAGCCACTACGAGCAACTCAGGATTTGCAACAAAGCAGCAAACACATTACTTACCCCTACTCAAAGAATTCAGCTCATTTTTGAACCTGGTATTGGGCCAAACCAGCATCTAGGCAAAGGGCAGTTCTTCACTAACATACAGTTACAAGTTTCAGCATTTGTTAAACGAAGGAAATATCTGGGGCAAGGGCTGTCACTGACTGTAACTATTTCACTTGTCATTTGTCACTACAGGCACATCAGGTATCTTCAACGACAATTTTAACTTCAGGAGCAAGCTTTTCTATCAGTGGGATTATCACTATGCATTTCTATGTTGGTTAAATATTTTATCCATATGCTAAGTACACACAAAAATTTCAGTCACTAAGAAGTGCCATATATTCAGTTCCTGTCACCTCTAAATCATACATCTGGACTACTTCTATTTCCGTATCATAACCTTCCTACAATACCACATTGTTACATGCAGACTTCCATAAGGCCTCTGAGGGACTACAGACACCCTGTTTGTTAGCTATCACCTAGCTGATTTCAACCATGTTCTGAGGCTCCCCATGACTCCAACAGCATAGCTGCAGCAATTTTATTTCCCATTTTGCTAGACTTCTGGACATAATCCAAAACAGCTATCTCAAACTCCTCTTGTAACTTCAGTCCTCTGATCATCGCTTGGGCTCTTCTCTGCATCTGTTACATACTGAGCTACAGTTTCTTGGATATTGCAAAAAAGTGTTGCACGCTTATTCCAGATCAGGCACCAGCCCAGATGCTCCCACCTGAAGTGCCCTCCCTCAACTGGAAATACCTATCCTGACTTCCCTGGATCCCATCCATCATTTTTCCATCCATCAAACTGACAGACTAGAGACAAACTTGAACCCACTTACCCTCACACAGGCCTTTCTTCTTCAAGGAATTCACTGCTGAACTCCCTCTTCATAGGAAAAGTTGTTGCATTACTTTCTAAGCTGAGGCTGCAGCACCATCCAACTTCAGGCATTCAGCACAGATGCCAGAGTCAGGTGCCTAAGCTCTGTTAACAGCCAACACAGAAGTAGGAGTTGAGTGCCTAATTAAAAATCTGCCTCTTGCCACTCATTATATAAGAGCTTACTTAGACTGCTAATTTTGACACCAAGGTTAAATTCAGTAAGTGAATTCCTGCCAGTGTGTGTGGCCTGACACATTGCTGTGTTCAATTCCATCCCTTTAGTATTACCTAATAGCACAATTAATTGTACAGCCATACCATTTAAAATCATGTACTGGAAATTAACATCCTCCTCCCATCAGGAAGTTTCAACAGGCCGATTTCAGTACAACGTGACAACAAAATGGACTAAGAATCAAAAAAGCCTCAAGAAAACTAAACAAGTCAACTCCCCAAAAATAATTCAGCACATTTGTCTACCTCCTGCTATCTCCCCTTGTCTCAGTTCTTTGTGTGAGTTTAGAGTTCTTACACAAACCTATCTTGCTCCACCTTGAACAGTAATTTTAATACAACACCCCTTTAAATGGTTCAGTAGAATCCAGAGAGACCAGATCTAGCATCACCTTTCTTTTTCTAGAAAACCTACTTTCTTATTAGAAGAAAAGATACTAGGTCAGTCTGACATGACCTATCTTAGCAAAATAGATTGTGTTTCATTCTCCTTGCAATCAACTCCCATGTCTTTAATTATTCATTCCTTCAAAAAATTTCCTAATGTTATTCAGGTCAAATTAACAAGCTTGAAGTTCCCTAGATCACATTTTCCATTTCTTTAGATAACGGTATATATAAAGTTCAATAGTATAAAGTAATAAAAATCCTCTAAGAATTCTTAGTCATGGATCCATACTTTAATTACATTAAAAAAAACAAACGTACCTTTAAGAAATTCCCAATTTTGGAATTCCCAGTACAGCAACTTAAAAGGTCACTCTGACAGCCAGAAAGTCTGGTTGCTTTTAAAATACAAGATGGAAAAACTGGATGCTTCTCCTGAGATTACAAAAAGTTATATGAAATGATGAGTAGAATACCCAAGACATCCTGAAAGCTCCTGAGACCCCAAAATCACAAGAAATACAGCAAGACATAGCTATGGTCCTTGTTTAACTTGATATGGGAAATCCCAGTGTGAATCTGCAATGCTTCTGGGAATTCTGTCACACAAGCCTCTTGAAGAGCTGCAGAGTACCTCAGATTCCCAATATTCAGCACAATTTCTTATATTCACGAACTGTTAGTGTAGACTTTCCCACTCATATGCTACATCTGAAAAGGTTTTTGTGATAAGGAATAATTTTCTTCATAAAATGGAAAGGCTTTTAAAAAGTTATCCTTTTTAATCCTTTATCCTTTATCCTAAATACACTATCCTTTTAGTGTATTTATCATACACTATTCGGTTCAAGAAAACTGTCTGATAGGATGTGAGATTCTTTTTTTTAACTTTTCATGTTGTTTTAACACTTTTGTCTCTCTCAGATTGCGGGGGGGGGGGGCAAAAAATATTTTAGAAGCACACAAAACATACCTTTAGTCTGCGGGTTTTAACACTTTTTTTGACCCAAATTGGCATTTCTATGCCTTGAAACAAAGTCAGTGGGGCAGGCACCTCACATACTCAAAGCCACTGAGTTTAGGGGCATCACATGAGCACGTGTTAACTATAAGCTTCACTCCTACTGAATGAGCAGGAAAAGTAAGATTTCTCCTGATGTAGACTTTAAGACTGACCTGACTTCCTGGGAGACCAAAGATCACTGACAACTGTTCCTGACTTCGCCAAGGGCTGCAGGTGCTCAGCGTCTACACAAGACTTTTATTGAGACGTCTGAGTTTAGATTAAAGATACGTACTTGAAAATCTGACCTCAGGTATTTAAAGCCCAACTGTTCTGCCCTCCCCAAAGTTGTGAAAAATCATGCACTAAAGCTAAAAATAACTAGGAGCCTTTTCTGCTATTTATTCTGCAGAGACTAGCATGCCAGCCACGCCTGCAGTCTGAGGCATGCTGCAGATTTTTGTCTTTTCTTACCATGCTTCAAGCTATTGCATTCCACCTAGCCTTGAAGAGAAAGTAGGCAAGTATTTGTACTGCAGAGTCCACACCTTTCAACATATAGAGGTCTGGACTTGAGGACCCATACAGTGACTTCCTATCTTAGCTTCCTAGCTACATAGAAAATAAAACTGGAAGTAGGAAATGATCCATAAGCAAAGTTTTCAAGAATGGGAGTAGCACGGTAAGGCAGCTGATTTTGAGGGCTGGGTTGGATTAAGAGTTTATCTTTTCAGTATGTTTTAGTGAAACAATTATTCCAGACATTCTCATAATGATTCTGTGGTAGTTCATCTACGTATCTCCCACAGATAATGCTGAGATTATTAACAATTAGGTACCGGACGCTTTATAATTTAATAACTATAACAACTTTACAATTAAAATGCAAACACAGGATAAAATTAATAGGTTATTGAATTGAATGTTAACTTGGACAGGATAATGTTCCAAACACTTCAAAGGTCTTGATGTAAGAGTAATATTTAATTTCAGAAAACCCATAATTTATTCTTGCGCTTGCGCAGAACATAACATAGGTTGAATACTTGGAAAAAGAGACAGAAGTCACCAGAGCAAAGAAGCAAAGTAACAACCCATAGATCATGGTAGTCTCCAGATGCTTAAAACATCCGAAATTTTGCCACCTTCTCCCTGATTTTGTGCCCTCTACAGCCGTTCTCATTAGCTATACATCATCATGTCTTCTTACCCTTCTTTCTGTCCTCCCTGCGTTCAGGCTCTATTTAATCTGATTATGCTTCTATCTAAGATTTTGTTCAAACTAAGTCTTCCATCTGTTTTCACAGCTAAAGTGATGGTTAACTCTGCAGACTAGAAT
The DNA here is from genome assembly GCA_017639245.1 of Myiopsitta monachus. NCBI lineage: Eukaryota > Metazoa > Chordata > Aves > Psittaciformes > Psittacidae > Myiopsitta > Myiopsitta monachus. The sequence goes on from CM029927.1 coordinate 39,384,569, forward strand.
CAGCAGAGTCAGAAAAACGACTAATAGAATGGAAAGCGCAAATGCTTCACATTATGCAAAAACTGCGCATGTAATTATTGTAATTATAAACACAAAGCCAGCATGCTGCATGCAACTGATCCAGCACTAACAACAGAATGATGAACATGATGGCCTAAGAAATAGGATCACTATATATTTAACACAGCCATGCATTCACCTTTGGCCTACTCTGCACTTTCATATACTTAAACTGACAAGAAGGGAGAAGCAAGAAGGGAAGGAACAAACTAGTGAATGCTGGGTTTTGTTAAAAACATAAACTGCAATAACAGACAGTAACCTTGCAGTAAAAGCTAACAACAACAATCATAAAGCAGGTTGCTGTGCTAATAATAACTACTCTCCTTAGTCAGTCATCCATGCAGTTTGTCTGTTTGTCACCTATACCAGTGCATGTTTTCTGGACATGTTGCCCAGAGAACTGTCTTAAGCATGGACTGCTGCTTAAAAAGGGTGCCAGTGGAGATAAATTCTGTTTTATACACACACATTAAGGAGCCAATCAAAAAAGCTATGTGGAGCTTTACATATGGAACACTGAGTTTGACACTTAATGAGGAAGCCATTAAAAAATCCAAATCAGCTGAAAGAAAATATACACCAAAAAACCAAGCAAGCAGGCAAACAGAAGTGGGTAGCATTCTCTTTTCTTACTTTTCCATTTTCTCTCCAGTCCTAATCTGACACAAAGTTTCAAATGAGTAGTGGGATCTGTCTGTATGGAGCTGATTGCACAGCTAGAGCCATATTCGAGAAACACTTAATTAGAATGATATACCATCCCTGTAGGGGAGCCCCAAATGCTGTTTTCTTCCTCTATTGTTATGGATTTCTTTGAAAGTGTGGACAGATCCCACAAGGGGAAAGAAATGGGTGGTCTGGGGAAGTATGAGAATTCTTTTTTCATTTCTTCAGCAAGAAGCAGCACTGAACTGGAGGGAGATAGAGGACTGCTCCAGGCATATCTTTTCCAATGCAGACAATGATTAATAGAAGAAAGATTATATGAACTACTAGTATTACTGCAGTTCCCTTTAAGTCACAGGGTGCGGCAAGGCTCATTTGCTGCTGGCAACTTCACCCCTGCCTTTTTGGGACTGAGAAAGATCTGTAAGTGCATGTCTGATTCTCAAGTTATTCTTCACTGAACAGTTCAAGATGGTGAAAGGAAAAAAATTCCACATAAACCCCTGGAGCATCCTGTTGTGCACTGTAGTTCATTCTGCCCCGGTTAAATAATCCAGTACACGGTATCGATCACTTGCTTAATTCCATATGTAGGCACAATCATGGCAGCACACCTCTCCAGCCTTCAGTAATTGATCCTCAGTCTGCATTAACACACACATCTGACACAAGAAAAGCAATGCTGCATGAGAAAGTGCATTTGCTGATCTGTCTGCTTACTCTTACAAATAAGTTTGCTCTCCCTTAAGAGGACTTGGGGAAAAACATCTCTGAGAAGTCACTACTGCTCACCACTGACTACTCCAACATTCAGTCTTTGCTGAACTCTGTAAAAGTGCACTGGGAGCACCTGTTTCCTTTTTCATGGAAAGAAAATCACAGTACCTCCTCAGGTTGAACAAACACAGAGCCAGAACCCACAAGCACGACCTGACATTAGGTCTGTTCCTCAACACTGTCACATACACACCTTCAAAAGTTAGTCTAGCTAAAGAGTGTTGTCAGGCAAAATGTGAAGCAAGGAAGAGATTACAAAAGACACTCACTACATCAGAGATGAGAAGGCTGAGGGTTCCCCCTCAATTTCTACACATGATTAACCAGGTGACTGTGAGTGTCACATTTGGCCATGAGCCTCACCATTTCACCTCTTGCTGCCTCCTAGTAAAATCTCCTACCTTTACCAGAAGACTCATTTGACTGGTGCCTGCCTCACACTGCTTTGTCGTTAAGGCCGTATCCCACACATCACTATGTGTACCACAACTTCTCTTATCCTCAGAAAATCCAGAAGCCTCATGCAGCTGGCCAGCCTGACAATACAGCCCACCAACAGCTGCTCTGTCCCACAGGAAGCCAGAGGAGTCCTATGACTGAACTTTGCTTGGAAACAAGTGGGCAACAGTCCTACCACAAGAGTCCTCTGCTAACAGGAACCCCACCAGGACACCCTTTCACTTTCCAGGGCCTAGTAATGTGATCATCAGCCTCTGCCCCCTGCCACATCACAGGACATAAAGTAGCCCTTTCACTGTGGAGAAGTAAACACTTGAGAAATGTTCATGAAGTGAACAACAGGATTCAGTTCCCACCCTGAAGGATATTGCTCCATGCTACAGCAATATTCAATGACAACAAAGGCAGATCTGCTTTCTTCCATTTCTGTTGATCCAGGATGTCCATGGAGGAAAAGTAAGAACCACTGGTCTGTTCTTATGGTGGAAACAGGTGACAAATATTGGTCTTTCAGCATAGGTTGTAGTTTGAATCTCACCAATGTCCAGAAACACATCAATTGTTCCCAGATGAACAAACCATTCTGTCATTAGCTAATGACATTAGCTAATCATTAGCTAATTAGAACCTGAGCTTCTGCGGACAAAGCACCCAACGACAACAGAACCTCTGGCCAACATAATAACCTACCCACAGTACAAAACATAGGGTAAACATGCCACTGATAGTAGAACATAGGATCTTGTCAGCACTTCATTATTTCTGAGGCCAAAGTTCCTTTTGCTTTGTCTGCCTTTAATTTATTTAACATTTGAACCTTTGCATTCAGTGTCCACAGATCATCACACATTATAGTAGCAATCTCTAAAATCATATTACCTTACTCCATCTTTCACAGATGAAATTTGGCATGTGCATCCAGTTGTTTTTTAATAGTCTGAAAGACAAAAAAAGGACAGTTTCTGACTGAATGGATCTAAACAAACTGGTTAGTATTACAGGGAAAAAAGTTTTGGGGAAAGCAATAAATATAAGAACAAAAAATCACTAAAAAAAAATCACTAAAACCTTGTAAAAAATGCAGTGTTAACATTTTATAACATGGCTCCTTTACCATTTAAGATAGCATATGGACTGTGGATGAGTTCTAAAGAAAGAGAAAATAAGAATAAATGCAAAAGAGATATTTCAGAATTGGGTACTGTTACCGTAACATTTCACATGTAGGGATTATATTAATGAAAATACATTTGCAATACAAAATGCATTTAACTAAAATTATTTTTCTATTATGTCTGTAAAACACTCAATGCAGTTATAGTATAATAAAGCTCAACACAGCTCAATAAAGCAGCTACTTTATGTCACCAGCAACAATCAATCTCTCCCAGCACAGCTTCCCAACTCGGCTACCTTGTCCTGTCTACTTATTCCACCTACAGTCAGTGTTGGGGTCACCACATAGCACTGCAGCTCTTTCCCCATGAAACAGAAATGCTAACGACTGAACTCAGCCCCCGCCCCCCCCAAGCAACTGGTACTTCCTGCAGGTCCAGACTGAATTCAAATGCCCCTGGCAGAAAGATTTAAGAGTTTCATTTCTTGCTTCCAATACCCACAGCTCTTCAACAATGACAAGGAACATACTGTCCTTGGCCATACCAACACCACTCACCACACCTATGCAACAGGCATTTTAATGGTTTTTTCCCCTTCAAGAAGTATAATCAAGATATTCCCTTGCATGTTTTATCCATAAGTCATTCAGTCCAGAATCCTCAACCAAGTTCAATGTCAAACAGATATACAGTCCAGGAAAGTAACACAGCTAGACACGAACAGAGAAAAACAGAGCTACTTTTCCCAGAGGCTAGCCTTGACAGCTTTTATCTGGGGGAGCTCAGCAAGCAGAGGCCGAGACGATTTACAATTTGCTCTCCAGTAGTACATGACAAGGGCTAAACACTGGACAGGTGAAAAAAGCATTAAGATAAACCGGATGTTAACAAAATAACTAACCTAACTGCAATAATAGCAACCAGAAAAGCTAGTTTAGCCAAGGAAAAGCTTGGTTTCCATGGAAGAGAAGCATCATGCCACTGTTAAGACTAGGCTCAACAATTCAGGAAACTCCACCCAGCCCTACGCTTTTACGCACTCATCAACAAATCACCTAAAATGTCTTACAAAATTATACCTCTTAACAGAAGTGGCCTATAAGGCAGCTCAAGTTTTCTTCGCTTTTCATTGTCCAAGGTGAAGGCAGAACCAACTTCAGATTCACTTCTACGTGTCTCAGCCCTGATGAGAAGTTACAAAGCATTTTATTTACCCTGGCTTTTGGAGAGCTCCTCAATGAGGCCAGAGACATCTGTCTGACATTATGTAGCAACTTTCAGAGTTAAATATGCTATGCACTAGTTTTTGGCGAAGTCATTTACTATTTTAAATAATTTTTATTTTGGTAAATTCAGTGTAGGCACATAAAGTCCCATTTTGGTACTCTTTATAATTTCAACTGCATTTATTTAGTATAGTAGGGTTTTTTTCTTCCATTCTAAAAGCAAAGTACATACTGTGAAAGCTCCTAGACACCAAGGAAGTTACTCACAAAGCAAGGCACAGTCAGCCAGTTGCCAAATCAAGGGCTGATACAATGGATCTGCTACATTATAACCCTGTAATATACTGTACCACCATTCACCTTCACGGCATTTAATATAAATACTTAAACCTGGTAAGTTATTATTCATTTCACTTAAAATTAAGAAATGAAAACAGCAGACATGATAAAGGAATCTAAAACTCCTATTTACAACACTATTACAAAGATGACTAGTTCTGTGGCCACAGGCAAATCCCTTTCATATCTGCAGCTTAGCCCACACATCTGTAAAATAGAGACATTGCAACCTAGTAACTACATCGAGTTTCTCTGCTGACAAGTTATAGCCATACCTTGCCCACTACCATCAGGAAGTCACACCAATTTTGAGGATCAGCAGCGGAAATCACACATTCTAGGGTGATGTATTTTAAAATCAGTCCATCAGTGAGATTTTTAGAAAAATACCGCTACTTCTGCAGAGAAGGCAAATCCTACCTACTGATCTCCCATCAAGTTCTGACCTCCTGCAGGTGCCCTCCTGCTCCACACCCCATTCTAAAACCAACTTTGGCTCTTCAGCTACATTTCAAGTTGTACATTTCAAGAGTCTGCCTAGAAGTTCTCTTTTATACAATCACATTTTTAATTTCACTCCAATTCCATGGTGCTTTGGTACCTGATTAAGAACCACTAATGTGCTAGCTCTAGCCATGACAACTAAATTGAATACTAGTAGTACATTCAAGGCCAACCCGGATGGGACTTTGAGCAACCTGGTCTAGTGAAAGGTGCCCCTGCCCATGGCAGGGGGGTTTGGACTAGATAGTCTTTGCAGGTCCCTTCCAACCCACACCATTCTATGACTCTACGCCCAGGTAGCAAGCCCAGAGAGTCCAATGTCACTTGCATATGAAAGATTCTAACTGGGCACCAACTCAAGCCCCTCTTTCCCCCCCCCCCACGCTGTACGGGTTTTTAATTACATTGCCCTGTAACAGCAGTAAGACCACAGCAGAGAATGGTAATGCACTACTGCAGACCACACTAAAGCACTAGCTTCCTGGCACGTTCTGCCTCCAGCCTTCTGCATTAAGAAATATTAATGATAGAAAAAAAAGATTCTTCAAAGACTGCAGCATATTTTTTGCTCAATTAAAACCATAGAGAAACTGTTCTGCAATTAACCGATGATGGCAGATAAAGCCTTAGTGCTTGTGCTGCCAGATTTTAAAAGCAATTCAGATGCTTCACTATAAGGAAATGATATACACTGACACTTTTTTCTCCCCAGTCACTTGCAACCAGAGTGACTACAAAAACTGAGGAAAACACCGGCTCTCAATTAAAACTGTCACAACATTATTCCTGCACACTGCAGGAAGTGGAGCACGTGACACTGTTCCCTGTGGAGAAACCTTGAAGTACGATACAAAACAAACCTCAGAATGACAGGGTGTGTACATGCTTCTGTTGAAAATCCCTCACTTTTTCCTCTGCCGTACCTTCCTCCTTCTTTCTTACTCACTGGACAGCAGCTAAATGACTTCAGGGAGGAACGAGTAACTAACAATCTTCCTTTGCAATTAAATGTGGTGTCAACATCTCTGAAAGGTACCCAGCTCCTATGACATCAGGTGTGATTTTGTCCATTAGTTAAAGAGAGGAAAACAGAGCTACTTTGCCCAGCGGCTAACTTTGATAGCTTTTATCCAGGCACAGTTCAACAGACATGCTATTCCCATAGGAGTGGAGCCAATCTAAGCTACTACCTCCCATTGCTTGCTCTCACTTTCCCCCTCCTCCCATCTGTCAGCAAAACTGCAGGGTTTTGCAGTTTTGAACTTCTTTAAAAAACAAGCAAACAAAAAAATCCCTAACAACAACAAATCCTGGAATACTTGGACGGGGAAAAAAGCAAACCAGAACAGTCTGCAAAAAGTACAATTTAAACCTCTGACAGAACTCTGACAGAACCAAGCTGGGGAAGGATTATATTTGTTGCTTGTGCTGGCAAATTTGAGGAGCATGAATCTCTGCAGTGGGCAAGCAGCTGAGGATGAACCACATGACAGTAGCAGATCTGCAAACTAATGCTCATACAAGGCAATCTGTCAGACCTAATGTAGCTCGTAAGACATTTCCTGTAAACATATTTTAAAGGCTCAAGTTTCCAATAATCAGCCTACAAACCCAGAGAGCACATTCTTTTTGTAGGTCAAGATAGTTATGACCCTTGCTACAAGCCTCAAGCTGACAGAAGGTAGAATATACTGTGCCCCCTGCTGTACTTTGCCTTAACTTCTCCTTTGCCCTGTGGCAAATAAACCACAGCATTCTTTAAACTCTTTTACAAACTACATAAGATTTCCTGAAGTCTTCCCTCATATTCCCCACTTTGAAATACCAGTCTTCAGGATTTTAAAGAACATAAATTCTCTTCACTCTGAGCAAATTATTGTCGTGACCAATGTGGCAACTCTTTTTGAAGTACTAAATTACACAAGATGCTACCACCATTATATCAAAATATGCCTTACAGAAAAAGAGGAAACCTGCCTTATCTTGATCTGACTTCCCCATAATTACTTCAGATTTGCTTGCACTATGTATGCAATCTGTACTTTCACAACAGCAAAGTTTCAGCTATTTTCAGCTCCTGGTTGGGAAAAAATAAAACACATATCTGACTGTATCTGTATCACTGTTTGAAGCAGTGCTTTAGCATTCCTAATGCTAGGCTGTGCTCCTGTCACAATTTACCTTGCTCTGCACCTGATTTTCATGGAAAGAAATTCACAGTACACACCAATACCATCTCAGGTTGAACAAACAAGAAGCCAAAACATACAAGCATGCCCTGAGATTAGGTCTATCACTCAATATTGTCACACATACACCTCCACAAGTCAGTCCAGCTAGAGTGCTGTCCTGCAAAATGGGAAGCAAGGAAAAGAAGATTTCAAAAGACAGTCTCAAAGTCAAACTGGTTTGCACAAGTGGATTTCACATTCTATTTTAAATATGAAAGAGAAGACCTGGTTTGCTGCTACAAACATGGTCAATCCAACCATTTACTACATGCTTACGTAGAAGAGATTGAAGTGTATGAAGACTACCCAGAATCAACTTGGAACAGTTTCTTAATATTGTTGACAGTAAATTAATGGTGTCTAGTACCTAAAATTCTTACTTCCTTCTTTCATTTATTACATGAGCATCACAGAAAGACACATTTTTCTTAGCTGTCAAATGCCCACATGCCTGTCTCATTTTTATCATTGGAGGCTATGCTTTCAGGCTAAATAATATCCCACTGTAAAACTAAATATTCAAGTAGTAATGGGCAGAAATTATCTTCATGCAGTGTAACCAAATAATAATTTTCTGAGTGTGTTCTGTTTTACGCAAATCCCTGAGATGTCATCAACATTAAGATGGGTAGTACAGACTTATTTTATCATAGAACCATAGAATCACAGAATGGTTTGGGTTGGAAGGGACCTTAAAACTCAACTAGTTCCAACAACCCTGCCATGGGCAGGGACAATTTCCACTAGATCAAGTTGCTCAAAGTCCCACCCAATGCAGACGTATTTTATGGACCCCAAATACAACTTGATAGATGATGTAAATTAGAGCATTGTGCACTCCAGCCACAAAATGTGCAACACAACATGGCTAAATCTAGGCTGCATTACTCATTTTTGCATATAAATAATCACATGCTTACTTTGAAGACATTGTGTTCTTATTTTTCATATTCAGAAATATGAATCACAGAGGAATGAGGGGGAAAAAAAGTGCAAGTTGTTGGGAAGTTGGGAAAGCTGTAGGGAAGTTGGGAAAGCTGTAGGGAAGTTGGGAAAGACGTCACACTTTCAAAAAATAAATGCCGCAAAATATTACACTCTCCAGCAGCTACCACAGCCCTCCCAAATGCCTATTTACCACCTCCCTTCTCTTAAAAGCCTTTTAGATGTTTTCGAATGCTGTTAGTGACAAGTAAGCACTGTGCTAGAGAGGAACAACTCTTCCCATTTATCCTGGATGTCTTACTCATGACAGGAAGGGGTATCAATCTTCACACAAATTGAGACAAATTAGTAGAGTTCTTGTCTGCCACTTATCACAAATGTAACATCAGCTAAGCAGATCTTCAATGGTAAGTGTTCTACTCTCCATTTGTCTTTCTGCTAAATTTTATGTTAAATTGGTATTTAAAAACACCCCCACTTTTCAAAGAGGCAATTGTTACATGTACCAAATTGTTTCTACCCCTCAAAAAATCTTAACAGTAGCCCCTTGTGACATTTTTTGATTTTCCATTAAATTAAAGGCTGTGGAAATGTTTACATAGCTGAAATATAAATACCATTAATAAGCACAGAAAAGAACATTCAGTTCTTCTTGAGCTATTAGGAAATACTTGCATCTCACAAAAAAAAGGCAAAGCATTTTCAAGGTAGTCAAAATTCAGCCACTATGGTTGCTGAAGCCAAGCTCCTCTGCTCTTCAGTTCACACATACACACTGGAAGCCTCTCATCATGTCTAAGCACAAAAGCAGCTGCTTCCTGCAAGTGATGCCCATGCAAATGCAAGTTTATCCTTCCATGTGCCCAACTATGTCCCCCCTCTTACTGTTTTCTGTATCCTGAAGGTGCTGAGTCCTATCTGCAACCTCCACGCATTGAAATGACATGGCAGCTTCAAAAGGATCCTGTGAGAGAGCTCTTCTTCAAGGGGAAAAAGAAAACATGCCTATTGCTCCATGCAACCTGCCAGCATCTTCACCTCCCTCTCTGTGGCACAAAGCAGCCAGCAGAAATGGGAGTTCCATGGCTTAACAGGAGGAGAAAGGTGCTAGATGGCAGGAGCCAGGAGAACTGTTGCTGCCTCAGACTTTCAACAGCAGGCATCTCTGCCCTTCACAATCCAGCCTGCCCCATGGCTCACTCTCCCCTCTCAGGCCCACTGGAGCTGACTGCTGGGGGCATTTTACAAGGGCAGGTAGTGACAGGACAAGGGGAAATGGCTTTAAACTGAAAGAGGATAGATTTAGATTAGATATTAGGAAGAAATTTTTCACCGTGAGGGTGCTGAGACACTGGCACAGGTTGCCCATACAGGCTGCGGCTGCTCCACCCCTGAAGTGTTCAAGGACAGGTTGAATGGGGCTTTGAGCAACCTTATGTAGGGGAAGGTGTTCCTGCCCATGGGTTAGGCCCCTTCTAATGCAAACCATTCTATGATTCTATAATTCATTTGTAGTTTCACTATGGAGGAGCCCTCAGATAATTGATTCAGTCTCTCACAGACTATATCAGTTGAAAGGGCAATAATATTCATGTTAATTCATTTGCAAAAGATGCTGGTAAAAGGCAGATAACAATAAAGGATACAATTTCACTGTATAACAGTAAATGTGACAAATTAAGGTCCTGGCATGGGAGACAATTCTGATTGTATTTCACCCTGATCCCTCCAGCCATGGCACAGTGGAGTTCTGCAGAATAACTCTCCTGAGAACCACCAGCAATGGTAGCGATGGTTTCACACCAGAGACCACAGGTCTGGATCATTGGAGCATGGATTAAACACAATTTCATCTAACTCCCATTTCTTACTTTAATTTGTGACATTGCCCACACCCTTAAGTGGTTACTTTCGTTCACTATGTATATTAGTGAAAGTGCTATAGATAAACTGACTGTACAACTGTTGTGAATATGCACTAAACATGGCAAAGCCCTGAAGGATCTTTCATAGGATCCTCTGTAAAACACCATATCACTTCAACACAAATTTCGGACTAAAACTGCATTTAATTTGCTTCTGCCCAGTAACAAGCAATATCTAGTCTTGGGAAAAAGGAAATTAGATGACACTTACTCACACTATAACTTCTAGAAATGGCCAATCTGCAAACAAAAGCAAATTTATTTTCTGATATAAGATCACAAGCAATTTCCCTGAATCTCATGAGATCAAACTTGGCACAGTTCCCCAGTTGAACTGCGGGCTTCATAGGAGAGCAGTCAAGAAGAATCTGCTCTAATTCCTCATTAGTGTTTCTTTCCAAAGTTCATTTCTGGTCTAGTTTTTCAAGTCTCTCTCACTGTATATGTCCTGGCAATAGAGTAGTCACTTTTCCATGCACCTTTTCTGTGTAAAATCATTTTCCTGTAGAAGCGCTTTTAATATCATGTTCTCACCAATGAGTCTACAAAGCCATGGGGACAGTAATGAAATATCTTTCTTATGTAGACAAGATAAGATTAAGATATATTAAGATAAGAAATACCGGCTGTAAGTAAAGTATCACACGCTGAACCTGTGAGAACCAGAGCAACAACTTTGAGAGCCAATAAATCAGCATTGTGACGAGTGACTATTAATCCTTGCCGTTTATCTCAACCCTTCGAGCCCCACGTTGGGCGCCAAAAAGAACTGTCGTGGTTTAAGCCCCCCACCCACGCAGTTTTCTCACTCACTCCCTCCCCTCTTTCTTCCCACAGTCCCGGGGGGATGGGGAGGAGAATCAAAAGAACGCAACTCACAAAGGCTGAGATAAGAACAGTTTAGTAACTAAGGTATAACACAAATCACTGCTGCTACCACCAATAATAATACAAGAGAAATACAAGGAAAGAGAATACAACTGCTCACCAAGCCTGACCCAGCCAGTGCAACCCCCAGCAGCGAACCCCCAATACCAAAAACCTGACCATGCCATGCACCCCCAGTCCACCACCACACCCTTCCGGGGCTCTGCCCTCCGTGTTTCACACCCTGGGCATGATGTGCTGTGGTATGGTATAACCTCTTTGGTCAGTTTGGGTCAGGTGTCCTGTCTCTGCTTCCTCCCGGCTTCCCCTCCTCCCTGGCATAGCATGAGGCTCAGAAAGTCCTTGGTCAGACAAAACATCACCAAGCAGTAACTGAAAACACTGGTATTATCAGCACTGTTCCCAGGCACGAAATTAAAAACACAGTGCTGCACCAGCTACCAAGAGGGAGAAAAATGACTGCTACTGCTGAACCCATGACAACCACAAAGGTCACATTCTTCCTATTACTCACTACCTCCTGTTTACTAAAATACAATCTGAAAGTCATCCACTTATCTCAAGAACAGAGAATAATTTAATGAACTTTTCCCAGGCACTGACATTTGAGAGAGAGTTTATAACAGAAAGACCTCATTATAACCAGGTCAGCTGCATGCATTTTTATGTCATGTATCCACAACCACAATATTTAGTGATAGCAATACTCAGGACATAACCCCTTTCATACAAATCCTCCATACATGTACAGAACTCAAAAAAGCTCTTCTTGCAAGGTTTCTGGAAACAAAAGACACTGTCAGCACGATACTATCTTTTTTCATGTCTTTCTATGCGTGTTAACAGAATCAACATTTTACTATGTTGGTCCATTTGTCCTCTGGAGAAGCCCTCCCAGTTGCTCGACAGAAATAACATTGATGCCCGGGAAAAAATAAATCTGCTTTAAAGTCAGACCATTGGTGTCTATTCCTGAAATGAGTCAGAAGAAATCTTTTATAGCAGCTTGTATTTCAGGAATCTGGGGCTTAAATAAACTTACTTATCACACATAGGAAACCTGATGAAGCTACTGGCTTTTTAGTGCAATCTAGAATATTGCAGGATTGCAATTTGCTTTTTTAAAATCAGATTTGCTGCCCAAATAACTGCAAAAATGGACATGCTCTGTCACTCACCTCTGCCTGTAGCAGCTCTACTATCTGGCATTAGCAAGTATTTACCTAAAATGTAAATCTGAATAAAGGTTCAAGAACCTACTCCTTTTAAACAGTGTTTCACCTGAATACAGAAGATCAATTTACAGTCATGTGAGACATCAAACATACCAATTTACTACCACTGATTTAAGCCCGCACAGCAGAGGTACTGTGCTGCTTTAAAAGATGAAGCATCAACTGAAACAGAAATGGAGCTAATCCCAGATTTCCGCATCCCTACAGAATACAAGGAGAATTCAGCACAGAATTAATGTGTCATCGTAATCCAGGCCATAATCCCATTTAACCAGAGCAAAATGGACTATATTCATCCTCAAACTGGCTCCAACTCCAGAGCAGGGCAGGGGGACTACAGTCATGAAGGACTAGCCAAGTGGAAATTCAGACTGTGAAGGCATATGAAAGAACCATCATTGCTATATTCACAGTACAGGCTGCGCTCTTTGTTCACTATTTAAACCAGCACATGGTCAAGAACACACAAAGGTTTCAACAGACCAAAATTGAGACACTGACTTTTTCTGTGTGACGTAAAGCCTTATGCAATGCAATGAGGTGGGAGCCCCTCTAGCAGTCTGGGCAGGGCAAAGAGGATGTGTTCACCACCTCTCCGCGTCTCCCCGTTTGAACTGCTCCAGGATCAAGTGAAGAGCTTCTCAGGACACAATATAAACAAAGATTAAACAGTTCTTTCCCCATACCCTTTAAAACAAGGCAACAAATCTAATCCAAACAAGAAGACTTATTCACAGAACAAGAAAAGGGACAAAGGAGATGCTCTCTAGATGCACACACATATATGAGACCCCCAAACAACTGATGTAAATATTGTCATTTCTAAAAATCATGCAAATAAAAAGATACAAAACTCCCAACAATCAAGATGGCTCAGTATTGCAAACAGTGCTATTCATATTGCTCATATGCAAGGACTTTATTCCAATGTAACTCCAGTTTCCTGGGTTTATTTCTAACATGCAAAAAAGAGAAACAAAAACCTGTAAAACCACCCCAACAACTCCAACTTTTTTCCTCCCTCCTTTTCAAATTTAGATTTGATTCCTCTTTCAGAAAGTCTAATGTAAAAAAGCAAATTAGCATAGAAAGTAGGGCGACCATTTTCTGTGGGAGAAAAAAAGATCACTATTCAGTGTATGGACCATCTTCTGCTTCTTCTCTGTGTAAAACTCAGCATCTGATACAGCAGTGCTCCAGTTTGGGTTGATCATCAGGTAAAACTGCAATATAATAAAAAAATTATGCATATTAAAGATGATTCATGGAAATTCATTTCAATAACAAGGGAAGAATGGATTTCCCATAAGTTCTTCACCAGCCATTTGGCAAGGCTAGCTATAAATCATTGCTGATGTAGCTCTTTTGTACAACAGGAGTAAGTGCATCCTCCTACTGAAGGTCTCAGAGCTTCAAGAATTGTGGATAAATGCTTTGATTTCTCTTTGCCCCTCATTTCTCCACTTGCTACCCACAGCAAAAGCTGTGTTTCCTGAAGAGTCATTTCACCCTGCCACAGCAGGGAAAGGTAGAACAGCATACCCAAGGATGATGCCACTGCCCATTTCGAAACTTCAAGGACTGAGGAAGCAGAATATATAAGAGATCAGAGATAATCCAGCAGCATTGTTTCCCAAGTGCCAGGAAGCTGACGAAGGGCTTAGAATAATACAACTAAGGCATGACCACAAAGGAAGCAGTGGGTTTTATGTAGAAAGAAACAAATGAAAAGGTCAGGTGAACACCCCATGTCTCGTTTGCATCACAAGCAGCACAGGAGCAATAGGTAACTATGTGAGCTTTGTGGCTTTGCTCCATTTAAAGCTTGCTTAGGTGAAAAAGCTACCAAGGGGAGAGAATCATTAAACAGGTCACAGTAGAGCAGCTGAAGTGAGAATTGAAAAAAAGGGACTTAAAATTCAGCAGAAAGACCACAAAAGCTTCAGCGAGGGCAGAGATAACAAAACATAGCTCTGGAGTAATGCAGAGATGAGAAAAACAGCTGTGCAAGCACCAGTGACGTCCTGTAGGTTAGGAACAGAAGGGGAGAACAGTGAGCTGGGACCTTCTGCTTGCGTTCACTGGAGGTAACAAAACTTTTACTACACTAAAGAAAAGGCCAAGGAGACCATGAACTCTCACACTTCAAGTTCTACCAAAAGTACAAGTGAAATGGTTCCAACAGCTTCTGCCATTTGTTGCCTTTACAGCCTGATGCAAAACTAACTTAAAGGAATAAACTAACTTTCAGGGTGCCTAGAGGGCAGACTTAGGCAAGTCCTATTATACAAAACCCCTTCATAGAAGGATCAAATTCAGCTGCTTTCTTTGCACTTAACATAAAGTTATGATCACTTCCCTGCACAAATCTTTCCTGCCCTGGATATTTACATTTTAGTTGTGACTTGATAATATATCCAAACATGTATTTCTTGTAATTATCAAGACAGCACCACAACAAACACTGCCAAGATTGCTTCAGCTCTTCCCAGTAGCTTTCCAGCAAACTGTCTAGCTATCTTGTGAGAATAGGCTTTTTGTTCTTTTTTGAGCTGATTCTCTTTTCACTCAGTGCATTCCAACCACAGACAGACGAACACAGTAGGCAGCACAAGAATTAGACAGATCAGAGGGAGTTCTCTTTGGTGTTCAGCACTTGCACAAAGAGTTTATGGACAAGTAGGATGGAGTGGTTGTCTTCAGGGCTGTGTTGACTAGGGGGGCTGTCATCCTGATCTTTAGAAGTTAAGCATCTTCTTGAAATTTCTTTTCAAAACATTAATTGTTAATAACTGTGCCCACAATGCATTCATAAGGAAATTACATAAACTCAATTGAAGATAATTGAGTTTTATTATAATATTCGTTCTGGTTTGACATAATACAGAATTCGTACTCTAAATGCATACATACTTAAAAGGCAAACATGAAGGCAAACACAATTCTGACACACAGCCTTAGAAAACAATGATTCAGGTACAAATCAGTGGAAAAATTAAGACTTTTATTTGGACTTGTTTGGATTTGGGAGGGGAAGGAAAGACTGCGATGTACCAGAACTTTGCTAGTGAGTAGTCCTAAAACCAACCTTAACATTAGTTAAACTAGCTTCCATTTATAATGTTGTAACATGAGAAATATTTTATATCAGGAACATAAATTAAAACTAGTCACCAAAATTTTGCTCAGGGAGATGGGTGTCCATGAGTGACGTTGTTTTACAAGCTTCTCTCACATTATGGTCTTCTAAGTTGCATGCCAAAAGAAGTGCAAAAGAATGCACTAACAAAACTTACTTTTCATTTTATTAAGAAACCCAGTATTTTTAAAAGGAGGAAGTAACACCAAATCTGTTTAATTAGTAGGAATGAAAACACTGTGTATCAATGAATGCTATCAACTGGCAAATAGAAGAGCCACCTAAATACGCTGTGATTTTTAAATGACCTTACTACAGCACCGTGTTTCTTTGACAGTGGTAATTTTTATGTAAATTCTACAAAGAAATGAGTGGTAGTGTCAAGTACCTGAAAGTAAACTAGTACCTGATCAGTTTTTTAAAACATCCTTATTCTCTCATTCTGAAAACAATACACGGAAGAGAGCAGGCTCCCTTGTTACTAAGAGCAGCTGCCAGCCTCACTGTAAGATGCACTTTGAAAGGACACTGCCTTGCAAATCCAAAATAAAACGGGGGGGGGGGGGGGGGGGAGTAGGGGGGAAGAAAAGATAAATTAAGATAATTAATTACTGCAGTTCAAAACCAGAATCTCTAACTTAGAAATCTCTTGTGAGGAGCACAGCAAAAGCTCAAGACTCGGGAGATTTTTTTGAGGACAATAAGCAACACCAGTTTAGGCTACATTAAAATTACAGCACCAGAGTAAATAAAACAGCATTAAAGCCACCACAGAAAAAGTGTTTTACCCATTCTCCATATGTCAACACTAATTAGAATACGTCCCACTTTTTTCACATAACTAAATGTCAGAACAGGACATATAGATATATATATACACACATACACACATGTATATACATATATATGGGCTTTTAGTGGCACAAAATATCTGGAAGCATCATTTAAAGTACTGAAGAAACTGTTTACATTCAGGTGCTGCACAGATCACAGCATGCATATATTCTCAGACTGAATGCTCAAGGCAAAACCCTGTGATTCTAAATGTTAACAATTATTCTGCTCTTTCTAATGCCACTGGTTTTTATTCTATTAACACAGAAATTCAGAAGTTAGTATATTTAGTTTTAAGCAAGAACTAGAGAACTGCAGTGCTCTCCAAAGAACAGAGAGCTGCTTAAAAACTAGTTGTTTTCCTTGCCCTACCATCTAGCAGTACTGTTTCTTCAAGAGAGGTTTTATGTCCATAACATGGCTGCCATGCCTTACATAACATCAATGAATGAGAATATACTTATTTTGCTTCCTAGGATGTGCACTGCCCGTTAGCCATATGATTCTCCATATGGCACTGCAAACAGTTGAGACAAAGCTTTACAGTAATGCAGCTCCAAAGATCAGCGTCCTCCGAGAATAAGCAGCAGCAGAAACAGACTCAGCCTTCGCTAGCTCTAAATTCCCTTTCCTATCTTTCTCTAGTAAATAACAGGCATTCTTACCTTAAGAAAACAATAATAATAATAATAATAACGGTGCTCAGTAGAGCCTCCTCTGTTTCATCTGTGCTTGTAAAAAAAGATCTTGGCGCAACTGTCTGCTGCAGCAGGCAATCAATAATATAACCTGCTTCTTCTGTTGCCAGAGCTGCTCCATCTGAACGCTAGCTAACGTGAACACTGTCAGTGTGAGTCATACCAGTGACTCAGAGCAGATGCAGAGCTGCAGGAGGAGTTTAAGTTTCAGGGCTTCCTCTCACTCGCTCGCGCAAGCAGTTGCACAAACACACATGCATGCTCTCACCACCCGTGTGCCTCTGTATGCCTGCAGACTGCCCCAGCTTTTTCTTTCAGCAGTGGGTTTGATTTCATCCTCTGCACAATCGTGTTTGTTGGTCTGTTTTCCCAAGACACCAATTCTGTTTCTTTTTTTTTTCACTCTATATTTTTTGAATGCAAAAGCTTGCTCTGCAAGCCAGGTCAACTTTTGGCATGCCAGGTGATGTGTGCTACTACAAGATATCTGTGACCTCACATCTCTCATCAAGACTAGGGGAAGCCCTCAAATACCCCAGGAAAGATGCTAAACCGGAAGTGCTGTTAGGGCAATATCTACTTATTCATGACAACCTAATAACAAAGTGTCTCTGACTTCATCAAGTACTCTGGGGAGGACAAACTTGTCTCAAATGCAGTGAGATAAAAGAACTGTAGGAAGGAGTATGGGATGCACATGAGCATAACTCCTGTGTGCCTGACACCAGTTTAGCAAGGCAAAAAGCCTCTAGGAAAAGAGCATAGCTGTGTTATAGACAGAAGCAGCACATTTGGGTTTAGGGTTAAATTCTGGCAGTCTCTCTGCTAGCTATTGATTATTGCCACAGTCAAAGAAGCAACCTGATCACCTATTTACTCCCTAGACCTGCCAGACTCCCCGCAACACACAACTGAGAACAGGCACCATGAAGCCAAAGTTAGGCACTTAATGCTAGACAGTATTGATATGCAGTGCTCTACTGATTACACTTTATTTCTGAAAAGCAACTTATACTAAGCAGCTGCAGTGTTGAGCAAATCCAGCCCTCAAGAAGCAGATGAAGCCCTGTACTACTGATCCAGCAGGTCAACCACATGGAAACAAATTCTGGTGGGATGAATAAGCTGCTGGCCCAAGGAACAATGCCATTAAAATGCACAGACCTGCTTGACAGCCATTCATATAAACATTCCAGATAGTTTTGGGAAAAGGCACTTGGTTTATGTCAAAGCATTTACAGCAGAACATCTTTCCTCATATTTAGCACATGTCCTGCTGGCTATCACCCAGATAAACAGATTTGTCTTGAGATTTCTCACGGAAAAGCTAATATCAAAGCATTACTTTCATGGTTCTGTGGGTTTTGCCTTTTTTAAGAACCCTTTCTTTTGCAAAGCCCTATCAAATGAAACCCATCCAATCCAAGTACATGCACAGCACTGTTCAGTACTGTATCTGATTGTTATTAAAACTGCTGAATGAACTTCGTACTATTGATGGTGAATGTTTATTCCATGCATCCCAAAGCAGCCAAGAATACTGACTTGGCAGGGATCAAGAAACAAGAAGGAATCAAGCTGAGCAAAACAATCCTTTAAGTATGGTCATGGATATAACAACATAAACAAGGGGGACAAAGAATAGCTGGTATCTATGAAGATACACTGAACTAAACTCTTTCCCTTAAACCCATGAGTACTCTATCACTTGGAAAATCTGTTGAATCCCATCCTTTCCCGCAGTTTACTAATGACAGTGAAGCTTTGCTCCTGTCAAGATTTTAATGCTTTATTTTCATGTCTTAAGTAGTTGAATAGGCAAAAGAATGCTAAAATTCACAGCATGCCTGGAAAAAAGAACCAAACCCAACCAACCACCAGCAATCAAAAAACCCCCACAAAAACCAAAACCAAAAACCAGCAGCAGCAACAAAAAAACCAAACCAAGACCCCCGAGATTTTAAGCAGGAAAACTAACACAAAGGCTGTGGTCTTGCACTACTTATACATTCTTTAGGGCTAGAGATAATAGCCTTTCCTTTTTCTCTTTTATGAAAAAAGCAAGAAAACGCTTTTCTACAGTACCTATTCAAAATGGTACCCCAGGATATGTTAGGCTAATGAATCCTGCTCCTTCTCATCCTCCCCTTGTCTCTGGAAATTTGTTTGTTTGTTTCTAAAGTCATCATTATGCCAGCACTGGTAGATATGGCCTCTTCTAGGTTGTCAGATTCCATATTACCCTGTTTTCTCACAAAAGCTCAGGCTATAGTCAGATTGTCCTTACTGAGAACATCAACCTCTACTTCTGTTCTTGAGCCTATTTTCCTCTTAGCTACACTCTCCCAAGAGGGTGGAGAGGGGTATAAAAGTAAGAAAATAAAAAAGGCATTCATTTTCTTTAAGGATGGAGAGGGCTCCCAATGCAGTGGAGTAACAGAAGAAAACTGAAGATCCCTGCCAGTATCCACGGCAATACCTCCCTTACTCCTTCCCCCCTCACCCTCCTACCATTCCAGTTATCTTCCCATCAGCTGTGTACTCTGCTGAATCCCAATGTTTTATAGCCTTGTTCTATAAAGTCCTGTGGAAACGTGTAAGTTCAGACATACTAATTTTTGAGGGACAGTGACACACATTTTCAAGGCAAAAAAGCAAAGCTTACTTTCTAAAGAGGTTCACACCCCTTTATCATGGTTATTGGCATCACAGTACTTTCCAGAGGTTCTCACCAGTGAGCAGCCACACATGCAGAAGGAGCACATATTTTGAAAAGTACATATAAGCAAAAAGTTGAGAAGACAAACATTTTTTGCATCACCTGACAAAGCACAGCTAACAAGACTTGGCCAGGGCTGTTCCACATGTCCACCTCAAAGCCAAATGCAGACGCTAGATTTCAGTGTCTTGCTCACTAGATCATCAGACTTCCCTTTCGGTGCATCGCAGTAGTATGTTCATTTCTTCCAGCTAATTACCCTTTGTGGGTATGTTGATATGCTATGACAAAAGCACTGTTTGCTGCTGGGAAGACACCAGTGTCTCAGTAGCATCTTGCACCCATCTCTACAAAGGCACTTAGCAAAGCCACCCACAAGAGGCTGTGGGAAACTATTTCCTCCACACCACACAAGTACATCTCTTTACTGAAATCACCCTCTCAAGTTACTGCTATAGCTATGACTCAAGTAATATGTATTTTTTTATGTCTTGTAACAATCCAAAGACACATATTCAGCACTAGGAAGAGACTACAAAGTGACAAGCTGCCTGTAACATACTGCATGCATGCATTTCAGAGGGAAGTACTGCAAATCTAGTGAAAATGCGTAAGACAACCTAAATGCTCATTTCCTCTTTATAGTCCATTCTCAGCAAATGAAACAAGAGACACTGAGAGACTAAGATCAGAGAAATCGGGCAAAACAAGAAATATATATCTCATAGCAACAAAGACCTACTGACCAGATGACAGACTAGTTTACAGGCATTGCTGTGGCTCCTGTGTGTACAGACATCAATATATTTTCTGCATGCAAAGGTTTGCCTGGATAAGGACTCCCCAGATTGCACTTGATGTCAGTGTAGTGTCAGCTGATCTTTTGGCAGCTGGCCTGCTCATATCTATCCACTTCTGTTCTCTTTCTCTTTAATGCTAACATCTGCCCATGTTTTGTGTTGACAGAAAGGTCAGCAAGACCCTAATGATACATTAAACCTGATAATCAAGTGATGCATCATTTGCAATTACCCTGTGCTCAATCTTATTCCCCTTGTATTCAGAGCTCTGCTTTTTCTGTAAAGAAGCTATACAGTGCAAGTGCAGAAACATCTGTACCTCAAATCTAAAACACATGCTATAGAGATCACATAGGATAACAGAGAAAGCATGTCAGAAAACACCTAGTCTCTCCAGGCTTCCAAGAATATTAACACCTGTTCTGTCACTATAGACACAAATTTCTGATTCGAAACAATTTTTTTTCTTCAATGCACAACCACCTCTCTGTTCAAACCAATGTGGCCCATTTTCTTTACCCATACAATAATTTCAATTGACTATTGAGCTGCGCATCCTAACAAAAGAGACACCCAAACCTAGGCGTAAACTAATTTTGAGGCAAGAATGTTACTTCATGACTTAAACAATTATTGCCCCTTGCATTCTCTAACAAAATGCTATACTCTGGTGGGAATATGTCTAGATCCACTCATTTTGCTCATTCAATACACTCTACACATTTTCTAAGTGAAGCTTTGCCTGTTGCCTTCACAATTCAGGACTTGCAGAGCTCACTGCTAGTCTTCGTGACCTATGACTGGCATGTTCTTCAAATGCCTAAGAAAGAACAACTGTCAATGCTGGAGAAAGTCGATGCAAAGAGCTATTGTTTTCTCAGTACCATCTGCTGCATTGGGTAAACTAAATCAAAAACTAGTAAAACTGAATGCAGTGCTGGACAATCTTGCTGATTGTTCTACAATGTTTCTTATAAAATTTATTTTCCTCATCTGGATGAGAAAAAAGATCTAATAAAAAAAAAAGGCCATAGTTAAACTACTTTTCTTCTTTCTCTCTCAAAATTCTTTATTTCTTCATTCCAAATAAATTACGTAACAATAACATCAAAATGAATTATCTGCAAGCTCACAGATTTTTAAGCCATTACATGTGAATCCAACCTTTATTACTGGTGCACAGTAAATTATTTCCCAGATTAACTCTACCAATAGCAACAGGGCCATTCAAAGATGAAGATAACATACATGTTGGATTGTGTATGAGATCTCAGACCACTGGGAGCCTGAAGTGGAAAACACTTATTAAAAGTGTTGACAATGGAAATGCTGCTGTCATGATTAATCTAAATTGTGACATTCAGAACATAATTGACTTCAAATCATTTGGGATTTTTTTTCCTAAAATTAGGCCATGGAAAAAACCTTACAAAAAGTAGCACCTTGGTGGTTTTTAATGCGTTTTCAAAAAACCCCTAAATGTTAAAGGCTATATGTCTTACTCTAAGAACAGTCAACTACAAACCAGAAAACCTACACAGATAGTAAGAGAAGGCAAAAAATAAAATAAAAAAATAAGAATTCCACTAGTTATGATATCTTTTTCCATATCTATTTGTCATGGGTTCAGCAGCAGCAGTCATTTTTCTCCTTCTTGGTAACTGGTGCAGCACTGTGGTTTTGATTTTGGGCCTGGGAGCAGCGCTGATAACACCAGTGTTTATAGTTACTGCTTGGTGATGTTTTGGTTTGATCAAGGTCTTTTCTGAGCCTCATGCTATGCCAGGGAGGAGGGGAGCCGGGAGGAGGCAGAGACAGGACACCTGACCCAAACTGACCAAAGAGGTTATTCTATACCATAGCACACCAAGTCCAGGATGTGAAGACGGAGGGCAGAGACCCGGAAGGGTGGTAGTGGACTGGGGGTGCACAGCATGGTCAGGTTTTTGGTATTGGGGGGTTCGCTGCTGGGGGGTGCACTGGCTGGGTCAGGCTTGGTGAGCAGTTGTATTCTCTTTCCTTGTATTTCTCTTGTATTATTACTGATGGTAGCAGCAGTGATTTGTGTTATACCTTAGTTACTAAACTGTTCTTATCTCAACCTGTGCGAGTTGCATTCTTTTGATTCTCCTCCCCATCCCCCCGGGACTGTGGGAAGAAAGAGGGAAGTGAGTGAGTGAGAAAACTGCGTGGGTGGGGGGCTTAAACCACGACACTATTGGAAGATCAGATGGCATATCAGAGCTGTGAGTGGTTGCTTTGGATATTTTTAATCTGTTTCATTTGTTTCTGTGTAATTCAGAATTATGCACTGATGTATTGTTGTATATGTTTCTAGATTATTTGCAGTCGTAAAAAGGTCTCATTGCTTGGGATGTCTTGGGGACTAAAGGACATCACAGATTACAGATGTTTGCATCATATAGTGTTTTGGGAAAAGATTGAGTCCTTGAATTTAAACGGAATTAGACTGGGTAGATAACAATCGAAAACATTGCATCATTTATTTACCAGGTTTAATACATTTATTAGAATCCCATCAACTCTCTCTAGTAACATTTGTGTGTCTGTATTAAGGAAGTATGATTAGTATTAGGGAATTATCATTAAATGGAAAACATTGGTACCTGTGCTATTTACAGGTAATGCTTTGGTATCTATACCCTGTGATTCTACAAAGCCTTCACCCTCTCAGTTTCCCATCAAATGTATAGCATACATTCCTTCAGTTGTTGAAGAGATTCATTTAAGTCACCGAACAATTCCAGCTATGCAGAAAAGTGATGTGCATAGGTCCACCTTTTTTATAGTTTAGTTCCATCAGTCTAAACTGTAAAGATTACTGTCAATACCCTTTTATAGCATAAAGGTAGTAAACCACAGATTTTCTATTACCCTGCCCTCCCTTACTTCCACCTTCTTAAAATTGTCTGTGATGTACTCGGCTGTGTGGAATTGATGGCTACTCCTTGCCTGATCACTTTCTACAGCACTTGCCTGATGACACTTGCAGTGGTCACAGACCACAGGTCCTGCACCACCCTGCATCACTGGGAGCTGCAGCTGTCCTTCCCAGCCTCGCCTGGGCCACAGACCTGAGGTCTCCTTGACATGGAGACAAGTTTAGTGAAAAGCACAGGTCTGTTGGCATGCATTTTGAACCTGAGACAGGATAGAGAAAAGACATGCACCTGGAAATCTGGGAATCAGTAGGCCATGTCATCCTCATTACCTATTCTCCAGATCACCTCACAGTTTTCAACCCAAAACGGAGGAAGGTATGGTTTCCCTTTCCCCTGGCTTGTCAGTTTGGGTTTTCTGGGGGCTTGGTACCGGGTGGTTGTAATTTGTCATTTTGGTTTTTGCAAATAGAATAATGAAGCAGAGGCTGAGGCTCAGAGGCGCAAGTTTCTAGGGCCCATATCACTTAGCTGTAATGATTTTATTCATTACTTGCCTGACATTACCCAAAGAGTCTTGGGAACTGAATCTTAAGCTCTGATTAGTCCACTAAATAATACCTTTCAAGGCATTATTATGTAATTTTGGATAACACTTAGTTTTGGAAGGAAAATATCCGTTTAACCCTATGCAGATCTTGTGAGGTTGATTCTACTCAATGTAGAGCTGTTTAAAGAACTATTAAATAAATCATAGTCACATTCCTAGAAAGGTGCACTCCAAAATGCATTCACTTTTGCAAGTTGAGGATTTTAAACACTCATGAAATCATTTTAGAGTTACAGAAGACATGCAGGAAAGAGCTGGCTATAAATACAAAATCGTCAATACACGCATAAGTCATCAAGAGCTATAAAGACAGGTAGTATAAAAATACTTTATTGATTTCTATTGTCCAAAATAGCATTAAATCTCTCTTAATTTCTCTTGGGAAAAACAATTTTAATAACCCTCCATGAAAAGGTTTCTGAAATAGCATATAGTATATTCATCTTTGCTGATTGTATCAAGATTGAATGGAGACACCAAGCTGAGCAAAGAGAAAGAAGACAGAACCTTTATCTGTGTCAGTTCTTCAACACAATCCCAGTGAGAAATCCTCTCTCAAATATAAAGAATAGTCACTTATGGCTTCAGAACCATCCATTTTGCTTGAGAAGCTGCACAATAGTTCAGTGAGGAAATCACAAGTAAGGGTATGGAAACTACATGATCCACACCCATAACTATTGAAAGACTCTTAAAATACACAGGCTGTAATTCAGGGTAACAGCTGTAGTTAAGATGGAAAAGGAAATGGACACATTAAAATTAAAGGAAGGCAAGTAAAAGCTACCCTCACATTAAAGCAGGTTCAAAAGTATGGGCGTCTTTCTTTTTACAGTGGGCCTAAAAAGGGATAAGATGCAAGAAGCACCTGTTAGGCAGTGTTTCTAAATAGCCTGCCTTTTTTAAGAATCCACATAATAGGCTGAAACCACAGAAATACTGGCCAAACACTATTTCAAAAGGACCTGAAGCTTCATCAGCTTCAGATAAATGAGCTTAAAGTTTATTTTTATAGACTATAATTTAGATAGCAGCTAATCAGTATAAGTCCTTTTTTTACAAAAATGGTGCCTATTTTTCTACCTGCTCCTTCCCCTCCACTTCTTCCTCCCAAAAAATAACTGACTGCAGGTTCAGAAACCATCACTGAGACCTGCCTGAGTCTTTTTACAAATAGTAACAAACTTTGCATGAAATTGGTAGCAATTACAGCTTATGTAAGAGAGTGAGAAGGAAACAATCACTTTTTAACCTGCTTAAAAATCTTTCCACACAGGAAAGAAACATATTTTTGGTATTTTAATGATCTTTTGCATTATTTTTAGGAGAAGCCTTTTTAGCTTTAGTACTCCAATGTTCCATATCACTATGGGCTAGGACCCTGTAATTTAGGTACTAAAAAGAAGAAACACGGAGAGTTAAATGTTTCCTTGAAAAATCTCCCATTAAGGGGGAAAAAAGAGGAAAAGTATGAACTTCAAAAATTGCATTAAAGAAACAAATCTATTGATTCCTCCTACAGATGCAGCTAAATAGGAATAAATGAATATGTAAGAACATGAATAAAAAAGTTGTGCCTTAAAATTCTGTAACGCCTCTGAGCTCTTTAATAGGTTGAAAATTACTACCATCTATGCATACCTCTTATATTCAATGTGGAGGCTGATGAGATTACATTAACAAGAATGTCCAGGAGAGTCAGAAAATGCACTGAATTCTCTGCCTTCTCAGAAACAAAACAGGTAGGAGTGTGATTCAGAGCAACGAAGCTAAGTAGGAGCGAAGGGGCTAACTTTGGTGTCAGTCTCTGAAGACACTCACTTCTCTCTAAAACTGCAGAGGGGATGAAGTCTGCTGGCGCTAATATGCCCCAATCAGGCCTACCAACAAATCAAAAAGCCACAGAAGTTATACAGAAATGTTGCAGTGGCTTAAGTGCTGAAGTTAGAGAGACAATCCAGTAAAAGCAGAGCTCAAAATAGAACATAGATGGGAAGAATTTGGCTGTGAGGTATGAGATGTTTTTAGAAGATGACAGGCAGAAACAGGAAATGTCAGAGCTGGGGAATCAAGACTCTCAGCAAGGAAAGGATCGATGTTCCCATCCAGAGGATACGAGTTCCAGTTAATACACCAACCTGTGAGCAGTTTCTAGTGCATGGTCTTGAAAGGAGAGAAGTTAATGGCACTGTGGTAGCTTCTTAATGGGGCAAACTGGTTTTGAGAACAGGAAATGGAGAAGCAGTAGCAAAACTGCACAGCAAGTCATCTTAGGCGAAAGCGTGGCAGGGCAAATCAAACAGTACCATTAACTACGTGATGGAGAAAGATCCAAGGAGGTGGATTCAGAAGAGGAGTGATTCATGCAGAGACTCAGGCACACCTTTGTAAACTGCAAGCATGAGCTGCCTGACTGACAGGCTGCTCAGAAGCAAACACTTGGAAACGAGATGCCTGGGGAAGCTGTGACAGTGAAGGGAGAGAGAAGAGACAAAACGCCTTGGGAAGAGATCAGGAAAGCTTTATGAGAGTAGATTTTTCTTTTTCCATAAGAATAACAATGTTTGTTGAGTCTATGGGGAAAAAACCCAAAACTTTTCAGCTCTGTTTCCCATTTTGAATTTAGGCAGAAGAGTTTTAAGGCTGTTAAGACTTTGCTGTACTTAACTGTGCTCACTCATAGCAGTAAGACCTTTTCCACAGACAAGAGGGGTCTGAAGAGCCATGCAGACCCACCTCTACAGGTTCACTCTGGAAAAAAGTCTTAATCATATCTTGAACAATGGCATTTTCCAACACAAACCTATTACCCCCTGAAAGTTTGAGTCTAACTGGCAGGAACCCAAATGAGACATTAAACCATACAACTCTATTATCAGAGGCTTCAAAAGTCATTCCCTGAATCAAGCCTTCCTTGTTCAGTGGACTAACCATTTACCATCATGCAAAAAATTCTTCCATTAAAACAAGTGCTACTTCACGTGAAGTATTTAGGATCGGCTTAGCCTCTTAAATCCAGTAAAGGCAATAATAATTAATAAAGGAAAAGCAACACCATGCAAGATTTCATTGTTCAGGGACCACAGATCAGAACCCCCTGGCCTGCCATTAAGCAATGCTCAAAGGCTTAGTTACTGAAGCTGCAATTCAGAGCTATGCAAATCCTCCATGGTTGCCAAGTATGCTGCAGCTCAGTTACACAAAAGTCATGACATGTTGAGCTGGTTTGGGCCACCCATCCCTTAAACTCCTGGACTTTCGGCTCATGACAGAAATACTCCTTCGTAGTCACTATGGCTTTCTCCAAATATCACATTGCCGACTGGCTCTAGCACCATTTTCAGATTCTGTGGCACTGACAGAAAAGCCAACAAGAAGAAAAAAATCAGTAACTCTGGAAGAACTGCTATGCAGAGTCTCCAGAGAATATTTTACAGCACAGCCAGGAAGCTTGGAAAAACACCACAGCAGGTTTGGCCTCTAATACTGCAGAAACCACATCTACAAAAAAAGGAGAAACGGTACTGCAAAGTTCAAGCCTCCTATGATACCCTATTAACAACACCCTGAAATTTATAACACACCTACCTGAAGCAGTTGCCTTTACTGTCTTCTTATTTCAAGTCTACACGCTGTTGTACTATTAGAAGCTACTTCATACAGAGAGTTCTTGAGAAGATGGATGACAAATACAGCACAAAGGGATAACTATCAGGACAGCTTCTTTACATCTTGGAAATTCTGGGGACTCTTCATACTCCTTTTTCCCTCAGAAATCCTCTACTCGTCAGCTTTTGCACAGTACAAAGACCAGTGAAGGAATATGGGGAAAACGGGAGAGAGAAAAAGAGAAAGAGAACAAGCAGTATTATGGTAGTCCAGTCTCAGCCTTTCCAGCCTCAGTTTCTAAATGCTAAAGGCAGTAACAGCTGAAGTACAAAACAAATCTGGTTTGGATGCAACACTGTGGAAAATAAAGCACCAGTCAGAATGAAAAACTGTCTTTAGCTCACGTAACACTCAACATACCCCAATTTGCGTCCCAAAGAAGACCAGCCCTAGTTTTTCAAAATAGCCTAAAATCAACCCCAGCTAGACATGAGCCACTAGATAGCATCTTTAGCATTCAATCTGGAGAGCACTGCGAGCAGCTGGTGCAGAGCAGGATGTCTCTAAACTAATCTCTTAACTGCTATCAAGTCCAGAGTGCTCCTACTGTCATCTGCAAGCACAAAAATGAAACAATTCAGGAAATTACTCTTGCTCCCTTTTCTCCACCGTCAATATCTCTAGCCTGAGAGCTAACAACCCTAATAAGAAAAGGCAAAAAAAGGGAAAAGAAAAAAAGACAAAACCATTTTTCAGATAAGTAATTGAACTGGGCCTGACTTTAGACAGAGATTACACAGCAAAACATCCAAAGAGTTGGAGCTCTTGTAAATTTTCTATTTTGTTAGCAGCTTGAACAAACAAATTATAATCCATTTTTGCAGCACAGTCTGATATATGGGTGTTAAAGAGCGGGGCTTTTATGGTTGGGGCTAATTAAAGGTAATGTCCTACTCAGGCACACATGCACCACAATCAAGCACCTTTCTTTGCAGGTAAAAACACAAAATCAATCAGCTAGATTTTTAGCCATTTTGCTCTGTTTTGCCAAGCCTGTTTTGTCACTCTTCAAATTATTAAAATGGAGCTGCCACAAAATTATTCAGAGCTAATTACCTACTTGAAAAATATGCCTATAGGCAGGTGTAATTTTTAAAAGTAAAGGCAGGAATGGATTTCTCCTGGCATTCTTTTAAGCACTGTAGAATTCGTGCCAAAGAAGCAATTCTTGTATTTACAACAAATCTTTCAATACATTTCTTCAAGAAACATTTTCTTCAAGAAATGTATGTTGTTTGGTTGGGTTTTTTGCTGTTTTTTTTTTAAAGGAATATTAGTTGGAATCAAAATAGCATGAGAAAATCTTAGACACATATAAAGCACTGATATAAAAGACAGAAATACCATTTTTTGGCTCAGAAGATATGCCTGTCACAATCAGATATTCTACATGTATGGCTATAAAGATAAAAGCTAAGGATCAAAGTGCTGAAGTTGAACAAGTTATAACACACCACCTGAACCCCAGCAAACACAAGGCAAAATCACTTCACTGAACCTCACTCCACTGTGAACTGCACAGATAAATAAGCCTACATTCGCAGTGAGCTGCCTGCGTTAAGATTGCTACTACTATACGTTGGACTGTTAAACATCACTAACAGGGTGAGGAGTCTGGTCCTCAAGTCACTGACCCGAATAGACAAAATCAGCTGAAACACATCTTTGACAAGCTAGATTGCTTGCAGATCAAGGGCTGCTGAAGCCACGAAGGAAGAATACCTTTTGACATATCAGACCATCCTGGCAAGAGACTGTTGCATGGCAAGTATAACAGTAACATATGCAAAGAAATAAGTCAGAAGATAGATCCATCAAGGATTAAAAAAAAAAAAATCAAGACTTAATACTCAGAGGTTTCCTTATGAAAATTTATGACAGTTGTTCACTCCCTCTAATCCACACTAATTACCACTGGGATCAGAGAGTTATCAAGATGGTATCTACATAAATAAAATAGAAGTTTTACCCATTAATAGTTCCACAGACATATCAGCCATTCTTTGGGTTTCTCAAATGACTGTATTAAATAAATTTCCTATGCTAACAATTATTTAATACTGTAATAAAAATCAGACAGAGTACTGTGCTGACTTTAAACATTATTTTAGACAGTCTATACTGGACACCACCTTAAATTTTCTGTATGTCTTAAGTTCTAGTAATGTTTCTTTTGGCTCTTGGCAATGAACTTCAGCTTTTTCTTCACAATCATGGAAAAACTGAGCTGGTTCCTTCCATAAGGACAGTGCTTTTCTCTCAGAGGAACACCATCAGTGTGAGACTTTCCCCTAAAAAGACACAGGCATCTCCTGTGCATTGCTACATTCCAGGGTGCTCTTTATCCAATTAGTCCTGCCCTCTGACTCTATAGCCATATATCCATCCACAAGCAAAGACACCTCTCCTTCTCCCTCTAGCAACTCCTTTCAGTTTGTTCTTTAAAAATGCTCACTGGTTTTCCCTATGGTTATAGCCAATTTCTTTAACAGAACTTACTCAAAACACTTTCTCCAGTCAGATAACTCCTTACTCTGCAAGTGATTTCACTGATGTCAGTAAGACACACTCAGCACAAGAAAAGCACCAATGCTCAGCTTCATGCTGTTTTAAATATGTAGGACCTGGTGACACACAGAAAGAACTCAGCTTCCCAAAGTGAGAGTTTTGTGCCTCTGAGCACAGCTGCCAAAGAGGTGAAATCCGGAATGTGTTATCAATCATGAGTATCTCAAATGTCTTGTGCAAATTTGCCCCCTTTAGAAAACAGCTAGGATGCACTAATCAATAACTGTACAAAACTGTGAATTTCTTCACTTTGTGTATGGCTGAAATACTCCATTTAGCAGTGAGTAAAAAAGAAGACGACCAGAGATTATTTGAGTATACAAGGTGCATCAGAAGAGAGATTAGCAAAACCTAGCAGGTCTGTGATCCACATTTCTGAGGGTTTTTTGACAGGTATAAGCAAAAGTGACAGCAAAGCTGAAGAACCTCTACTGTAAAATGTAGACTACTTAAGAAATTCTTAGCAATTGCTTCCTTGTTTCATGCTCCAGCAAAACCACTTGAAATATTCTAGTGACACAAATTAAAAGCATCAAGTATTTAACTCTGCAGAGACCCCAAGTTCCTGTGACTGCAGCTACTGCCTTCAGATAGCAATCCCCAGTCCCATTTGAAATCTGTCGGTGCTTTAGACATCAACTGCCTCTGGATTGCACCTGATACCCCCATAACTCTTCAGCAGAAAACACTCATGCCACTAACATGTCATGTAATTTCTCACCTCTTTACTACCAGACTTTCTAATGCACCCACCTGTAGAGGCCCAAGCAAGTTGGTTCAAAAGAGACTGGTGCTGGTTTCACCAGTAAAACCTGCAGAAAAAAAGCCAATGTCAGTCTTTCACTGCCACCCTACTTCCAACAGCAGGCTCTCGTATCCCTGAGTGCAGACAACTGGGTTGAAGCCTAGACAAATAAGACTGCAATGAACAGCCCTTACAAAAACAATAATGCTGATGCAAACAAGCACATCCTGTTTCAGCTGGTTTCCAACAGTTCCCCAATTAACTTAATTAATCTTAACTGTTTACATTGTCATCTTTCCTCATGCTTACTTGTCCTATTTCAAGCTTCTTGGAATTTACATCCCAAGAGGGAAGAACAATTCAATTAAAAATTACTTTCAGTGGTCACGAGAAGATTTTTTTCTTTATTTACGCACATTGTAACAGAGAAATACACACATACACATTTTTTATGATTATGAACAACATGTATTCTGTCTGTTCACATGATTAATTACTAATTATTTCCCTTCTCTTCAGTCTGGGTCACTTTGAAGTTCTACCTTTCCAGGAGCAGTTATTACACAGTAAAATCATTCAGATGAGAAATTCAGGTAAAATGCAAATCATGGAACAAAACACTGTACTTAAAATAAACAGCAAATCAGGTATAAACAAGTACTATGACTTTTCATCATTAATAGCTATAGAGGTCTAAATGCAACTCCAATGGTCAGATGTTCACTGTATATTTTCCTTAGATTGCAGGATTTTAAAAGCAGAAATGTAAGGTTACAGGACTGTGCCTTTACACAAGAACATAGCCTTTTCCTGTACAACAGATGACACCCGCTACCTAAAACTACAGAGAGTGCTGATGGTGAGACTTTCAGGTTTAATTGCCTGTAACCACAAGCAATAACCACAGTAGGAAATCAGCTAATGAACTTGCCGCAAATGTAACAATTGCTACCTAGACAAAATTATGAGGCTGTTTTAAATAACAGTATCCTTCCTTCCTGCAATACTTCTGCTGCAAAAAGTTACAGATGTTTTTTTCATCTCCAGTCTCTAAAATTTTCACAGAATTAAAGGTTTGATCCCACACCCACTGATGTCAGAGGGAGAGACAAAGCAGGTCATAAAGACAGGAAAATATCCAGGTCCTAAAAGGTCTGTTTCGACCAATTCACTGTTTGGTTTTAGCAGTTTTTAATGACACCAAGAAGAGCCAAGAACAGAGACTCCCTAAGCTGGAGACTTGGCAGGTACCATAAGCAAAGAGAAGGATGGGTTTTGTGTAGTCTTCATTCTCTTTGTACTTATCATTCTGAAGCCCATTCGCACATTCCAACCTATTTATGCTCCCATTAAAAAACAGAACTTGAAATTATTTCTTAAAAAAGGAAATAAAAACAACCCACCGAACTGTAAAATCCTTAATATCTTCATACTGTCTTCTGTTACCTACAAAGTTTGTTTATCTTAAGCAACTCTGTCACTATTACACCATGTTCAAAGAGGAAAGCAGCCAAGAGATCAAAATAAATAAATAAATAACCCGTAATATTCACATTGCATGGGAAAGAACACATACTTTTCCCATAGCAAGATCATTATTGATCACACTTTTACAATCACCAACTGCCATACACTTCATACCCCTCTGTAAAACCAAACTTATGTTTAAAACATACCTATCAAATTCAGGACCTCAGCCTCATTCAGCTGCCCCAAAAGAGACAGCTGATTAAAAAAGCATCTGGCATGACAACCTAAGGAACCCACAAGTCCATATGCAGCACAAGCTCATACACTGGTGGTGCATATGTTAAGAAACAGAACTAAGGGGCATGCTGAATGCTCTGGCCAGTACCACAGCTCTTTCTTGATGAGGCTCACAAGCCTCTTCCTCTGCAGAGAGTCCCAGACTGGGTTCTGTCCACCCATGGCTGTTCACCCCTTCTATCAGCAATCACTTCCAACAAAACCAGAGGCAGTGAAGAAGAGGAAAGCCTGTAGACTCTCATACAAGTGGTGACTTGTACTGAAAAATCAACAAAACCACTCCAAAACCTAAAATAACTACTATGATGTTTGTGCTTATGCTTTTTCTTGAATATTCTAAAAGGACTGGAACTCACACCAGTCAATAGCCACATATAGCCTTTTATGTCACACTCCTATGAGCCATGTTGCATTTTTTCCCCAACGATGCAAGCCACCAGAAATAGATGTGGGAATCCAAAAATATTAAGATTTGTTTTCTTGCCTTTAAAAGGGAGGAAGGATGACAGAAAAAAATAAAAAGTAAAAAAAATCATACAGTGCAATCCATTTAATTACACTTAGAATTGTCTGGGGGGAAGAGGAGAGGATCACTGGAACAAATTAAGCATTGAAAACAAAACCCAGAGTTTTACAGCACACCAACATAAAAACACACAAATACAGAACTATCCCCAAGGCAGAACACAGGATGTGCATTTACTTGATATATAAACCATCACTGCACACAGTAGAGATTGGTATCTTTTAATTAGACATAAGGATACAGTTCTTCCCTTCTGTGTGATCTACAGTCACTTAGAAGAAAAAAAGAAAAACATCTAAGGAAGACTGACAGGCTTACATATGCTGTTGCCCCATGCTTGGTCTCAAACAGCTTGCTTTTCCTTCATCAAGAAAACATCCCATAGTCAAATAGATATTGCTACAATGTATTTTTATTTGGACTTGTCCTAGGTTCAGCAGTAGCAGTCATTTTTCTTCTTCTTAGTACCTGACGCAGCGCTGTGGTTTTGACTTTCAGCCTGCAGTATTCCATACCACAGCACGTCATGCCCAGTATATAAATTGGGGGCAGTTACCCAGAAGGGTTAGATCACTGCTTGGGTAAGGCTGGGTATCAGTTGTCGGGTGGTGAGCGGTTGTATTCCCTTTCCTTGTGTCATGGTTTAAGCCCAGCCACAACTCACTGCAGTTCCGCTCTCACTCCTCCCATTTTCTCCCCCCTCCCACTCAGGGAAGGATAGGGAAAAGAATGGAAAGAATGTAACTCCCATGGGTTGAGATAAGAACAGTCCAGTAACTAAGGTGTAACACAAACCATTGCTGCTACCACCAATAATAATAATGACAAGGGAAACAACAAGGAAAGAGAACACAACCGCTTACCACCCACTGACTGACACCCAGCCCGACCGAGCAGCGATTTAACCCTTCCAGGTCCCTGCCCCCAGTTTATATAGTGAGCATAATGTGCTGTGGTATGGAATACCTCTTTGGTCAGTTTGGGTCAGGTGTCCTGTCTCTGCTTCCTCCCGGCTTCCCCTCTTCCCTGGCAGAGCATGAGACTCAGAAAGTCCTTGGTCAGAGTAAACATTACTGAGCAGCAACTGAAAACATCGGTGTTATCAGTTCTGTTCCCAGGCTGAAAGTCAAAACCACAGCACTGCACCAGCTACTAAGAAGGAATAAAAATGACTGCTACTGCTGAACCCAGGACACCTTGTTATTCCCCTGATCATTATTACTATTGGTGGCAGCAGCAGTGGTTTGTGTTATACCTTAGTTACTGGACTGTTCTTATCTCAAGCCGTGGGAGTTACATTCTTTTGATTCTCCTCCCCATCCCTCAGGGAGCCAGGGGAGGAAGTGTGGAGAGTGAGCGAGTGGCTGTGTGGTTCTGGGTTGCCAGCTGGGCTTAAACCATGACCGGACTCCAGGAAACTTACTGTTTTTCTTAAATATTTTGGTTTTCACTAACTATAAAGTCAAAGAAAACCTGAAACCACAACCTGGAAAACAAATATTCAGGACATATCTGAAAATATCTGTGAAGAAGGTAACTTAAATTGTGAAAAGAAATCTTTCCAGGCAAGTATTTTCTTCACAAAATAGAAATAAGCATCTGCCATTTTACTGTTGGGTTTTTTTGTTTGTTTGGGGGGTTTTGGGGGTGGTTACTAGTACTAGTAACTAATAGTACTGGAGTTTAATTTGCTGGAGGTATATCAGAAAACAGAATTGATAACACCCATACTACCAGTTAGATTTCAAGCTTTGCTGTATTTTAGTTGAGAAAATATTTTTCTTCAAACTCTGGCACGTATTGTTGCCAAAGAATCTGGAAAGTATATGAGATCACAGGTATCAGTGAAACTTTGAGTCAACAAAATCTTGATAGTTTATTGATACTGATCTTGAAACTTTGGGATACAAAGTAAAATTCTGTTCCTAAAAATAAGACTGTAAGCTACCAGAAGAGTGAAACATTACACAAAAATCCTAGAAAATATGTCTGCACATATAAAAGGGATCACTGTTCAGTTTCCAGATAAAATGTAAGGTGAAAAATAAGTGATGAATCATTGCCACTGAAAATAAAGCCTATTATATCCTTTATTACAATTTGAGTACATGTCCAGGAAAAAAAAAAAAACACAGAATATTTTTTTCATGCAAATTTTTTCAAGTAGGACTAAAACACTGCACATATCACTTTCCTGTTACTTCCTTAGCAAGCAGAAATGACTGTTTTAAAAGTAGAAGCATTCAATCCAAGTAGAAGACAAGTCCTTCACGTTCTTCAAAAAAAAAGCTCTTTGTCTGCATAAAGCAAAAATTTTAATCACTTTGCTCAGTTAAGCCTGTGTATTTAAGACATATTTCTGGACAGGAGCTTTGAAAATGATCTTTTAAATGTCTGTATGAAACCAAGGTGATCTAAGCAAAAAGGCCTTTTTTCCCTGTAGGCATCTTTTTTCATTAAAAACAGGTCTTCCAGTGCAAGACCTGCAGTGTGAAGGAAAATATGCTGCTGTTGCTTAAACTTTATACACTTAATACTCCCTAGCTGTGAAAATACACCTTTCAGCAGTTCAAACCTTCAAACAAAAGAAAAAAAGACTTCCACAAACACCTCTGGGCTCAGGAGGATTGCATCAGAGCTGGCACAAAAGCCTTTTGCAATGGACAATCCTCTTACACAATTAATAGCCAGCCTTAAAACAACATCGCCCCTCAAGATGGTCATTATGGAGACAACATGGCAAGATTGAAAGTCCTTATGGATAAGCATCTTCACTTTGGTTTAGTATCCATGATTTCTACTGTTGCCCTGGTACCTGTTCATGCTGTGAGTGAATGAGAGGGGCTCTCCACTCAGAGGAGGCAAGTATCCTCCAATGCACAAACAGCCCTTGCCCTTCCCCTCCTATTGTCAGCAGAGGAAGGACAGGGAGAAGAAGGTCCCCAGTACTAACCCCTACAACTAAAACGTATGTGCACATGCAATCTAGGCCCATGCACTCCCTCCTTGCCACATAGGTTGCCTTGCTTAGCTGGTGTTAAGCAGGAACCTACTGTTAAGCAATTACCACCTCACCCAGATGTCTGGTTAAGGCACGCTTGTCAGTCCCACAAGTTAAATAGCTGATGCAACAACAGAAAAACAGTTATAAATTATTTTCAGCAGAGCATGTGACTATTCTAGAACCCAGCTACAAAGTACGTTGTTGAGTAAATTATGCAAGAAGTTTCTTCTCATACATGCCCAAAAACCTAAAAAGGATAGCTTAGGTAGACAGTAAACAGCACCTCTTTTGCCCTGCATTGGTACATTTACATCTGTAAAAATTATCTTGTACAATCAGATCCAGACAACCACTGCTAATGACTCAGTGAAGCACCACCGCTAATCTGGGATTTATGCCATCATTTTTCAGTCAAGACTGATTAAAAAGATTTGGCAATACTGCAAACATAATTCAGCATCTCTGGCACTGTTTAGAAAACTGTGATCACAGCTTCATATGTATTAAGATTGGTTGTCCATCTGCAAAATTTCATGCTGATGCATCCAAATAATATACACTCAGCCAGCCATTTGAACTGTGGGCAAAAGAGATGGGTGGGAAAAGAAGAAGATCCCACATAGTATGATTAAGCAAATACCCTGATCTAGAGAGGTTAGAACTCTAGTATTAAAAATAGACATTGTGCAATGTCATCTCAAGTGTTGCAGACATTTTACAAAACCAAAATATTTTTATATTAACAAGATGAAAACCAAGATCTCTATTGAAAATTGAGACAATTAATTTTGATACATCACACCTTAAACCAAGGATTATTTAAATGTATTACGCAACTGCAACAACGTTTCTCTCGCAGACTCCTCCTTCCTTGCGACTTTGCCTGAAATCAGTACTTCAACAAGAACAAAACCACATTGCTTCAAGCATTCTTCTGGCACCAAGAAACAGAAGCAGGATATTAGGTTAATGAAGAGCACAACACTAAAAGCTGTGGCATCAGCAAAGTGAAGGTGCAGACAGCAGCAGATTTTCTATGACTCTACTAGAGAACTTCCATCTGAAAGCCAGTATCTTGTGCTCTGAATATGGAAATTCCAGAAAAATCCCTGAGGTCCAACGGCTGCCAGCAACAGATTTCAGATTCACGCAGAAGGCAGAGAGAAACTCCAGCTCTGACAGGTAGGGACTACTGCTGCTATGTGGGGCTATGCCTTCATTTGCAAGATTTTCACACAGTTGTCAGCAAATCCTTTTCAGAGGAAAGTAGGCCAGTCAGCCTGACAGTGCAAACAAATGATAGTATTGCATTTCCAAAGCCTTCCGATGTGTTGCATGTTCCCATCATTATGCCCACCGTCACCACCACATACTCCTGTAAAAGTCATCTTCGAAGGGACATCACAGACATCCCACTCCAGCTTTATGCACCTCCCGTTCTCCAGAGAGGAGATTACTCCCTTACTACTCATCTTACAAACCTTGCTCATCATGTATGTCATTTCATGGATTTCCACACTGGCCATTACTGTCAGGAACTCTTCCCTTCTTGACTGTAAACTCTGCCCTCATTTCTGGCCTTGCTAGAACCAAATACCGAATGTTGCAGAGGAATGCATAAATGCAATGTTACATCCATCGCTACCAAAATATCACATTCAAATGTGAATGCGGCAGAAGAGGAGGTCTCTGGGAAAGGACTTTTCTGAGCATCTGAAGCACACTGAGCCAGAAGTATCAGGTCTGGAGAGCATATGGCAGAATTTCTGAAGTGTGAAGTCAAAGGTGTCAAAGGACACATGCCTGAAGGGTGACATGTAAAATGTCTTTAGCTGGGCTGTCACAGGAAGAGAAGTGTTATTAACCATGTTGGTACTTCGGTAAATATGTGCACATGCTATATACACAGGTGCAGTTGCTTTCTCTCACACAAATTTTCACTAATTCAAATGAATGCCCAAAGCCATATAAAAAAACAACAAAACAGAACTATCCAACCATAAAAAAGAAACAAAGCTTTATCTTCCTTTTCAGCTTTCAGCTACCTCCCCACTACCTTACTCAGCCCCATGCAACATGTCATTTAGGAGAAAACCAGGTCAATACCCAGATTATTTCCAACCACATGTACCACAAAAGGAACACACAAATATATCCTGCATCATTATATCATCTCATTTCCCTACCGTTACCCACCTGCACAAACCTTTTCTAAAAGGTTTTAACCCTTTCTAAAACACTAAACACTTTCTCAACACATGCCCACTCACCTTTAAAAGGGTCCAACAGCTATTCAGAAGTAAACAGGGAGGCAGGTCATCAGATGGGGAAGGGGACTGACTTCCATTTGACAGCCTAGGAAGGCTTACACTTTAGTAAAGGATAGGAAGCACCTCTTCAGAGGCAGAGGTTGTCCTCTGACCTGAACCAACTCTCACGCTGCCTAGTCTAGAGGACGATAGAGTTGTTTCTTACTCATGGGATGTCACCCTCTTAATCTGGGTTCTATAAGAAACAGAAAACACTTTACAGCCTATAGGCCATGGTACTCAGAGCTGACAGAAAGGACTACAAGCCAACTTTTTAGAAATGCAGCAAAGTTCCAACTTCAACAAACATCAACCATTAGAGACTCACCTTAAAAAAAAATACCCTAATCAAGCATCCAGTCAAAAGTAAAAAGTTGTTAATTAGAGCCACATGAAAAAAACCTGGAATGTATCCTGCAGCTGATGGAAGAGGGAAGGATGAGATCACAACCGTGGGATACCAATGACAGGATAACGAGCCATTTCCTCAGTGTCAATGGCTCGTTGAAGACAGTCAATTGAGCCAACCTACAGTTTTATTTTTAAGTCACCTTTCTTCCTCTCTGGAAATTAACACATTTGCATATTTGTTTCTACCCACAGGCTAACCATTAAAGAAGTTTTTATATTAGCAATCATTGTCACTAAAAACATCTGAAAAAGTATTTTAGGGTAACTATACAAAGTGAAATATTGTTAATTGCGGCTCATGCAGATAGAAACAGTTTTCTTTGATTCGGGTATCTGTAGTAGTCAATGTGGGAACCTCATGCCTCACTTTCGGGGCTCTTTTTTTTTGCTGTTATGCTTAAGGAGGCAAATTCTGAAAGTACAGCAGATTCTCATCATTTACAAGTTCTACATGGCCTCAGTTCCCTCAGAGTTCATAGTTCCCCTTCCTTGTTTTTTGTTTTGTTTTGGGGTTCCCCCTCCCTATTTTCCTCCCCCCTCTTCCCCCAGTCTTGCTTCTTTCAGTTCTCTTAAGTTATGCTTTCATGATTGTCAATCACAGTTCTCAAGGGTCTTTCATTATGTCCTTCCCCACCAAGTAAACATAAAAATGATGACAAACTATAGTTTCCCTATTTTCTGCCCAAATTAATATCAGGATTTTTCACATCTGTTTGCCTATAACTAATTCATAGAATCATATAATCAGCTAGGTTGGAAAAGACCTTCAAGATCATAAAGTCCAATCATTACCCAAGGACTGCCAAGTCCGCCACTAAACCATGTCACTGAGGGCCTCATCTACATGCTTTTTTAACACTTCCAGAGGCAGCAATTCCACCATTCCCATGGGCAGACTGTTCCAATACCTCATCATTCTTTCAGTGAAGAAATTTTTCCTAATATTCAATCTCAACCTCCCTTGGTGCAGCTCACGACCATTACCTCTTGTTCTATCACTTGTTACTTGGGAGAGGAGACTGCCCCCATGTTTTTTCTTAAGCCTGTCAAAGTTTCACAGATTCATGCCTCCGAGCTCGTGTTCTGCAAGTACCCCTTCTGTTCAGGTATATCTCTTGCCACCTTCATGGCTTCACTTCATGGTTTCAAATGGTCACAATTCTAGTCTAACCCTAAATTGCAAGAGTAACTGCGGCAATGGGGAAAAAGGGCCCATTGAAAAAAATCCCCATTTCCTTCTACTTATGAAACTAAGACTCAAATTTTCTTCCTTATTTCCTGAAGCTGTTGACACTTTTTTAGGTGAAATGAAGCTCTCCTCCTTCCAGAACAATACAGCATTACCCTCCCTAGAAGCATATCTTCATGGGCTCTCCAACCTAGCTGCTAAACAATAAACCAAAAAAGGGGCAAGAATATAGATGGATTTTTACCAGTTCTTGCCTCCTCCAATTCTTAGATGCCACAGTTTAAATTAGACTGTTTGTAAGCTCCGATTTATAAATCTCAGTAGCAGGTTAATTCTTCACTTTCTAAAAGTTCCAGGTAGATGCAATACACATAGATACATTGATGTTGGCATCACACTGTCATCCTGTGCACAATTTTGTGCCATGAATCCTAAGACAATGAATCACATATAATTACACAAATCCAGACATACTTAGAAGCCCATACAAAAGTGGGGTTTGCTCATTCTCATAACCGCTGTGAAGGGCCCCAGAGAAACCTAGAAACACAAAGACTTCATAGAACCTTCAACAATTACTTCTTTTGGAGTCACTGGTCCTTCCAAGTATTTTACCCAAGTCTCACAATACTCAGCCTTTTCTTGAAAGTCTCAGGTGTTATACATAGGAAAGACAAAACCTTTCACCTTATTATATCAGAATAGAGCCTGCAAACATGCCTTACAAGTGTACTTGTAAGGAGGGCAGGACATGTTAGTTCTTCAATGATATTCCTAGGAACAAAAAATTTAAAGACACAGGGATTTTCAGGAAGAGCAGAATATAAGGTGACTGCATAGCATGCTGTTTTACTCAGTATTGCTGAACAGGGACCATCAAGACGGGGAGCTTTTATGTAGCTGAGAGCCAAATATGAAGTTTATGGCAAAGATTATATGAGCAACCTTCACAATTCTGAAAGCTCCCTGCAATTTCCGAATGCCCAAGGTTGACAATACTACTGCCACATACATTCCTCGACTACCCTTTTCTAATGCTGCATGTAAAAGGTAGGCCTCACAGCTGCCTTTCTTCAAGGGAGAACTACTCATTACCTAATTCTACTTATGACATTACCATCATGGCATCTTTTAAAAGAATGTTTCACTAAATTCTCACAACCAGTTTCAAAGAACTGCTTGCCTTCCCTTCCTATCAACTTTAACCATAAAGGCAACCAGGTGCCTGTCAGAACTGCAGATTTCCAGATTTGGAAGTAGGAAATGGGAGGTCAAAACGGTATAGTCACAGGAAAATAAATTTCTGCCCTCAGACTGGAAGCTCTCAGGAACACCCTTGCAGAACTACTGTACCCAGTATGCCAGCTCCTACCTGTCAGACGCAGTGTGGAAGAGAAAATGGGTTCCAATGATAACCCCTGGCATGAGCTATCCTGTTCACATACATGTGTCAGTGGAGAGGACTACGTTGTTTACCTTTGTTTCCTCACACAGCAGCAGCTATCCCAGAAGCAAACAGATTCTGGAGATTTTCACACTCCAAAGCTAGGCAGGAGATGCTCAGAGCAACTCTGGATTGCTGCACCAAGATATTAATACAACAGCACTGTGCTGTTCCAAGAGTAAGAACTAACATGTTACTTTCTGAGCTGTAGTACCCTGAGTTAATTCTGAGGTAAGGGAAACCAGGAGGAAAAGGTGATTTTGTCCTGTCAGAGAAACAAAATAAGGAGGCAACATAAGAGAACCACAGAAATAATGAATTTCTATTCCTATACCAGGAACAGCCCCCGAAACATCTATGTGAGACATGATTTTTACATAACAAGACACTAGAAGTTTTTACTGCTCTTCCTAGGAAGTAAAATCTCACCAGAATAACACTGATCCTCACAATTCGTTTCCCACTAATTGTCTCCTCATGTACCTGCTTTCTGCTAGGACTGAAGAGCAGTGTTCTTCAGGCAGCTCTCAAAGTCTCCCTGTGCTTAGCACCTAGTCTAATTGCTAAGCTGCTTCTACACAGCAGAGCAGAAGCCTCCACTCCACTAGCATCTCC
This sequence comes from Myiopsitta monachus, assembly GCA_017639245.1. Taxonomy (NCBI): domain Eukaryota; kingdom Metazoa; phylum Chordata; class Aves; order Psittaciformes; family Psittacidae; genus Myiopsitta; species Myiopsitta monachus. The sequence continues at coordinate 39,426,892 of CM029927.1, forward strand.
TCTCCCAGGGCAGTATTATCCTACTGAGAAGTAACAGGCATTATACACCCACTGAAAAGCAGCACACTACATATGCAAAGAGCCAACAGTGACCCCATGATGACTTCTAATGGCTTTATTTACATCTTACCAGTCCATTTTTAGCAGTATGCTCATTTTGCCTATGAGATTTTAATACAACTGCTCAATTCACATCCAAGCCTGCAGGGTGCTGAAGTTCCCACTTTCTGACAGCACCTTGACATTTCTTGCTCTATTGTAACTGGGCTAGTTATGCTATACAGCAGAACTGCTAAATATTTTATGTAGGCATGTTCATTCAATATATTCATTAGGAACTTAGTCTCAAGTGTTCTCAAAATTGAATAGAGCACACACATCCAAAACTCTCATTACAGATTCACTCACTACAGGAGCTTTCACACAGACTTTTTGACTGACTCTGTTTTGCTGTACTCTCTTTTTATAGAGTAAATATAACCTTCTGGTCATAGCAGATTGCTTGCTCCCAGCTGGAAAGACTCTTGGGAACACAGAACTGTAACCTACCACTACCACTAATATATTAAGTACAGAACATTTCAGACATCATGACGCAGAAATCACAAAGACAGAAAGCTACACGAGATCCTGATGTAGAATTAACGAGGCTTGTTCCATATCCATCTCTAGTTCAAGTGAAGCAGTAAACCCACAGCTCACGTTGGAAGCCTGCATCTCAAGCGCTGCTACTGTAGCCGTTAGTGCTTCTAGCAGAAATAGAGTTCTTACTGACACTTCCTGGAAAGGGTAATTTTACTAAAATACAGATTGGGTCAAACTAATGGGAAAAAAATAACTATTCTTTGGTAATCTGATCTTGCCAAAAAGAAATGATTCAATCACAGCATATGGAGTTTTCTCAAGTCTTATAAACTTGGTAAAATTAAATCTATTACTTGATAAAAAAAATAAACCCTAAGTAATGCAGACAACTTAGATGGCAGCACCCACACATTTTGAGTTAGTGCTCAACAAATGATTCCTCACAGTTGTTTGGAAAAGGTACATTGTCTCAGTAGAGAAAGAGTTCTGGTATACATCCAAGCAAAGATGCACTTTAACATTTCCACCATTCTTACCTAAAGGGCAAGAGTAGGAAAGCTTCTGTTTACATTAAAAGCAGTTCCTTGCTATACAAGATTTACTCAATTTTTTAACAGACCAGGTCATTTACATGCCATCACTAGTCTCACATTGTTTCTGAAACCTCTTATATGCCACTGCACGCCGAACATTAAGCTGTTGTGTCATTGCACAACAACTAAGATACACAGGTTCACATGAAGTGAATGAACAGTGTGTAAAACACTTACTAATCCTTCAGCAAGAGAGAAGCAGTCAGAAGATGGGACCAGTAGCATCACCACCCACAACTACAGCTGTTCAACAGACTCAAGCATTCAAGAGATGCTGTTTTCAGTTGCTTACTATATTCCCAAAGTGCGTGCCCAGCAATTTTTCCACATTGAGTCTTTGCCTCAGACTGACTTTTTAAAGAATAGTCACTAGTTTCAGCTGGAAGTCAGCTACTGCCAAGAGTAAAGGCTAAAGGTTTGCATGAATTTGAAACGTTTTGCATGAATCTGAAAACCAGCAAAACCTGGCAATCTTTCCTTCCTATCCTAATCCTTTAAAAAGTCACAGTAAACACAGATCCACTAGAGATTCACTCACAACTAAAATCTCCAAAGATGCCAAAAACCTGAATACTTTTGATTTCCACAGGTGACCTGCCTGCACATACCTTGTCCTACGGACAGATTCACTGCTTCAGCCCAAGGGGTTTAGAAAAGGAGTTCCTTTTAATAATTATTGAACATCAGTTTGGCTGAACATTGAACTGGTCCAACATAATCTGTATCTGTCAGACAAACCTTCAGGAAATAGCAAATTCAAAAGCATGGGGGAAATGGCCAAACTGAAGGAGCAGGAGGGGAACTAATAGATTTGAAAGGCAATACTAACAAAATTGGCTTAAAAAGAATGAAGTTGTCAGAAGACCAGGACTGAGGTCTGGGAGTAGAAATAAGGTAAGAAATTACTTGGCTGGCAGGAATCACTGCAATAAAGAGCTGGGGAGCAGACAGGTAAGGGCAGACCAGAGAGACTGGACAAGTAGCACAAGGATGAAAACCTAGGGGGACAACTTGAGCTGGTGCAAAGAGGCTGGGAACCAGCTGTAGGAGCAGGAGAGACACTGGACACAGACTTCAAGGGAGAACCTGCCTTCTGCAGAAATAATAAAGCATCAACAAGCTTGGGCTGTCAGACTCGAGACATCCAAGTTTCAATTTTGGAAGTACACAGTCTTTTACAGAATATACGCAGAAATAGCTGCGACAGCTTAGCTTGATTTAAGATCTAATTCCTACTAGAAACCCAAATCTGAGAAATACTGTACAGACCACTGGCAGAAGGACAATTTTTAAAGACTTGCCTTGCACCACATAGGAACTGCGGGGAGTGGTAGGTTTGTGTCCCAGGCCTCTGGAAGGATACATCTCTCAATTAGAAAACAATCTTGTCCTCCTCTTCCTTCAATCCCCTGCTCTGATTGCTGTAAAACTTCCAATCTCTGCAACAAATAAAACTGTTACACTCACTGACGTCCTTTACTGCACAGTTCATCCCCAGATTAGGCCCCTCCTGTGCATTAATTACAACAAAGAAGATCATCTAACTAAAGATCTAGTATAATTAGAATTCATGAGGCAAAACTGTGGTTACATAGATCGCTCTTTTAAGACAGCTATTTTGCCAGCAGTGTAGATCATTTGTGGTTTTAAAAGTTGTCCTCATGCCTATAACTGTCTTGTTTGTATGGGACGGCACTCCTTTCAGGACAGAAACCAACAGTGCCGAATACTTCCCCCAGTCCCAGAAATGAGGATTCACAATCTACCCACACTTTGGGAGCGGAAGTTATGATCACTAGAAAACCTCAAATATCATGTTCATCCACGTTGCTAGAAGTATGTGACTGGACAGCACAGCAAGTTCATGGGTCCACAGAATGTTAAATGCCACACAACACTACCTCCTAGCTTTCAGCTCTGATACCACTTTTAACTGTGGCTAGACACACAGGACTTTCCTACTGATATTATTATCTACTGGTCTCATATTACTTGTTGTTGTATCTGTCTGTGTGATACTGCACAGTTTTGAACTTAAAAAAGTCACCCATAAAACCAGGAAGGGATAAGGTACCCAAAATATAATGCTCTTGTGCAGACAATGTCCATACTCACAAAGCACCTGAGAAATGCTCTACAGACTTCTGGACCTGGACAGAGATACTTATGCCAGATTTTACATTTTACATGTAGCATCTTCCACAAGACAATACACACGCAGCTTTTTTTTAAACAAATGCTGTAATGTTCTATAAATTCTCATATTTACAGAGCTGCTATTGGAATTAACAACACGCTAATACTTATCACTTTATTGTTAGAACAGAAAAATGGCATGCAGAGCTTGGCAAGTAGCTCTGGTGACTGAAGATCCTACCACGCTGCTGTTCAAGTTTACAGCCTCCCAAGCAAAGTCAATGGACCAGATCAAGTGAACACTCTTCAGAAATGTCAAACCCACATCTTAAATTAAGCCACTGAACTTTGCACTGAAGTTGCTGAAGCGCAGTTACACATTTCGTTCCACCTGCCCTGCTGTGGGAGGTGGGAATTTCTAGCTGACTGAATGTAAAATGTAGCTATAGGATCTAAAGAACAGTTGGTGGCAAGACAAAATGCAGCAAGATGTACAGAGAAATCCAGGTGGGTTAAGAGGGAGTGTGGGGAAAATCTTTAAATGGTCTACTGATAACTACTTTATTCTAAGCAACAGTGAAAAAAAAACCCCAACTATGAAAAACTATTCATTTAATAATGGTCAGTACAGAGAAAATGTAGAAAAAGAACTGGAAAAAAAGAACAGAGCAGACTCCAAGCAGGCAAGTATTTTTAGACACTTACTTAACACAAAGCAATTTAATTCTGAAGTCTTATTATAATTCTTAAAGACTGAACAATTCTTAGTAAGTTCTTCTAAAGCCGAAATCCAAGTTTCAGAGCGTCAAGGGTTAAGGCCTGAAACAAACACAAACTAGAATTACAGAAAGATCCAACGTCTAACTCAAGCAGCAAGACCAGCACTGCCCTTTCTCCAACACAACAGGCATAATGACAGAGAATGAGTGGAAAAACAAATTCTCAGCAAATCCAGTATCATCTGTGCCTCCACTGTTAGCCCTAATTTCTACCTTAGAGACTTGTCCTACTTTTCCTACTCATCACAAGGAGAAATTCCAGGCATAAAATTCTTTCTAACCACAGTTCGTTGCACTTGTACGTGCTTATGTAGCTGGAAGTTACTGAAAACTCAGTGGTGCAGCAGGGTCCCACCAGGTAAAGCAGCTATTCAAGCACAAAGTTAATCCAGTCTTCCTAGTCGTGTAAAAAAGGAAGGAACTGAGTATGTGCAGAAGCATTTTCAGGCACCGGTTTTAGTTGTAGAATTCTGTACAGTTTGCTACACTGCATGAAGGTTACTTTGGCTACAAACTGCCCCAAGGAATTGAGGTATGCTGTATCCAAAGATTTGCAACATCTGAATACATATGCTTCTTGTAACTAGTCATATGGTTATAGAAGAATTATTCTTGTATAAGTTTAGCTGAGTAGTAATACATTTTAGTTTCTTAAGCAAGATGAAAATAGCCATGCTTGTGAGAGCAGATGACCCCAACTTCTCTAAAGCATTTTATCTAGCAATGGGAGTTAGCAGCACTGCAGGTGCTGTTCATTCAGAGTACCACAGCCCCACTTGCTTCCTATATGCTCAGGTTCAGGATGCACCTATCCGGGAAGCCCAGCACCTCTGTTTGCATTCTCCCTAACCAGACCCCAGCTGGAGCCACAGGCTCAGAACACCTCCAGTTGGGGTTTTCCTTTGCAGAAACTACAACTTTAAAGTGCTCTGCTGGCAATGCTACAAAACATAGATCAGAACCACATCAGATAACATTTTGTTATTGCTATCTCTCTCCCGTCCTGTATGGGCCATCTACTTTCTCATCCTCCTCACTCTTTTCCCTTCACTTTCCCCCTCTATATCTGCACTCTTTTTCTCCCATGCTACTCCCTTTCACCTCACTCAGTTATCTCCTCCACAAAATCTGTTCTGCCTGCAACAAACTGGAAGAACCTATCTGTATTTAGACAGCATCATCTCTCATACAACAGACTTCTCTGTTAGCATAACAGACCAATAGGCCACAAACAAGATGGGTTGTTACACGTCCACCAGTGGGTCAGGTCCACACGTAACAGCTGAGGAATGTCCACGTCTTTTTCAAAATCTCCTGCTGACTTCATACAAGGTCTTAAGCGGTATCTCGAAGAGTACTTTTAGTGAATACAGATGCACATTCATAGCATCAGCTGCAGAGAAGTCCTTGGTCAAGTACTATAACCTGCACAAAGCCTCCTTCACCTAAGAACAAGATTTCAACTTGCCTGGAGGGGGGGAAACTATGCTACTCTCATATTTCATCAAGATGCTTTTAGCTAAGTTAGGACATACCTTAGTAATTCAATTTTCCTATCTACTATTTATCACGTAGTTGGAAAAAAATCATAAATTCAAGAAATCCACACTCAGTAGAATGACACAAGGCCAGGGATAGCCTTCTTGCTGAGTGAACACACTTCACTGCAGCTTTCAAATGTTTTTTTCAAGAAGTCCTAACATATTTCTGCAGTGCTGGCACCTCCCTTTCCTCTGCAAGACACAGAAACATGGCTGGCTCAATGGGCTGACAGAAGCAGAAGCCCAATATTCACCTGTGCTGGCTGACGCAACGTCATTAACCCCAGTCTCTGAATCAGAGAAAATACAGCAAGAACTGTCAGGGAAGGCTGCAGAGTTTGCCTTTCATTACCTTGTGTACACCTCCCTTACTGCCTGCCACACAAACCACAAAAGTGGACCATGACCCTGCTCTGTGCAGCCGAGACACACACCCTCCTCTCAGTCATGCCCTTAATTTACAAACATCCCTGTTATTTTCCTTACTTCACTCTGTCCATGCTTCATTCTCAGCCAGCTCTGCCTTAGTTGCTCTTTGGGTCTGCATCGCACACTGCCACACTCTGTGGTAACGCTTCCCTCACAGCAAGCAGACCACATGGGAAGCAAAGGAAGGGGAGCAGTGGCAGCAGGAAGTGGCAGTGAAGCTGGAAAGGTAAAATCCTCCTTCTATGTGAAAGCCAGAAGAATCAATTTCATCTATAGTAAAGAGCTTATCATATTAGGCTAAATAGTAATAGGTATGATTTAAACACATATGAGGCTATGCCTATGTGCCTGACAGATGTGGATGAGGCAGACACGCCCCAAAGCTTTCTCCTTCCAAGGTCAACTATATTTTCCAACAACGTTTCTGCAAAGGATGTCTGTTTGAGATTTAGGTAGATAATCCAACGATAGAGAGGAAATTCAGTTTGTCAGAAAAGAAACAGGAAGGGAAGTGACAAGCAGAAACAAAGAATGCATAAGATGGAGCTCTGAGCTACGCTGTGTTATTTGATCCTCTCTCTCTGAAAGGACAATGGGCAGAGGTTTCAAACTCCATTTCCAAGCAAGGCAATTACTCTCCAGATCCAGGCAAGAAACAGGGAAGTTTTTCCAGCAAAGTAATCTACACAGGGGGGCCAAGGTGTATTCTTCTATTCTAAAGGTCCATCTTATATACTAGCGACTCGGTAATTAAAATTTGCTGTAACAAAGCACATGCCAGTAGCCTGATTAAATGTTAACATGAAAACAAGAACCAAGGAGCTCATTTGCCTTCTTATTTTCCTTCCTAATTTTGATACAATAGTATGGAGGTTAAGAAGCCCAGAACATATAGGAAACAGAGCAGCCATTGCAGTCATTTCACTCCACAGGGAGAACTACTTCCATTGAATACAACATCTGCACAACCAGATTGGACATGAACAGGTCTAAGAGACATCTGAGGATGTCCAACTTTCAATGTATCTGAGATCTTCAGACCAAAAGTTCTACTGCCCTAGAAAGGGTCCAGCCTTTTGTATCAGCTGACAGCAAGCAAGACAGAAGCAAGTCAGTTTCTGCAGGAATCACTGTCTTCTGTAATAGAGCCCAACACCCTCTGAAGATCGCATAGCTTTTTTGCCACCTTTTGGGAGGGTTCTTTGTTTCTCCATGGCTCCCTACAAGCTATCACCCACTATCGATTAAGATAAAATTAGCTCAGTAAAAATAAATTAAATCACAGGCAAACTTGTCATCTATCAAGCAAAATGCATACAGCCTAGATACAGATACTTGAGAACAGCACTGAAATCATGATTTGCTAACAACTTGGTACTGCCAGCAGGGAGCAGTGAATAAAGGTCACATCCACCCCAAAGTCTGGAAAGTGACAGAACTTCTACATTTAAGAATAGTGAATTTCAGGGTCTTGCCAAAAATACAAGTCCCTTTCCCTATTTGCATGGAAAGTCAGAGAGACTTGTGAAAAAATCTGCAAGATATAAGGAAGAGACTCTTCACTGTGAGGGTGGTGAGGCACTGGAGCATGCTACTCAGGGAAGCTGTGGCTTCCCCGTTCCTAGCAGTGTTCAAGGACAGGTTGGATGGGGCCCTGAGCAAGCTGGTCTTGTGGAAGGTGTCCCTGCCCATTGCACGGGGTTGGAACTAGATGATCTTAAGGACCTTTCCAACCAAAACCATTCTCTGATTCTATGATAAGATACTGCATTCTCTGAGTTCCTAGAAGCAAGGTAGCCCATTGAATTAAAATCTTCAGAAGCAAGAAAAGCCTTAATAAGTTTTTTAATTCAGATCTTCTGAAAAAAAAAGGCATTAAGCAATCAGTGGTTCTCAAGGGGAAAAATAACCTTGTTTCCCAGGACAGCAGGGTTGTGCTACCTTATCTCCCTTGCTTTAGCATTTGAGAGCATACAAACACAGAAGAGTCCCTGCTGCTGCTGAAAAAGTAACACAGCAAGACCTTCCCAGCTAGCTCCCTACTGCCAATGCAGACAAGCTCAATAACACAGACTACTGAGGAAAGAATGATATTGGCCTGCAGCTGGAGAGTAATTGTCAACATGGTTCCTGATGGTTCAGGCAAAAGCCCCTCTTCCATCCATGCAGCCCATCCTGAGCTTCAACCAGCATATATTGCCTTTGCCCATTGTATGGAGAAACAAAGCTGCAGCTTCGTTCTTACACTGCTCCATCAAAGCCATGCAAAATGGATGATGGTGCATCAGTGCTGCAAAGGACTCCCTATATATTTCACAACCATATTCTAGCTTCATAAATGAATAAAAATCTGAAAAAATGCACCAAACTAAACATACAATCTGCTTCCTTTTAAGGCTTCTCTACATTGTGAAAGGAATCAAAAAGGCTGGTCTGGAATAAATTATGGGAGGTTAAATGTTCTTCAATGTCCTGTCGCTTTGCACTGTGTGCTCTACTCACAAAGTTCAGCTTTTCAACTCCTGCTCCCCAAATATGGCATTAATGATGAAAAAGCAGAGCTCAGTAAAGAGCACTACGTGTCACCAGACAACAACTGCCAACAGACACTCTAATTTTCCTGATTTTCCCTTTTTCCAACTCCTGCTACCAACCCTGAATGGACAGTCCCACCTCAGGACAATGCCTCCTGCAGTTTCCATGCCTCATGCCCAAACGCATCGGTGTGAAGCATGGGGGTGTGAAGTGGCAGAGCACTACTTCCAGCTACTTGAAGTTACCTTGCCTTGGGGTAACTCTAGTACTGCAATAAGTGTGGCCTACCACAAATATCTTGGGGACATAGGGACTGCCAGTATGCTGCTCTACAAAACCATGTCATAGCACAAAGCTGTGAAAAAAGCATCCAGCTGAATATCAAAAAGCACAGATCTCATAAAAATACCTGAAAACAGGAACATACTTGAGATTTCAAGCATCCTCCTAAAATATAGAATCACAGAATGGTTTGGGTTGGAAGGGACCTCAAAGATCACCCAGTTCCAACCCACCTTCCACTAGACCAGGTTGCTCAAAGCATGGTCCAACTTGGCCTTGAACACTGCAAGGGCTGGGGCAGCCACAGCTTTTCCGAGCAATCTGTTCCAATGCCTCACCACCCTTACATTAAAAGAACTTCTTCTTAATATCTAATCCAGACCTCCCCTCTGTCAGTTTAAACCCATTTCCCCTTGTCCTGTCACTACACGCCCTTGCAAAAAGTCCCTCTCCGGATTTCTTGTAGGCCCTCTTTAGATACTGGAAGGCTGCTAGAAGGGAAGGTCTCCCAGGAGCCTTCTCCCTCCAGGCTGAACAACCCCATCTCTCGGCAGATCTTCACAGGAAATCAAAATTAAAACCAACCTCACCATTTCTGTTGACGCCTCACACTCGCATCTCTTCCTGAGACAGCTGCTCCAACGCCCTTACCCACGCACGGCAGCCCGGCACGGCTCACCTACGCTCCCGCGGACACTCCGTACGAACCCCGACCAACGACAACCGCGTACCAGCGTACCCAGCAACGCCGTCACACGCGGCACCGCGCCGCAGAGGACCACACCGATGACCGAAGCCGTGGCACGAAGCAAACACGGGGTGCCAGGCCTCCCCAAGATGGGGGCGAGGCGCTCCCAGCGGCGGCAGGCGGCGAGGCGAGGCCAACGGCCGCCCCCCCTCACCCGGAGCTGTCAGCGGCGCCTCCCGCCTCAGCCGCACCAGCCCCGCCGATGCACCTTCTCCCTCCGGCGCCCGCCTCACACCGCGGCGGCGCAGCCCCTGGCAGCTCCCGGAGGCCGCCAGGCTCTCCCCGCTTACCTCTGCGGCCCCGGTTCGCCACAGCGGCCGGCGCCGTCCCGCACCCTCAGCGGCTCCCGCGGCCCGACGCGCGCCGGCGCCCGCCCGCTCGTGACGGCACCGGGAGCGGCGGCCCCGCCCCGCCGCTTGGACCCGGCCCCCTGCACCGCCCGGCCCCGCAGAGCCCCGCCGCGGGGGGCGGGCACGGGGAGGACGGCCTCGCGCTCCCGCCCGGCCGGCCTGAAGGAAGCCTGTGTCGGCAAGGCCGCAGGGGCCGCCTGCCTGCCGGCCTCAGCGCCAGCCGCCGGCCTCTTGGTGCTTTGTCATCCCCGGCGCCACGGAATCCAAACCCACGGAAACCGGGTTCGCCTGTAACATCTGCAGGCAGGAACTGGGAATTCTAAGAAATAAAACGTCATAGGGCTAAGAAGAACCCGCATCGCAGATAAGAAGTTTGAGCCAAATAATTTGAGATAACAATCCAGAACATTTTTTTTCTCCGCTAATAAAAACGTCAGCATGTTTCCTCCGTTTGTCCTTACTACTTGAAGTCCCACTTGAAGCCACTTGATAGCTGGATCAACCAGCTATGCTTGCTGAAACTGCCGCATAGCTTGCGCTAGGGCTCCATTTCTTAGTTGATCTCTGTATCACAATGCTGTCAGTGAGGGACTCAACCTGCTCAAGCAGCTCTAAGTGTAATTTGAAAGACCGTAAGGAGAGGTCACAGTCCAGCTCCTGACTCATCTGTTACATTCACATGGTGCACGAACGCTGAGGGAAAGGCAAGTTACTCGCAAGCTACTCTCTGGGAACTCCCTGGAGGTTTGTGAGGGGCTCCTGTGCACAGGAAACACCCTGAACTGGGGAATGTGGGAGATACACACGCAGACACACTCCTCTGGATGCCTCCAGCCAACTGCCCATGACCCACAGAGGACGGCTACCAACTACCAGCTGAGTCAGTCCCAACACCACTCCAGTGTAAGAATCTGAAGTTGCCTGTTGCAGCTCCCCAGTGCTGTTAGCTGCCAGCTCGAGTCCTGAATATGATCTGAATTTGGATGGAGAAGCCAGGAGATGCATATTGAATTTTTCATTTTTCTTTCCTTTCCACCTGTCAACAGTGAAATTCCACAGAAGCGCTCCTTCAAAATTACACAGAACTTAGAGAGAGGAGGCATTTTCAAGGCCTTGTCAAACGTAAGGGATTTTTAACATTTATCTTTGGTCATTGTTTAGCACAAAGCTAATGAACACATGCCATGTTTTTAAATAAGGAGACAGAAAATAGGAGTTCCTCTCCATACCACACAAACTTAAAACCATCCTCTCATAAAAACACTAAATATACTTGGCCAGAACAGGCTAGAAAGCACGTAGACACTGTCACTAGCACACTTTTGATTTCTCGATAGAGCTTGGCAGTGTTAAGAAGCATAAACCATCATGATTTACCTGTAGCTAATTGTAACTGATTATCAGAAGGGAGTTCTGTTTGAGTAGAGGTACTTGGAGAGCTGCCCTGGGACACTTACCAGGTTCAGAACTACTCAATATTTTCCTAAAAGATGTAGAAGTGGGTATAAACTCACTGCTGATTTGTGGACAACACAAAAGCTGGCACTGTGATGAACTAAAGAACTGGGCCATCACATAAGAGCTCTGGAATAGCTGGTACAGTACACTGTTCAAAATGTTCATTATTTTTTATAGCCAAATCTCAGGTTATACATCCAGGAAAAGAACACAAAGCCACACCTTGAGCAGTAGGGAAAGAGCTGACTGAAAAACTATTAACTCTGAAAAAGGCATCAGGATTGTAACAGACAAGGAATTGAACATGAGATCCCAACTTACCACTTGCAACAAAATGCGACATGAGTTTTGGAAGCATATCAACAGTGTATAAAGAAAGAGGGGATTTTACCCATATGTAGATCACTGAATAAAACCCAAACAACATAAAAGGGAATTTATCTCCTTCTTAAAAGATTACAGATATGTGAAGTGACTAAAGAAGACAGGCATAACACAAGATTTCAGGAAGTCAATCCGTGCATTTCATCAAAAAATATTAAGAGCACACTTATCTTTATTTTCCCCCCAAGCTTTAAATACATTCCCAGCAAGAAAATATAACCTAGGACCAACCTCTTTCACAGAGCCATCCCCATCCCTTCTTCTGCAAGTGAAAGCCGAAGTCAAATTCTGATCAACAGACAGACTTGCACTTTTGAAAGCAGGATTACTAGCTATTGGAGCACACTATCAAAAGAAAACATTTTATGCCCTTTTCAAAAGCAAGTGCCCTTCTCTACCATAAAAGCCTTCACAGGAGGTCACACCGGATAAAGGGTGTCAAACTCTAATCTAGACTGCTAATATAAAGCGAGAAGGGACACTTCACCAGATGCCAGATCTCAGCTGATAAAGGGCTTTATGTAGTTTCTGTCTTCATACTGAGCAATGCAAATGCTTACACATCTGACAATGAATCCCCTCAGCACACTATTTACCTCCATCTTTCTTAGCATGCCAGAGACCTGACAATCTCCAACAGATTTCTTCCCACTCAGAGTTCCAGAAGCCATCCTGCTATAGCCATCAGAGAGGTATGGCTGATACAGAATCGAAAGCCCGAGATTCAAGGGCAGTATCTAACAAGTATTACATGTCTATGACCTACGTACCAGAAAGACTTCAGAACTTCCCCCACTGAAAGGGCCTCAAAGATTCCTACCATGAACTAACAGAAAAAGTTTATATTCCTCATCGTTCATGATAATGAAAGACAACACAATACACTTTCACAGTAGCACAGTTCTCATTAGAACTTACGAATTACAAGCCAATTCCTGTATTCACTATTTTTCCCTAGCTTCTTTCAAAGTAATAGTACCAATAATGCAAAACCAGAATTTTCTTCCCTGAGTGTCAACCAAGTCATCGTGGAGTATACCACTTACAGAAATTCACAATTTTCTGCAGATACCCTGCAGCAAAACTATGCCAGAAATAGGTAATTCAGCATGCACATTTGGGAAAAGGATCTTAAGGTTTCTGGTTACTATTTTGTCAAGTACAGTGTATGACTGAAATTAAAACTGTCACGCTGTTCAGCTTTAAACAATGAGATACAGATTTAGAATAAATACACATATTTTAAATGACCACATATTAAGCACTAAGGCAGCATGAGGACTTGTGAAATTCATCATGACAGCAAAGCTGCTACAGCTCTATATTTCTAAGTTTTCCAACCAAAGGCTTAAACAAGAGATACTGCTTACCACCTACATCCTGTGATTGCAATTTTAGAAGATGATTTCACTTAGTGCTCTTCTTAAGAGCAGAAGGTATCAGTCTAGTTTGTTTCAGGCTTCCACTGAAATAATGAAAAAAGGCTTTAATGAAAAAAGCCTATCATTCAACCTGCTACTCCCCAGAAACTTGGAAGTGAAGAGGGAATACACAACCAATTTCTTATGCCAACCACTGAATAATGAAGCCCTTTGTAATACAAATGCATACATTCTGGAAGCAGAAAAAGTTTCAAAACTGCATACTTGTTAAACACCAATGCCCTTCTCTCTCTTTTCAACAGATGGACACATGGGACTTCATTAAACAGATTCTGCTTAAACAATGTGCTTAACTTCATACTAACTTGAAAGAACAGATTTAATGACCTGAAGAATTTTCGAACCAGAGTAAATAAGTATGGCTTATTTTTTATCAGAATAAACGTGCGTAGTTCTGCTGTATGCATTTACAGCTATGTAAATACAAACACATTTGCAGGACTGGACCATGGAAAGAAAACATAAACTGTCCCTGCCCATGGCAAGGGGGTTGGAACTAGATGATCTTAAGGTCCTTTCCAACCCTACCTATTCTATGATTCTACAATGATGAAACCAGATGCAGCAATGCAGACAGGCCTTAACGCAGATGGAGACACAGTCTGCAACATGAATCTCAACAGCACTCAACACTCTTTGACTCTGCCACTGTGTAAAACAAATAGAAGAAATTACAGCAGCAGAGAAAGCGTTTTGCATACTGTGTCCTGTACTTGCACAATACAAATTATTAGCACTGTATATATTTGTGATTCTAAAACAAATAAGAGCCTTTTGACACCATCTCAACCTTTTGTTCTCCGCAGTCCAATTTCACAGATTCAAACACATTACATGTTCGATCCCACAAAATCTACCACAGACTAGAAATATGTATTTTTTAATAAAAGATAGTGGTGTATTACAAAGCATGAGACTTAAAAATATCAATATATTCAAATAGAAACACTTTGTGTGTAAGGAAAAAGCTGGAATCATATACACAAATTTGTAGTACCTTGGGCTGTTTGTTAATAAAACTGATCATTTTTCACACAAGAAACATTAATAGCTCTCATGTAGGGCAGTGCACAAAAGCCCAAGACAATTACAGACTTAGTCATTTTTAGACAGAATGTTATGTTACACAATACTGAAGCAAATGACGACAGTGTCGTGGTTTAAGCTTCTCACGCAGTTTGCTCGCTCACTTCCCCCCTCTTTCTTCCCACCAGCTCCCAGGGGGATGGGGAGGAGAATCAAAAGAACGTAACTAAGGTATAACACAAACCCACTGCTGCTACCACCAATAATAATAATGACAAGGGAAATACAAGGGAAGAGAATACAACTGCTCACCAACCAATACCAAGCCCGACCCAGCAACGAACCCCCCTCTTCCAGGTTCCTGCCCTTAGTTTTTACATCCTGGGCATGATGTGCTGTGGTATGGAATACCTCTTTGGTCAGTTTGGGTCAGGTGTCCTGTCTCTGCTTCCTCCCAGCTTCTCCTCCTCCCTGGCAGAGCATCAGACTCAGAAAGTCCTTGGTCAGACCAAACATTACTAAGCAGTAACCGAAAACATCGGTGTTATAAGCACTGTTGCCAGGCTGAAAGTCAAAACCACAGCACTGCACCAGCTACCAAGAAGGAGAAAAATGACCGCTACTGCTGAACCCAGGACAGACAGTCTCTTGAGTAAGTCAGTATTTTGATACATATTATATGATTTTTATACTGTCCAACCAGCTTTGTGAACTATTAGGAAATTTCAACACTAGGACTCCATTGTATCAAAACACATATTCTATTAAATTAACAGAGCGTCCAATAGCAAACACTGCATTTAAACGTACCACTTGATCTCCACCGGAAATAACTAGTTAAAACTAACCAGCTGCCTGCTATTTTCCAAAAGGAGCTGCTGCAGTGCCTTAGGTGAAACTTAGTGATTAGGGCTAAGAAAGGAACAGATCACCTGAACCATCAAGCCTATAGCCCACTCCTGCAGGGCAGACTATGGAAGAGCCCTTGACTACTAAATCCACATACCATTCCCACTCTTCTCCCTAACTGACGTTTAACTACCTGCCAAGAGGCTTTGAATTTATTTTTACTCCCTTTTTTTTAATGTGGGTTTTTTTTCCCCAAAGGGAGAAGGCTTGTGAGTAAAAACTTGAAATCAGAGTGCTATAATTAATACTCTTACAATATTTATATACAATTTATCTACTGTAACTATAATACACAGTATTTATACAGCACCATTTCTCATTTTAGTATATGTAAATAGATAATATGGTAACCAGGGAAAGCAAAGTATGTTTACAGCATTTCAAGAAATGAACGAGCTTTCACTTCATCACCAGAACAAGAAAATGTGAAATCGGTGTTGATTTATGATTGCAAAAATAAAATCCTACACATACAAGGAACAGAAACACACTTTGCAGTTACTTAAGACAGACAGAATTAAATAATCAACACACACTCATTCACTCAAATCATCAGTTTTACAAGCGTAAGTGTTGCATGCATCTGTTCAGACTAAATGTAAATCAGCCACATGGCTATAAGTTTTAGCCAAGAAGTTACTATGACTCTCTCACCTCTCCTATTTCCTAATCTTGTTTTAGCTTGTCTGAAGTTATTCGAGTTTCCACACGTAAGAGCGATAATACCACTTATTTCTTCAGACATACTGAAGAAAGGAGAAAAGAAATATTCTTCAGAAACAAGTTCTTAAACAGAACCAGTAAGTATTGATCACAGTTGTCGTTTAAGCACTATTTAATGCTTGTTTCCCCCATAAATCCTGCTTCCTTACCAGGGTGGGGCAAGAGAGACTACCAGATAGATGTTATCGGTCTTGAAGAACACTGTCATACCTCAGATCTGCCACAGACATACTTCATCAAAGGAAAGCAAAACAGTAGTTCCCTCTCTAATTTCTTTGCTTTTTCACTTCATTTGTTTTGTAACTTATGAAACTCTATGAAATTTGACTAAGCACTAAAATTCTCAAGGAACAGCAAGTTTTAAGAAGTGCATAGCAGGAACTAGTGAGTATTTTACACCCATAAACAAGAACCAAAGATTACAGAGAGAAGTGACAAAGTAAAAATGAGAATACTGCTTACATAAAGTAGAAAGGAAGTTTGTGGAACACTACTTCTATAAACACTATAAAGTCCAGATCATCATCCCTCATTTGGATTAGTATTTATACAATTGCTTGGAAAATAATGCAGAAAGATCATTCAGGGTCATAGCAAGAGGAATTCAAATACTGCTGTACATACTTCTAGAACACAGTAATAGCTGCAATGGTCTCCTCAACTGTTGGCCTGAGGAATACCTTTCTCACCCACCCGAAGATATACAATTAGCTACAACCAAGCATCCAGCTTTCAAGTCATTGATTACGATAATGCTATAGTTCTCTTGGACTTGCGTCAATACAATAAAGACAGACTACTTGAAAGATAAATCAGACACCTTTTAATTTAGAGTAACCAAATGCAAACCCAGTTGCCCAACAAGACTAGACAGTGCTAATAACCATCTACATCAATCATCACGTTAAAGGGATTTGTAGCAAGAGGGAAGAGATGCCATCCTTGTACATATGAGACTGGAAAAACATCCCTGTTCCTACCTGTTAATGCAGGTTTATTGGGCAGCAACCCTACTGGGGTGGAAACAGCTTGCATACATTTCAGAACCTCATTCAACTCAAACAGCTCTATCCTGAGGTATCCTCTGGGATACCAGTTGAGTGAACTCCAGTTTCATATCCTGTGTTATGTGTAATAGTAAACATGTTCAGAATTAGTGAAACCACAGAAGACAACTTCACTTCAAAACAGAATGATAACTTCTGCAGCTTTCTCTGGATTTTACGTATTTTATTGCAAGTGTGTGACAAGTCCCCATTTTGGCCAGAACTTGCAGTTCTACACTTGCCTTTATTTTTAACATTTAAATACACATCCAAGTCAACCTATTGGAATACTCAGGATTAGGTACCTTCCACGAAATTACTGTACAAAAGGATGCAGCAGATAGTCTTCATTCTTTAGTCTCTGTTCTGTGTAAAGTGCTGATGAGCCCTGATTTCCCATGGCTGTATCTCTTCATGGAGACTTCAGTATCCTTTCCTTCCTCTGAATCTTGCCCTGGTATCCAACTGAAAATTGAAGTCAATATATCAAAAACATGCATTAAAAAAAAAAACCACTTTAGAGTGCTTGTGAAATCCTGGCACTTTGTAACACCAGAACAAAGACCAAATTACAGCAGAATTTACTGTAAAGAAAACTAGTGATGTAGCCAACAAGTCATGCGGTTCTTCCAATGAAACAGACATTGTATTATCTTGAATTTCACTCAAAATTATGTGATAAGCATCCTCTGTAATAACACAAATGACACAACATTACTAGGGGGGTGGCAAGGAACATGGGAAAACAAGGTAGTGCCAATCTGCTTAGATCTCTTTTTCCAAACTTAACTGATAAGCTGAAGGAGCAAAATTCAGATTTGGATGAAGTGAGAATCACTGCGAATGTCAGTGAGGAAAAAGATAACTTAAATACAAGAAGTTTCAAGGGAAAAAAAACAAACAACCAAACCACAATAAAAAGTGAAATAATATTCAACTTGTGAAATCTGTGGGTTTATTCTTGGCAGTCACAAAAAAGGCATTTAATAGAAGCAAAAAACGACAGTAAAACTAAAATAAAAGCTACAGAGAACACTTACAGAAGCTAAACTGCAAGTTCTTTGCCAGTGCAGCAGAAAAACATATTTTGATCTTGGGAAAATTCTTTTGACTTTAGTCAGCCTTGGAGCTGGCAGTTTCAGACTGCAATTCAGCTGCACTCAATCTAATATCTGAGGATGGAAATTTTACCTCCATTAACTAACCTCCCTCCAGAATCCCAGCAAAGTTTGTAAAGAGCTAAACTACATGATGACACAGCTTGTCCAAGACAAGCAGCTTCCACTTTAAACCTTAATCCTTATTTTCACATCTAAAATGTTAGAGAAGTAAACTTCAGTACAAAACATTACACTTCCTTAGAAAGAAAACAGAATCTAGGCAAACCCCTTCATGGTTTTAGCATATTATAAATTACATCTGCGTTTAGTATCCAACTTGGTTTCGGATACTCTTTCAGCCTCACTATTACGCCAAGTAACAACTGTGGCAGAGCAGGATTATAGAAATTTACAGAGGTCACACAGGACAAGAAAAATGTCACTCATCAGCCTTAGAATTTGGAGCAGTTAAATACAACCACGCGAGAGCCAGGCCTCTTCCTGCATGACAGGAGATACTTGGCTAGAAACTTAGTTTCATCAGGTTCCCTTCGCAATCTACAGACAGAGATGCAGGTATATCATGTAATGATATACATATTGCTACTGCAACATATACATATATATATCAAATAGATATTTCAAACATTGAATACACAGAGCTTTTTTCCTGTCCACAGAAATAATAACTTGTCACTTAACGTATTAGTACAGTGTATACAGGAGGGGCACAAAATCAGCGACAACTTCAATAAAAATACAGAATGGAAGAAAAATTTCAGCTGCATGTTCTTCATTATGCACCACACTGCCTACAAACAAAAGTGAGCCCTGAACTACTTATGCTTAGAAAGTTTTGATACGACCTTTACAACATCCCAACCCTTTTTTAAAAGTTGTGGAAACAGAACCAAGATATTTCTGGATAAAATACAGGAAACTTTATCTAATTACATTTTTAAAACTGACTTCACGCTATCATACTTAATGGCTCACTGTTAAAAAAAAACAACCAACCGCTACTTATTATAAACTCAAGTCCTCTAAGAAAATTAAGAATAGTGTAATTTGAATGCAAGAGCCAGCTTCATCAGTGAAAGCCTTGTCTCAATAGCACACCCTCTTCACTTAAATGTTCTCTATACAAATCTCTTCCAGTGACCTCAAACAAAAGTTAGCTTGTCAATATCTTATCTCACGATTACCTGACCTACTATTACCTAAACCAAAGCTTTAATAAAAACAATACCAAAAATGCTTCGTTTACCTGTCACATTCTAAGCCTAATTCAATTCAAATATGCCTTTTTCCAACTTTTTTATGCTCCACTTTTTCTTCAGATGTGCAGATGAACAACATCCGTACTTTGAACGGACTCCAAAGGCAAGACTTATTCTACTTAATGACACTCGTTTTACTGATCTGAGCAGTCTTCTGCAGAAAGCAGGAAAAAGGACAGCAAGCATCCAGGCCGCTAGCAGGTAACACACCAAACACTCACCATCGATCTTTTGCATGCAAAAAACGTCATTTGCAAACTTCTACAGTGTCCTTCCCTCAAGCACTGCTTCGGGCTTTTGTTTTCCTGTGAGACGAAAAACAAAGGATCACGCACTTAAATGGATCGCAGCAGCTTCTCAATACGATATCAAACTACCTCAGGCGAGGTTTACTCGGGATTTTGTCGTGGCACGGCGACTCACGCTTTCTTCTGAAGTTGCCACTTCTTAACCTTCTTAAAACGTGAATTAAGGGGCTTAATAGGGACCTCGGGGAGGGACCCTGAGCGAGGCTCGGCGCACCCTAAGCCCAGGGAGGCGACTGCAGCGCCAGCAGCAGGGCCGCGAGCCCTATCCCGGGACGGCGGCAGCGCTCACCTGCAGGACGCAGGAGCTCTCCAGCAGACACTGCCGCAGGTCCTCCCTCACCCCCCCGCAGGCCTGCCCGTCCTCCTCTTTGTCCTCGTAGTACTTAGGCATGGCGGAAAGACCGGCTCTACACCTCGCTGCGGCGTACCCGGGCACCGCCACCGGCGGCCGCCGCCATGTCGGGCGCCCTTAGCCCTATCGCCGCTTCCGGCGGTAGAGAGGAAGAGGCGGGGTGGATTCCACGGGAAGCAAACCGGGGCGCTTGCGTCGTCGACGTTACCGGAAGGCTTTGGGCTCGGCGGGCGCCCCCCTTACCGGCTGCAGGTGAGGCTGCATCCCCTTACCGGCAGCATCCCCTTACCGGCTGCAGGTGAGGCTGCATCCCCTTACCGGCCGCTGAGGGGCGAGCGGCGCGGTGGTGTGAGCCCGGCCGCTGGCGGGGAGCGAGGGGTGTCGGTGCTTCCCACCCGGCGCTGAGATGCGGGTCCCGCTGAGGGCGGTGGCTGTTGCTTGTGGGGCGGTCACGAATGTCGCTTCAGGTGGTGCCGGGCTGGTGTGGGCTGAAGAGCGGACCGAGGGAGCGGTAATCGTTGCCCTGCCCCTGGCTGCGCGCTCCGGCCTTTCGCCTGCTGTCGGGCCCGTCGGCCCTGACTCGCTTTTGCGATGGGGCCGCACGGTTGAGGCCGCCTGGCAGGCGGTACTGGTGCGGAGGTGCCTGCTCCACCCTTCCCGCTTACTGCCCTCCCCAGCAGTCGGCAAAGGGACTGTCAGAACATGGCGGGCTTGCCTGCGACCGTCGCAGTCCAGTGCTTGTGCGTAGCATTTGTGACTTATGTGGCCTGAATGGCTTGATTGTGGTTTTAGTCCTCATTGTGTGCTAAGCCGAATGCATCCTTTGAAATTCCGTCTTCAGCGAAATGCTGCCAACCACTTCAGTTAGTTCCCGGAGCCAGGGCAATGGTGTGCTGAGCCCCAGGGATGCTGCGAGGCACACAGCCGGAGCGAAGCGCTACAAGTACCTGCGGAGGCTCCTCCACTTCCGACAGATGGACTTCGAGTTTGCTCTTTGGCAGATGCTTTACCTGTTTACTTCACCACAGAGGGTTTATAGGAACTTTCACTACAGAAAACAGACAAAGGACCAATGGGCAAGAGATGATCCCGCTTTCTTAGTACTTCTCAGTATCTGGCTCTGCGGTGAGTGCAAGGGAACTGCATAAAAGAGAAGGAGGGAAAGTTTAGGAATATGCATTTGTGGCCCTTCTAATAACACACACACAAAAGGACCAATCTATATGGATTATCCTTTAATCAGAGTTGAATAGAAGAAAATAACCTAACCATTTGAAAGTTAAAGTGGGAATTAGAAAATGGAGGAGACAACTAATACTATGTAGTCTTGTAGTGTTCTCTCTAGTTGCAAGCTCATTTCCTATTACAGTTCAAACTATATAGTTCCCTGTAACTTTACAGACAGTAATAATATGCCGTGCCATACAGCAGTTCTTGAAAAATATGCACACTTGGTTTATCTGAACATTACAGATAAAAAGCTGGTTTTGCACGTAAAGGCCCTAGTGAGATTCTGCGTATTGCAGAATTAAGCTACAGACAAAGCCTCTTGTGTAGTTTTTTGACTGAACTGCAAATACAAATCTTATCCTAGTCATCTTCTGTTACATAGTACGTTGCTTTTAGTGATACCAAAACTGTTAGTTCTGAAGTAAAAGTGTGAATTGCCACACACATGGCTTGGATTAACAAGGAGCTTTTATAAACTGCAGTATATTCGGTTGTAGTTTTGTGTGGCTTTTTTTAAAAGGAGCTTGGGTGGAGCAGTAGAATTTGCTGTTATGTTGTTAAGCCCAAGTACAGATGAGTGTTCTCCAATCTGTGAAAGGGATTATGTTATGAATAAATAGCCTTATGCTTAGTTTTGGGGGGGGGGGAAGAAATTAGTTGTGGGACTGAAAATGTCGGGGAATAAGAACGAAACTGGGCATTCTGTAACAGTATACTCAAAAAGACATAATGGTTTAAGATCTCATGCTTGCTTTTCCACAGCTAATTTGAATAACCTCGTTCTCCTTTCAGTGTCTACTGTAGGATTTGGATTTGTGCTGGACATGGGGTTTTTTGAAACAATAAAGCTGCTACTTTGGGTTGTGTTCATCGACTGTGTAGGTGTTGGCCTCCTGATTGCAACTCTGATGTGGTAAGTAGCAGAGGTCTGAAACTGAGTTCAGTATTGCTGATCAGCTAGGGATCGTCGTCTGCTGTTTGCATGGCACTTTGTTCTCTGGGGCAACTTGATAAAGTGTGTATTGACTATAGATTGGTTTGTGCTGTCATGGTAATTGTTTCAAAATGTTGCTTTAAAAAGGGATGCACGTTTTTCTTTACTACTGTTTCCTGAAAAAGGTGAATGCTCACAGTTTGTATTGTGATGAACATTTCAACTTGTTTTCTTTCTTCCTGTGCTGCTAGTTTATCTTCAGCAGTAATGCCAAATCAAGACTGTGGTGATCAAAACCAGTATTACTTAATTTCTTATTTTGGTTGAACAGCTTAGGTAATGCAAGCCCAAGGATGACTATATTTAAGTAGGGCAATAGACAAATGGCTCATGCTTCTTGCTGAAGATTTTAGTTATTTCCACTATAAGCAATGTTGGTTCTATTTTGTGCGCGTTTGCTGGTTGCTGCCAGTTTTAGCCTGTGATGTCCAGAGACTTAAAGAAGGGGAGAGCAGTAGGGAGTAAGTTTATAACCCGGGCCTCAGCACATCATAGATGGGTCCCACACATGCAAGGGAGTCATGAAACAGTGGGAAGTTACTGTTTGTGTGCTGTGGCAAGGGGAGGAGAACAAAGAAAACATTTTTATTTTACCAAGGACATAAGGAAATAAGAGCACTTAAAGTTGAGTTCTTAGGAATGGAGCTGACATCTTAAACCAATGCTGACCAAAAAAGGGAGATTCCTTTCAAACAGTGACCTTAGGAACTCCCATTTGTAACTGCAAAATTCAGGATGAAGCAAATACCAGAACTGTAGCTGGCAGATGAAAGGTCCCTCTGACCTACTCTGCCGTCTGTCCCAGGAGCCCATAAATTGCCTGGGGAAGAGCACAGAGTAATTCTTCCCTGCATCCTCCAGCTATTTGTGACTCTGGATGCAGTCTCCTGAGCCAGAAAGACTATCAGCATCTGCTGGTTTTCCCTCTGTCCCTTAGTCAGCTTCCTGCAGGCCTCGCTGCCCATCACCTGGCTCCAGTTTGGTTCAGGTCCCTTCTTCCAGTGCAGGATCACTTTCTTTTCAAAAGCTCCCCCCTGTTCCTAGTGAGTCTGAAACCCCTTCTCTTCTCTCCACCTTGCACCCAGGCTCTGCCTCCTTCTGACCCTGCCCCTTGGCTTAGAAAGCACATCAGAGGAAGCTATCACAAAAGCTGTGGTCTCTTCTTATTTCTGAGCATGGACTGACTTCTTGTTCCTCTTATAAACGGGTTATATTTTCTGATGTCAGCATAACTTAAGCTTGTTCCTCAGCCTGTCACACCAGGCAGTGCACATCCTGTTAGCACTTGCCTTCAAGAACACGAAATGGGCTCACCTTAAGCGTGCTGTCCCTGCCCTCTTTCTGTGCTTGCAATGCACAGGTTCTGTGAAGATGAGTTAAGCTATCCCTGCAGGAGGCGTGTTGATTGTGTACGGGGCACTTCTCTCAAGTCACCTCCTGTGTGTACAGCCCAAGGAACTTGTGACTGCAGAGATTAATTGTAGCACTGATGTAGTTCGAACAAAGCTTTGTTTCTGTATTGCCAGGAATGTATCCCAGCTGCCTCTTGAATGCAAGGGATGGAATTACAGTTTTAACAAAAACACTTTGCCAGGAGCCTGGCCTCGTAATTCTTGGGTGTTTTCCCCCAGGCAGTGAAAACTTTCTCAGGGTAGAGCTAGGATCGCACCTGTCTTATCGTCTCAAACCAATGCTTTGTCAGTCCGCTCTACAGTCGCATTAACAACATTCTCAATTGTCTTCTCGTGTAGGTTCATTTCTAATAAGTACTTGGTGAAGCAGCAAAATAGAGACTATGACGTGGAGTGGGGATATGCCTTTGATGTTCATCTGAATGCTTTCTATCCACTTCTCGTCATTTTGCATTTTATCCAGTTGTTTTTCATCAACTGTAAGTACAATAGTTTGGGTGCTTTGCTTCAGAATGGCACTGTGTCACGATAGGTGAGAGCAGTTGTCTCTTCCAGATGTCATCATATCTGATTCTGTCGTTGGCTATTTTGTTGGGAATACATTATGGCTGATTGCAATTGGCTACTACATCTATGTGACATTCCTAGGATACAGTGGTGAGTAACGGCAGCCTCTTTTCTATTTGACTAAAACCAAGAGCATTATTTCAGCCTATTAATTTGTAAATTAATACAAGAGACTCAGCTGAGTGTTGAAGTAATTCTATCTTTGTACTGAAAGAAGTCTGATAGAAACTTACCAATCCCTGACCAGCTGTGTAGACATCTTAACTGAAAAACTATATTCTTTGCCATGCAAGCTTCCTGCCCTGTATTAGCCCTGTAGCACCACAGGGCTTGTACACCTTGTTTTTCTAGTTCCTCTGCAAATCCAAATTCAAACACTTGCATTGGATAAAAATTCTGTGGTGAGTTTAATACAAAACACGTGCCAGGGTGTTACCTCTCCCGGTTGTCTCAAGTGCTCTCTGATCTGCGATGGTGGTAGAGCAATGATGACAGCGGAAGTCGGGCAGAGTGGCACTGGTTTTTCTCTTGCCAGTCTTCCCCCACGGCCATTCTACATGAAGCACTTTGCTGGAAAGGGCAGTGCTTCATACTTGCTTTGGTTTTGTTTCTGTTTCAGCATTGCCCTTTCTGAAGAACACAGCTATTCTTTTGTATCCGTTCGCCCTTCTCATCATGCTCTACTTGATCTCCTTGGCATGTGGATGGAACTTCACCAAAATGCTTTGTTCCTTCTATAAGTACAGAGTGAAATAAAACCAGGACTTCACGTATCTAATGCTTATTTTGGTTTTATCTTAGCTGTCTTGACAGTAAAGAAAAGAGCATTTTGTAAATTGTTGTAAATTTCTCTTTATTGTAGATAATTGTGTAAAAAAGTTTGAAGTGTCCTTTTTTATTAAAATATTTACAACAGTAAACATGTTAGCAATTTTGTTCAAATACTTTTGCAGTACATTCCTAAAACAAAGTTACTTGTACATCTCTGTAGCTTAAATTTAACTGCAACAAGTCTATTTAGCATAACTCTTACTGCAGCTATTTTGCACATACTGGCATAAGCTCTACATTATGAGGGGTTTAAGAGACACCAAAAAGCAGTTTTGTTGAAGAATAATATTGGAATACCTTGCCTTGGATTGGGTGAATGTATGGATCTCTGTAGTATTGCAATGGTAAAGCAACAGCTGGCTCTAGATATGAAACCGTCCCCTCCTTTCATGAAAGAACTTGAGAACAGGTTTATTTTTATGACTACTTCAAATATACATGGACAACTCTGGCACACAGAAGAAACAGTGATGAAAGGCACAATTAACATGACCCATATCAGGTTTCCAAATATAGCAGCAAGTTTTTAAACCAATCTCTATTCTAACAACCACCTTTACACGTGGCAGGTCAATGAGCACAGAAGGAAAATACAAGTTTCATTTGGCTACAAGGGCGGGCTCGTGGCAATGCCTGCAGCTGCAAGGGCCACAAGGCCAGGGGTATGAACCGACCATCTCAAATGCTACCTTCTGGAAATGGGAGATGACAACTTTCCAAAGCAGTGTTCAGTATGAAACATGAGCACTAGGATTCAGTTTCCAGAACAACACAAGAATAAACTGGTTACAGTAAGACATAATATTTCAATACTAGAATTTGATGTCTAAGGAAAGACTGTGTTTATCTTAAAATACCAAATATGCTGGCAGTGCATCTTACAGTACTGTGTGTTTCAGCCACTGTTAAGGCTTGAAGAGAATCATGTTTCCCTCTCAGCAGATGCTGAGCAACATTTCCCTTTTAACAAGGAAAGCACTGATCCATGGAAGGAGAAGGATTCCAGTTAGGACCTGCTCCCACTCTGACTACTGGCACAAGCTCCTGGCCTGCAGGCAGCTGCAGCCCAACTCTACCCCTTTTCCCTAACAGGAATCCAGCACCAGTGATCACCCAATTCACTTCAGCAATGAAAATACTTCATACATAGTGCCCCATGGTGCAACATCAGTGAAATCAATGAAGGACTTGCAGCTTGTGTACCTTCCCTTTAGGGATATCAAAGTTTGTCCCCCTGAAGGAAGACTTCATCGTTCTCAAGATTAGGCTACTTCAAAAGTTCCAGCAGCTCACTATTCACAGCAGAAATCAGCAAAACCCTTCAAGAGGCCACTAAGGTCAGAAAAGTGACACTCAAAGACCAATTTCTTACATCAGCAGTCAATGCTAGCCTGAAAACACCAGTTGTTCAATAGCCTTTCAGCATTATGCTGGTGATTGCAAAGATGATTTAAAAACGCAAGGGCTTTTTCCCCTTTCTACTACAGTTACTCACTTCAGCTGTTTCAGAATACATAGTTCCTACTAAGAACAAATGTAGAACCTATGGTTAGTTTTTGTCAGGGGCCAAGGTTTGTTCTCCCCACCCGAAGACTAAAATAGTATTGTCCAAGTTGGAAGCAAACTACAAATTACTACAATACTTCATCTGGAGCAAATATTTCCAACACACAAACAGAGATTACTGAAATGATAATACACTTAAGGAAAAAAAACCATGAAGGAAGGGTGTTACACAGTTGTTCAGTTTTGCCAAAGACTAATCATACTCCAGCCCATTCAAGGAATCGTGTATCACATGGGCAAAGTATGAATGGCTTTGCTCTAAACCGAGCCAAGGTACTTAAAAACTGCTTTTGAAACCATTTATTAACTGTTTGTACAAGCAGCGATCCAACAGAAGCAGCCAGTCTTTCATTGGTCCATGAATCATATGTTTATCTGTTGGAATTTTCTAAGCCACCTTTCAGTTAAGAAAAAACAGATGTATCTATAAGACTATTTTCTATAGGTACAAATGCATGGTAGAGATGCCTGCAAAAGCGCAAAGCTTATACAGCGCTTTAGGAAGACTCCTTGATTAAAAAAGAAAACTAAAAAGTGCTACTTTGGGATCACATCCTCTTCACATTATTTACAAAGCTTTCAGAAGGACTACCCACTCGATAAGCAAAGCAAAGTCATACCAAGTCTTTTGTATCTCCTTGCTCCTTAGCAACCCTCCTCAGCTTGGAAAGGCCAGCACCCATAGCAGCCAGCCTGTTTGGCACCCAGGATATGAAAGTCAAGAATAATTTGCTCAGACAATGAAGGTTTCTGGTAATGCCTTTGGCTTCACAAAGTTCCCTTTTCTGAAGCTTTAACAGCATCAGAAGGAACTGCAGGAACATAGGATAATGCAATTTACTCTGAAACACTTTGCATGACTTGATGACTGTAAGATTCAGTGGCCTAGAGGGTGTTCATAAGGCCACAACAAAAATAACTTCAAATTAAATACAGGTAGGAAAAAACCTCCCCAAATACCAGGAAATAGGTTTAAGATGCTGAGGAACTGCTGTGGTAATACTTTAAGTTACAGCTGAGACGTGTAAGAGACACCAGCCCCTCTGGAGCGCACCCACCATAAACAGTGGCCAAGCTGATGACTGCTGAGCCAAAGCATTCCCATTTCACTGTAACTCCAGGAAGAAGACTTGCACCACTTAACCCAGACTTAAGGATTGGAATTTGAAAGGCAGAAAACCCAAAGCAGCAGAAATAAGGAGATAGAAAAAGTCTTCCCTGCTTTTGCTTTTTCTCAACAAAATCTCCACGGAAATTTGCAGAACCGTCTGATTACACCAGGTCTGAATTTACAAAGCATAATTTGTATTAACATGGCACATTTATTTAGGGAACGTATAAGCTCAGGAACATTTAAAGTGGTAGAGCAGCCTGGAGTATTTCCAGCTTCTGCTAGTAGGATGTAATAAAAATGCAACAATCTTTAGAAAAACCCCCACGTATTTTGCCAAGCACTAGTTAACTTCTTGTCTTTGATACATTCCGTCTCGACATCTTTGAAAACTAAGTAAACTGTCAGCCAGAGTCCTACAATCACTGCGGTTGGGGTTCGATATATGTAAATATACTAGCAACGATTCACCTCAACTAGTGTGGAACATCAGGAACAGGGATGCCTGGAGAATAAGCACACAGCTTTCTTAACTAAGTGGCACCAATAAACTTGAAGTCATAGAAAAAGATGAGAATCACTGTCAGCAAAACTATTTCTATTAAGAACTGCAATGTCTAACATTTCTGCCATCTAAATTGTAATAAATAGCTAGGGTTTGAATTACTTGCATCATTCATTCACAGGCACAGCTGAGAAGAAAACCTAAGTACTTGCTTAGACATTTGCTGGATAACGTGTGATGAAAAGCCGTCACATGGCAACTCTTCAATGGTATGGCATCATGTATGACAAGCGGGGCTGTGTCATCCCAACAGGTTAAATTCACACAGGATTCGGACCCTATCCATCCACATGCCTAAATCCAAAAGGAAACCCTGTTTATGAGGCCAGTGCTTAGCTTATGCCCACAATCTTTACAGGCAAGACGAGCTTCCCAAGTAACATTTTATTTACACCATCCAGTGCAATCAAAAAATGTAAGCAAGGGCTGCCTGGTAGCTTTCTCCATTTCTTCAAGTTACACAGAAGGTCTTAGCTCTGTGTACAAGCCCTGTCTTTCCTGTGTCCCCGTTCAACATAGCTAAAACAAAGTGGCTACGGTCTGTAGAAGTAGTTAAGCTCTTGAACATCCTGACCTGTCAAAGCTATTTTGACAGGAAAGACAAGTGGGCTCTGTATCCCAGTGGTGACGGCCTGCAGTGCCAGGGACTCAGATTTAGGCTCCTGCTCCTTATAAATATGTCATGAAAAAAATCTGTTAGTCAAACTTTGGTGCTGCAGATAACAGTTCGAGACCCATGCTCTAGATCGGGGACCCTGCAACAGGTTGCGTGCACCCGTGCCCTGACCACAAAGACCTTAAAAGTCTTTGCCAAACTAAATTCATTCTATGTTGGGGATAATGGAAGGGTTTTTTTTCCCGCAGGAAAGACTGGGCCAGCTTTCAAAATGTCAGCTCCAGGAGGCTGGTTCACAGCACAGCAGGGAATCCCTAAGCCAGGGTAGATGCCTTCCTCCAGTGTCAATCAGGCACTTTGTTCCTATTTAAAGAGAGGAATTTCTGCTCTTCTTCCGGACCGTTCTAACCAGGTACCTTAATTTTTGCCATGGCCATGTCCTTACACATAAGCACCTAAGCCAAAGCACTTTTTAAGAGCAGAGGCATCATTAATACTGCAACAATTCCGCTCTGGATCTAATCCAAACCACTTTCTGTTCCTGCCCAAGTTTCTGATCCGTTTAACGTAACTGTTTGTTTCCCTTCAAACAAAAAGGCAGGGTACTAATTTGAGGCCAAATTCAGATCCTATTAAAAGTCAGTGCGAATTACAACACTGATCAGTAAAGGAGTCAAACTGAGACCTCATTCTTGAACAATGGAAGAAAATAAACCGCAACTACTCACTGTAATGAGTATGTAATGTATCTAAAATACGCACTGCGGTGACCGAACTTTTTAAAAGGAGACCTCTGTAGATCAAATGTATCTAATTGCTATTAATTCTTTTGGTCAAAGTTAACCTCTGTCATTCCAAAGCAAAGCTGAAGAATGATTTTCTTGTTTCAGTACAGAAAATGAATTTGCCCAGCCTAGGAAATGTCTACAAAGATTTTTAGAAAGAACTGTTTGGAATTGAAAAAATTCTTCTAAAATGCAATGGATTCAATCTAAAATCACTGCAGATTTTGTACATAATATGAAACAAGACATTTCAGCATGCTTTTCATGTGGCTACAAACTGTACATAGCGGAATTTCATAGCCCCAAAGAAAATGCTCTTCGGAACTCTGTTAATGCCTCTGAACATCATTCACATTCCGTGTACAAAACTACATAATTTAGAAACTTAATCTAGGTTTTTTTTAAACATGGCAGTAAAGTTGAAATATGGTATTAATTTATGTTTGCATCTCCAAAGGAAAATGTAGAAAGATAACTTAAACTAGAGAATTCATAAAAAAACTATATCAATTTTAAATTTTACTGCATAAAAATATGTACTTTTCAAATTATTTTAATAAATTAAATATCCCTAACATTTTTAATATATATCCCTGACAGTCTATAAAAGAGGGTTCTTGTTATAGAAAATAAATGGAACTCCGAAAGTACCCCCTTCATAAAACATATTTAACAATAATTATATTTTTTTTCTTCTTCTTCAAGGAATGTAACAATATGTACAACTTCTCTATAGTACTATACTATCAAAATAGTACAGGTTAAGCGTAGCAGGGCTCTGTAACCATAGGATGGTAAAGTCACATTAAAGTGGAGGACAACTTCGGCCTCAGGCGAACATTATCAGTGTGGAGCATCAGTTTCTGCATGGATCAGGTAAGATGGGGTCAATACAATCTTCTCTTCTACAGTAGATTTCACAAGAGGTAGAGTTCAAGTGAAAATGAAAGAAATTTGGAATAAGGTGCATGCTCAGTATTTTCAATTTGTGACTTGCTAAGGATGTCAGATTTTATTGGAAAAGTTTAAGGATTCTCTCTTTTTCCTCTAAAGCAGATTTCTGTGATCAGTTTGTAATCTTTTTAATGTGAATCTGAAACAGAGAATCAGAAAAAAACAAAGGCATGTTTTAGGGTATTACATTTCTCGGTAATAGGAGGTAATTGCTTCAGCGTCAGCCAAACTTTTGAGCTTCAAAACGGAATGAAGAAATCTCACATTTGCCAATTTCCCTTTTAAAAGGTTATACCATCTCTCACCTCATTCAGAATGGCCCAAACTGCTGAATTCTGTATCACTGAAAGCCGGAATGATGAAATAGGGTTTAGGCTGGGGTCAACTGTTCCTTCAGCTACACCGTTTTCAAATTTCCCTGTAAAAGAAGGTAAAGTATATCTTCAGTTAACTCCTGTCCAACAAACTAAAGGATGAAACCTGTGCCCCTAAAAACATATCTGTAACACCACGATTCACAGGTGATGCCTACTGCTGGTGGCTGTGGGCTTGACTGGTATCATTCTCAAAACAATTTCGATATCAGATTCAGCTTTGCATCATCAAACAAGATAGGCCACAAAAATGATGAGGGGGCTGGAACACCTCTCCTATGAGGAAAGGCTGAGAGAGTTGGGGTTGTTCACACTCAAGAAAGAAAGGCCCTGGGGATACCTTATTGATGCCTTTCAGTACTTAAAAGGGGCTTATAAGAAAGATGGGGAGAGACATTTTAGCAGTCCCTGTTGTGATAGGATGAGGGGTGATGGTTTTAAACCAAAAGAGGGGAGATTCAGGCTGTATGTGAGGAAGAAATGCTTTCCAGTGAGGGTGGTCAAACACTGGAGCAGGTTGCACAGATGATGGTAAGTACGCCATCCCTAGAGACATTCCAGGCCAGGCTGGATGTGGTTCTGGGCAGCCTGACCTAGTTGAAGATGCTCCTGCTCATTGCAGGGGAGTTACATTAGATGACCTTCGAAAGCCCCTTCCAACACAAACAATTCTAAGATTCTAAGATGGCGCACATAATCAGAGCACAGCAGTCCAAACAGGATTACATGTAAGAATAAAAAACCTTGGAAATGTCTAAGGGTAGGAGCACCCAAACAGGTTTTGGCACAGGTTTTAATTTAATTTCATGGAGCTAAACATGAAGCCTCTGGCTTACGTGTTTTCAGGAAGTCTTATGTGTTTTAAGGACAAGGGATATCATTTATGCTCTGCTAGATGTACTCTTATTTAGAGGATCTTCTATTATATTAGGAGGAATAAGAATCCCATCTAAAAGCCCACTCAGACTTTTACACTTAAAACACAGGCACAACAACTGCTATTCACTAAGATGAACAAACTTGCTCTCACTGTAACAGGGATGCCAAACCTATGTCCAGCAATTAAATACAATCCACAAGTAAAATTTCTTGTCCTTTAAAACAGGTATCCTGGCACTCTCCCTCATAGCCACTTGGCCATGGATATGCCCATCTCATCCCACGGCAAGACAGCTGTAGGGTGGGTTCAAACCCAGGCCAAGCACACAGCTCACATGGAGGCACTTGCACCACCACAGGATAGCAGAGGTGATCTTACACAGCCTGGAAATGCCTCCACAACAATCTTGGTTATTGACCCTGGCAGAGAAGTTAGATGCAGTTGCACTACAACTCAGGGTCACACCGTGTCTTTGTTTAGCACATCAGTCTCAGAAAAGAAATACTGGAAACAATGTTAAGTAAAGCCTATTAGTCATGGACCCAAAACCAAACTACCAAACCTCAGGTTTAGGTTTGGTTTGGTCTTAATGAAATGTCTCAGCTGTTGCAGTAGTAACAACACAGATTTTTTTCTACTGGGACGTACCTATCCTGAAGTAGCCATCCTCCAAACGTTTGTCTTTGGTTTCTTTGCTTAATACCAGTTCTTCATTCTAGAACAAGAAAGCATAAATAAGATCATTTATCCTGATATAGGACTTTACCACGGAAAGACAAATGTGCGTGCATTCTTGTTATATATTCAGCATCCATCTTTTCTAAATAATTATGAACCAGCCTAGGATAACTATATATAGCTTTAGACAAGCCAACGCAAAGAAAGAAAAAGCAGCAGTGTTTCAGGACTGAGTGGTACTTGGCTTCGAAGTGAAAAAAAGAAGTACTTTAAGTGCCCCACGTAACTCGCATGGTAACTGTCACATGAGCAGAATACATAGCAGACACCGGCAGACACAGCATAAGAAAAGCAAAGGCAGGATCTTGCTGCCTTTTCTTATGGTTGAACCAGAGGTTTCTCTCAGAACAAATGAAACTTACAGCTTACTTTTTGATGGGAGAATTTAGGTGATACGAAAAGCCATCAGCCTGGGAAGGGAAGCACTGCAATTATTGCTGCCTCACTAAAAAGGAATGGCTATCAATAAGCCTCTTTAATAAGCACAGAAAAATTAAATTGCAGACCAGAGCTTCAAGAACAGCTGGAAAACTGCAACCAGAATCACATGATCCCATACTAAAAGACCCACAATAAGAATTTCCTGTGCAGCAATTAAAAACGCTTGACAAAACCGGAGATTAAATCCATCAGCTTTGATTTTATTTCATTTCATTTCATTTTGTATTTTATTTTATTTTTTATTAATTCCCACCTTTAAGGGAGGCTGCGGAAGAAGCGATGGGGTTTTTTGGTTACTGGAGGGAGTTGGGGGGTGTTGTGGTTTTGTGGATTTTTTGGTTGGTTGGTTTGGTTTTGGAATTTGGATTTTGGGAGGGTTTTGCGTGTTTTGTTTGAGTCCCAAAGAAATCCAGGCTGGGGGCACTCTGGTTTCTAAGGGTTATTTTTTGGTTTTCTGAATTCTGTTTATGGAGGATTAGGGTTGAAGTACCTGAACAGGCTTCCAGCTCTTCTGAAGTCTATAGTGGAGAAATAGCTCTCTCAGGAGGGTACCTATCATACTGCAGCCACTGTCACCATATTGGTGACATTATCTGCTGACACCAGTGGCGTAGGAAGGGGGCAGATGCAGAATTTCCTGTTTACTTCCCCACAAATTGTGTCAATATCAACAGAAGCTCAGTAGCATTCTGTTCTCGAGGGATGCTCTGGTTTGAGGAACATTTCACAGTTGCGTGTAACCAAAAAATGAGATGCTTGATGCACAGTTTTTCCTCATGATCGTGTGCATTCTTGTGGTATTTTGGGCCCACGTGAAGTGAGAGCTGCTGCTGGCTTTGCGGTTGAATATACTTCCAAAAGGCTTGAGAAACAAAACCTAAAAATCTTATAATATCCAACAGTATAATATCCCACGTATCATGTTGTATAATTAGAATCAAACAGACAAACTTCTTTTTAGAAGTGGGGTGGTTGGAATTTCCTATTTTTGCATGCTCCTAAGGAATGCAGACTGCAAGACTGGAGAAGTGAACTCTTCACGTGTTCATTTACTTTTCAGCATATGGCTATTTCAGGCAAGATACCTACACAAGGTGTATAGCAGAAGAGAGGATTACTTTGCTATTTTAATGGTAAATAAAATTAAACTTGACTGAAATAATACCTTATTTCTCTCACAAAGTTTTGTGATATACATAGTTAGCTACAATATCTAGTTGAAGAAAAAGAACCCATACCATCTGGCTTCCATCAAGAACATACTTTAGATAGTGTAGTACCATCCCAAGCAAAAACTCAGAGTGAGTTATGGAAAAAAAATTAATAATCAGTAATCAAGAGAAAGAAACCCATTTGGTTTAACAGTACAGCTATTTCAACATCTAGTAAGGTTTGGATGTGTGTCAATTCCCGATCCAAGGCCTTTCTATTGTCAAATAGGAGGTTTTGCTTTTCTCTTATAATGGAGAATATAAATAGGTAAATTCATACCTGAAAAGGCAAAACTTCCACAGTAGTGTTCAGAAGTATGTCTCCTGGGTGCTCTGGATTGCCACTGTGAAACAAGTACCTGCAAATGAAAAGGGAAAGGTGAAGTACTCTACATACATCAGTCAGAATTAACTAAGTTACTGTATTAAATGTTAAAAGTCACATTACAGGTGTTACAATGCCAAACATAACTTTTATACTGCACCTATAACAGCTGGCAATAAGAAATGGAAGATGGTTTCACATAGTACTGTAACTGAAAGGGCTGAAGTTCTGCACTTTTAGAGGTTAGTTGGGCAATATTTTACTTAGCAAGGTAGTTTCCATAACCTGATCTTGGCAGATGGCTGGTATACGAAGTGACCAACACCGTAGTCATTACTGCCTGGCATGGACTGCTACCACCCCCACAAGTGGGAGCCCTGCCTTGCTTCAGCCTCTTCCCATCACTCCCCAACACACAACACCCCTCTTTATGCTCACAGGATGAACGCTGCAGATCCATTCTGAACCAGTTCTGGGAATGCATCCAAGTCAACATTTTGCCAGGCTACTCTCCCCCAAGACCAGATCATCACCCTGGTTCACTTCAAAGTCTCATTAATGACCATGCCAGGAACTCCCAACCTGTATTCACACCCTTAATGCTACCTGAATTCAAGCTTCTACTCCAAAGATGATTCATTTATTTAAAAACCCCAAACCCAGACAACGAAAAGCATACGCTTTTTCTGCATTATATACACACAGAAAGGGACTTTTTTATATACACCTGTACAAAGTCCCCATTACCCTCGTTCATTTAATGAAAATTATCTTTTTATTTTTTTAATAGGACATAGTAAACGTGTTTAAAACTGTACCAACACCATCCTTATACATAACAAGCAGTGAAGCATTGAAACTCGATCCGCCCATTCTCAAACAGCTTTTGCAATACTGTGCATGTACAAATAATATTACAAAAGACAGTCTAATTTCTCTTCCTTTATATATAGCACAAACTTCATATTCTTGTGACTACGTATTATGTAAACAAGCAACAACTTTTTTTACCACTAGGTGGTATCAACACTTAAAAATGGATCACCACTTCCCTGTTTTTTCTGGTAGACCACAGTTCACTCAGATATTCCTGTCAAAAACTACCTAGATATCACGCCTACTCAGATGCCGCTTGTAACAAGCCTATTTTACTTTTAAGATGTGTAAATGAATATGTAAAGATCTATCAACACATTTCAAACCTTTCTTCAATTGGAACTTGGACAAATTATTACGAAGCACCATCTTTGACATCGAATACATCGCCAGCCAGGGACAAAATTAGTTCAGAAATTATCACTTGATTAAAATTACAAACATTAGCTCAATTTGCAATTTATTAAGACATAATTGGAAATGTAAATTTCAGTTCGTCTTTATCCAATATGTTGAAGCCAGGTACGTACTTGCCATTAACCCCCACTCCACAGCTACGAGACAGGAAAACAGTGTGCTCTGACCCTGAATTAGAAACGCCTGTGATCCCAAAATGATAGAAGTCATTAAAAAAACACACGTGCGCATTTCTTTCATCAACTCAAAAAAGGAGCAAAACCACACACTGTGGTATAAGAAAGCGACAGTGATTTCTACTGCACTGCTTTCAGCAGAACTGCACAGACTGAACTGCAAAACAAAACAGGATTCAGTCAGCTTCAGCACTGTACTGTTGCCTCAAGAAAACTAATTTCCCCACCGTGGTTTCACGGGAAGGTTAGTCAGTTCTAAAGCACACAAGCCACCTAACACATCCACAGCTCTTCCAAGACAACCCTTGTGACTTCTTCTAAATATCATAAAAACCCCAAAGACTTTATGATCCTTTCCTAAGAAGATGCCTTCACTGGATGTTTCAATAAGAAGCGAAACAAAACTCTTGACAAAGCTGACAAGAAGCTACAAGCGTATTCTGCAGTCTTTGACCTAGCAGATGTAACCTGCTGTCTTCAGTCTGTCGGGTACCCCAATCATTTCTGGGATCTTTTCTCTTGAAAACACCGAAAATTCTAAGGAGACTTGTTTAAAAATGTAAGTGATCAAACACACGTACCTAAGGTGCTGCCGTCAAACACCCCAACCAAACCACAGGCGCGCTGCTTTTCCTTAGCGCTTCCTAGTTACAAATCTTATTTCTGAGAAGGCACACCTAAAAAGCCACAAAGAAACTCCTTGTGATCTAGCGATCACTGAGGATTCAAACAACACGGATGGCTTTGGGATGTCTGGGTGGGATTTTGAGGGGGCAGGGAGGTCGTGGTGGTAGATTCTTTTCTTGTTTGCGTGTGATTTTTTGGCATGTGTGTTTGTGTTATTTATTTTGGGAGTAGTTTCTTGGTTTTGAAAAACAACCCTGCAACCACAGGCAACCCTTTCTCCTACTGTGCTGTCAACTTCTGAAACTGGAATGGGGTTTCCTCATCCCAGCAGGTGTCACTCCGTTTAGGGCAATGCACTCCGAAGTAGGCAGAATTTACAGAAGTCATTCATAAATGTGATTGTCAGGTTTCCATCTAATCAAACCTGCTGCTTAAGTGTGTTTTCTGTAACTACCTACCTGTATGCACACACATGTACATGACACACGTATGTGTCACATCTTATTTAAAATTGTGTTTAGAAAGGGCTATTTTTGTATCTGAACCTTGCTTGAACCCTTGACGGAGAGCACCTACTTAGACATAAAAGGTTAAACAGATTAACAACAGAAGTATGAATACACGTACTCAGTCAATTCCCGTCTGTGAGAGCCTTTTGCTTAGGAATAACATCTACAAGTTAGAAAATCTCTTTTGACATAAAATTTAACTTACAAACAGATAATTCTACAGCTCCTAAAGGAACGTGTCATTAGCTATTCTTTTGTAACATTTGCTTTCCTGACATACTGATAAATCACAAGCTTTCAAGGTTTTCAGACTATGACAGGTATTTATCAATACAGATACTGAAAGACACGGAAGCAGCTGTGCTTTTGCCTGCGAAATTATTCTGACATCTGTCCTGGGATTTACATGTGACAGTCCATGTAAACAGTAAAAATATGGGTTTTTTTCCTTCCTAGTTAACTGACATTTTACTTAGAATGGAGTCACTAAGATATCCTTGCCTGTCTGCTGCTTAAACATAACACCTCCTGCACCGTTCTTTCAAATCGAAATTCTGAATGCCATAGACCTCCAAATAGAGTGACCTCGAACAAACACAAATTCACCCAAAGTTAAAAACAATTACTAACCTTATGGAATAATAGTACACAGCTTTTTTAATTACAAAATAGAAACATGGACATATTTGGACATTCTCAATGGAAGTCATCAGAGAAAAGTAAACCTAAATTATGACTGGTAGATGAAATACTGAGGTATCTGAGCCTTAGGGAACATTTTCCTCTGGCAGTGTCCTTTTCAAGAGTTACAGGTCAAAGACAATAACTAGCTGTTGTAGGCATTCAAGAACAGAGACAACCTCCTCTCTGCCAGAGGTTACTGGAAGTTACTTACACACGTTTCTCATGACCTCGATGTAGTATGAGAGTAATAGAGAATGCTAGATAGGAACACCTCATGTGCCACAAAAAAAATACACAAACTTTCGACAGCACTGAAGGTTTATTAAAAAAAAAAAGAGGAAACAACCAAAAACTCAAATAAAATGGAGCAAAGCTGCACTTTTTCATATTCAGTCACTTGAGTATTGACCCAAGTTGAGGGTCTGACTTCTTTCTACGAAGCTATACGCCTATAAGGTCAAGCCAGTTGAAGAATGAAAAACAGTAACAAACACTAAGCTGAAACAAATATTCATCCCAACACACCAAAGGAGGGGAGGGCAAAGGCATGACTGTCATTAAACACTGATGAAAGATATCATTAGTTTGCCAATGCAGTAAACTACTACAGTACACTTTAAGAGCTTACACTCAGATTCAGAACTCCCCCAGCTGAAAGCACATAGAAAGATTCTCGTCTTTTGTAACATTCCCCCAAGTATTTGTATAAAATAATACAAATATTACTAATCTGCACTGTTAACTTTAATATTCTTTTTTGAACAGCTAAATTTTTCCAACACCTGTACTTGCAAAAACACCCCCAAAACAACCAAACCCAAAATCCCACTACCCATGCCTCTTTACCTTCCTCCTATTTTACTTTTGAAGGGCATGCATCTCTCTTTTCCCTCACATTAAAGCATATTTAGGCCCAGAAAGCTGTTTTTATTCACTATTTTGTTTACTCTTAGGCATTTAAAAAATCTGTCTTGCTGTCTTTTATATTTTGTTTAAATAAATAGAAGTGCCAATGATTTCTTATATATATAGAAAGTGTGATACTATGCTTTTTCTGTTTTGTGTAGAAGAGAAAACAATAACTATCAGTAGATCGTCAGCTTTATGAAAGGAAGTAAGTACGAAAATTCTTTAAAAAGCACAGTTCACACCCACTGTCAATGTATTTTGGTTTTGTTTTGAAGGAAACAAAAGACTTCTCACTCAATGCTGAACAAATACTCTAAGAATCTATTTATGAATGCATAAACTCTGTAAACATCAGGAATCAAAGAGTTTTCTCTACTTATCCTCCTTATGTCTCTCTCTTTAGCAATCTGATGCATTTCAGTACATCCCATTTTCAGAAAAGGAAAAGAGGTAGGAAGAAAGCAGAGAGGAAATGTTTCTTTTCGTGTTTGAGCACATTATCCATAGCAACACGCAGTGTAACAGTTTTTAGTTCTGCACATTTCTATAAAAGCAGCATTCAGTCAGCAAATTTTTGGCTCTACAGATGCCATCATCCACTTCAAGAGTCACTATTCACCAATTCTACCCAGTATTTTTGATCACTGGATGCAAATGTGGTAAAAGAAATCTAATCTGCCTCCTCCCTCTCAGTTTCCCCAGAGCTCTCATTAGGAAATGTTATTTTACTGTCACTGGAAACTGGTATTAGCCACGCATTATTTCCTTATGCAAAATAAACCAGAAGATGAATAAGTTCTTTTCACTCTCGCTAGCTCAGATTCTTCTCCTATCCTCTATGCCTCTTCACCACTCTTTTGCAAAAACTGCTTACACTTAAAAAAAGAAAAAAAAGAAAGAAAAACAGCAGCTTAGTTCCTCGAGTCTATTAACTTCTATGCAAAATGCCTGGTAAGATTTCATTTCCTCTGCCAGAAGCAGCCGGTCTAACTGTCTATATATAAACTGAGTTGCGCATTTGTGAGCTGTGAGGGATGAATTCTCCATTTCCACATGAAATCCCAAACCAGCACACCAGAACGAGAGAACTTGCTCACATCTGTCGAAGGACCACAGAAGTAGCCTGATTGAAGAGGTGATGGTGGGATTTTGGGGAGCGGTTTGAGTCTTTTTGTTAGCCAACACACAACTAAGAAATGCGTTTTCTCATGCCACTTTAAAAGTCAACCTAAATAATTTGATAAGGTTATCCATACCATTTCCCAACTTTCTTCAACTGTGCAATATGGGGAGAAGGCATTTAGCCTGGTAACAAAATCTCATTCCCAGGTCTACTCTTGCCTTCTGTTTCCCAGTGAGGACTATGAGATCAGCTTTCTAAACCTGCGCTGTAGTCTCTGAAGCATACACACATCAACTGTAATAGAAAAGAGTCTGGAATTAATTTTATGTTTTTAATTCTTCAGTTTGGAGGTACTTTCAGGTTTTTTGGTGTTTCATGGTTGGGTTTTACTTATTTGTTTTTTAGTTGTTGCTGTTGTTCTGCTGTTTTTTTTAAGGGAAGGGCTGTCCTCTGTCGTGAAATGTCCGCTCTTTAAAGAATTTACTTATTTTGCTACTGCATCAGTATTAGTCAAATGGTCCTTATGTTCGTTCTCAAGGTTATTTCTGCTGAATTTTTAATCCAGTGAAATGCAGAAAGGCTTTTGTTGTTGCTAGTTTTCTGGTTTGGTTTTTTTTGTTTGTTTGGGTTGTTCGGGTATTTTTAATACACACATAAACGTATTTTTTCCCCAGTTTAATTCTCCAAAGGCACAGACGAGAACTCCATTCAGTTTTCTCAAACATGGCATTTGCCACCATTTGAGATTACACTTGGGTATGAGACCTCGTCAGAGGCTGGCAGGAGGAAATTTTGACATTTCAGAGACTCAAGCCCTTCCGGAAATCAGGTGAGGTTTTTTAGGGTATCTCAAGTGGTATTAGACATCTCATGTTTAGGCAACAGCATTAAGTCTCCAAGATTTCTGACCAAGAAAGCCAGGAACACTGTCAAATATACAAATCTTGAATACTAGTACCATTAAGGAAGAAGTAGCATGTCCTTGGCTCAGGCTTCTTTTCTTTCATCTGTGATCCATACTTCAGGTTTTTTCATCCTTTTCATATGAAGTTCTTGCCTCATTGTTATGGGCAGAGTTCCATGCCCAGAGAGGAGCAAACAGCATAAAGTGACTGGAAGCCTGCCTGCCAAATCCCTGTTGCCAGTGCATCCAGTTGAGGATGTTCTACTCATTAGTACAGCAGCTTATACAAACATAGAAACCAGAATCCCCAAATTCTCTTTTTCCTTTAATGTATAAACTATGATTATTATCCTACCTGAAACATACTGACAAACACCAAAATTTAATAAGGCTTTCAAATATTTCCTATCAACTGGTGCCACCATTAAAGCTTAATAAAATGAAGATACTGTTAGATTTTAATAGTCATATCTTGAAAATCAGAACAAAGACTATTTCTAAACCATACACTCTGTGTGTGTGCACATATGTGGTTCTTCAGCTAAAATTGCCCTAGAAAGGTTGAATGTATTGCGCTGCACTGAAGCAGAGTTTCTATACTCAACAGTGATTATGAACAAAGACTATTTCTAAACCATACACTCTGTGTGTGTGCACATATGTGGTTCTTCAGCTAAAATTGC
Organism: Myiopsitta monachus; assembly: GCA_017639245.1. Classification (NCBI taxonomy): domain Eukaryota; kingdom Metazoa; phylum Chordata; class Aves; order Psittaciformes; family Psittacidae; genus Myiopsitta; species Myiopsitta monachus. The sequence continues at coordinate 39,468,406 of CM029927.1, forward strand.
CCTAGAAAGGTTGAATGTATTGCGCTGCACTGAAGCAGAGTTTCTATACTCAACAGTGATTATGAACAAAGAGCAGCTTACGCATCAGTCAGGTTATTCCTCTACTAGTCCAAAATCCAACCAATTTTGCAGTTCCCTACGTTTTAAGTGGTTGTTACTGTAAAAGCAAATTCTGAAAAAGGTCTACCTCACTGTCAGTTTTGGAAAGCCGCTAGAAAGTCTTTTTTTCTTTGTAGTGCATTTGCTCTTGTGTGCCAACCCACAGGAGGACTTGCATCCCATAGGCAGATAATTAACTATATTTTACATACATACACGACCAACTGCTATGATACTTTTTTGATAACTTTGTTATACTTAAAAAAAAATACATTCCTTTTAAGTTTTCACTGTGGGGGAACCTGTTTTAAAAGCTGCATTCATTTTCCTTTACAACGAGGTGGCAGGAATAACAGGCAAACAACTGTCACTTTTTATGCGAGTATTTTTCAACACTGTCACAGTGATTTCGAAGCAGGCAAAATAATGTATATGTTTAGTTACCAGGAGCCCAACAAGATACTCTTCACACTCAACACACTGATTTTCTAGCTTAAGTCAATTATTTATTTCTTGCATGATTAGTAATTCTATGTTGTGGGAAGATGCCACAGCAAATAAGTGTGAGCTAACATCACATGTTCCCTGGGATTCCAGGGTCAACAATATGAAAAATTGAGTTATTAATCAGAAATACAGCACATTCACTATCTATGACAGTATCAGAACACAAAGCAGTAAATGTAATCCACAAGCTGATTTGTCAAAGTATTAAGATTTCAGTTTAAAGCTAAAATTCCAGTCAGCAAGTTCTACCTCATAAAATCACTTTATTAATGCCACATTAGGATGACTACAGAATACCTTGCTAAAAGAACACAACTATGGGGCAACTACAGAGCTAACAGCAGCATTGAGACTGAGGGGAGAAAAAAAAAACCAAAATCAAACACAACCGTAAGCCAAATTCCCCTCCCCAAACCCAAACTCTGCCAACCCTTTTGAAAATATTAAAAGTAACACTACTAAGCAGTTACATACAAGAAAGGATAAGCCTCATATTTTAAAAATACAAAGCAAATTTATGTGTGTACATATATACGCACTACCCCCCTCTGAAGCTGAGATAGGTTTCGATGGATTTATTTCCAGTACAAAACACATCCCTACCTTTTCCTGCACCTTTTAAAAACCTATTTAATAAAGATCAGCATTTGATAGCAATTTATACTGAAATAAATCTGAATCCCCTTCTATAAATTCCTACTATAAATTATAAATTTCTATTCTAAATTATAAATCTCTTTCTAAATTCCTATTGCAGAAAAGCTGACAAGTGTAAACATAATCTAATTAAAACAACCACTGGTTATGTGCTTCCAAAGGCTTCCTTAATGTAATTAGTGCACATCTTCTCTGAAAACCATGACTGATTTGTATCAATCACGTCTATAGAGAAGGCTGTGAAACTTAGCCAGTCAAAAAAGAGATGCTTGTGACGATGACGGACATGAGCAGCACTTAAGCGCTGCAATGGAACCTCTTTCTGGCATTCAGGGATGTGCTCTTTTGCTTTGGTTTTTATTCTGGTTTGGTTTTGTTTGGGTTTTTTGTTTTTAAACCAGGATCACATTCAAAGTTTATTGATCCCTGCTCAAGACTCATTACTAATTCACCAATACTTTAGAGCTTCTTACATACAAAAACCCATCAAAGCAACTTCTGAAGTCAAAAGCTCTTCAGAATGAGCTGATAGGGCACAATACTCACTGACTTCTTTGAAAAAAAGGAGTAACTAGTAAAGAAAAGAAGTATCTTGAATCTGTTATTTATAGTGAGGAAAATGAAGTTACACTCAGTACTAGCATGAAAGTAGTAATAACGTATGCTTCATAAAGAAACTCTCAAATATAACTGTCAGTTTTAATAATTAAACGTGTGCAGACCAAAATAGCAACGTGGATTTCAATAATTATATAACAAGTTAAGGGAGCAGAAATTCACTGTTTCTTATCTTTACAATGCAGGTTGTTCTGAGCATGTAGAAAAGAGTCCATTCATTTATTTAAAAACAACAACAAACCACCAACCAACCAAACAAAAACCCCGTCAAACAAACACCTTAACCTTACCTTCAACAGCGCCGTGCAATTTGTTTTAAGAGGAAAACCTGTGGATCTACTTTTATTCTCAAGAATATAAGTCTGAGAGGTACATATGTTCTTGTAAAAATGAGATCCTAGCTTACTATTAAGGGACATCAGCGTTGTGGCTGGAGATGTTTTGCTTGTTAAAAAACCCTATAAAGGTTCAGTACAAGAACTGTTACTAAACTGAGCATTTGACAATTTCAATTTACACATACCTCCAGGTATGGTTTAGAACAAGCACCATCTATTTGACTGCTCAATATTCAGCAGGGATCTGCCAACCAGATCTTACACAAAACAGCCAGGAATGTTCCTTTCTACTCAGCAAATGGGCTCAGCTCTCACTTTAAACTCTTACGAGATCCTTGCCAGTGTTACCCCGACAATATTTTTAGATCTCAAAAATGAAATACTTAAGGACTTTATGAAAGCTAATTATTGAACTCTTATACTCAGCAGAAAATTTAAATTCAGCAAAGCATGTGGCATGGAAAAACAAACTATAGGAACAAGTTAGTGCTCTGTCACAGTGTAACAGACCTCCCATTCAGTCAGAGCCTGGTCAGTATTTCCATTAAATACCTGTTTATTCAGAATTTATTGTGGGAGTTATTAAGCAGCTACACTCAAACTGACTTGGGCAGGCAAAATTTTCTATAAATTCTAAGACCTTCTCTACTACTCAAAGAAGAAAGGAAACACCAGTTGCAACCCTTCACAAACACAAGATGCCTCTCGACAGTGTATTTTCTATTCCTTATTCCCATAGTTAGATATATGTCCCCACCAGTAAGTCTTCCTAATGCTCAATCCACTTTCCCTTTTCTGTGTTTCAACTAACAGGTCACAGCTTTATTTTTGACTGCCTCAGCAAGCACCCTTGAAATATCAGGCAACACCACTGCTCCACTTGACCTTCACCTACCAAAACCTGCTGCTGTAGTTAAGCAGATAAACAAAACCAAGTCCTCAACAATTTGAAATTCCATCTGTAGCCTTCCCTAATCAGCCACTGACCTCAAAAAGGCAAAATATGGCATTTTTGAGGACACTGTGGCAATAGAAACTAAAATCGTAACAAAACTTTTAAAGTGCTTGCAATGACAGTCCAAACAGTATTAAACTTAATTCTGAACAGGTAGCATCATTCTGTTTGGTGGATTTCCTTTGGGAAGGATCAGAATACAAGATGTTCCTTTTCTTCTAAAACTAAAATGCATTGATTCAATAAATAACAATAACAAAAAAATCATATCCTCCTCTACTGCTGGGACTGTTGTTTACACAGCAGGTAGATGCAACTACCCTAGGCCTAGATTCAGTTTTCCAGGGCACAATAACAAACACTCTCTTCCCACCTTTATGCACAGATAATTAGTACTTACTCATTCCCTCAACCCTCTCGCCATTAAGGAAATACATATAAAAAAAGATGTTTTCCAGACCTGCGCAAACACCATTTTTTAATAACAGCGCTGCCCTATGATGCTTGCTAGCAGCGCTCTTCAAAATTGCCATTGTACACTTGACTCATCCTAACCCGCCTAAGATTAACATTTGCTGCTTACAGTTACACTATTCATAACATAAATGCATATAATTTTTAAAAAAGTAATCAAGAAACCAGGAAACAACCACCAAGCGATGAAGCAGAAGAACAAAACAAACACACAAATAGGACACTTACTTCATAATTCTGAAGGGGAACATTTGATCTAAAAGAAACCAATGAATTCATACATCTGAGTTGAAAAATATGCGGTTTTCCAACTACTGGCACAGGATAAAAAAACATTCTACCTTGAATCCAAGAAGGTATGGTGGTCATATTGCTCAACACATGCACCTTGGAAAGCTAACCAGAAAAGTCATTTAAACCATAAGGATGAACTGAAAGAGTAATTTGACTTCTCAAATGACAAACTTGAGTTTCATAGGTCAAACGTTCATATGGAACAACACAGTAACAAGGAAACTACTGATCCTTACTGTTGTGCTAAGCCAAGGTGAAGAATTAGCCTTTGATTATGTACGAAGGCACAGAAGTTGACTAATTGGATTCAGCTCAGGACTGCAAGAAGGGCTGCTTCACAAGAAAAAGCATCCAGTCACGTTGATACAGGGAAACTCTGCTCTACCAGACTATAGGTACTGGTCTCATAAGATATGTGAAGAAAGGAGAAAAGGAATCCACAAACATAACATCTAAACAGACACTAAATAAACAATTTATCTTATGAGTCTTGGACTACTGTGCTGGCAAGACAGCAAAAAGCAAAGCAGCCTCCACAAAAGCCAATGAGCCTCCATAAAGCTAATGGATGACTGCACTCTAAGGCACACACTCTATTACCCTTATTTAGTCTGAGTAGTATCCAAAAAAGAAGTCACCTTTAGTCCTCTAACAAATCACAGATATTTGTATTTGAAGGGCAGCTCCCCCCTTTTATTTTTTTGGAATTTTTAATTTTTTCAAATAGGTCAGGTTGGAGGCTCAGCATGCTGACATTTTTTCAAGCCCTAAAGCTACATCTGACAAACATTATCATTCAGAGTTCCCAGCTTTCAGGTCTGGGGACATTGTGATACGCTCCAGCAAGACTTCTGGTCTGGACAATCAAGGGACCGAGGCTGCAGGGCACAACATATTGCACCACATACCATGCTGTACAATCGTTCTGTAATTAGAAGCAGACCGACCAAATACAATCAAATTGTCTTCTTTTAAATTCTTCTACGAACTTCCAGAGAAGCACCAGTTTTGAATTGCATAAGAATTAGAGGGAAGACACAAATGAACATCAGTTCAGCTGAACTCCAAAGATCCTATGTCATTTCACTTCAGGTTATGACAGCCCCACATTCTTTCTTCAAGCATTCTTGGCAAACAAGCAGCTTTAGATACGAGACCAGAGGCAAATAATTACTCACCTTTCTACATTGACTGGCTTGTCAAATTTAAATAGAATATAATCCCCAGCAACAGGTGTGACAGCCCAGAAAAAGTCTTCCCCTACGTAGGTTTTTTCTAGCGTGTGTCCCTGGTAGACTTTTAAAGATGTTGAAACCTCTGCAGGTGGATTCACGTGGATTTTATGCAACAATGGTTTCAGGAAGTCTTTATCCTAATTGAAATAAAGATAAGTATCATGCTGGTCAGATAACCTGTTTCATTATGCTTTTTTTTCCCCAAGTGATCACACTTAAAACAAACCCTTGCGCCAAACAGAAAATGAACACATTACTCATTTCTGGGTGTATCAGATCTTACTGAAAAGATGAACATGCTATTAAAGTAAAAAAAACAAACAAAAAAACAAACAACCAACAAACATCCCCTAGCAAAAAATCCACAAAACCAAGCTGAGATTAGCACTTCTTATACTTGATTGTAATCAGTTGAAATCAGGTTTCATTCCAACTGGAGTAATGTACAACACGCTTAAAAGTGCCAGACAACAAGAAAATGCCTGTTTTCTCAAAGGCTACAAAGATTTTCATTTAATCAACCTGCTCTGGAAACGAAGCAAAATTTTAGGTACTAACTGTGAGTTTCTGGATCTTCCCTGCTAGAGAGGAGTGAAGGCCAACATGCTGGAAAAGAGACGGCCTGAAGCGTATCCTCAAGTTAGATTTCTGTCGATCACAATGTTTCTGAAATGATGGGCAGAAGGGGAAATGGAAGAGGGTTAAAAAAAGAATAAATCACATTAGTAAAACCAACACAAGACTGCTGAGTTCTTGCTGCAAGCATGTAGCATTACATGAACCAAAAACTCTCAACAAGAACCCAGACCTATTTATCCAATAGTTCTTATTTTACTTCCAGAAGTCTACCTTTAATGCTGTGCAAATCCAATCCTATTCAAGGTTTTTGCACAGAACCTGATTAGTCAGTCTTTCAGCAAGGCTGCTACTTGAGAAATGAAGGCCCAAAATTCAAAGTTTAGTCCCCATTCAGAACCTTCTCTATGATTGCTATCTAAGCAATGGCTTTCTGCAGAGCCTCAGTGAATGAGGGGTTATGTGAATGAGTTTATTTTAGGAATGCTACATACAGAAAACAACTAGTCTTTTGCTTTTCATTCTATTGCATCCATCTCCAAAATCTGAAACAATAACAGCCATAATGCCTCTGAGAACTCTCTAGGTTTCTTTTTGAGACTAAAATCTTGGTAGGAAGAAAGACTCTTTCAGAACATGCAGTACCCCATAATACACAGTATGCTAGCCTCCAGCTCACAAAACCAACTCACTCACCATCATGAAAACATTTTAGAAGCTTTATAATAAAAACAAACTTACAGCATCTTTCTCAGGGTTACACACTTTCACCCAGAGGATATGGTCCAGCAGCCAATCAATAGGTTTCTCTTTATAAAACATAAATATGAACTCTACAATAAGAGTGATATCAGGAGACTGGAACATTTTACCTGCGATGACATTAAAAAACATAGGAGTTATTTTAGATTAAGGATAACATCATCTTCTGAAAACAGTAAGACAACAGATGACAAGTTTGTGCCAAGACAAGAAATGTTAGCAATGAAAAACTTGAAATCTCAGTGTTTTAAAAGCTCCATACCTTTTAGCTATGTAAAACTAAATAAAACAACTATTCAAATAAGAACTCTTTGTAATATATCTTGGTGCTACCAAGACATTCGGTATACAACACAGTCTCCCTAAGAAAAGAAATCATCAGTCTGTAAAAATAGAGGAAGAAGAGTTATGGACTTGTGTCTATGATTCTCCATGTCATATGTAAGCTTCAAGCATCTGAGACAAGGAGCTGTTGTAAGTGTTATCTGCTCAGTCATACAATTTCAGCATTTGCCTGTACAAAAAGCAGAGATGGAACACCTACCACTAACTCCAGACCATTCTGCCCAGAAAATCAAAGGGAAAGAAAAAAGCTACTAGACTATAACCAGAGACAATGCAACTTAAAAATAAAGATATCATAGCAGTGACCAGAAGCTTTTTTCTGAAAGGCAGAGGCCATCAGCATACTTGCACTGAGGGCATTTCCAACTAGCCATACTCAAAACAGTCAGCTCCCTCGTAGAAAGTCTCCCCCACAAAAGCTGCAAAACTTCTTTGACAAGTACTGCCATGACTCTGGAGCTTCCAACACAGCATACTGCTGGTCAAATCTAGGTGGACTTCTGGGTCGCACTGTGACACAGGATTCTTGGGATCCCTGTGAACTGTGATGCTTTAAAGGAGGCCTTGGCAAAAGAAGGAAACACTGTTGATGAAGAAATTCTATTTACTATCAACAAGAGCAACTATATACATGGTCCTGGAATGCACTTCATTGCCAGCACAGGAATCTGAAGAGAAAGGTGCCTTCGATGAAGGCACTGCTACCCGGAGCAACACAACTCTGACTGGGGCAGTCCAAGGCTGAAGATGGACTGACAAGTGTTTGTACCAGGGACTGAGCACCATCTAAACTCCCAAAGGTAGTGCCAGATTTGAGGGTGGATTCAGAGGACATTATCAGGTTTCCAGAAGAAGTCCACCTCTACTTTGCTAGGCTATAAAGGAGGAGGCAAGGAGAAAGACATCACATGACAATCTCTCACGAAGACACCAGCTGAAGTGATTCAGTTCTGCAGATGATGGTCAGTGCTGACTTCGGCATGGGCACTTGGGGGCACTAATGGATCAGAGTCCACCAGATCACAGTCTCCAATGCAAGCCTCCTGTCTCTCGACACTTGGGAGCTCTACAACACGCTAACACACAGCACATAGGCACGTGAAATGCGGTTTGTGTTTTTTCCACTTGTAATCTGAGGCCTTCATAGGCTTTTTAGATAAAAAGCTCCACGAGTGGTAGAGACCCTAATATCTTCTGCATTTAGGAAGAACAGCTGGAGTAGACATTGAGAAGAGGCTGCCCTCTGAGATGGCAAAAACATTCCCCACACTCATCAGAAAATGGGATTTAGTTCTTGTCTACAAGAGGACATAATTTGGAAAAGCCACTAAGGAGCTATATAGGCTAGTGTGGATTACACATAGGGAACAATGTTTTGTATGAAGGTTAAAAACTATCAGCAGTATAGCACTACTTGAACAGATGGCTGAGTGGAAATGAAGAAATGGTGCAGGCAGTCTACCTTATTTAGCCATTAAGGAGGATGTTTGCATTTATATAAGCAGAGAAATGTAGTGATAAAAAAAGGGGCAATGGCTTTAAATTGAAAGAGGGTCGATTTAGATTAGACAGTAGGAAGAAATTCTTCACTATGAGGGTGGTCAGAAACTGGCATAGGTTGCCCAGAGAAGCTGTGGCTGCCTCATCCCTGGCAGTGATCAGCGCCAGGCTGGATGGGGCTTTGAGCAAGCTGGTCTAGTGGAAGGTGTCCCTGCCCATGGCAGAGGGGTTGGAACTGGATGAGCTTTAAGGTCCCTTCCAACCCAAACCATCCTGATTCTATTATTCTTAAGGGTATACCTGAAGTATCATCATGAGCCAGTATTACACACAAAAAAAAATATATCTAGCCTTAAGTGATTATAAAACTATATTTCCACTGTGAATGTACTTGGGGACTACCACTCAGAGCCAGACTTTCAGTTACTCCTCTTTCTTTCGAGGCTCACTGAAGTCTGTAATTCATAGAAGATTAATGCAAGGCAGAACAAAAAAACACCGCCAAACAAACAAAAGCCACAAAAAGAAGATGAGAATTCAAATCCCTGTTGTAACAGGGATGGAAAATTTCTCTACTGAAGCAGGTGACTGAGCCTGGCACAATATACATAGAATCATAGAATAGTTAGGGTTGGAAAGGACCTTAAGATCAACAAGTTCCAACCCCCCTGCCATGGGCAGGGACACCTCACACTAAACCATGCCACCCAAGGCTCTGTCCAACCCAGCCTTGAACACCGCCAGCGATGGAGCATTCACAACTTCCCTGGTCAACACATTCCAGGGCCTCACCACCCTTACAGTAAAGAACTTCCTTCTTATATCCAATCAAAACTTCCCCTGTTTAAGTTTGAACCCATTATCCCTTGTCCTATCACTACAGTCCCTAAGGAAGAGTCCCTCCCCAGCATCCCTATAGGCATATCTCAGAGTAGATACAGTATGCCATTGTAGTAGAACAGATAACAGTAGTAGTAGATATAGAATGCCATTGTTAGCTTACATATAGTAGCAAAAAGGATATTTTTAAAGAACAGCATCAAATTTGCAGGGCCCTGTTATGTGTGCTCTGACACTATCAGGTATCAGATTCTTACATATGGAGATTGGCTTTGCCAATGCCAGGATCTCAAGTTGCAAGATCCTTTATTTTGTCAAAAAGTAGACACATACTTAGAAGACCATCGATAGGGCATTGTCCTTTCCAGAAAACAGGTATAATGCACTCTCATTCTCTAATGACTACTATGAAATTCGATCAGAACATAGCCAATGAAATAATGCTTTTTTTGGAATTCTGGGATAAGTTTGGAAGGGTCTGCATAACATCATGATGCAGTGCAAAAAATATAGATATGAAGCATTTGATAAAAGTCCCAATTATTTCATCTGTTGGAATGATGCTATATTAATAAAGCAGACCATTCACACCATGGGTTAGCAAAGTAAATGCGGTAAGACATTAACTGACCTGATGCTGCTTAATCAAAGTTGCCCCTTACAGAAACCTTTAATTTGGCTATTTATAAAGAAAAACCATTGACATCACTTGTGCTTCTTGCAATGAGACCCTTGAACAAGCATCTCCACTTGAAAATAAGCTGCAACTAAAATTTGAAGCTCCCCCTAAACAAGGGACAACTGCTACTAAACTAGGGACAACTGCAAAGCTTTCTTCTTTAAATACATGAAAGAAGATGTTATGATTTTTTTATTAGCATATTGTTACTATTTGATACTATTTCCACACTATTGTCATTTTTAAAACATTAGTTGTGGAAATAAATATTTTAAAATGGGTAGGAAACAATCACATGATTTGTACAATGTTGTGTAAAATAATTCATGCAGAATAACAGCTCCTTCAGATTGTCATACTTCCAACTAAAAGGGCTTCCAATTTTCCTGGTGATTCATCTCTGCCTACTGCTTTCAATAGCATAGGGCAGGAGAAGAGAAAAATACAAGGAATCCTAATCAAATACAAGCTGAAAAAAAATGAGACTAATCAGATGTTTCTGGGATGTTTATAGAACTGAAACCATCATTTCTTGATGACACCTGCTGAGGTAGTCTGTCATTCATGCCTGCATCCATAGGAAGTGGACCTTTCCCCCTGTGGTGTTGGAGAGATGCAAAATACCATGCAACTCAAGACAGAAACACCCCCCATTATTGCTCCAACTTCAACAGCAACTGACAGAAGAGAGTTTATCCTCTTTCAGGAGGATACACACTCATGATGCTCTGGAATGCTTTTCCTCTTATACCCAAGGACAGAGCAACAGAACCACACTGTACATTTCTTCCTTTGATTAGCTCATCTTCTAAAGGTCACAAGGACTACAGTCTTCAGTTCTCATCTACAGTGAAAAGACACAGACCATGTCATTTAAAACCTGAATGTTAATGTACAGGATCTGTACCTAAAATTAAATAAGCAGACTGAAGGTAAGAGTAGGAATTTACTCTTTTTCCTAATTTATTATAATTTTACCTAAAATAGAAACAGGCTTAGCAACAAAGTATTTGCTTCCATACGGCAAACTTGGCTAGGCTGAGAGGCACTTTCCTTTAGGCATGCTACTGTCAAGCACGCAGTTAACCACCCTTGACTCAGGGAATCATTTGGTTAATAATGTCACAGGATGCACCAGGAAAATAAAATAAGAAAAAAAATAATCCAAAACAAGTTAAAAAATGAACACACGTACACACACGCAAACAAACAAACCCTGATGCATGCAACTGCAACTGGTCAGAATATGCTAGGTAAGCATCAGTTGGCTGTACTTGCACGACTAGCTTCAGTCTGAGCTGGCCTCTCTACATTACACTGCCCAGCACCACGGAAGGGTTCAACAGTGCAAGCAAAGCCTTCTCACTTTAATTCCTGGTGATCACTGGAGTGAAAACGAACAGGCAACACCCTGCTCCTGGGAAAAGCCCTGGTCCCCCTTCAGTAACCAAGCACAGCCAGCCACACACTACTTGCTGAAATGCTGCCACCACCTTCCATGCCCAGTTTGGCACAGCTTTGTCCCAACTCCTTGCACAGCATTCATCATCTGTCATTTCTGTTTCAGGACACCTCTGGCACAGCACAGGACTGCTATGGATCAACACCCTCTTTTCTCCCCCAAAACACTCTTGCTACATCTGCTCAAAACCAGGCCTCTGCAGTGAAGCCCTGGAAAAACAAAAACAGGACTTCAAAGCTCTGGATCTCTGACTGTCCACAGCTACTCCTTGTGATGGGAAGCAGACCAGTACAACTCCTACTCCACAGATCCAACACCCCAAGCCTCTCTGAATCCAAACCAGCCAAACCCTTGCCTTAGGCTCTCCTGAGTGAGGATACCAGCAGCTGGTTGGCTTCCCTAGGACACAGCCACAGCCCAAGAACAAGAAGCAGCATTTGCCAAGGTGCTGCAGTCCTGTGGCCTCACACACAGCTGCAGGTGAGGAAAGTGCTGTGAGCCACAAAGCCATTAAGATGCCATTCTAAATCCAGGCTACAGATTGCCCACTGGCCATCCCCAGAATGTACTCAAAGTTTATCAAGCCAAAGAGACCCTAAGTAAAAACTGAAGTCAACAGGCACCACCTCAAACCAAACATAATGTGAAAGAATTGAAGCAGTGGCTCATCTTGTACCATGCTCATGCACTTGCTACAGTGCATGAAAACGGACATAACCCCAGGAGACTTTAATGACAAAATTTCAGAGGTTTCAGACTCTGGGTTCCTACCACCTACCTTTTGGAAAGAAACTTCAAAATCCAAGAGAATTAAGACTTAAAAGGTAAAATCTTGCTCCATAAATCTCCATATGAAATTTCTAAGACTTTCTCCATATTATTTATCTATATTGATAAAAGTGAGAGCCAGGACTTGGTTAAAAAAAAATGTATTGTAGAACATTTTCTGTTACTTATTGTGCCCTGCCAAGCCTTCTACCTGACTTTCAGTCCATTTAAATGCTATCCTTAGTGAACTGTTCTGGCCCTGAGTATTTTGTTGGCAAGTACAAGACACACAAAATGGAAAGCTTCATTTTCCACAGCTCTCTGAAATGCAAATATCTAAATCATTCCTTCTCATTCTTCTACATAAGCATCAATTCAAGTATATCAAGTCTACACCAACAATAGTTTTATACCTGCAAGCACATATTCTAACTACAGTTTAAGTATTTCAATGCTTTCCTTCAACTATGTGGGCAGCTTCAGCAAAACTGTAATCAGAACAACAGGCCTTAAAACATCAGGGCACAGCAAGATTCAGAGGAAAAGTGTACGATAACCAAAAGGCCAATTTCAGACCAGTCCATTAAAAGTTTGTGACAGATGACGTTATAGCTACAGTGCAGAGTATTGCGTATCCCTCTGGAAAACACTTCAGCTCACAGGCAGTTGCAAGACAAATCACTTTATTTCTCACAAAAAAGCTAGTATGACTTCGTTGTGTCAGGAGCCACAATCCAGAAGAGCAAAAGAGGCATCTCCTTCCACAGAGCTTCTAAGGGAAATGGCATACATCTCACCCATTATTTATTAGATACTTGACAACACTAAAGACTATGCTTTTGGCATTAAAGAAAAAGCCAAAGGAAGCAACTTCTCTGTGGCAGAGGCAACAGAAATCTGTAATCCTGCTGTCAGCCTAAATAGCTGCATTTGCCACTTCCTCATGTAGTACTTGCATAAATTAGATTCTCAGTTCAGAAATACACTGTGACAAGAAAGATTTTTACCTAGCAAACTTTCAAGCTGATCAAGCTTTCCAATAGCTTACAGTGAACCAGCCCCACCTCTCTTTTTAGAGATTATTTCTAAGTCAGTAGCATCTAGACAATTCAGTGCTCTACTTGCTCTTAGAGATCTACACAAAACCCATCCCCGGTTACAAATAGCTACTTTTACTCTTCTCCATAGCTACCCACATTACCAAACTACCATAGTATCAGTATGCATCAAGATCCATAAAGTGACAGCAGAGATGAGACAAATCTACATTACTGGCATAAAATTTCTATGCAGTATATGGTTATAGCACACCAATGTGCCTCCAAGCTAGAAATTTTAGTCACATTCATGAATACTAATTTCTCTCTCAAAACCTAAAAGCAGGATAAGGAGCTAAACTGAGAGAAAAAAGCTAATTAAATTTTCTAGGTAGAAAAGCAACATTAAGATGTGCAGCCATAGCTAAATGCATCTGAAATTCTACTGATATCATCTAATTAAAAGGAGGCATGAAAATATCACCCAAGGAACAAAGAACAGGGATGCAAGCAGCAGGAGCTGATAACTAAATTTAAACTACAACTGCTGAAAAAAGGCACATAGACAGAGCAGAAAAGCAACTTAAAAATATTTTTAAATAGTTCCGTGGGTAATTAAGCCAAATCTCAGTATTAAGAACTATTTATCTACTCCTTCTGGCTTCAGACACTGTGCCCTCTATTATAGCAGCACTGAGAACAGAAAGGGCTGTGAAATGCGCAAATACACAAATAATAAATACATCTGCATGAGGTAGACAATGCATGTCCTGAACTGTAAGTTGGTTTTGCACGAGTTTTGACACGTCAGCCTTACAAAACTGCAATTTGTGAGTATACTCTACTACTAAATTAAGCAAATGCAGAATGAATGTAATTTACTTCTATAGCCCAAAGACTTCATATATTTAATTTACATTTTAAGTGCAATTAGGACTGGAGCTAAAACTCAAATTGTGGGCTTAGTTGAGGTTATAGTTCAACTGTTCAAAAAATAGGAAAAAAAGCCTAATCAGATGCTGGTATTTAACCAGTCCCTGTAGCCACAGAACCACAGAGAATTGCAAAGGACTCCCCAACAGAGGAGGCAGGTCTATTTAGGGCAAAAGCTTCTGCTTATTTTTCCATGATATGCTGTACCATATCCTGTTTCTCCCTTCCACCTTTGAGGTCACAAAACCAGTCCATAACTATTTCAGCACCAATGCATATCTGTTGACAGCCCAAGGCAACCAAGCAGATAGGTCATGTGATGACAAGATAAATAAGGAGACTTCCCTCTGCCCATTTTCTCTTATTCTCTCCATTGTTTCTCTAGGTTACACTGACAGGGAAATACACAAAGTACCAGTTTGTACCCTAACATAGCAGCCTTAGGAGGTATCTGCTGTTTTCCTTTCCACTCAGTTAATGTCTGAGGCCCTGAAAGTCAGGGAACTATTGCCTCAACTGCACACCTGATGCTGACCTGGAAAGAGGATAGTACTTGCCATTCATACAGTGCCAGCATTCTCAGCTCTCAGTGCTACCATTATGGGTCACTGAGTTAAAGATTAAGTCATTCCCTGGAAAGTAGATCTAAAGTAAAAACAAGAGAGCGAGAATTTCCATGAGAATGACTACACTTGCACTGCACTTTATCAGTTGCATGTAGAACTTCTTTCTGTTCTGAGCACAGCTTACAGCCCTTGCATTGGAATCATTTGTGTTGACTACATAAGGAATCTCCACAGTTCAACTTAGCTTTTAATTTTTCCTCACGTTATCTCCAGCTAAGTGCCTTTAAACAGATCATGACACATCACTGCAGTAATTAAATAACTTTTTGATTAGCGAGATCCTTTCAAAAGTTCTCTTTCATGGCATTTCTGTTACACCTAATACCTCTCAATAAAAACATAAGCGGAAGTGCAAAATCCAAACTAATTTCAACAGCATCCAAGTAGTCAGTACACAACAGCCTGGGATGCTGCATTAGCTTCTCTCACTGTCATTCAC
The DNA here is from genome assembly GCA_017639245.1 of Myiopsitta monachus. NCBI lineage: Eukaryota > Metazoa > Chordata > Aves > Psittaciformes > Psittacidae > Myiopsitta > Myiopsitta monachus. Next base: position 39,483,550 of record CM029927.1, read on the forward strand.
TGCAAATGACAGATAGACTCTACACCTAATAAGGAGCAGACTGTCACAACTTCTCCTTGATTGATTAGAAAGGCGAAGATAGAACAGGCTTTGCAACCAAGACAAAGAGATGCCAGCTGATACTTGGAGATTTTGTTACAGACACCAGTGAAGTTGTTTTAGGTGGAGTTAGTTCTCATGCTTTTTTCTTTTACTTCAGACAGGTGTTCTCTAATGACATTTTGTTTAACAGCAGCTAAATTAAAAAAAAGTCATCCCTTGCAGCTCAACTGTGTTTTTATGAATGAACTAACTTTTGGTTATAAAAGTGCTCTTTTCCAACAGTTTGAGTCATACAAAAGTATACAAATGAGTATACTCAGTCATACAATAGTATATGAAACAACCTGGGGGGACTTTGAGTGATAGGGGGGAAACAAAAAAAAACATACAGCAAAAAAAACCAAAACCATGAATTAAACCAGAGTTCCTAAAAAAGCCTATGAATTTCTACTTGGTCTATTTCCAGTACAAAGAAGACAGCTTTGAAGTCAGGTCACTATTAATTCACAAAGTCTGAGGATGAATGCGTTCTTTTGAACTAAAGCGAACAATTTCTTACCAATGAAACCCAGTTGAGAAAATTCCAGAATCATCCAATCTTCAGAAGCAAGCTGAAGTGCAAAGTTTTTTATTGTGCTGAAATAATTCTGCTTGACAACGATGTCATCTTCAAGCTAGAGGAACATAATGACATAAACATAAATAAAAAGTAGAGCCAGCAAAGCAAGAGGAAGAAGTACAGCTAGGAAATTCTGATTTACAATATATTGCTAACACATAGCCATATATTTCTAACGCAAGTGCTGCCATAAAACCTAGATGCTATAGACAAGAATAACTATTATAGGGGTCACAGTCTGTCTATTTGTGGAGAACCATTATCTTTCTGTAGTAAGAATCCACGAAAGTATCCCAACTTATTACTTCAGAACACTGCTTTTCTAGCTTCTCCCATCAGAGAAAAATCATCGCTGAAACAATGCTAGACTAAGTGACATTACCAGTATAACAAGTAGAATAGCTGTTTTATTTGTACACAAATGTTACTCTCTTTATGCATGCACCTGACAGCACTGAAAGAATTTCTCCTCTGCGACAAGAAGCTAAGTGACATCGTCTACAGAGGTGGGATTCATTTCACCTGGCTTTAGCTGTCCAACAAAAGAGGTGCATAGTCCAAACTAATCATCTAGTCCAGGTAGTTGAACTGTCAAGATGGGTTGCTACAAGCCCTTTAATTCATAGTAAGCAGCAGGACCAGTGCATTAAGGATCCTGATTTTTCTATCCTTTTTCCCAGTGTATTCATGCTCTGCCCCAAGTGAGACACAGTACCAAAGTCTAAATTGAGATCATAAGAGCAGTTACTCACTGAATCTGCAATACCTGTAGGTAAAGCTTCTACTTCAAAGCAGCAAGACACATAATTAGGGACAATTCTGAGCTAAATTAAAGCAAAATTGCTCAACTCTGTTCTTGAAAACCTCTTTTAAAAAGAATACAGAAAACAAGTCTAGCAACACATTGAAAATATATCTATACACAACAGTCATTAGTGTGACCAACAGGTCGAAGGACATGATCCTGCCCCTCTACTCAGCTCTTGTGAGACCTCACTTGGAGTATTGTGTGCAGTTCTGGTGTCCTCAACATAAAAAGGACATGGAACTGTTGGAACAAGTCCAGAGGAGAGCCATGAGGATGATCAGGGCACTGGAGCACCTCCTGTATGAAGACAGGCTGAGAAAGTTGGGGCTGTTCAGCCTGGAGAAGAGAAGGCTGCATGGAGACCTCATAGCAGCCTTCCAGTATCTGAAGGGGGCCTATAGGGATGCTGGGGAGGGACTATTCATGAGGGACTGTAGTGATAGAACAAGGAGTAATAGATTCAAACTTAATCAGGGTAAGTTCAGGTTAGATATAAGGAAGAAGTTCTTTACTGTAAGGGTGGTGAGGCACAGGCTCAGGTTGCCCAAAGAACTGGTAAATGCCCCATTCCTGACAAGTGTTCAAGGCCAGGTTGGACAGAGCCTTGGGTGACATGGTCTAGCATGAGGTGACCCTGCCCATGGCAGGGGGGCCTGGAACTAGATGATCTTAAAGTCTTTACCAACCAAAACCATTCAATGATTCTATATAAATTAATGCTGCACTTGACTTCAAAAGAAAATAAAACTGAGTTTTAGCTCAAATTCCATTTAGAACTGTGCAGGTGAATTTTGCCTAGGCAGCTGCCTGTATTCCTCACTTTTTTACTGACCATCTTAGAGAAAATTAGTCACATAGGACAAATTAATTTCTACTTCAGAGGCAGTGTCCTCCGCAAATTACTTCTTCATATATCACAACATCCACATTCAACGCACTTCTTCAACTATGGAATCAAGTTCTGTATGGGTCTTCCTGATGTGACCAGTAGCATAGTTTCTCAACACTCATTTGAAAACTTGTCTCAAAACAAAAATATAAATTTACCTGAATGTAATAAACCCCCTTTTTCTGAGCATACATCATAAGAAAACAATAATCCAAGTTTTGTTTTGTCCTCCATCTGAAATGAAATTAAAAGCTTAAGAATTATGAAAAAAAGGTATTACAAAACAGACTAGCAATGCAAAGTAAATGTCACTATAAAGACTAATGCATGTTAGTGAAATATCAAGGGAGCTGCTTTTGACATTGTTCCCTCAGGAAATCCTCTGTCTGAATAAAAGGAACAAAGCTTTCGCCTTATGCTTTAATATAGACATAAAACTGGTTTAACTTAAATGTGATTTTGTGAAAATTCCCTGACATTTCACTAAAAACAACTGTGCATTTTAAATGGTAACTCAGCTGGAATTACTGGGGTTTACACTGTACTTCGAGAAAAACAGTAAACAAAAAAGCCTATATAAAGTTTCAGTTCTCCTCCCAGAATTTAACACTAAATGAATTCAACCAAGCATAGCATTATGCTCTGATCACACACAGAACATCATGCAGACAGGAATGAGATGGATTCACAGAACACTTTTAGCATCCCCACACTTTCAAGAATTACAGTAAGAAAACATTCAAGAATTCACATCCCACTTGCCATTTCATAAACAACAAAAGCTGGGTGTGGGAGGAGATGGGAATAGATCTGAGTGAACAAACTAACCTCACTCTCTCTTTTGAGTCTCCAAATGTCTCCTTCAAGTTTGTCAAGTCAGGGTAGTAAGTTGCAGGAGGGGCTATTACTTCCACCAAGCCAGAACTCAGCTCTGTAGAAAACCTGTCAATAGAAACATCCTAAAATCACATGAGAGAGTCTGAGTTCTGTAGGCTTTCTCCTTGCTTTCTGTTGGTACAGTTATTGTGTCTGGTTACAATGACTTACTTAAACAAAGCATGTAAAATAGAAGTATATAAAAAAAAAAAGTATATAAAAAAATAAGTATATAAAAAGTGTTGTTTTCCTTAGTATCTTCTTCAGATTAGTATAGCCTCCTGCTACAGATGCCACAAATTTGCATGCATGTTGAAACAATCCCATCTGTTGATGTTGCACCAAATAATTCAATCCCATTTATTGTTTTACAATTTAACTGACTGAATCACTGCTCCTTAATCTGTCACGAATTAAGTTTTTGTTCAAACATCCAAACCCCTAAGAAACAAAAATGCATGATCTCATATTTCCAGAATACTTTTTATTACTGTACCACAACCAGATTTAGGGGGGGGAAAAAAAACCAAACCCAAAAAGCAAACCCACCAATAAGCTAAGAAAACCTCCATTAAAATGAATGACAACTTACTCTTTTTCCAGGCTTGCAACAACACTGTTAACATAATCAAGATCAGTCTGGAAAAACACAAACACAAAAAGCCCAAATAGAATATTTAACAGTTTCAGGGCTACATTTTAAAGCAATCCAGTAAAATAAACATTAGAGGTAGCTGCACTTGTAAATCAATTTCAGCATGTAAGATGTTTATATATAAGATGAGTAATATAGGAAAATACTGTAACTAAAACATTGTAACTATGGCTTGTGTGTAATGCAGAAGAAACTGTTTTGTTTTGTAAACAGAGAAGAATAATATTTGCCTCACATCTGCACTTAACAAACAGTTCTAATCCAAGTGTGGAATTTTCTTGCAACCCCTCATGCTCTTAAGGACAAAATGATCACTGAGCATTTGTATAGGAAGAACTTCATATTATTGTTATATAATAACATATATGACATTATTACCAAGGAAAGCTTTCTGCAACACAGGGCACTGAACACATACTCTTCCTTCAAAAATGCACCTCCTAAACTTTACACTGTAAAGCATGGATGACCCAACCATAGACAGCTTGGGTTGCCTTTTTGCATCAGAGACTAAATTTCAGGGACTATCAATCCTACCAAACACCTAATTCTTAAAGATGCACAGATTCTAAAAGTTAATTGTTGATTAAAACACAGATCATGGCATTCTGGAAAAGTCTAGATCATCTAACTTGCCAGAACTGGCCAATTATTCAACCTATTCTCTTGGCCATATACACGCATTTCAGGGAAAGAGTTGTGAACTCATAAATGTTACTGAAAACCCTAATCTTTGCTATACTTACTAATCTAATAACTTGACTGCACTATTTATCAGTTTTCAATAGAAAATTTACAGTCTATAGATCAGCCCAGGTTCTGGTGGCTTATGAGGATTCTGGAGAAATAGCTGCCTTTGAAATGAAAGGAATAGTTCATAGTTTTTCTGATGAATTTGTAATGCATGTTATCATTAAAGGATTATACACATAGAGAATAAATCCCTCCCAAACATTTCTACAGAACCAGTAATCTTGTTTGATAAAGATGCTTACCTCAAAAATCACCATTCCTATTTTTAAAGATTTATTTTTAAAAAGTCCAACATAATGCCAGCGACACACACTTTTCCAAAAAGGACAACAGTGGATTTCTTCCAAAACCAGGTTCTAAATACCACAAGGACATGTGAGTAGAAAGCATGTGTCATAAATTTTTCATACCTATTTTCTTCCTAAGTGTTATGCCTAGTGCTAGATAGAAGTTCTAGTAAGCAGGGAAGGCGTTCACAATTTAAAACTCATTTTGCAGTGAGTTCCACACACGGAGACTAACAGGTCCATATGGACCTTGATATATCACTAAGTCTTAAAATACATATATGGATTGTTCATGCACAGTCCATTACTGGAACGGAGTTTAAGACATAATTTCTTATGCTGTTTGCAACAGTTGCTAATCGGTGATCTAGGGACTACCTAAAAATAATTTTAGTATATCCATCTTTAACTGAAACGTTTCTCTCTTTTTTAACCTTGTAAACATAAAAAATACAGAAATTGTTGTTTAGGCAGCATGCAAAAGAGACAAGCAATTTGAATTTCTAGTTGGCACACCAAACTTCAATTACCTGGTCTAGCATTAGTACCTCAAGTATTTGTTAAACAAACCATACTGCAACTGTATAGAAAAAGGCAAGATTTAAAATATATATACACATTAATGTATATACATATACAGAGCAGAAACACAGCTAGTTTCTATACAATATTCCAGAGATTAAAATAAATGCCTAACTTCATCCCAGCTGCGAGCATATGTTTGGTCACAAGTCTGTGCCTTAGTGCACATCTCCTGAGAGCAAACATAGCTTTGATGCATTTTGAAGATACACCACGAAGCCTTGCTAGTGCTTTTAAGCCTTACATACTTACATAGAATTCACCACAATCAGAAAAAAAAAAAAGAAAAGTCTGGAATAAGAGGGGTTTTCCCCTACTTTCCCTTATTCATTCCTGTCCTTCATGCAAAAGGTTGGCAGTTTCTCAAGCACAGCTGCAATCACAATATCTTCATGTTAAAGAGATGTAGGCTGTAATCGTCCTAATCTCATACTGTAATCTGTGCTGGTGTCACACAGCATCAAGATGCTCTGGTCTAGCTGCACTGAACATGAGATATGGCAAATACCACTGCTGGTTTAATAAGTAGCCTTCCTTCTGAATCAACAACCACTGTATCAACATAGTGCAAAAGGAGACATCATTTTTAGAATGAAAAAGAACATTGAGATTAAAAGAGTTTATTCCATTATTCACATGATCAAATGCATCAACAACTTGATATCCTACCATTATTTCTAAATAAGCAGTTGTATTTCAGCAACATCTGAGATTCAGAACCAGGATTTCAACACCAAACTCTTCCCCTCGGGATAGCAAGTTGACTGTCACATTTCCACATCAGAGAACTTTCAGAGGCAACCAACTCCTCTCATTACCCAGCCTAACAGTATGTGGGATCTTTGCCAACATGCTTCAGCTGTGGGCATGTCCCAGGAAGGCGGCACATGCAAGTTATTTCACACAACCCTCATGAAATAAATATGAGAATATGCACTAAATTTGATCAAGCTGCGACTATGCCCAAGGGAAGAGTTAACTATATAGAAGACTTTGCAGGGTAGTGATGGAAGGAAATTAGGATTAGATAATTGCTCTGACCAAAGGACCTTCCAAGCAGTAACAATAAATTCAGCTAGTAACTGAAAGCAGGAAAACAAACAAACAAACAACAAAGCAACAAAAAAAAAAACAAAATCCAAACCTATTCCCCATTTTTGACGGAAGAAAGTGATTAGTAGGTTGATTTTGGAGCAGCTATGATGAACTTAAATTCTGGTTCATTGTATCAGTGTTGTTTGCTGCTGTTGAAAGGAAATGTCACTGGTGATCCCAACCAAAGCAACACAACCTGATACTACAGATATGAATGGTTTTGTCTACCAAACCAGAAGGCAATAACAAACCCAGAATTTTTCCTTAGTAAAACTCTTAAGGTTGAAGACTAAGTAATCCCTAGGACTTTGGGACCCAAGAAAAAGAAGCAAAAAAAAAATATTTCAAGAATTAGCTCCTTTAAAGGGATTAAGCACAGAATCGTGATAGGCCACAACCTAAGAGTTAACAGTGCCAGCCACAAAGATTCACCTTATCAAGTAAACACATGAAGCCTTACAAACAAGTTTGTCCTGTTTGGTAGATCGCTGGGAACTAATGAAAGGCATAAGCAGGGGTGGTTACTTCAGTATCAGCAGTTCAAATCTTTATGCTTGTTTTTTCTTCCTAGCCATATGAAATTACTGATCTCTGAGAGAAAGCAAGAACACCTGTAGTAAGACACCTTCCTCTTTTCATTCATACCAGATCAGGCCAAAGACTGATCCAGGTCAGCATCTTGCTTCCAGCAGTGGCTGCCATGAACAGATACGTAGCAAAGAATAAGAATAGGACAAGCATACACGATACTCCCTCCTGCTGCCAACCACACTCCAACTATTTTCAATTCAGGTTACTTCCTGAGACAGATGTGATTTTGTGTATTCAGTATGTCACAGTAGACTCCTCTTCAAGGTACCTCACCACTATTGCTTTTGAGCCTATCTAAACTTTGAGCAAGAACAGAAGAGTCTAGCTTATGAGATCTACGGACTTTCATAAGACTGTGAACACGGTAACATCTAAGGCTTAGCTCCTTACGTCAGCAATTTTGATGAGACAGACATACAGAATGCTTTGATGAATCTCTCTAAAAGAAAACTCTAAAAGAGTCCACTGTGGACCAAACTAGAGTTTCAGACTGTCAGTAAAATAAGTTTTTAATTTTCCTCAGTTTTTGTCAGATGCTGCCTACAATTCCCTGAAGTACCTTCTCTAGTTGAGGTAAGAATGCATCTCAAATTTGCAATTATTCTAAGATTTGTCTGAACATTGTTATTCATAGCAAACACCAGGAACCAGAGCAGCAATGAACTTTCCAATCTTTTTTATTGATTTTTATGAGTGAGCATGTGCTCAATGTATTAGCTAGCAGACAAAACAAGAGGATAGAAAGCTCTGATTAACAGCTAGCCAACTGTCACTGTAACCCAAGATTCTAGTTTTAAGAATCAACTTAAAATTCCAAAGCTTTGTTGTTTTTTGTGATTGGGTTTTTTTTCCCCTGCAGGCCACCAGGAAAGGAATTAAGATGCAGAATATCAAAATATTACAAATTCAAGAAGAAAAAGCTGCAGAGAAAGAGGGGAGAAATGCAGACATTAACTGTACAGTATATTCTAAACAATGTGGCTTATCTAGGCTGTTAGATTAAGCAGATGTTAATTCTTGAATGAAATCTAATAGAAGTAAGTCTTAACTTACTCAAGAACATCTTCCAAAAAGAAAAAAAATCTCCGGGAAACAACCACATTAATCTGTAAAGTGCAGTCATTTCATTGCTTGCTAATTTCTACAATTTTATTTGATCTTTCATCATCCCTGTAGAATAGGGGTGGAATAATTTTACAATGTATTTTAAATAATTACAAACAATGAAAAATTGAGCAGCCTCCAGAAAAGACAACGCAAATGTGTATTTGCCGTGACATGGTGAAAGTACATAGGAAAATAGTTACCTATATACAAGGCATTAAAATTCACACAAGAAGCAGCAGCCACTAAAGTGGAATTTGGACCTATTTTTGGCTACTTATGCAGTGAAGAAAAGCCCTAAGGAGTAAAAGTGCAGCAGTGGTTGCAGTAGTGTACAGATATAAATAAAGCCTAAGGCAATAATATCTGTTTGAGTTCAACAAATGCAGCTGAAAAAAGAAATTACTTTCAAGAAAACAGCGTCTGCTTTCAGGTCTGAAGCAGCAAGTTCAATTTAAATACAGGAAACATGAGAACAAGATGCAAAGCAAAAACCAGCAATGCAGAATCCTGTCCTAACATAACTGTCTAATGTTACATAAGCAAAATGTAGCCTCTGCGTCCTACATGAGCTAATGACTACCTCCCTCTCTTACTGAAAGTACACACTCTACCACACAGGTAAGAAATATCTCTCTCCCATCATTTCTGTGATTAACCCAATTCACTTCAGGACAGGGTTTCACAATGCAAAGCTTTTAGCAGCAACAGCAGGAACACAAGTACATTCTTGTAGCGCTCCATTCCTGCTTCTCCCTACCCTTGCGCCCTGCACGTCAGCTCCTCAATCGTGAGGGCATACATCCATGCAGACTGCGCTGTGAACCCCACCACCACACCAGAGAATAAGTTTAGCTTTTAAGAAGGCTAGCCAAAACAAAACAAAAAAACCAAACAAACAAAAAAATAAAGGGACAGTTCAACTCAGGACATTCAGATGCAAATTGTTAAGCGTGATATACTCTTCTGCTAGTTTTGTGTGTATTAAAGATGATGCCTCGTTTGTAGAGTCTGAAAAAAAGCAGCATATGTGGCCTAGCAACCTGAGAAACTTTTTTTGCCCTTGGGTGAGCCTGTAAATTGCTAAAAAGGTTTAGATTATTTGTTTTCCAGAAGATAGGTAGCTGCCGTGTACAGTCAAAAGCACCCTTCTATGATAGGTATCCTTTATTTGGAGGACAGAAGCAACTTGTCTTCATTATCTTTAAGCCAAGGCAGACCCCAGCAGCAAAATTTGATAGTGTTGCCCAAAACTCAGTGTCAATTCAGTCAGTCATCCAGGTATGAAGTCACCTATTAGAATACTTCTGAAATCAGATTATTACTGTTTCTTTCCATCTCACAAATACACTAAATGATACCGAAGAGAGATACAACTCTGAAACCTCTGTGGCCAAGGTGCATCTCAAAAGGTTATCTTAAAGAGAAGGACTTCAGTCATTCAACTCTAGGGTTTGAGAAAAGATCACAATCCTGAATTTTATCTTCGTGCTGAGACACTAAATTTGTCACAGGTACATGGAAGTTTTCAAATCCTGTCAAGGATTTTTTCTCAGATCTAAGACAGATTATCACTGGTTTAGTCCTACATAAAAAACCTTGCTACTCCCTGCCATGCAAAGAGGAACATAAGATCCTTTGATGGTGCCCAGTATCAGCAGTCACTGCAACAGCAGTTTAAATATCTCAAATTCTCTCTGTCAGGCCAAGTTACCTTTCCACATAAAAGACCTGTCAGTTATCTAGAAATTGTGGTCATCCTGATCAGTTTTGAGTGAGATGTCCAAAACAAAGTCTAACATCTCTGTAGAGCTTTAAAATTACATGGTGAATATAATGTATCATATCACACAATAGCCTTGTCTAGCTTTCTTTATAAAAAAAACCCCAAACATATATATTACATACATATTTATATGTATGCTAAGATCTGCTGGTCTTTGTCCAATTTGACACACGTAGTCTGATCTTTTGAGGACTAGGAACACACTTTACAGGGCAGCTCTCAAGTTTTCAACAACTAGCTGAATGCATGGAACTTCTCTGATTATATTAATATATCCATGCTGAGAGCAAGAGAGACATAATACTCCTTTGTTTTCTGTCAAGATATCTGCTGATCAAAGAGATATACAATTCAGGCCCAGAGCAAGAACAGGTAACAATACAAGCTTGTTTATTTTGCTGGAAAAGTTTTACATATTGTACTCCAATAGTAATACCTCCAAAACAGCCTCGGCATGGTTTGATCCAGTATGTGCCCTCAGTGCTTAGTTTGTTGAGGTTTTGCTCATGCCAGAATACAGGATGGTACCTTGCTGGGTGCTTGTGTCACACTGACCCAACCAGTACAGAAGCTTTTCTGAAGAATAAAAGGTTCTCCACAAAAGGAGCACAGAGACACAGAGAAAACACTATTGAAGATCAACATGTTTTAATTTAGCAGCCACTGTTTACATGAAGAGATGGCATGGTGACAGTAAAAGATAATCAAGATATGCAAGCTTTTCTAGCCTAAGTGAATTGCACACACATGAAGCACTAGAATAAGATTTGAATAAGCAGTATGCAAGAAAGTGTAACATAAGGCTTAGTCCTCCAAGAACAAATAGCTGGTCAACCACTGCCTATAGTCAGATGTAATCAGTAGCGTAGACAACTAGCAAAACACTTTTTCATACCTGTAGTGTCTTCTGATTCTTACTGAAATTATTTGCCTTTCTAATACTTTTTGTCAAATCAAGGGCTTGTAGTCTTTCCAATATACACTGATTACAGTTTATACAAAAGACTGTGCTAAGTGCAGTCACTGATTAATGAAGTGGACCGACAATAATTTGTGATATATTTAGAATAAGTCTGAGATGAATTTTCTTCATGATAAATGAGATTCCCCACAGGAGGATATCAGAAATGTATTCTTATATCTCTCATATTCAGTAATGTGTGTGTATGTATGTCTGTTGTTCCACTAAGATGATACTTCAAAACCTTGTTTCCCATGTTAATTACAAACTTTATTAAATAAAAATACTAGATTAATCTGGAGTTCATAATAGAGCCTATAGTTCTTTTTCTGATAGCGAGTTCACATACAGAGAAGGTTAATGAGATTTGAATTGTTTGTTTCAAGTTATCTGATGAGCCTATGCACCAGCTACATAGTGAAGGGGAGTAAAAAGATTAACTGTACACTGAATCATGCCTATTTATTAGTCATCCTAATGAATACCTACAAATTATTCTGCAATAAAGTTATTTTAACAAATTGGAGAACAGACATATGTCAGTTACTGTGACAATTGCAGTTTACTGTCAAGCAATTAAACTGATGATTAGATATCACATCAGCTGAGATATTTTAGAATTCCTTGAACTTCCAGTATGGAAATTTACTGTGTACAATTACATTACTGAGAAATACCCATACAGTAAATGAATATGCAGATCTCTATTTTGCAACCATAATGCATCTATATTTACTAGCAAATCTGTTTACACTGTTCATGCTGTTTGCAGAAGGCCATTAGCCTTAATTTTTAACTTGTTTTCTAGCAAAAAAGTCAAATTTACAAGAAAGGAGTGAGATCGAACTGCAGTATTAAAAGAGTTTTCTAGGGTGTTTACCTCAAAGAGATTACAGCCCATGACTACAGCTCCAAGCAATGCTTCTTAAAGACTGTCAATTTGATTTCACAAATAAAGTCAGCAAGAAAATACTAAAATCCTTTTAAACTACCATTTTTCACATAATTCTCTGGTAAAAACAATTTTGTAAAGCCCTGTGCTTTTTTTTTGTTGGTAAAAGCTACAGACAAAGCATAGATAGCGATTTTAAGTTCATTATCAAAATTACCTAACCTCACACTATGACTATTTCTTGCTCTACTTAAACTGCACAGAAGTTGAGCAGCTGCATATCTTTTTTCAGAAACTTTTGATATCCTTTTTGATACAAGCATTGCTGGTCATAGCTCTAATGTATTATTAAATAAGCTTTCATTAATGCACACAAGTTAATGACAGCAATAGTCTAACACATTCTAGGGTAGGAAACCCCACAGACAAAGCAACTTTGAAAGCTAAAGCCCTTCCTTTTGTTTAAGGAGAAATAGAAGTCCACCAGGGAAACAGACCTTCCTTCAACTAGCCATAGAAATTACTTAATAAACCTACACTTTTCATCTTGCAGAAGGAAGCTGAATATACAGCATAACTCAGAAAAAGCACAGCATAGTTGAAGATGAAGTATTTACTGTACCTTATTAATCACTGAAGCAAACAAACCAAACAATAAGATATTGAACTTAAGAAAACAGAAACATGGTCAAAGAAATAGTAAAGCAGGAAGATATAAACCTGGATGGAGTTAAAAAAAAAAATGGAAATCTAAGGAATGATTATAATCGGACAAAAATTTAAACTTGGGTTCTTCAGATTTTCCCAGACATTCATGGTTGCGGTGCCCATATCAGATGCAAGTAGGCACATAATGCTGCTCTCAAAGACAGCGATAACAGAGGGTAACGGTATCCCAACAGTTCTCCTTAGGCACAAAAGCCATAGCTCCCATGTTAAAATGTTCACTTCCTTTATGGTCAATGTTGTAGAATCATTCCCAAGATGAAACAGAATTTCACACCACCTCAGAGGAAGAAAGTTATTTAGCTATGGAAAACCTGGGTATAGCAATATGGCTTGCCTAAATCAACAAGAAATCTTGTCTAATTTGGGACACTTCTAAGTTTTGTAGAAGACAGAGTCCAGTGATAACACAGTGTTTATAGCTCAAACCTCCTTAAGCAAAACAAAATGAAACTTCAGTTTTAAACCTTGAAAATGAAACTACATAAAAGGCCATAAAATTACTCCAACTAATAGTGCTGAAAAACTCAGCATTACAGTAATTTGGAAAGAATTCTGTTCTCTTGATATTCTATATAATTCTCTTGATACTCCATATAAAGGTTTTAAGAGCATTTTCAGAAGAAAAGCAGGAGCTATCCAGACAAATTTATGACTGACTGTCAAGAAAGAGAAAGCAGAACAATTTACATCAGAACACTGTAAGAATCAGTTCTCATGTACAGGTAAAAATTTTGCCAACTTTTCAAGGAAAGCTTTAGAATGTGCTGATAATACAACCAGAAGTATTAAAATGCCTATCTATTTTTTCACTGATTCATCCCTGAATAGACACCGGCTCAAAGGATTAAAATTGTTTTCAGTAATAACTAGAGGATTTGAATTTTCATCTATGGGACTCACAGAACAGTGTTTCAGTAGAGCAATATATGATTAGATGGATGATGGGCAAACATATATATACATTTCCCATTCTCCAAGTCTGATTTCTAAGAAAAACATACAGATCAAAATAAGTGCAGGCAATTCCCAGCAGTCAACAGAATTATTTCTGAAAGCACTCTATCATTTTCCTTCATTTGTTTTCCACTAAATCAGAGCCAAACTGACCAAACAGTCAAACTGAACACTATTTGAATTAGTATATGAAAAAAGCCTGGACTTAAAATATCCACACTCTCCAGAAAATAAACTCAGTAACAATCTGTGTAAATATCTCAAACTGCAGCGCTCATTTGATGAAGGACTGAGCAGCAGCACAAAGAAAATGGGAAGAATCCTCCCTATGACAGCAGAGTCACTTAGCCATTATTTTAATGTTGACGGAATAAGGTAATTAGCACGTCTGTCACTATGCATAAAAAGAAATAACCAGTCCATTTAATCTGTGTCCACCATTCCCTTGATAAATAGACAAATCTAGGCTCTTCAGGGTTGTTTCTATTAGAAATACAAGACTGATGCAGTCTCCTTTTTATTGAACGAGTTATCTGTCTACATCTTGAAGAAAAAGTAGAACCTCATCAGTTCCTGAAAGGAGTGGTATTTGTAATTATAAAGGCAGGTAAAGAAATTGCATAAAATATTTGAGTGATTACCTCTCCTATAAAGACAACCATAACACAATCCAGTTTTTCTTCAGGGGACAGCTTATCAATAAGGGAGTGGAGAGTTTCCGTAAGGTAAGACTTGACTTTTCTTTTCACTGTAGGTATTCCCATTACAATGGAAACTGAAATCAAACAAACCAGAAGTGTACTTTCAGCGACTGAAAACAAAAATCTTACCTACTAATGAAGCATTGCTTAAGAAATGCAAAGAGTTAATAGATGGAGATAACAGTAATTAAAAATAGTTTAAAAATATACCACCCATCATCAGGAGCATGATTAACATAATCATCACCAACGCTTACAGCAAACACAGCAAACAAAAAGAAAGTAATCCTAGACAGGTCAGATCATTGTATACTTGCAGTGGGTTGACCCTGGCTGGACACCTCGTGCCCACCAAAGTTGCTTTAATACTCTCAGCTGGACGGGGGAGAGAAAATACAATGAAAGGCTCAAAGGTCAAGATAAAGACAGGGAGAGACCACTCACCGTGTCCCATCACAGGCAAAACAGACTTGACTTGAGAAAATTCATGTAATTTATTACCAATCAAATCACAGTAGGATAATAAGAAATAAACCCTAAATCTTATAACACCTTCCCCTCACTCCTCCTTTCTTCCCAGGCTAAATTTCACTCACAAATTCTCTACCTCCTCTTCCCAGCAGTTCAGGGGGATGGGGAAGAGGGTTGTGGTCAGTTCATTACATGTTGTCTCTGAATATCCCTTCTCCTCAGGGGAGGACTCTTCACATCCTCCGCGTGCTCCAGCATTGGTCCCTTCCATAGGGTGCAGTCCCCCAGGAGCAGACTGTTCCAGTATGGGTCCTCACTGGGTCACAAGTACTGCAGTAAACCTGCTCCAGCTTGGGCTCCTCTCTCTATGGGTCATAGGTCCTGCACCAGGACTCTGCTCCAGCCTGGGCTTCCCATGGGGTCACAGGCTCCTTTGGGCATCCCTCTGCTCCAGTGTGGGGTTCCCCATGGGTTGCAGGTGGGTATCTGCTCCACCACAGACCTCCATGGGTTGCAGGGGCACAGCCTGCCTCGCCATGGGCAGCACCATGGGCTGCAGAGAAATTTCTGCTCTGGCACCTGCCCTCCTTCTGCACTGACCTTGGAGTCTGTGGGGCTCTTGTTCTCATGTATTCTCATTCCTCTCTCTGGCTGTAGTTGCTCCTGTGCTGTAACTTTTTCTCCTTTCTTCGACGTTATCCCAGAGGTGCTACCACCATTGCTGATGAGCTCGGCCATGGCCAGCAGTGGGTCTGTCTTGGAGCCAGCTGGCATTGGCTCCATCAGACACAGGGAAACCTTCTAGCAGCTTCTCACAGAAGCCACCCTATACTCTCCCCACTAACAAAATCTTGCCACACAATAGGTAATAATCAACAACCATCATATCAATCAGGTAAGGTGGGCCAAGACTAACTGATTAAACTCCCTAACTTAGCTTTATTTTCAAACTGGCATAACCATTCTTCACAACTCAAGTATTTAACTTCTCAGAGGTCTTCTTTTAAAATGACACCAGTGAAAACCTCTTACTTTCCTTGCTCCTGGTTTGGGTTCTTCTAGAAAAACAAGCCCAGGTCATCAGGATTGCCCAGAAATTCCTCACTGAAATCTCTTATCCCTGTTAAAAGTGCCTCAAATGCAAAACAATCTGGCCCCCACTACAACACTATTAACACTATCTTTCAGCTGCCCATTTAACTTCCATGTTCTTTAAATTTCCCATAGTCTTTCTTCTGTACCCTACCCCATAGCCAGGATTGACTACCTAACAAGACACAGCAGACAGCAGCAGGAACACAGTAAAAGAATAAAGCAGACTTCATGAAGTCAGCATCAGCATTCTGAGCCATTTATGTGAAATAATTTACCACATCATAAATATATAAACCCAAACAACTGTTTAAAATGTTGTTTATCCTTCCTTACAGAGCCTGCTTCACCTAGCAACTACACATTAGCAAACTCTGAATTTTTAAAACAAACCCTCAAAAAGCACCGTGACCGGGAAAGGAGAAGGTGAGAAAATAACTTTAACTCAGAATTGCCTCCCTCTTTTTAAGAAACCTCATTCCAATTTCTATTTTGCAATTTCAACCTTCCGTCATATATTCCCAGTAGGGTACAACACAGGCTTCACTTAAAACAATAAAGGAATATAAGCCTCTTCCTTCCTGAATAGCAAGATTGAAATAAATAGTGTCAGAAAAATAACCCAATGGCTTGAAGCCCACACATTTGTCACACAGCCATGCCTTCTGTTAAAAGAAGGACCAATCAAATGCACTGAAGTAATGAAAAAAATTACAGGCCAGAAGTAACTAATGCCTCTTTCAAAAGCAAGGAGAGGGGAAAAAAAAAAGAGAAGGATCTAGTGGACAATAACATGAACCCTTCAAGTCAGATGGCACAAACAGAAACAAGGATTCATTAGCGGGGCCTTCAAGCTTAGTCACACACACCTATGTTTTGAGGTATATCAGTCTGGTTGGGCTTTATACGATCTTATAGAGCTCCAAGAGCGGGATTCAATGGATCTATTCTAATAATCAAGGCTCAGAATTTGTGAGGATTAGGGGAAACAAAAGAAAAACGTGGGGGTAGATCAGCAGTACTTCAGCACAACACTGATTTTTTTCTCCCCTTCAGAGAATGTCTATATTTTATGGATGCAATTATACTGGATTATCCCAGATCTCCCAACTCTAAGTTATACGCTGAAATATATTGCTCAAAAAAACAGAAACATCAACTCGAAAATAATTATACCCATGCATGATTGCCCCACAAATCTGAAAAGCCAAAGGGAAATGTCCATTAGTAGTTCAGAATCTGTAATGCCTGAGCTTTGTTCCTTTTTACTTAGTTAAAAAAAATTTGCCCAAACTAAATGCTTCTTAATGTGCACCTTAACATGGCATGGGCTGGGACTGAGATTATGCAAAAAAAGAACAAAGTGAAGTCAAACTCCTTTCATCTTGGATTCAGCGTGAACTCTAAGAGACAACCATATCACACAAGTTAAATGAGATGTCCTTGATCTACCAAGGAATGCAGGAAATTACATTACTAGAACTAGAAAGTCCTCTAGATATCAAACATAAAATAAACATCATATCAACATACCTCCTGTCCTTCCAAGGCCAACCTGCACAGAAGGTTGAAGGCTTCCTTCATTTTTCAACAAATGAGGCAAATGGTAGTAGATATTTGGCACTTGAAGAGATTTTCTACTTGTTAGCTCTTTTAACAATTTCAGCGTCTCATCTGCAAACACACATGAAATCAGCAATGCAGAAAACATAATATGAAAATTTATGCAGTGGTAAATAGTTCAAAATTCCAAACTTGGCCCTAACTGGAAAATAGAACAAATTATGCATTTTACTGAGGCATTCTATTTTGTTTACAAAGGAAGTCTTTTCTTCTTTTATTTTTTTTAATAAACAGCGGCTAAGACTATTTTGCATCAAGTAACCTTGCTACAAATACAGTTACTACTTACCTGATCACATAAGACTTAGTGTGTAACCATAGAAGTAAAGAATGCTCCATTCAACTACAGGTTTCACTGTTTGGGTTTTTTCTGTTTTGGTTGTTCAAGGGTTTTTTCTCCCAAATGAATCAAAATGGGAGTCTTACTTACCTAAATAATTCTTTATTTATGCTTACAGAGCACATCATCATGTAGTGATGCTACTGCAGATAACTTTTCAGAGCTATAAATACGTATTGGAATACACTGGATATACAGATAACAAAGCAAACCCAGCATTAAACATACAATTGAGATTTTGAGTGTTTCTGTAATAAAATAAATCCTAATGTGAAATTAATTTAGTCCATTACAGTACTTAAAATAATTCTCGCTCTTTCTCAAGTAACTGCCTCACAGGATGTCCAGGTGGCTCTCGAAGTTGCAAATAACAGTTTTTAAATTCCCCTGCTGTACGTGTTGATTTTCTTACATCAAGTGTGAAAACAACTCCTATTTCAAACGACAAATATGTTAGCATATGGAACTTTGAAAACTTACGGGCTTTATAATACCAAGTTAAGTAAAAAACTGTACCCAAGGTTTCCAAGATAAAACTGAATTGTGAAGAAGTGAGAAAAGTAATATTATATATGTCATTCCACTCAGATTCTGAGTGTAGCTTCTATAAAGATAGAAGGGTTTTGTTGTGGAGTTTGGTTGGTTTGGGCTTTTATTAATATTTATGTATGAGCTTAAGTAAATTTCTAACCATTTAAAATGTTGAAAAAAAGCTTTGTAAATAGATGCCATAAGTAGAGATGCTTATTTTATAGATTTTAATACAGCTACATTTTACTTTTCCTGTTACCTATTTCCTTTAGTATCAACTGCAAAACCTGGACTAAAATTCTGCCAAAGCATGACAGCTCTTTATGAATGAGTAACAATCTACATAAAACAATCCGGAATTCTTTCAGCTTCAAAGATAGCAAATATCACATAGTAATATGTATACTTAAGTACATTAAACTTAATTTAAAAGAAAAAAAACCCAAACTATCTAACATTAAGTTCTGAGCACAAAAGCTCGGGAACTCAGACTTCAGCTGACTTCCCATCATGGCTCCATATGGAGAAAAAAAGATGTTCCAGCTGGGATCCAGACATAGTAGGATATTAAAAATGTGAATCAGTAACTTCAGTTGCATAGAAGAGAACAACTCCCTGTAACTATATTGTCTAAAAGTGTACTAAATCATTTTTAGGGAGTAATGTGGTAATAAATCATAAATTCAGTATCAAAATTACTTGACTTCCTCTATGACTGTTTGCTTTAACAGCAAAAACATACACACAGAACAGGAAGAGTCACAGGCTATGCTAAACATACTCTTTATCTATACCATTCCTGGAGATCCAGGGAACTACGGAGATCAGGCTAGATAGGTAATCAGTGTCAGATAGAGCAAAAAAAAAATTAAAAATCTATACAAAATAGTAACCCACAGCACAAACGCAAGTAGATTCAAAAAAATCGAGCCAAGTTCTCTTATTTGCAAAACTCTCTGGGTTTATATTCCACATAAGGCAAACAGAGTGAAATTTCTGCAAGCTACAAAATCAGACCTCTTACCAGAAAGTTTTTATTTGTTTGTTATTCATTTGTCCATCTAGAAAAATCAGAGTGACTATAGCAGTAATAGTGTGATTTTAAAAGTTAAGTTCCGTAACCCAGTGAGTAACACAAAGGTATTCTCTAATATTGTCAAACACAGCTCTCAGTGAACTTGAGCATCAACCTCCAAAAAGGGTAAAAGATTACCAGTTTATCATTTAATCACTAGTTATTAAAACAGGAAATTGCATTTATATTTTACAAATCATAACCAATACCTTAACCTGTATGTTTTTACATATTCCAGCTGACTTTTAAACATATTCTAATTGCTTCAAGTTAATCCATGTCTTCTGGTTGCTCACCTTTCCCCTCAAGCTCTATTTAAAAGTAATGTAAATTATTGTCAAAAGATATTCAGTATGCTAATAAGTAACTACAAGTTCCAAACTTTGGGAGCTAGGTGTGGAATAAGTAGTCAGTCCCTAAAGTCATAAAAATGAAGAGTAGGAAGATCATCAAGAATAGAAATTGGAAAAAAACAAAGCCCTAAAAGAATCCCCACATAACGTAGCACATTGCACACTCTTTATTCGTATTGCTGAACAGTTTAATTTGGCTTTCTAATTATTAATTTCTTATTCTATAGTAGTAGGAAAAGATATTGGCATTGCAGAGTTACAAAAAATAGCTCAATCACAGTATGTACCTGAAAAATTATTCATGGCATTCTTACTCCCATTTGTTTCAGCTACTGCACGCCTGAACTGCTCCAAGATAGCATTCAGCTCAGAAGAGCGTTGCAGAGTGCGATGCTCAGCTATACGAAGACGTTCCTTCAAAGCATGAAATTCCCGTTGATATGCAATCAACTTTTCTAGAGAGAAAAAAGATGATCCTGGTTATTTTTGGAAACAAATACCTAAAGACAGATCCAACAAAGTTCAGAGACTGCTTAGCTATGCAGCACCTGAAATCCAACCATGCGCACAGCCCAGCACACTCCCACCTGAGTTAGGCACCTTAGCATTTACACAGCATACGGAGGGAAGAGTGAGCTGCACCGGAGAGGGATACAAAGCAGGCACTGAGCACGGTATGGCCTACACTGTGGCCTCAGACAGGGGCAACCTTTGAGTCCCCATTACTCAGCACCACAAGGCAATTCTGAATCTCTTTGTGGAACAGACGCCCACAAGACACTTCTTTTAAGCAGCAGAAAAGGAGTGGCACCATACAAAGGCACAGGTCATGCATTTTGAAAGCCCCCTCTGAATACCTTGTGAGAATGAGTGCAATTTGGCAGTATTTCAGACATACCAACTTCAGACCCAAGTTTTACACTAATGATACTGTCAGTGCATGCAAGAACAAAATTTTGATCAAAATCCTGCTAATGTAAATACATACGTATATTTTTTGAAAGGAGACCAAAAGGGAGAAGGAAACACCATGGTCATTTTCTCAATTCTCTTGCTCACCATCCTCACTCTCCTTCAGCCTATCTACAGATACAGACTGAAGCATCTCAAATGATTTTACACCTTGTAATCAATATTCTAACCATACAGTTGTCATCCTGTGACATCTCTCTTGTGTTATTTACCTATTCATTACTAGCCTTTTAGTATTGCAAAGGTAGGGAAACAGAAGTTTTGCGAGCAATTTGAATCTCTTCCTGTTGCTACACTGAAGTAATGCATGGGGTAAAAAAGGAATTACAGTCAAATTTCTGCTGTTAATAATGCTGCATTTCCTACAACTTCTTTCAATTTACATCTATTTTCTTTTTTGTCATTGGGATGTACTGTTGTGATTATGTTTAGAAAACATAATTAGCTAAAATGCCCTCTGTTTTGAAGACAGAAAAATAAAAACATAGTTCACTACCTCTTAAAAACATTTCCCATGCCAGCTTATTTTCCTTTTTTCATTAAAACCAAATGGTTGTTGCTTCTGTGCCAACAAACCCAGAACACAGATGCTGGCCCACAGTACGGCGCTAGGCACACTACACACTAATGGCTGAATTCAGACTGCTATTTGAAGCAGGACTTGGTGCTTTAGTCAGCAGAATTAAGAAGGCCAGGACAATGTTCCAGAGTTTCTGGCCTGAAGGTCATTCATTCTTGCCAATGATAAGCCAAAGAAATCAAAGAGTGCTTGGAACCATGTCTACTGGTTGCAGCAAGGTTACAAAGCATTTTAACAGCTAAGCAAATACATAGTTGTATTAATGTAGATACTACACTCAAGTACGTGAATATTTCCTCACAAAAATGAATGAGTGATGGCAGGTTATATAGATCCCTGTTAACTTCTGCCTAAACAGAGAAGAACAGGTGAGCTACCAAAGGACATGAAAGGTTTTATTAAGGGTTTCTATTGCAGTGGATACCCTCAGAAGCAGCCTGCAGCATCAAGTCTCCCTTCTTGTCTTTCTTCATGGTACGAGATAACAGACAAACGAGCACTTCTGTTCTTCCTACTTCAAAAAGGCTAAACACGTCTGTGACAGGGTCTGTACTTCTGAGAAAATGGTGAGAAACCTTTGAAACCTGTGGTTCAGATCCCGGCACATCAATGAGAGCTTCCTTCTCCAAGTGACATTAGATCCAATGAAGAGAGGGGCTGTGATGGACCTTGCTCTCACCAACAAGGAGCGGCTTGTGGGGAATGTGAAGCTTAAGGGCTGCCTTGGTTGCAGTGGCCATGCTGGATTTCAAGACCCTTAGAGCAGCAAGGAGGGTGCACAGCAAGCTCACTACCCTGCAGCTCAGGAGACCAGAGGGATCTGCTTAGTAGAGTAATATGGGATAAAGCTCTGGAGGGAAGAAGGGCCCAAGAAAGCTGGTTAATAATCAAGGATCACCTCCTCCAAGCTCAGAAGCAATGTATCCTGACAAACAAAGCCAGGCAAAAATCAGCAGGAGGCCTGTGTGAACCAGCAAGGAGCTCCTGGACAAACTCCAACACAAAAAGGAAGCCTATGGAGGGTGGAAGCAAGGATAGGGAGGAATACAGAGGAATTGTCTGGGCAGCCAGGGATCAGGTTAGGAAAGCTAAACCCTGATAGAACTAAATCTGGCCAGAGAAGTAGAGGGCAACAAGAAAAGCCTCTATAACATATGTTGGTGATAAAAGGAAGAGGGAGAAAATGGGGACTGTTTCTAGAAGGAAATGGGAGGCATAGTTACCCAGAACATGGAGAAGGCTGAGGAATTCAATGACTTTTTTTGCCTCAATCTTTATCTGCAAGAGCTGCAGCCACACCTCCCAAGTTGCAGAAGGCAAAGGCAGGGGCAGGGAGAATGAAAAACTGCCTGCTGTAGAAGACAACAATGCATAAGAACATCTAAGTCACCTGAAAGTTCCATGGGACCTGATGAGATGTATTTGTGGGTCTTGAGGGAACTGGTGAATAAAGGTTCTCACAGTACCACCAATAGTGGTCACCACCTGTCCCAGACTTTCAAAAAGTGTCCCTTAAGGTATCACGAGTTTATAAATACTCTAATTTGTTTTTCCAGAGTTTCTGATTCCTAAGGACTTAGGAATGAGCCCTCAAGATTAAATTTAAATATCTATTTTCATTTAAACCTTGAGTTAGCTCAAGATCAGCATTTGCTTTTTCCCCCCCTCTCTAATATATGAAATAATTTGAAAGCTAAATATTTTCATCAAAGGATTAGGACTTTTTGTGGAGAACATGTTATATTACACAGAAGTCCAATTAATAATTTAAATTTCACTTCTTTCTTCAAAAGGAATCAAAATTTGCAAGTGACTGTAAGAATTTCTCCAGAAATTCAAGGCACTCTTTCTGAAATGCATATGTATGATGAAAGGCCAAAGCTCAATTAGGGCTGAAACTGGCCAGTGCTGAATCTGACAACAAAAAGGGCTTTGTTAAGTTCATTAATAGCAAAAGGTCTAAAGAACACACGGGACTGATACTTGTTGGTTATGGTCACCTAACTAATAGGAACAACAGTAAAGCAGAGATACTCAATGTATTTTTCCCTCAGTCTTTAACAGTACTGACAGATCTTGGGCTGCCCAGTCCCCTGAGTTGGAGGGCATGAGTGTGGGAACAATGACTTCCCACTTCTGGACACTTAAATTGTAAGGAACCAGCTGTATCATCCGAATGCTTTCAAGTTCATGGGGCCTGATAAGATTCATCGCAGAGTACTGAAGGAGCCAAAGGATATTATGGCAGAACCTCTCTTGATCAGTACTATCTTGGGAATTTGGGTTGGTCCTCGCTGACTAAAATCTAGTAAATGTTATGCCAATTACAAAAAGGGTGCGAAAGAAGACATAGGAAATTACAGGTCTGAGGTTAGTCTAACCTCAGTTCATGGAAAAATTATAGAGATTATACTAGGTACTATTGAAAGGCATTTAAAGAACAATGCAATCATCAGGCACAGTCAACATGGGTTCACAAAGGCAAAGTCTTGTTTAACTACTTTGATATCCTTCTATGATAAGGTCACCTGCAGATGAAGAGTGGCGATGGATGTGTATTTCTTCATTTCGGTGAAGCTTTTCATACTGTGCCTTACAGCATCCTCTGGGACAAGCTGCCCCACTGTGAGATGGGCAGGATTACGGGGACTGGTTGAAGAACTGGCTGAAAGGCGGAGCCCAAAGGGTTGTAGTGAATGGGGCTATATCCAGCTGGTGACCAGTTCCCAGCTGCATTCCTCAGGGTTCAACTCTAGGGCCAGTGATGTTCAATGTTTTTGTGAAAGATCTGGATGCAGGAGTTGGATGCACCATTAGCAAGTTTGCTGATGATACCAAAGTGGGAGGTGCTATTGCCTCTTTTGAGGGACAAGATGTCTGGCAGAGGAATCTAGATTGGTCAATGCTCCAGTCTATCTTCAGTAGCATGAAATTTAACAGGAATAAATGTCAGGACAGAGTGACACTTGGCATAAGTACAAACTGGGAGAGAAGTGCCTGGAGTGCAGCCCTGCAGAAAGGAATCTGGAGGCCCTACTCTCTACAGGAGTCAGCAGTGTGCCCTGGCAGCCAGGAGGGCAAACTACACCCTGGAGTGCATCAAACACAGCATCAGCAGCTAGTGAAGAAGTGATTGTCCTGCTGTGTTCAGTGTTAGCGTGGCCCCACCTTAAGGACTGTGTGCAGTTCTGGGCACTACAGTTGAAGAAGGATGTGAAGGTCCTTGAATGCATTCAGAGAAAGAGAAAGCTAGTAGAAGGGCTGGAAGGAATGTCATAGAATCATAGAATAGTTAGGGTTGGAAAGGACCTTAAGATCATCCAGTTCCAACCCCCCTGACATGGCCAGGGACACCTCACACTAAACCATGCCACCCAAGGCTCTGTCCAACCCAGCCTTGAACACTGCCAGCGATGGAGCATTCACAACTTCCCTGGGCAACCCATTCCTGTGCCTCACCACCCTTACACAAAAGAATTTCTTCCTCCTTATATCCAATCTAAACTTCCCCTGTTGAAGTTTGAACCCATTGCCCCTTGTCCTATCACTACAGTCCCTAAGGAAGAGTCCCTCCCCAGCATCCCTATAGGCCCCCTTCAGATACTGGAAGGCTGCTATGAGGTCTCCACGCAGCCTTCTCTTCTCCACACTGAACAGCCCCAACTTTCTCAGCCTATCTTCATAGGGGAGGTGCTTCAGTCCCCTCATCATCCTCGTGGCCCTCCTCTGAACTTGTTCCAACAGTTCCATATCTTTTTTATGTTGAGGACACCAGAACTGCACATAATACTCCAAGTGAGGTCTCATGAGAGCAGAGCAGAGGGGCAGGATCACCTCCCTTGACCTGCTGGTCACGCTCCTTTTGATGCAGCCCAGGATACGGTTGGCTTTGAGGAGTGGTGAGAACTCTGTGTTTATCTAGTTTACAGAAAAGGAGGTCGAGGTGCAACCTCACTGCTTTCTGCAGCTTCCTGAGAAGGAGACAAGAAGAGCTGAGCTCTTTCCCTGGTATCCAATGACAGGACACATGGGAATGGTTCAAAGTTGCACCAGGGGAGGTTCAGGCTGGGCATTAGGAAGCATTTCTCCACCAGGAAGGTGGTCAAAAACTGGAACAGGCTTCCTGGAGGTGGTCAGTGCCCCAAGACTGTCAGTGTTCAAGAGGTATTTGGAAGGTGCCGTTAATAACATGCTTTACCTTTTGGTCAGCCCTAAATTGGTCAAACAGTTGGACTGGATAATTGTTGTAGGCTCCTTTGAACTGAGATATTCTATGACAAGCTGACTTGTAAGAATTGTATATACAAAAAAAGTCAGTAGCGTAGCAAATATTTTCAAAACACACTTGACCAGTTAGTGCTTTATTGTTCAGGGGTTTCTCTAAACCCTAAAGAAATTGAATTGATCTCTTGTCAAAAAGCATCACACCATTTTTTTCCATTGCTGTTAGAGTAAAAAGAAAACTGCTGAGCCTAAAACCATAAAGGAAGCAGTCACAGAGACCAGTGGTCATCATCATGGAAAATGTTTCTGCTTCTACAATATTATAAATGACTTTTCTTCATATGCTGAAATCCAAAGTAATTCAAGAAAACAGGAGGAATTCAAACAGTGAGTTATTTGCCTTATACAGCTGACGGAAGAATATCAAACATGCCTAACATCCATCTAACAGCAGCTGTAGCCAATATCAAACTCATTTGGTCTCTAATAGCTTCAGCAGTCATTTTCATTTAAGAATAATATACTATTTTACATTGAAATGAGAAGGTGATGCTTTTCCATACTTTGTTCTGGAAGCCAAAAAGATCAAATAAAAATAACTAGCCCTCACATTTCAAATGAAAATACCTTGTTAAGAAGTGACTTAAGAACTGAAAGCATTCATTCTTCATTGCTCTCTCTCTAACTCTGGTAGTTTCAACTAAACTCCAGAAGCTGAAACCTAAATATTTTAGCTGGCTTCATGCTATGTACTTCTTGGAAAGTTAACACTATGTCAACTCACTCAAAATTTGTTATCTCAACTTTTTTCACCTTGTTGCAAAATGTTCTCTTAAATAGGCAGAACCTGGAATTTAGACAAGCTCACATGAAAGCTGGCGCAGTGTTTTTAAAATTAAAAATTCAAATCAAACTGCAAGGGTTTGCAGGGTTTTGACCAGAGACAGAGTCTCAGCGCTCAGCCTACTCTTCCTTCCCTGTGTTATTTATGGTTCTTCTACTAAGCAACTGTTAAAAAGGCATTCCCAAAAGACACCATTAGCCTAAGTTACAAACACTGTCCATTCTCCTCTTAGCCACAGTCTTGATTACATCATTTGATTTTTGCTGCAAATTTAGACAGCTGATAAGCAAAGTATTAAACCAGATGCCAATTTGCTCAGCTCAAAGAGGAGCTTCTCAACATCTCCACATAGTTTCATAGTTTGAGGTTGTCTACTACTAGTCTGGTCTGTTTATGTACCTCAACTCATGATTTTTAAGAGCAAGGAGCTTTCCCTTGGGATAAAAAGGGCATCAAAGGAACAGAAAATGTGCTGCAGCTTGAATTTACAAAAGTATTTTGCAGATTAACTAAAACAGCAAAAGAAGTCAGAATTGGAAGTAAATTATCTATGCTGCAGAATGCTTACTGTATCATAATTCTAAATGAAACACATTCTGAACAACAAAACGGTGAACCCATCCTGGAAACACAACCAAAGCAATTCTATAGCTATTCAGCTGTACTAAAAAATATCAACAGCTCTTAGGTTTTTTGCTCATATTACATTTTTAGGAAAATGAAATTTTCAATGCCCCAAGCATGTCAGTATTTAAGAGGCATTTGGAGAATGCCCTTAATAACATGTTTTACCTTTTCATCAGCTTTGAATTGGTGAGGCAGTTGGACTAAACGATAGCCGTAGGTCCCTTCCAACTGAAATAGTCTATTCTAGTACCAAAACTATGCAAGGAAAATACTTTGGGTGCACTTTCAAACTGAGTGGAGTGCAAACATCTGTAGAATCAGCAAAATTCTCCTGCCTCTGACTATTTGA
Organism: Myiopsitta monachus; assembly: GCA_017639245.1. Lineage (NCBI taxonomy): Eukaryota > Metazoa > Chordata > Aves > Psittaciformes > Psittacidae > Myiopsitta > Myiopsitta monachus. The sequence continues at coordinate 39,510,955 of CM029927.1, forward strand.
AGTTTCACCATAAATCATCTACAAAGGAAACAGAGCTGGGTGAGTGTCAAAGAAAACCTAAGCACCTCATCTTCAACCACAAGTGCACTTTTGAAACCCATATATATGTGCGTGTGTTGCTATTAATCTTAAAACAGAATATAGAGTTGAACTCGTATTTAGATGATATGCATACCCATCTATTTTTGTTAGTACTGCACCAGGGAAAGCAGGTACAGGCACTACAGAATCAGAGATGCTTGTGACCCTCCATAGATGCCTCTCAAGAAATGGTCTAAACAGTGGACAAAGAAAAAGGGCCAGACACAATGTTTTAGAAGTTCCCTTTTAGGGAAGTCTGCATTTCTGCAACCTGCAACGTTTCTTACCCCACATAGCCTGTAACAGCCACACTATGATAGCCTGTGGCTCCAGTAAAAACCTGCTATTTACAAGAAAAGAGAGAGAAATAAAAATCTGTGGCTGCTGTGTAATATGCCCCACCCCTTCCACTTCTTTGTGTTTTTTGGGAGCAAGTAGGGGGGTGATGATGCTGGAGAGGGGGGTTGGGTGTTGCGGTGGGGGGTTTTGGAGGTTGTTTGGTTTGGGGCTTTTGCCGGGGTGCGGAGGAGGAGGTTAAAACAAAACAGAATTTCATTAAGAACCTTTACAAACCCCAGGAATATTTCAGCCATTCTCAGTATTGCCGTTCTCCCTCAAGGAAAGTTTTTTACTGTCTGCTAAAAGAAGCACCATCAACAACACAGAGCAGTATGGAAGCTTTGCAGGCTGTTATTTATCTTATCAATCAACCAGGTTCAGAAATATGTTAAATCACAGGCCATTTCCACAACTGGAGATAGAAATCCCGAACCAAAGCGGCTGTACTGGGGAGGGAAGAAACAAGAAAAGAAAGGTAAAAAGACAGAAAAACAAGCTATAATCTACTCAAGAGCTCTATGGTGCTCCCTCTGGGTGTCTCTAAAGGCAGACGCATCAGGCAACAAGATTAGAAAAAGCTTTACAGGCTTCCCATATCAATAGCAGGCAGTTGAGCCTTCCTCCAGCACACAAATCAGCTAGATGCCCTCAGTGATGGATCTGCCACACAGAGAAAAAGGTAACCAGACACAGACTTGGCACTCAAAAAAGGCAGCAAGAAAAGGACAGAGTTCTTAGCTTTACTGCGTTGTAGGCCTGATTTTTTATTTCCTGCTTCTACCCAACTCAACTGTCAAAACCTCTCACCCCCCTTTGTCCATTAAATAGGAACAGGAAAAACTGACTGAGTCTGACATACAAAAGGCTTTGCTTGGCAACACAGCATTGCACACAAATATTAGCAAAACAGGTAAAAGCAGGAACAGATACCTGATGTAGCAGGACTTTTTCTCTATCAAAAGAGGGATATTCAAATCATTATTCAAATAAACAGTGTCTCACTTGCAACAGTACTAAGTCCACCAATGTAACAGTTATGCTTACGGCCCACCACAGTGACAACCCTTTCAGTTTTCTTCTTCCAGCCCCAGGACTCTCTCTCCTTAGACCCTCACTCAAAACCTTCACAGCCTGCACCTTCTCAAAAAACCAAAAAGCTTCAGCTGAAGCAAACTGCACTACAAGTCTACAAGTTAAAGGTTCCATAGCAAATGTCTCATTTTTCTGTACACTCAGCTGAAGAGTTATCACAATACCATTAAATAAATGTTTGAATCTGTGAGAATATACTGTAGTAAGTGCTAATTCAGGTACTTCTGTGACTGGCTATTCCACAACTCATTTACTCCCATTATAAAAACCCCACACATCATGCTATGAGTCAGAGATAGTAACAAACTTCATGTATTAATTCATTACACTTGCATTAAGGATGTTGATCAATTTACAGGTTGATACAAAATAGAGATCTTAATGGACAGAGAGCTTCTACACTGCATTTTATATAGTCAGTGGATAAAGCAAGAGCAGATGACTCTTCAATGAGTTTGGGATTTGTCAACATGCCAGCCACTTCAGTCTGGCATGGCATTTCTTTTTTTTCAGCTATCTAAAGTAAAAGAATACGTTCTGCACTTCCCCTGAAATCAGTTCAGATGCTTTATGTGATCCATGAAATTGTGATACCAAGTACAGAGATATCCAGTAAGTCATGACAATCCCTGTACTTGCACTTCACTCTCACCGAGATATATGCAACACCTATTTTTTTAGACTAGGTTTGATCCAGGTTACCCAAGTCCTGCACAAGCTATGATATTTGTAGCATCACCTGATCAAAGCCATCTTTGTCATGCACAGATAACCTTTTAAATTTAAATCCTGCTATGCCAAAATGTGGCAGACTGAATTATTTCCAGTGTGTGTCAAAAAAAACCAAAACCCACACACCTGAATACCTCTATTAAATCAAAAGGAATTCATAGTACATTAGCACTTCAGTAATTTTCAATTTCATCTTAAAACTGAAACTCTTTTTGACAAAGGCTAGATTTCCTATTTTGCATGTTTTGCAAAATATAACTGTAAATACAATTATCCAATACTGTGATATGACATCCTGCTCTCACTGCACTGTACAATCATCCAACATAAAGATGTATAGAAAAGAAATACACAGTGGCATTTACTGAGGAAATGATAGCATTACCCCCATCGCCCTTTGTAAGTGACTCCAGAGCCAGAAGATATTCACAAGGCACAAACTGAGCACTGAATTTTCAAACATCCACCTGAGAGGCAAAGAGAGGAATTGGCAAACCAATCACACAGGAATAGCCAAAAAGCTCTGTCCACACAAGAGAGATATTAAGGATGTTCCAGCATCCACCCATGACATTCAGGCTTACAAAAACAGCAAAACATAGTAACAAGCTGAGGTAATGATCAAGTGTCAATATCTCCACATAATCAAAAATCATATTTATAACCAGCAGTGTCAAACAGCGAAGACTAAAGAAGGTGTTAACAAACTTTGCCCCGAAAAATAAGATCTCAATTGTGCTTACAAATCAGATTCTGATTTTGTATCAAAACTGTCTAAAAGATGGTGTCCTTGAAATGTTACAACATATTACCACAGATGACTACTCAACAGAAGCTAATTAGCTTCCTTGCTTTTAAGTGAAATCAAACCTTTTACAAGCAAGTTATGATGAGTTTTAAAATCTGAAGCAGAAAAGTAATCAACCATGCAAATACAGAATAATGCAGTACACTGTAAATGCTAACAACAGACATGCTATAAATAAAAGCTCTTAATAAAACTGCTCAAGGTCATATTTTATCAGTCCTCATTGAACACTGGATCCTGTGGGACTTTTTAGCTATGCCTACTATTCATAACGCTGTTTTATTACTTTGAAGGGATCAGAGAATATGTGGCTGTTTTACAAGTTTATTATTCTGTGGAATTAAAGACAGCAATGTAGATGATTTACGTACAAAAACAGATCCTACTAATCATGACAAAAAATTTCCTGATTCATGAAACAAACAAAAAAAGGGCTTGTATCAAGATTAAGGAAAACAAGCAGGCAAATCATTCTTCTATCCCTAATCTTGTTACTCAAATTGACAGGTCATTTCAGCAATCTGGTATTTCAATCTACCAAAACAATCCCGTAGAATTACTGCTTATTGCCCTTGTTTTGCACATAGAAATGTACTTGTTAGGACTAAAAGTATTATAAAAACTGCTTATTCAAGAAGCTTTCACTGTGAAGAACAGCTTGGGTTTGAGTTAAGGTTCTGCAAGTTTTCCAAACTTTATTAAAAAAAACCACAAAACCACCAAAACCTCAATAATTATAATGAATTAATTTTTCATTGCAACTTGTTCACATTTTGCACGGCAAGGATCTGTATGAACAGATAATGTTTTTTGTTCTTTCCAATCCTAGTGCATTAGCACAAGTCTGAAGTGTTTGCTTTGAAGCCTTCAGTGCCTGATCCAATCTCAGTCCAGATACTTTTGTTTAAACATTCCATTGCAGCAGGAGTTGAAGTTGTTTTCACTAAAATTTTTAAAGCAATCTGAATATAATCCTTTGTAATATCAATTGGTAAAACCTTTCTATTTTGAAATGCAAACTTCAGAATCAATTTTACTTGTAATCATTCTTGTGAAAAAGTAAACCCCCTGCACAAAGCAAGCAGAAAAAAGGAGTATAAAACACATCAGACTCTGAGAGCTCACTTCCCTCCCCACCCCCTTTTTTATATCTATAGCTAAAAATGCTACAGCTCACCAATCAAAATGGAAGCACAAAGTAGTAAATCAGGCAGCTTTGGGTTGTTTTGCTTTGGTTTTGGCTTTTTCCTAAAAAGCTACAGAATAAAACATTTTCCCAGTGGAAAAACAATCCTAAGCAATCAGAAAGCCAAAGAAACCAAACTAGAATTGTGACAATTGATGAATGATTTACTTAAGGGGTATTTTAATAGTCAGGAATAGTTCTAAATGTCTCCAAGACGCAATTGCACACCTTTGCCTCTATATAGGAATTGTTCCATACAGAAAGGTCACAATTTAGAAAATCTACACAGTTAGAAAACTGTGACACTATGACATGTCATATATTAGAAAACATATGACATTAATCTCCACTGATGAGGGCGGACAGAGGGTCTGAATATTCCTTTGGACACAAGGAATAAGTGGAATAATATACCAGAAAATCCAGACACCCACAACTAAGGAGGTCAAGTCAACAGAAGCATATGGTGTTCTGTCTGTGCATTGGCTTCAGACAATAGGGATAATTAAACACATGATTTGTCTGAGAAGAGTTATTAGCAGCACTTGTGTTGAAGGTCTTCTTTTAAAACAAAAACAAACAAGCTTTAGCAATGGGAAAAAAAACAAACAACAATCCCAACAAATAAAACCAACCAAGACACCTAAGGAAATATCACATTTGGAATTTTTTTGCCCCGATTTGACTGTTAACTAGCATTCACACTTCTTTGCATAGTAAACAACACCGCCCAAGACTCTATATGGTTGAATATAATCTTCAGGGTTTTTTAGGTTCCAGCTATTTGGGTTTTATCTTATTCCCAGTGCTAAGAAGCACTGTCAACTCTTCTGCCATTTCTTCTTTAAAAGGAAAGTGATATAAAAAGGTAACTGAAATCATATGCTAAATCAGTTCCACAATAAGCAATCAGCATTTAATACATCTCTGGCCCTGAATAGAAACACTAAGGAATAAATAAAAGCTTCATAGATTCTATTTGCAAAAAAAGCAAAGCTGTACAAGGAAAATTATTACAACTTTTATTGTAGACATACATAGCACAAAGCTCAGTTTAGGAAATTAATAAAAGAAGAGCTCAGCTGGGTATGCAAACCACTGAAGTTGTGTAATTTGGGCATTAACTCAACAGTGTCAGAAAAAATAACCTTCCAACAACCTTCACTGAAACCCTCCACTTACATATTTTTTACTTGTCTTGCATGAGACTCAAAGTGCACAACAGCATAAAAGAAACTAGGAAGTGGTTAGCAACATCATCACAGTATTGCCTCAAAAACAGGAACCCAATTTCCAGTGACAGCTTCTACAAAGATCATTATGTCGCTATTATCTTTTCTAGAAAACTACCAATTAATAAACCAAGCTACAACTCTGACCAAAATCTTATGCAGAAGATCTACTGCTCAAGCAAGCACAAAGCTCCAGTTTAGGCAAGCATTACAATTACAGCACAGAAACACACCTGAAAGATGCAGGTTAGGTCAATATCTAGCCTGCATTCTTGGCAACACTGAAGGGCTGGAGGATGTAAGTTGAAAGAAAGCATTTCCATTGCATTTTTTAACATATTAAAATAAAACAATCCATTCGGCATTTCTGGAGATGTGTGCATTAAGCAGTCCATATTGCATCCACTTAGTATGTCTGCTTCCACCATTTAGTTCATATGTGTGTATATATACACTTTATTGCTACTAATGAATGAGAATATCTTCTTAAAACTACATAATAGCTAAGTAGACTAATTTCTATCATGACATATGAAAGAAGTCATAACTGCTTATGCTGATCCGAGCAGAGCGTGGCTTCGCCACGTAATGAACAGCATCTCTGCGTCATATCATCATTTCAACATTAAAAATAACACCAACACCTAACCCTGGTAAAACACAACTCTCTCACATTAGATAAAAGAGAACAAGAGTCAACCCCTTCACCTGAAATACATTTGTTTACACCATCAGCAAATCTGTAATTCAACCCCTTACAATCAATCTGGCTACAAGTCTTCCATGACATCTCATTTTTCTCCTCAGACCTCAGTCAGACAACATTTTCAGCTATTTTCTATAAACAAGCACATATACCTATTCAAGCTAGCAAATCCAAATATTCACGCTAGTTAGTGGTCTGGAGGTTTTTGGCTGTGTTTTACGTTTTACTGTTGCGGTTTTTTGGGGGGGAGGGGTCAGTTTGGGTTGAGATTTTTCTGTATGTTTTGGGGGGATGTGGGGTGTGTTTGGTTGGGTTGGTTTGCTTTTTTTATTAATTAAATACTTCTCTGCACACCACCTTTTTATAACCTACTCAACTTCCAATTCAATTTACTAAAATCGTGTTCTTTGCTGTAACAGAATTCATGAAAGCAGAGTCTTTGAGTCTCCTTGTAGTGATCTGGCAAGTTAAAACTGGAAAAGGGATTTGAAAGAGAAAACAAATTTCCATAAAAGCTCACAGTAAAAACATTCCTACTGAAAGTGTTTCTCTTCCAAATGAGGGTGCACGAACAGTAACATAATTTTCCAAATCAACTTGGTAATCATTCAAGCTTCCTCTAATCCTGACACTCACATCTTGCAAATAGCCTTTAACTGAACCTGCACTCTACACTTTTTGAATCTTTTACATACCTCATGCCTCCACATCTACCTGCTTTAACAGCTACAATTATAGGGGTACTTTAAAACTAGAAAAGGCTATAGTCAAAGGTTGCAAACATTATCCCTTGTATTCATGATGTACTACACACAAGAAAATTAAATAACTGATCTGAAATCTACTTACTTTTTTCTCTAACTCTTCTCCAGCTCTCCTGACACCAGTAAACTTGTTGCTAACACAAACACAACACTAACTATACAGCTGGAATCAAAGCCAGCCAGTGCCTCCCATAGTGACTAGTACTGGGAGATCTCTTGATTCAAATAATAAAATAATGTTGGTTAAAAAATGGAGAATACAGTGGAAGTTTCATAGAATCATAGAATAGTTAGGGTTGGAAAGGACCTTAAGATCATCCAGTTCCAACCCCCCTGACATGGCCAGGGACACCTCACACTAAACCATGCCATCCAAGGCTCTGTCCAACCCAGCCTTGAACACTGCCAGCGATGGAGCATTCACAACTTCCCTGGGCAACACATTCCTGTGCCTCACCACCCTGACAGGAAAGAACTTTCTCCTTATATCCAATCTAAACTTCCCCGGTTTAAGTTTGAACCCGTTACTCCTTGTCCAATCACTACAGTCCCTAAGGAAGAGTCCCTCCCCAGCATCCCTATAGGTCCCCTTCAGATATTGGAAGGCTGCTAGGAGGTCTCCACACAGCCTTCTCTTCTCCACACTGAGCAGCCCCAACTTTCTCAGCCTATCTTCATAGGGGAGGTGCTTCAGTCCCCTGATCATCCTCGTGGCCCTCCTCTGGACTTGTTCCAACAGTTCCATAGTCCTTTTTATGTTGAGGACACCAGAACTGCACACAGTACTCCAAGTGAGGTCTCACGAGAGCAGAGTAGAGGGGCAGGATCACCTCCCTCGACCTGCTGGTCACGCTCCTTTTGATGCAGCCCAGGATACGCTTGGCTTTCTGAGCTGCAAGCGCACACTGCCGGCTCATGCTAAGTTTATCATCAACCAGCACCCCCAAGTTCTTCTGTGCAGGGCTGCTCTGAATCTCTTCTCTGCCCAACCTGTAGCTAATCTTTTTTTTCATTCTGAAAGCACCCCAAGTTCTTAAATACAATATTCTTAATTACAATTCTTAAATAACTACAAGTAATAACTACAAATCCAAGAATATTTATGACAGAGTTAAATTCTAGTCAGAAGGAACATTAGAACACACATATAGATCTGCATTTGGAAAAAAAAAACCAAAACAAAACTCCAAAACACAGATCCAGGTATGGTTTAGAGATGACCACCATGCTAATCATGATGCAGCTGTGAGCACTGGTGCATCTCAAGCCTGTAATTACAGCATTATACCAATTCAAAATTGAAGACTAGCTGGACATCTGAACCTAGTTTAATCTCAACTCTAGCATGGTCTCTATGTATCGTATTTGTTTTGTCATCATTTCACAGACAATTTCCCTATGAATAAAAATAAAATAAGCTAAAAAAAATAAATCAAAGGGCACAGGATGAACAGGCATCTTTATGTCATATGCAAATGCTAGAACAAATAATATACTTTAATAGATCAGAATTTCAATCATGGCAAACAAAACTGTAAACAGAAAAAGAATGGTCTAGAAGCAGCAACAAACGTGTTTTCTCAAGGCTAGAGAAGGCACTACTTGGTTTCTAGTCAGAACAGACTATGGCCATTGGAATGTGTCACATGGTGTAAGAAGCTGAATTTTTTATTTTGGGGAGAAATACACAGACTCCAAAATACTCAGTGCAGAAAATTCTATGTTGGTTTAACTTCCCCAAATCACTGTGTTAACTACATATTTTTAATTATTTTCCCATTACGCTACCCTTAATCAATATTATTGAACATTAGCTTGTGATGCTACAGTGCCACAGGGAAATATGGTTCCATTTGTATTTTAAATGGGATAAGGTTTCTGAGTGGAATTATAACTTTCATATTGATCCTTTCTGTAACAAAGCAGCAAAGAGTTTGTGGAAGAACTACCACACTGTAGAAATTATTCCCACAGAAGAAGAGATCCAAGAAGCATCATGTAGCTATAAACATCAGTAAACCTTTTACATCTCTGTAAAGATGAACTGAAATTAAGTATATTTTGATTTTCTCTTACAGAAAAGACTTTGCTAAAGATTTGTTCAGAAAATCTTTTGCATTACAAAAATTGTAGGTAAAATTCCATTTTTACTGTTGAAAGATGCTAATAAGTATAGCCATAGAAGTTTCCTATTAAGTTTCTATTAAGTGTCCCATTACTTTTTTCCATTACTGAAATACATAAATCAATCTGCTATAAAGCTTTTTCTGAGAACAAAGGGTAGAGCCAACTGCATCAGCCACCAAAGCTAATATTTCACTTAAATACCACAAATGGCAACACTCATTTTAGTGTAACAATCAGCCTCCCTACATTTAATTTCTATTTGAAAAATGCAGCTATAACATCTCAATAAACAACACAGCAAAGTAGCCATGAATGTCTTTTAATTCTATGGCACCTTTAATGATGGCACTAAACACGCACATTCAGTAAGATGCACAAAACCAGATACAGGTAAAGGCAAACAGCTTAAGCACAGATTCTTGCCAGAACAGAAAGCTATTCTCCACTAATTCAAAAGAAAACAGAGTATAAAAATACACCTGTAAACACAAACACAAGCTGTTTGTCCTACACTTTGAAGAAGGATTAAACCAGCAGTATAATGGACAATCAAAAACTAATATATACAATTCATGCATAAATGTCTGCATGAGTTTTATTTAAAATCATTCTTTCACCTGGCACTCTGGTAATTTTGTGTGCCTAGTGAGAGCCAAGATCTGGGATGGGGAGCCGAGGGGAGGGTGGAAGCAGAGGGCAAATACCCAAACCCAACCAACAGATACTGCATTCACACAAGTTTCGGAGATTCCTTTTTCTACAGTTGTTTCCACCCTCTCTCACCTACAAGGACTTCTGTTCCAGTGGCTCCAGCTCATCCCCAAGACTCCCTGTCTACACCCCAGGACCCTCTGTTCCTCTGCCATTATAACCCCAGTCAGCAGAAACAGCATTCAGCCCTTGAAACACCAGTCCTCATGTTTCCCCCATGTATATGCCTTCCCAGACATATACTTCAAAACACATCTGCCTTCAACCATGAGCAAAAGAGAGCAGTGCTGCAGCAGACACAGCTCTGCACCCACTGCGTGGTCAGCAGGAACATGAGCAGTAGCTGCCAGCAAAGCCCAACACTTTTTGCCTAGCAAAGCCCAAAACCGCTGCTGAGCTCCAGCACACCCCTTCATGGGACCAAGTGGAGGCTCTTCCCTGGTCTTAACAGCGTGTTTCCTCCAAACTTAAGGAATACACTGTCACTGTCAACACCAAATTTGAACCAAGTGAGGATAGACTAAAAATGCATTACAAAGGAGTGACAGAGGGAAAAAGAAGATACAGCGGCACGTTAAAGCAATGAAGGTGCAGTGACATTTCAACTTCAGAGAAAAGTTAACCACAGCCACCCTACAGTTCATTGTCTGAGTCACTAATTTAAGCTGTTCTCTGGTGCAGTAATCATGATAAAGCCATTGGTACTGAATATATTAACATATTCTGAATGTCCCTCCATCAAATTTTTTCCTGCACGGGGAAAAATTCTCAACTTCAACCAGTTCAAATGCTTGACCACTGCTATCTACATGTCCTGGGTTCAGCAGTAGCAGTCATTTTTCTCCTCCTTAGTAGCTGGTGCAGTGCTGTGGTTTTGACTTTCAGCCTGGGAACAGCGCTGATAACACTGATGTTCTCAGTGGTTGCTCAGTAATGTTTACTCTGACCAAGGACTTTCTGAGTCTCATGCTCTGCCAGGGAGGAGGGGAAGCTGGGAGGAAGCAGAGGCAGGACACCTGACCCAAACTGACCAAAGAGGTTATTCCATACCACAGCACGTCATGCCCACTATATAAACTGGGGGCAGTTACCCAGAAGAGATAGATCACTGCTTGGTCAGGCTGGATATCGGTTGGTGGGTGGTGAGCAGTCGTATTCTCTTCCCTTGTTATTTCCCTTATCATTATTATTATTGGTGGTAGCAGAAGTGGTTTGTGTTATACCTTAGTTACTGCACTGTTCTTATCTCAACCCATGGGAGTTACATTCTTTCGATTCTCCTCCTCATCCCTCCTGGAGCTGGGGGAGAAAGAGGGGGGAAGTGAGTGAGCGGCTGCGTGGCTCTAGGTTGCCAGCTGGCCTTAAACCACAACACTACACACAGCTAAAATACTACAAATTCCAATGCAACTCATCTCTGGATCCCCAGTATACAAGAGAAAGAAAGTTCTTCCATTCAGTTATAGCTCATTCCAAATTAAAAGCTTTATCAACCAGAGATAAAGAGTTCAGTTTAAAGCAACATATTACAAATACAGAGTAAAGTCTCCTTTTCAGTGTCTCTCTGTAATACAAAACTGCAAATTTATTGTACACAACTGCCTTTTCATTAAAGCAGCATGGAGGAGGAAAACGAGGGAAAATGAGCCCTGACCCCAAAAGGTTCTCTCTACCTTCAAATGCCTAGTGTCCTATTTACATCAAAAGGGAAAGCAGTTATTCTACCATCAAGTGTCTACAAGTTACAGATGGGTCTCCCCTATTTCTGCAAACAGATACATCTGTGCAAAGCAGAAGCATTTAACCCTGATGCTTCTACACAAACTCTACAACTCATGCCCCTCTATACATCCTCCAGAATGTGACTCACAGCACATAGGCCAATCAATCAGGCAGTAATCAAATGGTTGATTCCACTCAGGCATCCCAAAAGCATGTGCGCTATTGTGTAATTGCTCAGCAACTACTGATCATAAATATACACTTACATAAAGCTTCTTAAAGGTGTTACTTACTGTACACACTTAAACAATCTGTGTATGCAATTGGGATTTCTGGTCATGCAGTAAACTGGTCAGCAACAGGATGCCTGTGCAGCAGCATCCACCCATCCAGGACTAACAGGCTCTGTAGCTGAAGGATTTGTGTCCAGGCAGTATTTCCATAAAGAAAAAGAAGTCATTTCCAGGATAACCAAGGTATACATATCCCAAACCTTCTCCAAGAATCATCACATTATATGCTCACACACTGTTGAACATTCAGGGCTCATATTTTGAGAGTTAAGATGCTGTATATTTTCAGATTAACTCAGCTACAGACCAATGTGGCAGAGACAAAGCACACACAAAAGCAGAATCATGACACAGAAATAAAAAGCAACCATTCAGTTCTGACAATCTGAAATGCTTTAACATTTTTTGTTTCCACTACAGAATTGTCAATAACTTTGTGAGTTTCTGTACCTGTAAATCAAGATACTCTAAACCATTCCTTTCCCTCCTTTCAAAACAGACAGGCCAGGAACTGGGGCAAGAAAAGCTAGCTTTCTATAAATCCAAATGAGATTAGTAATGATAGATCCACAGACAAATGTTGAACATTTTAATGTACCAGAATAAAATTTATTTATCAAAAGATAACTGGTCAGAAGATAGCTACCACCTCACTATTAGCAACCCTATTCTAAGAGCTGAAACATTCAGAAATCCTTAATAGGTTGGGCACAAAATCCAAGCCATTGCAGAAGGTTTATTATTGTTTTCACACATGCTAGTGGGTTGAGGTTGCTGATGCTCCTTGTTTCTTTGTGCCTTGACAACTGTGTTGAACAAGCTGCTTCAGAGAACACATTCTGTCTAACTTGTACTCCTTGCAAACAACTCAGGATCAAAGCTTCACCATGCTCCCATGTTGCTGCAAATTAACAACAACCTTGTAAGTCAAGTGTGATCCCATCACATTTATTTTACCCAAATCTCTTTCCAGCAGTACCTCTGCAGTTCGTCTCTAGGGGCTGTACAACTAAATATGAGCGCTGTTTATTTGAACACCTACTTTACTAGTAATCTGTATGGAAAAAAATATTTAGTTCAGCCTATTTCTGAACTGTCTGTGGAAAATTCCATGTTCATGGTGTTGATATACAAGACCATGATGTATCTGTGGGCTACAATAGCAACATTTATGCTTAATAGGCACAGGAAACTTAAATTCCTTTTTCAGCATAAGATAGTAAAATTATATACTGCCACAAATAAAAATAGGGTTTCTGTTGTTTACTAACAATATATGGGTGGCACATCTGTGGGAAGCATCCACAGGAATAGAGAGAAAGCTGCATGAAATCCAAGGAGACAACCAGAAAAGCAGCTGGAAGCACAGCTCTAAAATACTGTAGAGTAATTGCTTTTTAGGCAGAGACTAGCTGCAATAAAGCCACTGTGAGCAAGGAAACTACTTTCTATTCACTTTCTGTCATGTTCAGCAGAAGAAAACATAGTGCATTATAAACAAAACTAAATTATAGACTTATTGATGTCTCATCCTAAAAAGAAACAACTCATAGGACTCTAATCCTAAAGATTGTATCAATAATGAAAAAACCTTTTTTAATCTGGACAGCAAATAGCAAATAAAATTGTGATTACACAGCAGGAATAAGGTTACTGAATAAAATACTAGTCTAAACCACGGAAGTGAGGAGGGGGACAACAAAAAGGATAATTACACTTGAGAATAAAAGCAAGTCTCCTTTGAGATTTTTTTCTAACACAGTACTGTCATGGTTCCTAGCTATAGAAATGGCAGTGGACATCAACAGTAAATGCTTAAGTGACTCTGCTAAAATACAGGCAAACATTTTACGTATCTTATGGGATCAAATTTTATGGTAAGAGGGCAGCTCTCACATAGCCCATGAAAACATCAGTATTATTTAGTAATGAAATGCATTAGGCACATCCCTCTGGGCACAAAAGGAGATAAACTTGGCAATGATCACAAACACCTAGTACAACTTAGGTTAGACAGGGCTTCTAGAGGTCATCTAGTCTAACCCCCTCCTCCAAACTGATTTCACCAAGATAGCTAGTTCAAAGTTAGACCATTCCTGCCAGCTGCAGGTCTTCCCTCTCTAAGACTTATTTTGAGTGTCATATTAACTTTAAAACCCAGTGTAAGTAACTCTTTGTGCTAGCACAAATCTCTATTGCTACCAACCAGTAGTACTGGTGTCTTTTACTTGTCACTGCTGATCCAACTTGCTCTTGAAAATGCCTACATGGAAGTTCTCCACCCCTCCCTTCAATCTACTTCAGTACGTAACTACACTCGCCATTAAAAAAGAAAAACAAACAAAAAAAACCCACAAAAAAACCCCACCTTTTCCCACTACCTAGCCTTGTCCTCTCTTTCAATTTCAGTCCTTTATATCCTGTTACTCAGTGTGGCCACGAAATGAATATGGGTTGTTGCTGGTTTTCCCCCCCAAGAACTTTTAAAACATTTGAAAATAATCTTCCTGTCTCTCTCTTCATACCTTTCCTTCAAGCTAAAGAATGTCAGGACATCGATCTTTCCTTACAGTGTAGATTTTTCAGATCTTTGATCACTCTTGCTCCTTTGAACCCCAGCTAATAGATGCTATATCCTTAGTGCACTATCTAGAAGTGGACACAGTGTCAGCAGTGCAGAAAGGCTCCCTGTGGCTGGAGTAGCTGACTTCATAATTTTTACTTCCTTAGCACCCTTTTCTGCTCAATTTCTTTTGTTTTCTGCAATAACATGGTGACTCATGCTTAGCATTTGATTTACAGTAAACTGCCATTTCTAACTAGCATCCTAACAGCAAATTTCTTCCTCCCGGTACTTTATGTATACACGTGACCCTTTTTTTTTTTTTTCCTGCTTTAGTGCACCCAATGTCCTGTCTGGGGCATTTTAAACTACCTTCAACCCTCCATTCACCCCCCTTCTGGATTAGGTCTCCAATTTGCATAAGCCTCTTGCCTATCTTCTCTGCTGCTCCCAGAATGGTGGTGTTTGAAATCTAGGAAGAAATTGCTCCCTTCTATCCCCCAGATTCACTGAGGAAAATACCGAGCCAGCACAACCAGGACATTGTGAAGCCCCCCTTACTCACTGTTAAAAATGTGACTACGTATCTATTGTAATTACCAGTCGGAAGGCAGCTACTAGCAAAAAGACAAATACACTCTGGTCTACACTCTATTGCAAAAGTTTCTTAGTGGATACATTCCTAGATATATTTCTTACAATAGGGAATAAGCAGCTGTGTTGGATGCAACTTTCTTTCCTAGGTTGGCTACGTTACTTACAGGTTAGCCTCCACATGGCAGCAGCAACCAGCATTTTGCAGTAGCCATGCAAGCATAGATTCAGGCTGAAGCAGTGTTAAGAGAAGCCGCACTGAGCAAAAGCATTACCTTTCCCCAACAATGTGAACTCCACAATCAAGAGCAGTACCTCAAGAAGCTGGCTGAGCCTGGTCACATTAAACACTGGTAGCAGCCAAGTTTTAGACTTCCATAAACTGCAGAGCCAACCTAGCTAGCAGGTTACAGAAAAAGCAAGGGGACAAGACAGTGCTGCTAAAGCCCCTTCGGTTGCGATCCGTTTCCACTGCAGCCCACCAAAATCACTGGTGCCAGAGAAGTTCCACTGCAACAGGCACAAGACAGACACAAAGATACCATAGACCTAAAAACTGCCCACGTGCACAGCTGGGATATACACCTCTTCTGCCCGATCCACCTGGGATAGTGTACTCATCACCTGCACAGAACCCTCTGCAACTATTCCAAACCTACAGTCCTGATTGGCTTTAATGAAATTCCACTCCTATTTTTAATATCAATCAGATGGATGCCAATTTGTCAGTTTTGGAAATGAAGCTTGAAGAGTATTTTAGATAAAGACCAAAGTAATGTTTCTTTGCTGGTGTTAAAAGAAAAAGGAAACTCCTACTTCCTTTAATTTCAGCTCCTGGAAGATCTGCAACAGAATTTCCAAAGGAAATCATGCTTCCCTCCTGTTTTACAGAAAAGAAAAAAAAACCAAACCCTTTCTTCAGCAAACAAACTGGCTTAAGTTGCTATATGCACCTTCTACTTTGGCATCCCACACCAGCTCCTTTGGAAGGAGGCACCCTTCCTCTGCCTCCACTCTTCCCAGCTTGTAGTCCATTTAGCTTTTTTGGTTGGCTGGTCTTAATTCATATCAGCGGGAAATCAGCACATAACTATGAAAAACAGAACATGCAGCCAGAAGACTGCAATTAACATTTATGTTTTTAAAGAGAATATTTGCATAACCACTGTCAGGGAGGGAATTAGTATCTCTCTGTATTAATATCTATCTGTATATCTCCTGTCTTCCTTGTCCTGTTTCCAACATAGTTCTGCAAGACACTTCTTCCAGGAGAAGGAGGAGAACCACCTCCTGGTTCTAATTCCAGGACTTTCCACCACTGGCTGAGGATTTTTGGTTTAGTCTCAGGTTTCCTTATGCTTGTTATTAAGTGTAGATATTTTTCAGCACTTATGACTATCACGGCTGAGAAACAGCTAATTTTATGAAAGCAGTCAGAGGAGAAGGAAAGACAACCGCTTTATTTTACAGCCCAGATAATTTTCCTTCCAAATGAGAGAAAACGTCGTGACTAACACAAAACAGGAGCTCTAACCATCATTACTTAACTATGAGTGAACATTTGGCAAACTATGAAGCTAGTTAAGTATCTCAAAAATTAAAGCCCTCTTGGAGGTCCTTCCATGTCAGTTTAAATCAGTGTACCAAAAGAAGTCATCCTCATACAGTGAAAAGATCCTATAGTTACACCACCATACTAGGATGAACTGGAAACTGTAAATTTTTTCAACTAATTCCTCATCACTAAACCAAAATATGTTTTACATGGGAAAAAAAGATGATATACATGACTAGTTCCAGATTGCTCTGAAAACTACATAGCTTAGACAACCTCAAAGGGTTAAGTTGCATCAGATTTTCACAATACATACTCCATACGTTTCTTCACCACTTCAAGTTGCCAAATGCCTTCTAGAAATGATGCAAGACACTGCCAACCACTATCTTTCACCAAGAACAAAGTAACACACACTCTACACAAAAAAAAAAACAACCGTGCGTAGAGTTGGTAAGAATCAGAGTAGAACTTTAACAGGGGAAGCAAATTAACGAGGTTGATGAATGCTTTGCTGAGGAATTTCATTGTACCACACCTTCCCTAATTCACTAAAGTTATTTACCTTCCTTTCCATGCTGGTAAAAGGCATCAGGAAGTTTGCTGACCTAAGAAGAGTATGCTCTGTGCTGCTCAAGAGCCTCATGCTCTTCCCAGAACATTATTTACTTAGACCACTAGTCACATTAAAGATCAAAGCATCAAGACTATGCTCTCTACATAGCATGCAACAGCTTTGATGTAATTTTTGTGACTGGTGTAATAGTATACTGTGCTGTTTCGTATTGCTTAGATCTTCCTAAGTGCCTTAAGGATAAAAAAAAACACCGCATTTCTGTGGTGCACAAATGAGGTGGTGAAGACCTGTGCCCCCAAGCAGGTCTGTAGTACCAGAAAGCATTATTTAGTCAAAGGAGGTAGAGTTAAGCATAAAGTTAGCACTTGCATAAGAGCTCAGACTTTGGAGCCATTCAAGGACAACTTACACTGAACTGACTGTGAATTCACAGTGACTGCAGATCCTTTAAAAGTGGTCCTTCTGTGCACCAAAGTAATTTTGGCAAGATTTGATTTCTAACATCTACTTCCTTTGTGCTAACCATAGCATATTTTTAACTCCTAGCAAGCAGTCTCACCCACAACTCTTGTGCATGGATCACACAGGAGAATACCCAGGGGTATTCAGGGCTTGTACTGCTTCCCCACAACTCAAGCACTTCTAGACACTGCATGGGGTCCAGAAAGTGGCAAAGAATTACAACTGATTTTGAAAACTGTTTCCAAAGGCCAGAGGTATTTCAGTGAACCTTCTTCAAACTCAGTTCTAACTGGCCATCAGTTCTAACCACGTAACTGGCCATTTCATCCAAAGAGCAGCATCTGCTCTGTGAAAAGTTATTTACATAATCAGACCATTAGGTAAGCTAAAGCCATGCTGTTTCCAGTGATGGCACTTCAGACAGAGTACTGCCTTCAGCTCCTGACAACTTTTCAGGACATCCTTAAGATGTCCCTGAAGAACAGTGCTTTAAACAATTTTTAGCACTTTAAACTAGTACCAAAGCCTATATCATTTTCAAGTATCTAAATCCTATTCTGCACAGACTGGAACAAGGTGTATTTACTAGAAGACATGATTACAAAAACATCACATAATCCCAGTCTTATTGCTATTCTACAAGCAATTCTGCATTTTAAGTGACAACTGTCCAAGTTCTTAGTTTCTCAACTAAAATTAATCACTTGAATACTGGATTAGGGTTGTTAGAAACAAGGCACTATGCTTCTGCTTTTAAAAAGCCAAATTTGTTCTACTTATCACTGAGAAGCCAGCCATTTGGGGCTTTGCTTTTTCTTTTAAAAATGTAAATAATATTTTCTTTCCAAGTGCTGATTTACTTTGCTGTCCAAAGACTGACAAATGGACAGCACTACAGGACTCTAGTGCATGCCATAAATGTAACAAATAACAAACGATATTGAGCAGAGTATGTGACATCCCATAGCCTCTCAACGAATTGGAATG
Source organism: Myiopsitta monachus (assembly GCA_017639245.1). Classification (NCBI taxonomy): domain Eukaryota; kingdom Metazoa; phylum Chordata; class Aves; order Psittaciformes; family Psittacidae; genus Myiopsitta; species Myiopsitta monachus. Next base: position 39,529,486 of record CM029927.1, read on the forward strand.
GCAAGTGCTGTATTTGCTTCTAACTGAGCCACTCAAATATTTGTAATTAGAATGTTATCAATGAATTTAGATACCATCATGCAAGGCTTACTAAATACAATTATATCAAGCTGGAAAAAAACAATCCTAATAAACACATATCATCAGTTTCTGAATCTTTTCTATTGGTGCAGAAATGTCTCTGAAAACATGGTACTAAATGAATTCAAATCTGTTTTGGTTTTATACAACCTGTGCAAATTAATAAAATGATACATGCAAGTTAAAAAATAAAATAAACCCTCCATTATTTTATGTATAAATTTCTTCTGACGCAACATCTTAAGACAAGTTATCCAGACTGCAGTCTCATAACTGTGATTTATGATTAACACATTATTAATGTCTCGTGACACTGATTTTTATTTAACAAATTACCATCCTAATCCTCACCAGCAAGACCTGGAAGAAGATAAATGCAGAACTTTCATACCACCATTAAGTATTGATTCTAAGCATTCAAAGAGGAAAGGAAAAAAAAAAAGTGTTATAGAACAGTCTGACGAAAAAAAGCTTTAATTGTGTAAGTGCTGTACGTATTAGTGCTCTCCAAATAGCAGATTTCTGTTAATTTCTTTTAACAAAGACTTTTCTTGGTGTTATGCTTTGACAAAAGAGAACAAGATTTGTAAATCACAGTCAAGAAAGAAAGAAAATAAGGAAAAAAAAAAAAGAAATTTCATAAACATGTATTCTTGCTGAAGTGAAAACTAAGTTCATGTGAGGTTCTTCAACAAGAAATAAATCAGTAACATAAAATGAAACTACGGAATGTGACATTCATCAAAATGAAGAAAATACTATTTACAGTGCTATTCAGATACCCTTTTCTTGTAAGCCTTTAGCACATTACACTTTTGTTTTCCAATGAAAAGATCTATATATTACCACAACCTTGAGAACCTGACATTTTTCCTGCTGCTTACACTTAGAAGGCTAGCCTACCAACCAACTGCTACAGCAGAGATCACACCACAAAGCATCTGTTTATCATGTAAGTGCCCAATGGGGAAAGAAAAAAAAATAAACCCAACAATAATTCGATATGCTACAGAACTCATCTGCTTCTTTTATACTTAAATAAGGGTTACAAGTTGCCTATGCGACAACAGACAATATTCCTGGAGAACCTCAGCTGCTTCTTACTGGACCTGAGGCACAACTGAAGACATTATTCTCAGCAGAACAGTCAGAATAAACCATGTAGCAAGCTCACTGAAGACAGAACATGTTTTAAAATTACTTGATCTTAGAAGGACATAGTTTACTATTTTTCAAGAGATCAGATGTTTATAAAGAAAAAAAAAACAAAACAAAAAAACCCAAATCCCTTTCTTCTCCTAGAGATCACTGCTGAACAAGTTTATTTGCTTTACTAATGGAGAAAACCAAAACATCTTACTTGCAGTAAACAGCCCTGACCCTCTGAAAAAAATGAACTTACAAGGCTCACATGGAGTGCGGTGAGATAAACTAAGATATTTAAGAAGGTAAAAGTATATTAAACACAAAAGCTACTTTAGTATTTAATGAGATTGCTCATGTTGTTATAATAGGTACATTTCCCACTACCTGGTCAATTTGTTCATCCTACTTTATTTCTTATATCATGCTCTGACAAGAAATATTTAATATGTCATTCAAAGACAGCAAAAAAAAGTCTTTCCACAATCTTGACTGGCAGTTTGCCACTGCCATCACTGAATCATCAGGGAAGAGAAAGCAGCACCAAAAATAACATTCTCCAGCCGGGTCCATTGGCCATATGTTACATGGAAATAAAATAAAAATAAATAATAAAAAAGAAAAACAACAGCCAGAGAACATGGGAGTTTTTTTGTTTGTGGGTTGTTTTGTTTTGTTTGTTTGTTTTTTCCCAGGAACCAGGAAAAAAAATAATTAAAAAAACCTGAACAACAACAACAAAATAAATACCCACCAAATTACAACTATTTACCCTTGACCAATCCCCTCCTCCAAGGGCAGCATCTGATTTTCTTCAAGTATATTTTTTTTTTCCTTTTTAAAATCACAATGGCTCCAAGCTAATTTTCCTGAATCTATTAGTGGGTGTTTATTCCTTGCCAAGGCAATATTTTTTGGAGCAGAGCTAGTCAACAAACAATTTACAGATGTCTAACATATAGCAGCAGTACCATACAGGCTCACGAAGGTCAATTTGGTTTTGGAGCCTTTTACTTACCTTTCCCATTTTGCCATGCAGTATACCAAGACAAACTGAGGAAAGTAGTGATGAAAACTAACACGGTGGCCACAGTTCCATTTCGGAGCCTCATCTCATTTCAGCATCACACTTGTTTATGTTCTATTAGTGATGAAGACCTATCTGTTGGGCTTGCTGCAATGAAGTCAGCTGAAGTCCACCAGCAGCAGCTGGCCAACAGCAACACAAAATGTAGTTCTCACATATCAGAGGTATCGTAAATCAATCCATTCCAAACTGCTGTAAGCTCTCTTATCGTTCTCATGAATTAAACTTCCCTTTCTTCTGCCAGTCCTGTTTAAAGGAAAAAATTTTAACAGATTATGCCAAAAATATTGACAAGAGTCCCCATGTACCAAAATACAGTAAAGAAATACTACTACACTCTCATTACTGTGCCTTACACGCACTTCCCCCGCACTGCCTCAGTCTTGGCTCAGAGAAGAGAACTTGTTAGATTGATTTGTCCTCTTTCTGTAAAGGCTGCTTGTATCTGGAATAGCTGTATTTCACATGAATTTGGTCAGCAAAGGACAAATATACACATCACCAACATTACAATTTTATCATAAAGTCAAGGCCGGATCATGTGCCACCTGGCAGGTAATGAACTGATACAAGAGCTGTTTTCAGGAAGCCAGCAACTCAAGGCCCCACTCCTAAGCCCTCACTTCGACAAAACTGCTCTGATATCAGTGTGGCCTAATGTAACTGCAGCAGCAGAACTGCCCCCAGCAAACTGAGAGACGAGAGCAGTAAACAGCCTTTACAAACCTAAATCACTCATCTTTCTCTGCTCAGTGCAAGCATGTTTGATCCATCCACAACCATTTCTTCCCCTAGCTTAGCTACATTTATGCACAGACTAGTTGCACACACAGAGTGCTCAATCTATATCAACTGGCAAAAACCCAAAAGCCCCACAAAACACCATGGTATGACCATATCACTCCTCTATCTCTGCCACACAGGCACAAGAACAAAACACAGAAATTACCTACAGTTCAGTTTCATCCCAGAGGAAGGTTTCATATCCTGGGATTAGAAAATCCTCAACTGGCCAAACACAGCCAGCAGCTAACCACACTGTCCTAACTGCACAAGACAAAGAACAAGGAAATAAAGTAACCAAGTGTAAGGAGTGTGTGTAGATTTGTTTTTAAAGCACTACTTCATCCCTTACAGTAATTCAAACATTAACATTTAATGTTCTTTTAAGGCACTACTAGGTCTTCCTCCACTACAAACTACATTTGATAAAAATAATGCTACCCAGCAATAAATAACTTGCTCTGAATTTTTCTTGGAAGCAATCTCTGTCACTCTCTTGCCTGGATGCATTTATAACAACAGAGAAAAAAGTATTTTGTATTATCATTATGGTACCAAGAGATTGCAGACAAATCTGAACTACCCTGCCCAAGCTTGTATCACAACACATGCTACCTTTACCAAAGAGCTTGCAGAAAAAGGTATAACCAACAGGCATGGTCAAGAAATGAATAGAAAAAAACAACAAAGTTGCAGAACTAGAGGCTTTTGCATGCAAATTGTGGTCACGACACCCAGGTTACAGAAAACATTTATCTTCAAACTATGATTACCACCGGTATAATGCTACTAACAAGCTTTGTTTTGAGGAACTTTACACACAGATTGGCTTGTGGCTTTAAACATTCACTCAGAAATCACATAGCACCTATGAGGAAGGAAACAAATGCAAGAACACAGGAAGCAGACAAAGAGGATGGCAAAATTCAGTAAGAAACAAAATAATGAGCAGGAACAGAAAGAACTGTGAAAAGCCTTATGATACAAGAAACCTGAATTCAATGTAATGAAAGATAAAGACAACTGAGAGACCTACAGAAAGTCAACACAGAGCATGGCATGCCCGGAAGTATCATCAGCACCAGCACTTTGAATAGGTGATGGACCTGATAAAAAGCCAGAAGAGTAGCAATAGTAATCTGGTGACAAGATAAAAGTCTGGGTGAACCATAGCAAGGAAAGGCAAAGATCTCAAAACCCCATGGTTTTATAAGGCCCGTCTACATAAATTTGGAAAGTTCAGGTGATTCCCAGACTACCAGAATAAACAGCTAGGAAACCACTCAGGTCAATGACGCTAACAGTTTAACACAGCTAAAGTGTCTCTGAAGCAAGGATGACTAAACCTTAATCTACCTTTACCATTATTCTAGCAGCAGTCAGATCTCTCTGGAGTGGGTCAGGTGTGCATGAAAGACCAGTCTGCAAGCTAGACAGATTATCCCACTGGGGCAAACAGACAGCTGGTCTGACATGCAAACAAGAGAGGGCAATCAGACATAGAGAGCAAAAATATCATCTGATAATGCCAGGAAAATGAACCGCCTGCCTTGCTAGAAAATGCAGGCATCATTTTTACATTTGCTGCAATAAAAGCAGGATGTTGTGATCAGGGCTTCTCACTGTGCAGTTTGAATCCATAAAAAAAAAAAAAATACAGCCTGAAAGAATTCAGAGGGGGAAAAAAAAAAGAAAAAAAAGAAAAAAAAAGTAGCAACACGATTCAATTAGCAGCAAGTATGCACAAAATTGTGTCAAATTAATAATTATCATGGGTTTGAGTTGCCTGGTTCTGCTTTTGTCTTTCTCTTCTGGTCTTGTAACCACTCCTCTTAGCACAAGCACCAGCAGCTCAGCTACAGCTCAGCAATACTTAGACGATTATTCAAGTATTACACTATATCAAACTGCATATATCAAGGCCATGTATGAATCAGAAGCTCCCCAGCTTTTACAAATGCAGACAGTCAAACCAGCAGAAACCCATGTGTAGACGGACATAAATTATTTAACCCCCAGGTGGTCACTTTAGATTTGTTCAATAATTTATCTCACAAACTAAACAAATTTAACTGAGGGGTAATCCAGTTTGAGCCAGCGTTATGATAGGGAACAAGTAAATAGATCGAAGCCTACAAAACTTCCCAGCACCTTTGTGACCTGAACCTTTCCCCCTGCAGGCTGACAGGAACAGTCCTGGTAGATGCTGAAGGCAACGGATACCGCAGGTACCTGTCACCCCTCAGGTGCTGAGGAGCATTCTACTGAGGATTCAGAAGTTTCCGTACGTACCCAGACACTCCCCAAACACATACAAAGTGTATCTCCAACCGCAAATCAGGAAAACCGCTACACTTCAATGCCCCGTCAAAGGCTCTTCACGCAATTGCTGAAGGGTTGGATGGCGCAGGATAAGGGCATGAAGCGAGCCAGACTTCTGAGGGGATGAGGCCAGATCCCATCCTGCCGGGAGGTGCAAAAGCACCTACCGCGGCAGCGGCGTTGCGTTTAAAAGGTTGCTCTTCAAGGCATGGGAAAACCATTAAGAGACAAGAAGGAAAATGTTGGTGGAAATCCGCTAAAAGGGGGATTTCCACCTTATTTCCATTGAAAGGCTTCAGCAATCCCCCCGTCACTCACCGCCGTTAACGGCCGTATCCTCCGGCTCGCCGGCGCCCTGCCATTTCCCAGCCGAAACGCCCCAAGCCCGGGGAAGGGGGATCCGCTGCCTCCGCCGAAACCGTCCCGAGCTAGCCGGGACCTTCCTCTGCGTCTCACCGCCCCGGTCCTAGCTATTTAGTCCGAGAAGCGAAATACCAAGCGGGGAGATAAGGCACCGGCCGCGCCAGCACTGCCAGGCAGCAGAGGGCGAGAGCTGAGGGAGACGGAGAGGAGGGAGAGCGCCGGTCCGCGGAGCTGCCTGGCGCATCGGAGAGTGGCGGCGGGGGGAAAGGAAAGAAGGACGGGAAACTGAAAACTCTGCCGAACCCCCGCGGGCTCCCTCTCCCGGGAAGCGAAGGAGAAAGGGTGGAAAGAAGGGTCTCCCCCAGCGCCCCGGCGGGAGAAGGAGGGGGAGCAGCGCCGCTCCGACCCTCCATCCGCCGGCGCGCACCCCAAGCATAGGGCGAAGAGAGAGGGAGGCAGCAAGTCCTGCGAAGGATCCGCAAGCGCTCCCTACACCACCACCGCCACCAGGCAGGTGCATGCGAGCGCAGAAGGGTGCATTACACGCAGATGGCGGAGCAGGACAGCCCCCAGCCTCCCGCCCGTCCTCCCTCCGGCGACACCGCAGAGACCCGCGTGGCTGGGAGGGAAACAGCCCCCGCCGCACACCAGCCCCAGAAGGTGCGGAGAAACACCCGGCTCTGACCCCCCGCAAACACCCGAGGCGGCTGCAGCCGCCGGCTCTGAGCCGGGTCCCAAGGCGGCAGCGGGGGAGCGGGACCCACTGACCGCCGCTACCACCCTCACCTGTGCGTGCGCTCCGGCAGGGGGAGCCGCGGCGCTCGGGCGGCGGCGGGCGACTGTGTCGGCTGGCGCGGGGCTCTCACTGCCCTCGCCCGGCCCCCCCTCCCCTTCCCTTCCCTTCCCTTCCTCGTCCGCTACGCACCCAACTCGCGCAACCGCACCCCCCCCACCCCGAGCGCCACGGAACGGCACGGAGCTACGCCCCGCCCACCGGCCCCGCGGGCAGCCTATGGGCGGCCGCGTCGGAGAGGGAGGCTCATTGGCTCAGGGTCCTGTCGCTCTGCTCGGCCGTGGCTATAAATGGCTCTGTCTCGCGAGGCCTCCGTCAGTAGCTGAGGTGGGAGTTGGGGTGCGGGGGTGTTCTTAGCGTTCACGGAAATCATAGCATCAGCCAGGCTGGAAAAGACCTTCAAGACCAGGACGGCCAAGTCCGTCACTAAGCCATGTCACTGAGGGCCTCATCTAAATGGTTTTTGAATGCTTCCAGGGACGGTGACTCCACCACTGCCCTGGGCAGCCTGTTCCGATGCCTGATAGCTATCTGTGAAGAATTGTTCCCTAATATCCAATCTAAACATGCCCTGGCGCAGCTTGAGGCTGTTGCTTCTTCTCCTATTGCTTGTTACTTGGGAGGAGAGGCCTACCCTCACCTCGTTCCATCCTCCTTTCAGGTAGTTGTAGGGAGCCATAAGGTTCTCCCTGAGCCTTCTGGGGTCTAAACACCCCCAGTTCCCTTAGCCATTCCTCCTAAGACTTGTGCTTCATTCAGTCCCTTCGCCACCTTTGTTGCGCTTTTCTGGATCAGTAACTCAGTATCTCTCTTATAGCAGGGGCCCAGAACTGAACCCAGGATTCTAGGTGCTTGTCTTGACACAGCGTGTCTACTTATTAGGCTGGACTTTCAGGGGGTTATTGCTCTGGAAGACTCCGAAGAAAGGCTTCGCTGTCCCAGCACTTGGCTACTTGTTGCCTCATGGTCAGCTGCAGGAGGTCCATCCTGACCTTGTCCCTCCCTAGCCTGATGCCTAAGGGTTATGCCTATACTCCTGTAAAGAAGTTGAGCTTGGCAGAAGATTTCTCAATCTGCCTCTCAGTGCCAAGCAAATCACATGTATGTATGCCCTATGTGATGTGTGAGTTCACCAGTGACATGAAGTCACAGCCATGAATTCTACTGTTGAGTTCATACTGTGCTAATTATGTAGCGCCTGTAACAAGAACTGTTTCAGTTAAAGAGCAGCTTGTTGCTTCACACTGTTTAAATGAACCCTCTGTCCTTTGTGCCACTCACCAGTTGCAATGCCATGTGCTGCCCAAGAGGCTGTTAAAACAGATACAGCTTCAGAGGTGTGAAAACGAACTGGCTTTTCTCCAGAGGGTCATTACCTCTGTGTTGGGCAATCAGTGAAAGAAAGCCTGTGGCAGCTTTACACTGTGGGCTCATTATTTAGGGTTGTGGTGTTTCTATTTTGTAAATAATCCCCTACCTTCAAGTGGTTGGTTTCATGTGTTCCAGGAATTTCATGCGTGTTTGGGGGGTCTGAAAGCTCCCATTAAAATCAGTCAAACAGCACCCTCAGCTTAGGGTAGGGTCTAGTCTACCTCAAAAGATGCATGCTTTTACCACATAGTGCTGTTTAGCAGTCTTCAGTCCTTTTGACTGACTTGATTGCTTCCCCTTTTTTTACTCATCTCTCACCTAATTTCAACAGTCTATAGTACAAATTTTTACTCTCAGTTAAGGCTTTTACACTAGATATAGTGGGATAGTTCCCTGCTAGAACTCTAGAAACTGAGGAAAAATCTTGCTAGTTGTTCTGTCCGAAGAGTGACCTTTAGCAAGTCTCCATAGCTTATTTTTATTTAATGCTTAAGCACATTACAGTATTTTTACACATTAGGGTACCTGCACAGAAGCCTTCAGTGATTTTTGTGGCTTTCTCAAAGCTTACAAAGAGGGGCCACTGGTAACTCAGGGCAGAAAAAAGAAGTTTGCAAGGCCTTGACACACAGGCTGTTCTGTGGTTTTATTTGTTGAGCAGTGAGAATTTATTATGTAAATGTGCTTCAATTCTCCCTTTTGTAAGGAAGTGAAACAAAGTGGATTTTTTACTGAAAAACAAATTTAGCACAGAAACTTTCAGACAAACATTAATGCATGCATGTCCTCATGTACAAACACACACCTACAGCAGAATTTTCTGTTGAGATCCCAACAACCCAAAGACATTAGAGCCACCATTGTTTGCCTCTAATAGATGAGTATTGCTTAGGGATATGAATTTTTGCATTTCTGTGCTGGAAAAATATGAACTGGTGGAGACATTTTCACATTAAAATCCTTTTGTCAAGAGAGCTTAGCCTTTTGAAGGGAAGGCTCTGTTGCAACATGAGTTAAATGACAGTCATTTCACAAGAACTGTCTGAGCCTTTCCTACTTTTTGTTCTTTCACTGACTGGACCTTGACAGTACCAAATTAACTATTAACTTCCCTGAACAATAGGGTAAGCATAACATGGTTATTTCTCAGTTCCTCTGACATCTTCCCCTGAAGCTCTTTTCCTGAGAAGGAAGGCAAAGTTCAAAATAGAAAAAATAAATATTCAACATTGCCCTCATCTAACCTACTACAGCAATAATCAAATGCCTCCTGGCATATTCCGCTACTTTATGCATGGAAAAAGTACACAGTGAAGGAAAATGCTGCAGCTTCCAGAGGAAAAGAGTTGAGGATTTTTGGCTGACACTAAAACATCGCTTACATTTTAGCTTAAGTTGAGGGTGGCAGCTCTATTTTAGGCCTGAACAGTATTTAATGCCAGCAAATTTCTGAATTCTTTCTTTCTGCCCAGTTACTCTTTCATCCTATAGCCACTGCTGTTCCGCTGGAGTATCAGTTTGAAACTGGAGAAGACTAAGCACTTCCAAAGTGTTTGCAAGTGTTTAAATGCAAGTGTTAAGGTGCAAATACTATAACAACCATAATGGGGGAGATATAGGGGAAGAAAATTGTTTTAAAAATACAGGAAGTTTAAATCCTTGGTATTCTAGCTTGGGTTGCTGAAATAGAAAGACCAAGGAGCTTGCTAGTCTATACCAGTAGGAAAAAAAAAACAAAACAAAACAAAACCAAAAACAGCGCAAGAGAGAAATGCATAATCACATTTTGACAGAGAAGATTTCATGTTGGGAAATGTTTGCTAAGGTATTACCTGCATGTCAAAGACAAAGTGGCAAAAGATGCTCCAGGCCTGCTGTAATTTCACACATGCTTCAGTGGCTGAAGCACACCTGGCACACCTGGGCAGCTGACTTCTATAGGGCTGTGCGATTGTTGCCATTCATCAGATTTGGAGCTCTTTTTACCCAGGCACTTCTCCTGTCTCATTCAGAAGCATAACAGTGTTGTCCTTGCCTTTCACTGTGCTCATGTTCTGGCTTTCCCAGGCACCAGGAAAGATGCAAAAAGGATAGAGGTGCTTGGTAGTGGCAGCAAAAGTCTCAACAGTTGAAAAATGGCTGTCTGAAAGTTGCCTGTGTCTCCTGAAAAAAACTGAGTTCTCTTTCAGAGATTTATTCCCAGCCTGCCACTACGTTGTTTTTTAACAGAGCAAATACCTTGGGACTCTCTGTGCTTCCACCTCTACTTCTCCTTGGTTTTGCTTTTCCATGACCAAACCCTTTTTGCTCTAGGTAGCTGAGCACCTCAGTGAAGCTGTATTTCTGCTGTGAAGGGAAGGGAAGGGGAAGGGAAAAGTAAAAGGGATAGGAAGGGAAAAAAAGGTAAGGGGAGCTTTCCCATCCCCTCTCTATGACTAGATAAAACGGTGTATAAATAAAAATACAGAAGGTTTTCCCATCTCACAGGCAGGTTTGATGCTTATGCAAATCCAGATCTCATTATGGCTTTATAGACACAGACTGAAACAAATGAATGCTTCAGTGGCTGAGCTAGCTTGCAAAAGACAGGTTTTGGTTTGTGGTGTTGTAAACTTATTTTATACATGAAGCTGCTAGATGTTCAGGTCATGTATTGTCATGTGGCTCGTGTAGCACCTATTGTAGTGCTAATACTCAACAAGTAATGGGATATAGTAAATTACATGAAAATATGATTGTAGATACAAATGCTTAGTAGCCAAAAGATATCACGCTTGGGTAATCTTCATTATGCCTTTTCTGTACTTACATGATGGAATAATCTGCTGTTACATGTTGTAATGCCTCTTCTTCACACAGAACTGTGTCTTGCTCAGAAGTCAGGTGTGATAGGGCCATCCTTTCCAGTAGGTAAATCGTTGGTTCCCTTTAACAAGATAAAAACTGAGATAGGAAGCAGCAAATAATCTGTCTAAGAAGTCCCTCATGGAGGTAGGAACAGAGCTCGATCTCCGAACTCATGTTTTTCTACCCTTACCCCCACATTAGTGTCATTTCACTTGCTGTGGAGGTTCTGTCTGAGGCACAAATGCCTCTGCCATATGCTCAGAGGCGATGAACATTTACATTTCATCTCCTCTGAAGGCAAAGGCTTTAAACGCATTCCTACTATTACATAAACATAAACCCAGAAACCATGAAGTTCATATTGTGCCAATATTGCTAATGGTAGCTGAGGTCAATGCCTAGGTAAAGAGCAGTCAGCTATAGTTATCACTGAAAGAAGTAGTCCAAGGGAAAGGAAATCACACTAAGAATTGTGGATTCTGATTGCCAGCTCATTTTCACACATGCCTGCTTCATGGTACTCTCTCTCTCTCCTAATTCTAAGAGACAAAAATTTTTTTCAGGGAAATTTTGAGAACTAGACTCTGTGCACTGTACATCTTCATCATCCTTTGAGATTTCCCCTTTAGCTTACTTCAGGGTGACTTGATGGTGGGTCCACTGATGGCAGAGAAGCTGCAGTTAAAGGGAAGACTGAATCAGGTCCTCAGCAAGAGGTTTCTGAAGGTCGTCTTCTTCTGAAAGTCTGTTTCACTCTTTCCTCGCAAAACTAAATATAGGTCCAGACAGCGCAGGGAAAGAATCCAAGTCAACTTGCACAGGCAGAAATAAAATGTTTTAGGAGTGTCTGTCAAAACACAGCACATGGTCTCATTAGTAGAAGAAGCCCTGAGAGGGACTCTGGCTCCTGTGTAACTCAACTATTTTGTGCAGAATGGTTGCAAATTATTAGGGGTTTCTAGCTCCACCACTGCAAATGCCCAAATACCTACTTGAAAAATGTACAGTTAAGGCTCGAGCATATCTTCTGAAAGATGTGCAGCTTTGTCAAACCTGAGGTAAAATCTGCAGAAAACAATGCAAATCTAATCTTCTGACTGTCAAGAAACATAGATTAAAGCTTTATTTATACTCCAGACTTCTGGCACAAGCTCCCTTGCTGAAGAGTGGGCTGGCCACACTTTGTGTCCTTTGCTTCATCTCACCTCTTTTCTTGTCTAATCAAACCTGGCTCTTCATTATCAGTTTTCCTTCCCACAAGAAAGCAGAGTTCTGCAGGACATGCTTCAACTCCCTTTGTTAGGACCACGTGCTGAAGAGCCAAAACGAGGCACCAAACTGGTAGCTAAAATCCAGTTCCAGGGCAAGTAGCTCCTTCCTGCCTCTTGCCCTGTCACCCATGAGATGTCTGGTCACTGAGTGTCTCCTTCTGCTGCTGACTGATGGGCAGGTGTACACCTCTTGCAAGCCAAACTGGAACAAAGTGGTGGGTTATGCTCTGTTTCTGATAGCAGTCGATAGCCTGCAAAAAGCCATGCTACAGCAAAAGATCTGCAGATGGACAAGCAGCGAGGAAAGCTTCCTGTGCTTTCTTGTGCTAATCTGATCTCTTTCTCCGTAGAGGGAGAGCGCTAGGTGAAGAATGAATTTTGTGCATATTTCCTACCACCAGAGTCAGCACAGAGCAGGGGATGATGAAAGTACCTTCTCCAGCAAAAGATGTACAAGGGGTTGGTAACAACAAGTTAATAATGGGGTTGTTTACAGGGAAGGAGCAGGCTGCCTCTCCATGCATAACACTAGCTGTATGGCCTTCTGAATTCATTCCTGGTAACCTAATTCCAAGCCAAAACTATTTACATGGTGCCTGATGCTGGAGACAATGCTTAGGTGAGAGCTTGCACTGACTGCAGTCATCACCTGTGTCCTATCAACACTCAAGTCAGCATCGCTGCAGCCAGCAAAAAGGCATAGCCCTGGCTTTCATACCTTCTTTACTGCACCCTCTGCTCTGATACTGTGCCACAGTCCTGTCTTTCCCAACTGCTTTGCTTTCATAACTCTGTACCAATATTGTAAGGAATAGAAAGAAATTGTTAAACCCATTTACACTTTAATTGGGGGAAGAAAAAGAGACAGATCAATGAGCTTCTTGACAAAGCAGGACCCTGCAACATGCATCCTTCTTATCCTGTCCAGCCCCATCACATCCAATATGGGTAAAATTTTCAAATCCTAGGTTCATCCCTAATGATTACTATGGGGGTTTTGATCTCCCCATCAACCTGCCTAGACTAAGCTTCTCCCTGAACAGCATATTCATTGTGCATGTCACTCCACACCACAGCAGGGCAGTGGAAGAGCAGCTTAAATCCAGCCCAGGGAGGATGGGAACGGTGTTTGACCACAGGCTCTACTGCCAAAGTCATTCTGTCAGCAGCTGATCTGGGGCAGGGGAGGAAAGAGAAGGAATAAGAGAATGATATCTGAGAAGGAATAAGAGAATGATATCTTTTGATCCCCTTGTTCAACTTACCTATAGTATGTATCATTAACCTTAATTCATATCCCTCCAAGGCACAGCAAGTGTCAAGACAATCCCTGTGAGCATGAGAACTCTGCAGCACTGAGAATAATTATCAAAGCCACTCTCCATTTACACTAGCAGAGCTGTTGCTCTGCTATAATGAAAAGATCTCATGCGTTGCCCTATCACAGCAGGGATCCAGGCTGTATTAAGTCATTCTGATCAGCCTTAAAGTCTTTGGTGATGGTTCTTTCATCTGCGTGTTATCTTTCTGCCGATTTGGAATCCCATCTCCTCCCCACAAAGCAAACTTTCAGTTATCCAAGCAGCAGTGGGAGGATGGTAAATGGCAAGGAAAACATAGATAGGACAGGAGCATTCTTCATGGCATTTAGAAATAATGAGTGCAATTTCCCACATCTTAGGACTTTTTAGACCAAGGTTTTAGGAGAAAGAGAAATGAACCTCAGTCAGACATCAGCCCTACCTGTATATCTGGATTAACATGTAAGTAGCGAGAAGCTAGACACTGCTGCAGCTCTAACAGACGACAAAAATGATAGTGATAACGTAAGAGCTTTGGGACTATCAGATAGCTCCATCCTCTAGGAAGGACACTGAGAGCGTACATTTTTAAATGAAGTGGTGTGTTTGTTTCTTCACAGATTCTAAAGAAGCTTCAGATTCCCATCTCTACATGCAAACTAGGTGTTCAGCCTTCTCTAAATTGCATGCAGATTATTCTCCCAGCAAACAAAAGGAAACCAGCAGTTTAAGAGCAATATATTGACATATTCTACTCCCCAAAAGTACTTTTCAGAATGACAGCTCCTACTGTGATCCCACGTGCTGTGCAACTGCATGGGCCAATGCTAATTCCACCCACCAAACGTGCAGGTAACGGGAGTGAATGGGACAGGGATCAGGAGCAAACACCTATCAGAGACTTTAGCAGCTGCTGGCAGCTGGAGCACAATGAGCAATTAATAAACTCTTTCTGAAGTTTGTAACATGTCAGTGATAATGAGTTTGATAACTGTAATAGCCGTATCACTGGTGTACTGCATCTCATGCATACCATTACTGTTATTCCTATCCTGAGAGGAACGGAGCTGTAACAAATTGCAAGGCTTACACACACAGTCCTTTGTTTTTTTAAGAGGATAACACCTGAACCCTAGGTCGCAGAGTTACAGCACACATATCCTGATGTGTCCAAAGTCAGGTCTCAGGATGACTCCTGTTTGTTGACAATTAAACCCTAAAACCATGAAGTGCTGGGTTTTGTCCCTGACTGCCAGAGCTGAAGGGGGAAAACCACAGGGAGAAGGCAGAGAGCACCACGCTGGGCACTGGTGAAGTGGGCTTGTGCAGAAAGCCATGGAAAGCAATGGCTTTCGTCCCCACCTCTCTGGTGCTGCAGGCTGCGTCACAGCTGACAGCCCTTCCTGTTCCCTCTGCATTTAGGTAAGGTTGCCAGTTGCAAGAGGGTGAGCCCAGAGCTGCCCTAGCTCGCCAGGGAGCAAAGCTGGTATGGTAGGTGATCCTTGAGGGACATGGCTGCAGGATGTTCCTCAGCCTTACCCTTGCGCTTCTCCTGTTTGGTCAGAACCCGTTTATGTTTTTAAATCATAGTAATATCGTATCTGCTGCTAATTACAGCCCAACAATACTAAAGCAGTGTGCAAACAAGGCCATCATCCAAGTATTGTTTTACCTAACCAGAATGCTGGGGTTGTGAACGTTATGCATCATGTTTAATTATTCAGTCAGAACATAAAATTTGTCTCCCTCTCAAAATCATTGTTATGAAATGTCTCAATAATTAAACACCACTATGTTTATGAACAGCAGGGAAGATTCATAAAATGTCTTAGTCAGAAACAAGCAAGTAACTGCATCCCGCTATAGTAATCAAAATATGCCACCCAAGCCTGGCAAACACCAGCATGAGCTCCTTTTCAACTGAGCAGAATATGATTAAAAGCTTAACAGTTCAGTGGCTGTACCTTGGAAGGGTCAGGGAGCCAGAATTCAGTGGTTTAATTCACTCATTAATCAATATATATAATTCCGAGAGGGCTGGCTCAATTATATGGAGTTAGCTGAAGTGAGCCCTGTGACTATGAAAGGTAAAATCTGGGGTCAGCTGGAGGCCCACAAGTGGTGCCACAGCCTGGGGATGGCAGTCTGCAGGCTCCCGTTCTGGCACGCTGCCTATGGGAAGGCAACAGGACCTATGCATCGGGTGACAGGTTCACATGTACACCGCTTGTGTGGGACCTGGGAGCAGGGAATGTTCCTCATGGGGTTCCTCTATGTAATTGCCTAACACGCTCAAAAAAAAAAGCAAAACAGGTCCTAGGAAGGTAGCGAGAGGCACATAATAAAAACATCGACCTTGATGGCACAGGAAGGAGGTGCTCCTGCAGTGCCCTTGCACCATCTCCTGCCGATGGGGAAGAGAGGCCAGCTCCGACCTCAGTTATTTTGGTGTGTAAATAGGAAAATTCCCTAAAATGAACGGTCAGCATCTGGGCTGGAGTTGCTGAATGTACGGGGGATGTCCCAGCCCCAGGCAAGACCCAGAGGTTCTTTTAAGCAAGTAAAACTCACAGGCTGCAGACGGGCATGGGCTATCACACACCGGATTCCAGTCTGATCAAAATAGTTTCTGTGCCCAAACATAAAAGCTCCAAATTGTACTAAATCGTTTGAAGGGAAGGCAGAATTCAGGAGCACAAACTGCTTCTTGTTAAAGAAGTAATCGCTCGCTAAATTGGGAGGAAGTGTGTGTTATATCCCAGGAACGAGCATTTGCCTCTAAAATCAAGTATTTTAATAATTTGAACTTATTGGGTTGCATACAAGAGAAGCATAGCATTAAAATGTTTTATTTGGACAAGGTAGGGAGTTTTATTCTCTTTTGAATTCAGCTTCATACTTCAGCCATATTCCAATTATGCTATGCAAGAAATTAAGCTTGTGCCCTTCTGTGCTCTCTGAAACTCCTTTGTCACCGGCTAACAAGGATTCCAAATTACTCAGGCCAGTTTCTGAGACACACATGTAGTTAAGAGGCTCCTTTTTTGTCTGTTAGTTACATAAAACCAGCAAAGGAAACCACCTCTCCTCCTCCCACATCCTTGGCGTAATGTCTAAGACTCGGTCTGAGGGTTACTGGTTTGCAGCACTGTGCTGGGGTTGTGTCAAACAGCAGCTGGTGAGGGTATTTGGGAGGTGGATTTGAGGAGCTGTTTGTGTAAAGGGGTAAAGCAAATAGGGAAACCAGCACAAGTCTACCTGTTCGAATAACCACCCTCTGCTTCCCCTGCAGTGAAAACATAAGCCTGCATAAACAGGCTCTGACAGCAAATGCTGCCTTTTTCCTAAGCAAAACCCTCCTTCGCATCCTGCTTTAGGGAAGTAGGTCACAGTAAAATCTGCCTTCCCCAGCCTCCTGTCCACGATCACAAGGTACGATAAATTATACCCTCACAATTATCAGGGAAATGGTGGCACGAAAAGGCAATTTGAAAGCTCAGTGTCACTCTGGAGAGCAGCTGACAACACAGTTCACCACTGAAAGTGTCTTGCAACCCTCTGCCCCCGGCTGCCGGTGCCCTGCTCTCTGCTGATGGACCCAAGCTCTGTGGCTGGATCTGATGTTGAAGAAACGCAGCCACCCTTCGTCGACAGGCAGCCCACTCACTGCCGGCTGCTTCAGCGTGCCACGGAAGCAGATATCACAGAGGAGGAGGAAGCAGCAAAGAAACGGGGCGGTAGGACCTCCCTGCTGAGTAGGGAAGGCTGCCTCCATTACCTCCAGCTTCAGCTTCTTTTCTTTGCATTGCTTTTCTTCCTTCTGAGATTGCAACACCAAATTCCCGTGCTGTCCAAAAGCAGGTTCAGCACATCTGCTCCGTGGCGCGTGCACGTTCGCGTGCGTGTTGCATCTCTGTTAGCAAATGCGAATTTTTGCTCACCTTCTCCTGCTATGCCAACCTTACACTGATGCCTGATGACACGTGGTCTAGCATGATGCCTGCCAATCTGGGGTTCATGAGCCATTGCGTGGTGTATGTTTTACAGAGTGCTGGCACCGCCATGCCCTGGTTGTTCCGTGTGTTTCCCAGTGGGTCTTGTGAGTACCGGAGCTGGATCTACTGTGCCGTTGAACCACCCCATAGCCCTGGGGTTTGAAAGAACATACAGACAAGCTCTGCAGTGCCACAGGGCCAAGGATGGGGAGTGATTTGTGCCATGGCTCTTCCTTGGAAGTCTATTCTTTTTTTTTTGTGGTTCAAAATAAAGGCATGAACCAAACAAAAACCTTCATTAAGCAAAAAGCAATCCCTTTTGCATACTTGAGGTGAATGCTGCAGGAGGAGGCAAAGAAGTTGAAAGAAGGCAGCCCTTATTTAAAGGAGTGGCTAGATGGGGAAGATGATGTCTGTTTTGCCTGGACAAGCTCAGGGCCTTATTCTTCCCCTTGTCTGCAGGCAGCCTGCCCATCAAAATTATCCCCAGTGCTGAGTGCAGAGAGGACGAGCCAACAGCTTATTAAGGAGTCTCTGTTAGTTCTGCTGAGAAAGGTGGCTTTTATTTTCCTGAAGGGTTATTAACTGAATTCTCCTCATCATAACTCTGGGTGTTTTCCTCTGCTCTTTCCAGACAGCTCTCCTTGGTTCTTCAATGTAGGCAATGGTTTGGAGGCGTTTATTCAGTCCTGTTAAATTCTGGGCTGGAGGAATAAAAGTAACATGGGAACAGGATTTTTTTTGGGAGACGCTAGCACCAGAGCATGACTTTGGGACAGACCTAACTGGCAGTTCAGCGACTTCCAGTTTCTGATATGGTGCTGAAACCTTTACAGCACCTGGGGCCCCCAACATAAGTAGAACATGGATTTGTTGGAGAGAGGAGGACCACAAGGATGATCAGAAGCTAGAACACCTCTCCTAGGTAGACAGGCTTAGACAGTTGGAGTTATCCAGCATGGGGAAGAGAAGGCTCCAGAGAGACCTTAGAGTAGCTTTCTAGTACCTAAAGAGGCCTACAGGAAATCTGGAGAGGGACTTTTTACAAGGGCATGTAGTGACAGGACAAGGGGAAATGGCTTTAAACTGAAAGAGGGGAGATTTAGATTAGATATTAGGAGGAAATTCTTTACTGTGAGGGTGGTGAGGCACTGGCACAGGCTGCCCAGAGAAGCTGTGGCTGCCCCACACCTGGGGCCTTGAGCAATCTGGTCTAGTGGAAAGTGTCCTTGCCCATGGCAGGGGAGTTGGAACTGGATGATCTTTAAGGTCCCTTTCAATCCGAGCCCGTCTGTGGAACTGTTCTATGATCCTATGATTCTATAAATAAATGGGAACTATGTGCTACAGTGAGTGAAAATACCACTGCACCTTGCTCAGCATCCTTGAATAGGCTTCAGTGAAATTATGAACCTGCAACATATGCCATCATATGCAAGTAAGTAAATAAACAAAGCAAAAAGAAATCAACAACGAAAGTACTCAATGTGAAAGTATGTGAGATGGAAGGAAGGGAAATTGTCCTCCATCACTTTACCTCAGTAACGTCTTACAGGCTCTTAGCTGCATTCCTAACTGTACTTAAGATAGCAATTTGGTATCCCAGAGAAGGAGACAGTTCAACCTTCTCCTCAGTGACCTCCATTTAAGCTGCCTTAGGTGAGCTAGAGAGGTTTTCTTCTGGGAATACAGCCAGTGTACACGGAGAATTAGAATCTGCAGCAAAGGTGCTGCAAGATACTGCAAAGGAAGAAGATCTGAATGGACTATGAATACCTTTCCCATCAGACTCCAGCTTCAAAGTGTAAGATGATGCAGGGAATTATCTGGGACCAGTAATCCGTAAAAATCTTCACATGGTATTTGTTTTGTGCAGTCAGGCTATAAAAGATTCCACGCTATAAAACCACATTGGTTCCTGTCACTTTCTGAGCATCTTAGCAAACATTGGGAGTATGTGAGAACTGTGCCCACTTGGAACTGAAATGCCTTCTCCTATGGGAGTAAATCCCATGCAGCCACTCTGTGCTGGATCACATAGGGTTACATTTACCCCTGGGTTTTTACAAGACATGCAGCACTGCCCGGTGTTCACAAACACCATTTTCTTTTTCAGGCTCTGTAGCAGTACAAAAGTTATCTTCTAACCACAAACACAAAATCCTGTAATTAAACCTTTGTTACGCACAGCAGAGTGCTCATCGTGTATACAAAGCAAACACTTTGGCAAGTTTATTATGCTCCTTGAGACTAAGACGGAATTAATGGCATTGCAAAGTTACAGCAAGCTGCTTGCTATGCTGCTGCTGCTGCTGGGTATTTTCACTGGCAATGGGATTTTATATTCCACTTTGTCTTGAGAAAAAGTGCAACAGCTTCAGTAAATGTTTTTACCGTCAAAGGCAACAGAGTGCAAAACACTGTGTCAAAGTAAAGGCCAAAGTATTTTGGCCTTAAGAATTTATTGCAAGCCCCTGTACTTTAAAAATCATTCAGTTGTAACTTTTAACTTAAAATTCTTAAACATTAGGAGGTAGCTAATGAGGATAATCTGACTAGTAAACAGCGTAAGTCACCAAATGTAGAGGTTATGCACTGAAAGATACCTGACTGCATTGTGCATGGTCCTTCACCACTGGGAGGGACAACTGCTTGCTGACCATCACCTTCCTCATTGAACAGAAAGCCAAAGGTGCCTCATGCAGCACTTATGGGACAGGAAACATCTATTTTTCAAGTCCGTTTTGTTGTTGTTCTTTGACTGCAATTCAAACTATCTTAGTTTATGCGCATGAGTCACGTGCAAAGGGTGATATTTTACCTTTTATTTCCCTGATAGATGTTATACTCCAACAATATATATTGCAGCTGCCTGAGCAAAATGGATCAGCCTGAGTCAGTCATCTTGCTTCTCAGCTGGAAAAGTACAATGACGTCCTTAAGAAAACCGAGCAGATCTGAAAGGCTTTTCTGGTGGTATCAAGTGTGAAACATAAATCACTGTTCGTACAGAAAAGAATAATATATCTGTATTTGCGTCTTTCCATTGCCATGAACGGGCCATTTGACCAAAGAACACGGGCTCTATTTTCTCCTTACTTGTTGACAAGACAGATATAGCAAGACCTGTTCGCATGACCCTTTGACTTAGAATGAATAGATCTTGGTACAGAACGATGCCATGAGAAAATAAGAATTCCCCCTAGCCATCAGCTCAGACATCCAGGTAGCCAAGTGCCTTCCCTTACACAAAGGCCAGGACCGTCAGCAGTAGTAGAATATGAAGAATTCATCAGTCACACCACCTCCCAAAGCCTTTTGCAATCTCCCAAGCCAAGGTCCTAGCTTTTGTGTCGAGCAGCTCTTGATGGGTTTTGTCTTCCACTGGTTTGTCTAGATGCTTTTTGAAGGCAACTAAACCTTTGGTGACCACAGCCTCCTACGGTCAGCAATCAGTTCCAGCGTGCTAATGCACTGCATGAAAAGCAGCACATCATGCTACTGCTTCTGTTAAGCATACTTTGAAATTAAGTTACATTCCTCCATAATTATGGCAGAATTGGTCAAGATCCCAAGTTTGCTCCACACAGGCCTGAGCAGCCTGCAGGGTTGCAGTCCCATTCCCTTGGAGGTGAATGTTGCTCATGGGCACGTAGGGAACCACAAAGCTGTCTGTCACCACTCATGGCAGTCATTCACACCTACTAAAAACTGAAAGTGAGTTGAGCCAACAGAAACCCTAAGGCAGCAATACCTGGACCACATCATCAATGGCCAAATGCAGGCTGATGTCCACCCCACACTTCCTACCTTACCGCTCTCCCAGATTCAGAACCCAAATGCTACATGAGGAGTAGGGCTGTGCTTCATGGAGAGCTGGTCACCCCCTTAACTCCTAATCATGACACGTCCCAACAGGGAGGGACACGGGGCTTCTTCTCCTTGAGACTGTGTAGGTCTTGCTACAATACCTCCACCTTTCATCTCTGGTATTCCTGAGAATCCGCCTGTGAAAACAGGAGATAGTCCAAAAGACTTGTACTCTTCCCCAAACAGCTGCGCAGGTCATACTCTAGGAATTCAGTCAGGTTTCAACGCAAGTTTAACCCTTTTAAACAGGGAAAGAATGTTAAGGAGACGGACCATACCTTTAACTACATCTCCTGAAAACACTGAGCTCTTTGCATGGAATGGTGATAAGCAGAGAATCCAAATCTGGTCTTTTTTAATATATTTTTATATATACATTTATATGTATATTATAGAACCACAGAACCATAGAATGGTTTGGGTTGGAAGAGAAATTAAAGCTCATCCACAGGGACACCTCACGCTGGACCAGGCTGCTCACAATGCCCTGTCCAACCTGGCCTTGAACGCTGCCAGGGATAGGGCAGCCACAGCTTCTCTGGGCAACCTGTTGCAGTGCCTCACCACCCTCATAGTGAAGAACATCCTCCTCATATCTAATTAAATCTACCCTCTGCCCTCTTTCAGCTATTACAGTCCTTTCATACACAAAGTGTCCTTTTTTTCCAAGATTGCTACAAAAGGTAATAGCGTATCTTCACATTACACTTGATGATAATTAGTTACTTATTACAGAAAAGGTGTTTTGGAGAGAGAGTTAAGCTGGTTTTCACTGCATCTGAAAAATGTGCCTATTGCTATCGTAGGTCCTAGGGTATGATTTGAATACCAAACCAAAAAATCACTACAGGCCTGTGCCTGCTGGCTCATGGGGAGCCACGTGAAAAGTTGTTTGCACAACCAACCTTCAGGCGATTGAGCCCAAGGTTGCCCGTCCTGTAATTAAGTTCCTATTTCTGTTGTGGATGTGTTTAGCAGAGAGCTCTCTTGCCACTTCCCTTTTAGCACGTTTGCCCACACTGCCTTCTGTCATCTGCATAAAGGAGGAAACCCCGGAAGAACGGGCAGAAACTCCTTAGCACTGGGACTGCTGACAGCTGCTGGAGTGGGAAAGTGCAGCGACTGCGCCAGGCCTCCAGCACCCATGCAGGCTGATTCCAGTAGGGATGCAGGCTGGCTGGCTTTAGCCAAAGGCTTTGACAAATGCAAAACTTGGGTTTCTTCCTCATATCTTCAGTGAGGAAAGACAACCTGTCTGAAAATGGTTGTTTCTTGGATATTGACCTGTTCCAGTGCCCTGTGTCTTTATTCATTACAAAGTGTAGATGTTGGAGGGAGCTCAGATTTTCCTCCACGCTTCCTTAGAGCAGACAAGGTTTTGAAACTGCAAATGCAGGTGTTGGGAAACCCCAGGTATCCTGAAGTCTCCCTACATTTATCTAATAGACTGTTACTACATCAGGAAAAACAGAATCACTGACATAAATACAATTAAACCTGGGGAGTGCAGTGCTCAGCAGTAACTCACACGTACACACACAGAGGGAAATGCTTGCAAAGAGGGGAATGCTCAGCAGTGGGCATTTCATTTCCAGGAGATTCCCTAATGGGCTTTGTCGTTTGCCTCTTTAACTCAGAGGGAGGTCCTAAAATATATTCAGAGTGATTTGGGTCAGTCAGCAGCAATGATTTCTCCTGTCAATCTTGTTAAACAGGTGAAGGTGAAGAGCCTGGGAGACTTCATAAGTGGGAGCCCCAGACTGGTGGGGGAGACTCAGGCCAATGAACATGAGAATTTTGTATAAAGGTAGTAAAGCACAGAGATACATTATTGGCTCTTAATAAGAATAATTAAGATTCCTGAGGGGGTGATATGTGAAGCCGATGCCGCAATGTCATTCACAGCATTTCAGTTCGGACTCTAGCTCAAGGCTTTCCAGTTCTTATTTTTGAACTAAACGCATATTGTCCATTGCTACTAATACTATCCTCCTAACTGAGCATGACGACTCCACACAGAGGAAAGCCAGTTGCAACCAGATAAATCCAGGTAGGAAGGCAACCGTGAACGCATTGATGAGCTTCCAACCACAGGTCAGTTTCCTTATTACTTGCCTACTTGCAAACACTGTGCAACCAAGGCTGCTGACAGAAGGAGCTGAGGAATTTTTATTCATGGTCATGCATAAACCTGCGTATTTGTGCCTCATGAAAGGTACCCTAAGCCCAGAAACAGGACCACTTGGCTCAGCTAGGCAAACGTGCTGCTCAAGCAACACAGCCAAATGGAATACTCACTAGCACCTATTCATCAACACCTCCATGTGCCAAACAGAACGTGCGTCAGGCAAGTCCAGCGAAACACATCAACAGAATCAGGATGTTAGTGCACGCTTTATAAATGTAAACAGAGAAAACTGTAACAAATAGAAGTTTCCAGCAACAACAGAAATTCAGAGAAGGTTAGCGAAGATCCTGGGTTGCTGCAAACACCATTAAAAGCAGAGAATGCAGGAAATACATAAGGCAAAGGTTTTATTTTCCAAAGTGTAAGTAAGTCCTCAGCATAATTTAAGTAATCCATTGCCATTGCAATCCTGATTGCTACAAAGTTGAAGGTAAACTTTTTGACTGCACCTATTGCACACTTTCTCCACAGCTGTACAATAAAACCCTTCTCATGTATCAAGAGACTCTCCACTGTGATTAGCTGGTCTGCAGAAGTTAAGTAGTTGACTTCATTACGAAAGATGCTATTTGTTTGCATCGTTCTACTTTATAATCTGTGGCATATCACTCCAAGCTTGTGATTTCTTTTTGGCCAGTTCCATCCATGACGGCTGATCCGGAGCAGCATTATGGGCTTTCCTCAAGGGGCTTATTTCCTCTTTATCCACCAGTGCTGGTGATGGGGCTGCTGTGAATAAAACAAATGGACATTTGATGTTCACTTGCTGCGCAGCTGTACCCCCTACCTCTTTAATGGAAAACTTCCCAGGCCTCATTCTACGGTAGAAAATCTTTACATTTCACACGGACGCTGCTTCTGCAGTATGTTATTGAGGAAAGAACCATTCTGTCCTCAAAAAAAACCCACAGTGTTTTTCTCACCACTAGTATCTTTCGGTCCCTAAACTGACCAAAACCAAAATGACGACAGGGATTCCTTGCTGCGCCCTGTGTGTTAACACCCAGGCCAAAAAAGAAGAGTCTTTTCATTAGCAAGAGCATTCATTTGCAAATTCCTCCTTTACCCACCCCCCAACTCACAGGAATTTTATTACCTTCAAAACTGCTGCCCTTCTTTCAAATGTCAATTTACCAAAGAGATTCAAAGTTACAGCAGGAGGACTGAGGGGCAGGCAATTTGCGATCACATCCTTCCAGCTTGCTGAGGAACCCACATCAAAATTGAATGCTGATTTTGCATGCATTCTACATTCTACACTGGGATGGTGCATTTGAGACTCTGTCCTGGCAAATGGCCTCGTGCTCTCAAGTCACATTTCTTTCAACACCAGTTTTGAATACTCTGGAATCAAAGTGGTCAAAAGAATAAGCCACCAAATGAACCCCCAGATGTGAATCCTGAAAACAGTCTTCCCATGCTGATGGGGCTGGGGAAGAGGTTAGAATCTAGCCCCTACTCCTTTTGCAGCACGCTCAAGGAGGATTTCTTCTGACAAGGTTGAGAGATAACAGCCTTCCTTTTAAGAATTCTTTCCTACCAGGGACACAATGTGACAGTGAACTGGTTCTCAGCACGGGCTCCTTCACTTCAGACTTTGTCTCTTTCCTCTGCTCTTCAGAAGTGGTTTTAGGTGCCAGGTGTGACAGTTTGCTCCATTGCTGCTTCACTGAGCCCTAGGCACAGAGAGGGATAAAATCCAAGCAATGCAGAGAGAACGAGACCAGTTTGAAAGACACAAGCAAAGGGAGTGGATGGAGTGCTTGTCACAGTTCGAAGACCACACGTGCTCATCACACATTCGTCCCAGTCCTCTCATTTGAGATGATACCTGTTCAAAAAACTCCAGCGGTTTTAGCTTAGTGTCCGTGACACTCAGCTTTACAAATTAGAACCATCCCTCTGTGTCTCTTATTCATGCTGGTATCTGTGCGTAGGTTATTACAGTCTTCAATGCTACGTGTATTCCAAGCCCTTTTCACACCTCTACTAGCATATATAGGATTTGGAAACAGCCTTGTTCTCTCATGTTTCCCTCCCACTTCCTGAATTTTGTGGGTTAGGGCACTGTATTTTGGATGCTTGACGGTAAATGGATTTTCCATAAAAAAGGAATCAAACACATCCTCCCATGGATTTCCTTGCCAGTATCAAAAACTACCCTGAAGTGATAGTGGCTGGTGCAATGTGGGAGAAGGAAAAAGTGGGATCAGTACAACAGCACCAAGCCTCGCATGCTGCAGTCAGAAGCATCTTGAGGAAGCTTCTCTGTTAGCTGATATAGGGAAATAAAATGCATGGCATGAATTTAAGAGAATATTGCCAGCTCAAATCTGGAGTTTCCTATTCTGATATAGAAACTGTACTTTGGGATCATTTATACCCTTGGTGTCTTAAGTGCTATGACAATTTTGAGCATTACTGCAGTTTATGATAGATATTTTATTAGGTATTACTCCTTGTTAATCTAACCACTGCTATTTTTCATCATCTAGAGATCTTCCCTTATTCCAGGATATAAAACAGCTACCTGGCATCTAAAAGTAGTAGTAGCATCTAAAGCAAAGATGTGGGCCATCTGCACTGGGAATGCTGTACTGGTATAGGACACACACACTCCTGCATCAGTGTGGGGCTCTTCCTGTGCAGGAGGCAATGCAAGCAGCACTTGCACGCTGCTGAGCTATCCCAGCACCAGGGAAGCCTTATTATTGTTCAGAATTAAGGCCAGGCGCTTCTGCTGGCACAGCTTTGTCAACCAGGAAGATCACTTGCTAGGGGTATCAGCCTCTTTTGCATGGAATCTTTTAAGAGGCAGCGTCAGCCTGTATTCCATCATGTGAGCGTCTGAGTTACCCATATACAGAGAACCAGAATTTATATCTTGGCACTGTCTGCAAGTGAAAAAGTTATTTTTATCCTATTTCACATCTCAAGGCTCCAAAAATTGTTACCTCGGGGCTTCTGGGACCGAGCTGTTCATTCAGTGTTAAATCGGTCAGGATGCACACGAGGCTCAATGAAATGCTGAACTTAGAAGTACAGTTAAAGACAGAGCGTTCCCTCTGCATTGAGAGAGATCTGAGACTACAGTTTAGCACCTCAGTGTGGGTATTTTAGCGTGCAATACACACGTTAGATCTCTAAGTATGCACTGGGCACCCAAGAAATTTTACACAGCTTGCATAGTTCCAGGATTTCTTGGAAATATAAAATTACATATCTGAATGATCAGAGAACACTGAATTTGTAACACATTTCTGAGGGCAGTGTCTTCGTTACTCATGATTATACTCATCAAGTATCTGTAATCACTACAGCGTGAGTGGCAATCTAGCAGTAGATACAAAGAACACGAAAGGGAGGTGATATGAAAGCATCATGAATTTGTACTGTAAGTACCTCTGTTCGTTCCTTCTCTTTATTCTGTCTCTCTGTATCTGACTTCATATCCAGAGCCACCAGTTTTTCTCTGTCGGGTTCCTGCTCCTGCTGCACGCCCCTTTGCTTTTGTCTTGCTATGGAAATCCAGGCTGGCTCTGTGGGAGTGTTGGGATCTCTTCCAGAGTCTCCAGCAGCCACAGTGGAAGGCATGCTTCTCTCTGTTGACACATCATTTATGTACATGGTTATATGAAAGAAGCTGTAATTAGCTTTAGCTCGCACTTGCTCAATATGCTGATTGGTCCCAGGATGTGTGACCAGCCTGAGTAAGTAGGAATCCTATTTAGTTTGGTCTTCAGAGAGCAATCTGCCTGGTTTAAGTTACTGTTTCACTGGTGAAAACTGCTCTGCATCTTTGCTTGGCTGGAGTCGCAGTGTCACTGCCCTCACCTGAGGGAGATGCAGAAACACAAACCAAGCTTCACTAATCTACCCGTTTTCCAAGGACTACTCTTCTGCTCCCTTCTCCCATCTGCTTCGTGACCTCTCCGAGACAAGCAGCAGCAGATTCAAAGCTGAACAGAGTTGAACCGCAGTGTTGCAAAGACAACCCCATCCCCACTGCAGCTGCCCTCAGCTCCTGCTCTCCCCATGCCCATGAAGCAGCAGTTGATGCCTTGGTTTGGTTCCTTCCTTCCTCCCACTCCTTTAAAAGCAGCTTCCCTCACACAGCCCCTTGGGGCCTGCAGGCATTGTGAGTGACTGAGCACGAGTCTGTGGTGTCTGATCACACACAAATACTGCTAAAACCATAGGGTTAATTCATGGTCTTTTGACGTACGGTTTACTTTGAGCTGTCCTTGCTGACAGTGACTGCGCTTCCACTGGAGACGGTCACTTTCATCGTGCTCTACCGCAACTCAGATTTCAGTGAGATGAGTTAAAAAAAAATCAGTTCTCAGATTGAAGGGTCAAAAGTGCTACCCCGCTGTCCTCACGGCTGCTACTCAGGCATAAGCGGTATCCAGAGTTATGGGGAAACGGAACACCCTCTATTCAAATACTCTGTGAAGAGAAAGCCTGTCTATATGCTGAGCAGGCATGGAACAGCAGAAGAGCCTCAGCTCCTCTGCTGGCTCTGTCTCCCAGGTTCTCCACTTCTTCATTGGCTCACACTGCACATGAAATTCAGTTTTCCAACCAATGTGGAGCCTCTGTGCGGTTTAAGAGGAACGACAGTACTAACACCCTTAGAGCCATGTTACAGCCACAAGGAAAAATGATTTAACCATTCCCAGACATTTTTGGCAACTAGTATACCCAAAAATTTAGAGAAGGCTGTTTCAGAGCTAGAAGGTGAGCTTCCCAACCTGAAATCACACATGGTCTACCCCGAGGAAACGTCTGTAACCTAGCCAGCACCCTGCTCAGGGACCCAGGAAGAGGCAGACCCAGCCAGGAAGCATTGCTGCCCCAGAGTCTCTTGGGGCTCAGCTGCTGCGCAGGCGTAGAGCTGGGTCACTCAGCCACAGGACCCTGTGGGGCTGTCAGGAGGACTGTGGTCTAGTTTAGAGGAACATGGCCCTGCTGAGGAAAGCAGGCAAATGTCTCTGAAGGCGCATTTGAGAAGCTGCATGAGGGCACAGGAGATGAAAGGGATGACTGCTCTCCCAAGAGCTGAAGTCTGCAAACTCAGGCACATTATGAAATCCCACAAACTGTCTTTGCTCAGGGATTTTCTCAAGTCAGTGCTGTACCTCACCAGAGACAGACTAGTTATTTGAGCAAGAAAACACTGTAAAGCCTATGTCAGCTAAAAACCACACGAAAGAGAAAACACAAGGTTTGCTTTAAAGCCTAAGCAGGTATTTTGCCAGCTGATGCCTGCATTTCCCTTCACATTCACCTCATGATCTCACAGGGAAACCTCTGAAGAAACAAGCCAGAAAGTCCAGCTGTGCAAAGGCAGTCCTTGAACACTGAAGGAGCTTACCTCCCCTCTTGCACAGCAAGTTACTCCAATTCTCAGCATCCCACCTATGCCCCACCTTTGCATGTCAACAGCTGTTCCTCCATAACCTTCTTCCTTTCTCTTCACTGGCTCCCCTCACTTCGCCTTTGTCTTGTTTTACAGGATGATAAGAGAATATGGCCGGGAGGGATCTCGAGATGTCCTGTAGTCTAACCTTCAGCTGCGAGGCAAGATCAGTTTCAAGATCAATCTCACATAAACTGTTCCCTGACCAATATGTATCTAACCTCTTCTTAAAACCCTCATAAGATGCGGCAGATCTCAGAGTCTCTCTAGACACCCTATCCTGTGGCTTGGCTCTTCTTGTTCTACTCGATTTTCTTCCCTATTGGTTAAGTTAAATCTTCCGTGCTCTAATTTAAATCCTTAACTTCTTGTCCTATACACTATGCACATCAGCAGATTACTTATAGCCTCCTTGAAGCAGCTTTTTATGCATATGAAGACTTAGACCATGTTTTCCAATTATTTTTAACTCTTCTGATTAATCATATTCTCTAGATCACTCTTACTTTTGTCCAAGCTCTTGACCAAACCATATTGGTTGGAACTTATATCTGTTATCTTGTAGGAGCTTAGAAATAGCTTCAAGTATTCCTTTCAGTATTTTGCATTAACTTAAGTGGTCTATAACATCTTTTCTCCCTCTCTCTCCCCTCCATCTCGCTTCCCTTTTCAAGATGTGCCACCTTCTAGAGTGCCCCTCATCTTCCACGGTTCACCAGGATAACCGCTAGCCAAAGCTCAAGGACTGCTAGCCCATCTTCTCTGAGTATCTGAGGACAAACTTCATTAGGATCTTCATAAGTAAACCCACACAGCTGAACTCACGTGATGTCTGCTAATACATCTGCCATCCCATTCCCTCCTTTGCTTGTAGGTCATATCCTTGATCCCACCTGCTCACCCATTTTAGGTCATGAGCAATTTGGGCAGGACCTATTAGTGCATTGCCCAGTAAAATCAGGTGCCACACTTCATCAGTTCCCAAAGCACTAGTTGTACACAGACCGACTGCCACTGCTGAAGCTGATGGCAATGTCTAGTGCTCCTCAGAACTGAGGATCCCTCACTGAGTACATAGAGTGCACAAGCTTTTGTATGTACATACTCAAGTACATAGAGTACAAGCTTTTGACTTTAGTTACCTTCTATCCAAGTTAGTGAACTCATTTCCCTAACTTCCTTTAATGAATAACCATTCCACAGTTACGCTCAATATTATGAACATGTTTCCCCACTGAAGCCTGGCTAGCTGGACTCATCCTGCAGTTCCATCCCACCAAACATACCCCTTCCCCACCACATACAGGCATCTTCTCAGCCCAGAGAAGACTAGGCTTCCTCTCCGACTGTACAGCTACAGACACACATCACTCCATGCATCTTTTTCCACCACCTTTTACCTTCCTTCACTGTCTGTAATATCTTGGCGCTCAAAACCACTGGTGCCTTTACCCTGAAGGCCCTTTTCAACCCACCCACCAGCTTTCCAATGACACTGGGAACCTGGCTTCTGCCTTGATGCTGCTACTGATGTACAGTCCCTCTGATTTAAATTCACCCTTTGTGCTTTGTCCCATTTTCGCTGTCACACCACAGGAGCTTTCTGTAAACACCAACTGAATTGCACGTTGCCCCTCCTCTGCTCCCATCTATCAATACCAACACAATGACTGCTATGCCCAGGCTCTATTTACTGCACTGCTTGTAATGGTCTTATTGCTACCTGCACTCCTGTTTCTCTGTCATCCTCATGGATTTAGGGTTCATCTTTCTGTTAGTCCAATATGCCTTGCCTAGCACAACAGGGTTCCCAGTCCCACAATGATATGTCTGGAGGATGCTATTATGTTTTTCACAAGGCAGATATTCTAAGGAAGGCATCAAGCACTTTTGCTCTTCAGACAAGTCTCCCTGACAAGATGCCAGACATCCTAGTTATGCCAATTAGAAGGCCAAGTATCATCCCATAAGAGATGGTATCAGAATGTGATAGGAGGGAACAAAACCTCTTTATCGTCATCTCAAAGATTTTACATGTGTCTGTACAGGACTGACTTAGGACAGCAGAGAAGGGTCACCTATAGCGGATCAAGAGCTGATCTGTTTCTGGGAGGGACTTCCTTATTTACTCAAGCAATTTTGTTCCGCCCTTGTCCTTTGCTGCAGAAAGCCAGACAGGCAAGCCAGAGGAAATGCCTTCTCTTCAGAAGAAAACCCATCAGATACAGCCTGTGCAGGATTTACTACCTCATCTGTCAGCCAGAATTACTGTAAGGGGTAGAAGAGGCATATTCACTATTTATTATCTTTCCTATTGCCCAGAGGTCCTTTACCTCCTCCCATCTCCAACTAGAGGAGATTTCTTGGCAGTACACATGCACTGTGGTACCAGCCAGAAGGATGAAGGATGGTGAAGAAATCCAGCAGACAGTACGGTGAAGTGAGCCAGCAGTTTAAGGTGACCTGGGTACCCTGGGGGACACCAAGAGGCTAAAAGCTTTCTCAGGACGTGACTGCTCTCAAGAGAAGTGCTGCTTGCACATCTTCCTCACCTCACAGACTGCCTGATCACGCTGAATGAGTCCTCCCTGTCTTATCTCATCTGGTCATGAGGTAGTCTGTGTGCTTTTATGATTCATCATGTGGCAAAGCAGAGAGTTTAAGGAATCAGGGAGCCAGAGTGGAGCCAAAAGTACTCAAAGCAAAATCTAATTCCTGCTTCTGCTGCATGTCATGTGCACAGCACCCAGCACAACAGTTCCCACTTGGTAAATGTGACTTCTAGGGAGACAAACGCAAGCAATAGCATCTTCCATGGGAAGCTGTGCGAGTTCGACACGCCACAGATGCCACAAATGCCTCCTCCAGTGAAGCAGAGCTGAGCCTCTGCCTTCCGCCTGACACTTGGGCGGTTTTTTTCTGAATAAAACTGACATCTGAATCATATTCTTCAGTTCTTATTACAACATCCTATTTCAAACAATATGCTATTCAACTTCTTACTTAATAACTTCATAAGCTAATAAAGGACACTGCTGGCAGTGGTTTATCTCTTGTTCACCCACAGTTTCAACCTCGTGACTGCATCTTTCCCTAGTTTCCTTGGAGCTGGCTTGGCCTCAGGCTTTCTGAAAGACAAGCCGGCCTCTTCTTCCCCTCAGGACAGTCACCAACAATGGTGATACCAGGTCAGAACTTGTCCAGCCACTCTGTGCATAATGTCACCACGCATTACAACTAGCATTTAATGTAGGCTGCCAAGGTCTTCTTGTGCTACTTGAAACCACATCCAGAGGCTGCAGAAGCCCTCTCTTCGCACCTTTCCCACAGGCACATAACACACACGGATGGTCCCAAGATCAGCCACTCTGTCTGCTGTCTCCATCACTTCCTCAGCCTCCAGACTGACCACCCAGGATAAACCCCGAAGCCAAGTGAACCATAGCCACACCCTCAATTCGCTCCCACAGATCAGAATCACCTGTGCTCTTCTCTGCTGGTCTGACAGTGCAGGCCCCTAAGGGGGAATTCTCCTTCTGCAGCCCCATTAAATTCAGGTGCCTGTTTCCTCCACTATCTTACTATTTTTCTCAGACTAAAGTTCTGCTCTTATAGATTAAATTTATGCCTAAATATTGTGGAAATGAGTGTGTACACTTCTCGCTGCTAGTTGGATATTATCCTTTAATATGTGTTAGTTTGGTTGTGCGAAGAATAGGATGAAGATAAAAATTAATCTTTACGTACAAAAGGAGATAAATGATTGACTTGTTATTGTGCATTGGTTTATACACACACACAGAAAGTGAAAGAGAAATGAAAAAGAGATACATACCGATTTCTGTCTATTGACAGAAAGATACACTCAGTGTATTCAAGTGTCTCTGGGTGTGTGTGCATTGCTTATATGGATAACCACAGCAAAGACATATTTAAACATTGCCCTGAGATTTAGGGACTGATTTTTGTTAGGTTTTTTTTTTAGAGAAGGCCTCAGATATTGTACCCATATTCTTTAAATCTAAAAGCCTTTGTGTGCACAAAATATAGCAGAGGCACTTTATAACATTTAAATCTCATATCTGCAAATGAACATCTTCTGCCTGCAAGGACTCCACAAAGTGCTTCCTCTTGCCATACATCTGTGCAGGCAAAAGGTCAGAGACAGAATATTAGATCTTTTTGAAAGCCAAACCTCTAACAGCAAGCAAAGGCAACTTGTGGATTCCCTACGTATTTTAAAAGCAAACACACTCAGAACTAATCCAAACAACTCTACACCAGGAGATAACACCCCTTGTATACAACACTGCCATTGGTTTGTAACACTGCTCATGCATGCACATTTAATTCCGCACTGTTGTGTCTTTGCTCATTTATAAAGCCCCGGTTATTTTAAGAAGAGCTTTACAAATGCATATGGCATGTAGTATATCCTGGCCTACATATTTCCTTGTGTTTATTAAAGCACTACATGCATTGGTGTCAGTGTATACACCCAATTCCTTAATTTCAGACAAAGCTGTTCTAAAAGATTTGACATTTCTTTCTTCTCTAGGATGATGTGTGAGGTATTTGACTTTTGGTTGGATCTATACCACTGCTGTCAGGAGAGTCTTTTTTACACAAGAAACTGCTATGTTAGCATCAAAGTCTATTTCACTGCTGGAAAACAGCCATATTGCAAAACACCTTGACACAACTGAAAAGCCAACTTCTGCTGGAAAACGACAGCTTCCTTTTCAGCTGTAGCCAGGACACTACGGCATTAAAGCAACGTCTTTTTTATGTAGAGAGAAACGTTTTTCTTGTCATTTCAGAGCTTGTGTTTGCAGATGATACACACCAATTTGATTCTCTTTACTTTCACTGGCCCTCCCCAAGCTCCTTTCCCTGTTAGAGCACATCTCCCTGCTACAGCTCCTCAGTCACCGAGTTCTATACATCCTAAAATGCACATTCACACAGGTACTGCTTATGGGTTTAGTCCTGCAATAACTTATTAGCATATGTTAATAGCTTCTGCCCTTTAGAGGATTTACAGCAAAGCGTATCAAACCCAAACAGCACAGCTTAACCTTTTAATTCTCGCACAGACTTGCGCCTTTAGCTGCAGGAACTTAAAAACGACTCCTCCTGGGGTGATGACTGATTTCACACAGCCATTAAAAAGCCACCTTGCAGCCTGACAGAGGCCAAGCAATCCCCTGCTCCTTCCCTGGAAAACTCCGGAGAGCGGGAGCGCTACTTTCCCCCGGGGTGTGAAACCAGCGCCCCACCAGCCCTGCCCTTGCCTTTGGTACCAGGAGTGTTGAAAAGCTGAAAACTGAACTGAATGAACCAAACTGCTCCTGCTCGCCCCATGACGCAGCAAACTGACTTCCTGGAGAGGAAGCCACATGCGAAGAGAACTGCACCCCTTACATCACCGTTTCACAACTTGTCTTCCTGTTCGGTGCAGGGGGTTCCTAACACACTGGGAGGAAACTCCCCGGCAGCACAAAGTGACTGCTGATGGTGCCCACAGCTTTTTGAAAGGGCTGGTGAACTCAAGGACGAGGAGAGAGCTGGGTGCCAGCGTTAAGGGTGGGTGGGCAGGAGAAAGGAAAGCAAAGGGTGTCCCAGCAGATCAGGAGGCCAGAGGTGGCTGGTAAGCCGTGTGATCCATGAAGGGCCATTCTGATTGTGCTCGTCAGGTTTCTCCCGCTTGCGGCAAAGACGCACTCCGAACTCACTGGACTGAGGCAATGTTTCAAAGAGACACCTCAGAAAGGCTCAGTGAAGACCTTGCAACAGCCTTCCAATGCCTAAAGGGCGCCTACAAGAAACCCAGAGAGGGACTTTTTACAAGGCCAGGTAGTGACGGGACAAGGGGGAATGGCCTTAAGCTGACAGAGGGTAGAAGGAAGAAGTTCTTCACTGTGAGGGTGGTGAGGGACTGGAACAGGTTGCTTTCTGGGTCCGGACATGCCCACCTATTATAACCCATTACCCACTGACTCAAAGCTGGGAAACCAGCAACTTTGCTTAAGGCGATACAAGAGCAGTAGTGCAGCAGATAAGGAAGAAGACCAGTTACCATCACAGGCCAATCCGAACCACCATCTGAAACAACCCCAGGCCACACAGATCTGGTGTAGTACTGTCAGGTGGAGAGGAACATGTCCAAACCACGGCTCCTCAATCTGCAGCCCCGGGTGTGTGCAACCCTGTCAGGAGGAGGGGCATGGCTCTCACCCGCAGACACTATTTCGCACAGGACAGTCCTGAGCCTGGGAGCAGGAGTCTCCTTCCCCCCAAGGCTCAGGAGGCAGAGGAGAAGCATGCTGGAGAAACACGTTTCCCAGCTCTATTTCTGGCCTTTCTCCCTCCTCCAGCACTGCCTCCCACCCTGCTGCTGCTGCAGGCACCCTGGGACTCAGCAAGAGGGATGTGGGGAAAGGCTGTGTGCAGAAGCACTGATCCTCCCACTGCTTGCCTTCATCCTCTGCCAGACCAACCCTACCACACCAGGTCTCCGCTACAAATAATCAACCATTCCTCAGGGCAGGGTAGAGGGAAAAATGCCTTTAAATGGAATGCTGGGATTATATGAAGGGAGAGCACCTTGCTCATGGGGTACAGGGAGGCTCTAGACTGACGGCCATGGGAGCCTCATCTCGCTGCAGAAGACCTCATGAATCCTCTCCTTTATGGCTGCTGGGAGTGCAGGAAACTACACATGCGGCCAGAGCCTTGCAAACACACCTGTGGTCTTGC
The DNA here is from genome assembly GCA_017639245.1 of Myiopsitta monachus. Taxonomy (NCBI): domain Eukaryota; kingdom Metazoa; phylum Chordata; class Aves; order Psittaciformes; family Psittacidae; genus Myiopsitta; species Myiopsitta monachus. Next base: position 39,565,082 of record CM029927.1, read on the forward strand.
AGCAGATGACAAGCGGAATCAGGTGTTACTCAGGGCATCTCGGGTCTCCTCTGGGGCCAGGAACAGGCTTTTGTCATCCTACAGGACAAGTTCCATGAAGTCTTCTGGTTTGGTGTTTCCCCACTCCAAAGCTCAGACTAACCCAAACCAGAGAAGAGCAACCAGAGGCAGGAGGGAGCTCTGCAGTGGCACAGAGAAAAACCCTTCCACGTGCTTGGCCAGCATCTCCTCCTCACATTCTTAACATCAAACCCATGACCAGACAGAGTGAGCGCAGGGAAGAAGTTTCTCCCACATTTCAGAAGACCTAAAGACTCTTTTTCCCCCTCTTGGCTGTTCTTTGAAGTGAAGAACAGTGCTAGAAGCGCTTGAGTATGCTTCACCTAACTTGTTTACTGTCATTGCAAAGACCTCAGACAGTGGTGCCACTTCCAGCCTTTTCTGTTCTCTGCCTGTAGCCCATAATATATTAGTCTCCAGAGGACTGATTATTTTTTTAACTCTAACCCAATTATACAATGCAGACAACAGGGTGAAATTTAACAATCTGCAGCAGACACAGTCTTACAGTCTCTCCTGGCTTGAAGCTCCAGGAAGCTGCAGGGTAGTTAATTTTTGTTTTTAAACAAGGAATGAGTAATGATAAAGACGGATAAATGAATAAGCAAAGCTCACAGGAGACAATACATGAATGGTGAGTTGAGCATGCCAGGCAGCTACTGGTACTTCTCCCTTAACGCTACTGTGAAAAAGGTCTAGAGGTCTGAGTCACTCATCCCACGTAGGGCACTTGCACTTAATATGTGCTCCTAGCTTTTGAACTGCCATACAGCACCTCTAAATGGGATGCCTAGTGTCTTGGTAATTGTGCTCTACAATACTCTCTAATGCACTTTATTTGTTGAGTGTCACTTAAAACGTCCTTTAAACAATGCCCCGATATGCAAAAATAGCAGGCAAAAATATCTTATTCTTCCCTGCTGTGTTTCTGATACTCTTTTCAGCAAGGGAGAATGAAGGGGCAACATTACTGAAGGCAGAACCATTAGCTCATGCTCACCAGTGTTATGACTGACTGCAACAGGGCTGCTTTGTGCTCTCTCACAGGTAATAGCATTCCTTTTGAGTGAAGGTAACTTTATAAAGTATCAGGAGTCTTACCAGACACTTTACATGGATTTGACTTTTTCTCCAAGTCTCTATCTTCATTTCTGGATTCAGGAGAGTGAATAGCTTTGCCCTGCTTCTCCTTGTTTGCAGTAGTATTTGGAACGCTTATGTTTTGCAAGGCTGGCTTTTTAGGCAATGGAGGTTTGTTACTAAGCTGTTCAGAGGACTTTGCTTTGGGTTTGATCTTTCCATTTAAAGAATCGCCAATATTTGTATCAGCTGTTTTTCTGATCTGTGCCTTATCACCTTTTAGCAAGGAAGTCAATCCTTCATTTTCTAAATTAAACTCCGCACTGTGTCTTTTAATCCCCTTTGATTCTGGTGACGAATTGTCTCTATATTTCAAGGAAAGTGACGTGGACCTAAGTTTCACTTGAAAAGGATTTTTATCTTCAGAGCTTTGCGGATCCTGAGATACCGCCATTGAATCGCTTGGCACCGGCACCGTATCGACAGCTGGAGAAACGCAGCCGGCCAAGATTTCTGCAGGTTGGCCTGAGTTCTCAGAGTCGGACTCTGGCAGCAAAGGCTGCCTTTTGTTGCTTCTTTTTTCACCCTCCAGATCTGATTCCTTCTGCAAGTCTTCTTTCTTCTTCTCGTTTCTTGAGACCTTCACTTTGGAGAGGAAGAATCCAGTATTTAATGGGCTTTCCAGCTCTGACCTTTCTGGGAAGTGGAGGCTTCTTGTCCGTGGTCTCTCCTGCGCAGAGGAAACAGAAAACTTTCTCAAGGCATTGAGTTCATTGGCTGCTTTTTCAGCTTTCTTGCCTAAAAGTTCCTCCCTGTGGACCAGTGACGGGCTGTTCTCCTTACCAGAAGCAGCTACCTCTGGTGCAGTCTTTGTTTTATCTAGAGAGCAGGAAGCAGATGATCCCATCCTTGTTGCGGAAACAGGATGTGAAACATGGAGTGAGCCTGTGGGCTGGAAAGAACCTGTGGAAAATTGCTTGATGGACTCTGACAATAGAGCAGCCTCTTTCTTTACCTCTTTATTACAGGGCATTTCCTCAGCTATGTGATCATCCTTCTCTATATTTTCTTCTGACCCTTCCAAGCAAACAATACTATTCTTACTAACTGAAATATCTTCTTTGGATGGTATTTTATTTACTGAAAACACGGTAGGAAGCTCGTTATTTTCTTGATTCAAAGTATTGATTGACACATCGTTCACATCCCCAGACAACAGAACCAGTGTTTCTGAGGAATCTTCTTGCTTTTGTATGTCTCTGTCTGGACTGGAGTAGGAAGAAGTTGCAGCGTCTTTGCGTTCTAACAGCACTGAGGACTCAGACCCCGCACACGCTGTTTCCAGCGCTGGTTGGCAGCCCTCCGGTTTATTCTCTGGTAGCAGGGCTTCCTGTGCAACAGCAGACCCAGAAGCAGGCTGAGTCATCACTGGTCTCAAAGCAGGGGGAAGGTCCTCAGGCATTCTGGGCTTTGGCCAGGAAGCCACATCCTGCACTGCTGCTGTGCCACATGGCAGTTCTTGACTGCTTGGTCTGAATACAGCATTTGACAAGTCCGTCTGTTCATCATCCTCTTCTTCTTCTTCTGGGGTACAGCTCAAATCAGTCAGAGATTCAGACTGGGTCCTCTGCAAGAAAAAAATCAGAAAGCCTCATCACCATGTAGAGATGCACTTTTTTCTTATTCATCGTTACATTTATAACAGAGATCTTAGAGAGGAAGGCAATACTTGCCTCCAATGGTAAGTTGATGTGTTCTTAACCTACGTATACTGGATGCCTTTTTATCTAAGCAGATTCTGGAATGATGTATTTAACCAATATAAAAGCCACGAGTGACACTTCCTTCTGCACAACTAGTGCTTTCATGCCTTTGTAGATGGAAAGTTCACCAAAACAATGGCCATTGGACTGTCCTTGGCACTTGATTCCCCAGAGCATACTGGCTATGTTGTGTTCCTCTTAGGCAAAAAGCAGCACTTGAAAGAGAAAAATCTGTCCCTTTGTATTTTGCTACTCCACGCTCGCGTTAAAAATAAAAAACTCCATTCTTCCTAAAAGATGACTCTGAAGAGGGAACGGTACATGGAAGGAAGAGCAAAATCCTAACAAATCCATCCGGTTATGACACTCTATGCCAGCTGAGTATCCACCCCATATGGCAGTCTTCTGTCTAATCCCACTGCCAAACAGCATGATAGCCTTCTCTCCTTTGTGCAAAAGTCTTTTTCCTTCAAGAGTTAGACTATTTGTTGGAAGTTTTCAAATGCATATGTAGTTACCTGGGAGGTCTTGTGATTAAGCTTACAGTAAGGACTGGCTAAATACAGAGGTTTATTTGAAAGCATGATATGAAGCTGCTGAATATGCCTTTTCATATGGTGCTTGTATTTGCTGACTGATTCACCGTAGTTTGTTGGGTAAATATATATTTTGGACATAGGCCCTAATTCCAAAAACATAAAACTTGCACTCTGAAGATACTTTTAGGGTTCTTCCAACTTCTTGTTTCGCAACTGGAATTGCAAAGACAGAGTTATAAGCTGTGAACATCCAAGCTGTGAATATCTAAGCTGTCCAATGTGGCACTGCATTAAGAAACTCTCTCCCAGTTCAAAATGGGAAATCTGTGTAGCACAGAGCAGAACCCCCCAGAGACACTAGCTCAGACCTCACAAGTACATCCATGTCCACGTAGCTGTCTCCTTACACCGGGCAGAGCACTGTGCTGACAGAGCTGTCATGCTTCCGGTTCAAGAGCTGGCTCATGAATTTCTGCATGTTTACACTGTGTGATGCAGATCTAGCCTGCTATTCCACTTTTATTATAAATACCTTCCTTAAGCCTAGTTCATATTCTAACTGCTGGTCCTAACATTATTAATCTATTAAAACAGGAGCAACGCAATTTACATTGGTCAGAAGATGACTGAGAAAGTTCAGTTATGTTTTCTCACTTGTAGAGTGAGAATCTACCTCCATGGTAAATATTAGCACAATGTCTTTAGGTCTGCTATTGCTCCCCACCTGGCTAACATCCTCTCTGTCATGGGAGGGAGTTCAGAATTCATGATTGTCCCTCATCTAACCTTTCACTTACATACAAGACCAAAACAAACACAATCTCCGTGTCTCTGTAAGAAAGAATTTTTTTCACTTCCGATGAAATTTCTCATAATGACTCCATTGGGTAGCTATAGCTTGGCCTTTCATTACTTTGCCTTTACCCAAAGAATAGAACAATGAAAACAATTGAATTTAGGTTCAAATCTGTATACATAGAATCACAGAACGGTTTGGTTTGGAAGGGATCTTAAAGATCGGCTAGTTCCATCTCCCCGCCACATGCAGGGACACCTACCACTACACCAGGTTGTTCAAAGCCCCATCCAAAGCCCCTTGAACACTGCCAAGGATGGGGCATCCACAGCTTCTCCGGGCAGCCTGTGCCAGTGTCCCACCACCACTCTCACAGTAAGGAATTTCTTCCTAACATTTAATCTAAATCTCCCCTCTGTCAGTTCAAAGCCATTCCTCCTTGTCCTATCACTACATGCCCTTGTAAAAAGTCCCTCTCCAGACTTCTCTTTGGCTCCTGGAAGGCTGTTAGAAAGCCTCTCAGGAGCCTGCTCTTCTCCAGGCTGAACAAGCCCAACTCTCAGTCTCAAGAGGTGCTCCAGCCCTCTGATCATCAACAGGAATATAAAAGCACAGCAACATGAAAGCAAAAGATATCAGTTAGCCAGAAGCGAAGGTGCACAGGCAGAGTCAGACAGAAAATATTAAAACAACTATTATCAAAAGATGTAATAAGCACTCTCCATAGAAAACCAGGAGAGCTCAGCCATCTGGCAGTTTATAAGCACACTGGACAAAGAAATTCGTACAATGTTACAATGGAAGAGGATGTTTGATCAATGAGTTACTTGCTTCACACGGTTCTCTAAATAACTGGCCTCATCACTGTGCTGCTCACAGTGGTGCGCCACCGACCCTGAAGATCATTCACAGATTTTAGAAAATACAGAACATCAGACAAGAAGTTTTTACAGACAGAATATTCCTGGCGATAAGCAAGAGAATTTAATGGCTGTATTTAAAACCCTGAAAGAAACCATAAACAACAAAGTGCAAACACTGTTGCAAGAGCTGCAAACTTAAGTTCTAAAAAGAGGAGAGAAAGAAGAAAAATAAGCTACACACTTCATAAGACACGACAAAGAATCAGATGGTGTTTTAAAAGCATAGGTTTAAAACCAGTGTTTTTTTAATAGTCTTTTTTTTTCTGTGGAGACTTACTTTAAGTCCCTGTGGTGCACACAGAGGGGTTTACAAGCTCTGGGGCAGGGAGAAGTCTGAATTCAGAGCAGTCCTAATGTACAGAATTTGGCTCCAATTAATAGATCACAGCTTGCTCTTTCTGTGCTTTTTGTGAATATAAACCAAACAGTCCTTGGGAAGTTAAAACAAGTCCTCCATGAACAGTCTGTCAAAGACTCATGATTGATTTTACAGGATCTTTCAGATCAGGAGAAGAACACAAGTTGATTCTAACAGTTTCCAAAAAGTATTTTAAAGTAAGAAATGGAGCTCCTGCACCACAAACAAGATACTGAATTGTGCTGCACAGTAAATTTAAGAATGAATTGTTACGTAAACTGCTGCATTAAGAGTTAACAACTAAACTAATAATATATTGATCTGTTCCTAGCATCTACTCCAGATACGTAGCCTCACCAAGTAGCAGCTATTAAAACCCAATGAAATATCCATGCTGCCATCTGACTTTCCGTCTCATATCCAAGTTTGAAATACGAAGTCCAGTAAGAACTTCCTGGTTCTGTGCCAAAGGCGATGCTGTTTATTTTCACAAGTACCTGAGAAAATCTTCTCATTTTACTGGATCTCTGGTTCCGGGGTTTTATTAAGAGCTTATGTTTAGCAGCAGAATTATCCAAGCAAGAGGAAAGCTCAGGTGGAGTGTCAAAATTGGCTGTAGGCGAGGTGGTATTGTCAGATATCTGGGGAGCTCCAGTTTTGGCACTTCCGCGCCTAGGGAACAGCTGACCATCTGTAGAATGAGATCTAGAAGAAGGACTCAATGTAACCTGAAAAAAAAATCAATCCCCAAACAGAGAATCAAACAAAGAAACAAAGTCACACAAATTAGAATTCTACAAAAAAAGGGCCATGTTTACTGACATTCTAAGGTTGCCTCTTCTTTTTTCTTTGACGTCTCTTTAAAATACATTGCATTTCCTAATGTTGCATGTGGAGTACTACTATTAGCAATTCTGCATTTTTAGCTGCTTGAATATCATGGTGTACTGTCTGGTGGGAAGGACTACGTCATATTTAACTAGAAGATCACAGAATCACAGAATCACACAATAGTTTGGGTTGGAAAGGACCTTAAGATCATCTCAGTTCCAACTCCCCTGCCATGGGCAGGGACACCACACATTAGGCCATGCTGCCCAAGACTCTGTCCAAACTGGCCTGGAACACTGCCAGGGCTGGGGCAATTATCACTTCCTTGGGCAACCTGTGCCAGATGCCTCACCACCCCCACAGTGAAGAAATTCTTCCTTACACCTAACCTGAACTTCCCCTGTTTAAGTTTAAACCCATTCCCCCTTGTATAAGGCACACAAATATGTGGCCAGCATATTTTAGAAGACAGATTCATGAAGAGCGATCAGTTACATGAACCTAATGGGCCAGTTTCCTGTCTTCGTCTGTCCTTCAGCATCCATGTCTAGCTAGGTTCCTACACACAGTTATGCTAGCCTGGAGCATCTCTAGCTTCCTATGTGTCATCAGCTCCCTCCCAACACTACCACACCCTCCTAAAGACAAAAGAATCAAACACCAGTGCCACTGACATTTAAGTCAGCTTGCGCTTCTTCCTCATGCATTTGTATCTGCAAAATAACTAGGGAGTTCACCTGAAATATTACATTTGTAGACTATTCTGGGGAAGGAAATCATGGAGAATTCCTACTAGAGGCCAATAATCCGTCCACGAATAACTCCTGAAGGCTGCAAGTGGTGCAGTACTTTCAGCAAGCTGGAACTCAGCTTGCCTGTGCTCTTCACGAAAAGCTACCACAGTCCCAGGGCTGATGCAAAAAGGAGACTGAAAAGCTTAAAAATGACTCTAAAAAGGGTTCTTCCCTTCTCTCAGATTAATTTTCTGCAAATAGGTAAAATGATATTCCCAAAGTGTCTGTCATGGCACTAACATGACCTCTGACAACTTGTGACAGCATTCCCTGTAGGCTTGACATTCTGGTTCACGAGAGGAGCTTTCCTCCTTTGTCATGCTTTCTTCAGAAGGCTTTCTTCTTTTCTTCTTCTTTCTCCTTTCTCTGGAAGTGATATTTTACTGAGGGGGTTGGATGGGAGAAGGAGAGCAGTACAGTGCTCATTTTATTTAGAGAGGGAAAAAGCATCAGTGTTTTCTGCAAGAAAAGTTCTGCATTATGCACTGGAGTCAAAAGATACTCTGTCGTGCAGTGTGGGCCTGCTACAGCTCCCTCAATGGCCAGGGGAAAACTCCCATTGATTTTAGCAGAGGTTGGATCCACAGCTTCTGATCATGCTTTCTATTCATGGAATAAAAGGTAGCTCAGCCATGCTGAATAATGGATGCTGTCATTAATTTTCACTCTACACTATCTGCAGTCTAGTACTCAATCATGACTAATGTACAATAAACGATACGTGGCTGCATTATACATTAGTACCTAACAGTGAATACATTGACATTTCAGCTCCAAGATACAACACATGTTCTCTTTCAAGGCACGTCATTATATGCCTGCCATTCTTCTGGCTTCTGCTTTTCCTCGAGAACTTAGTATGTCTCCTCACTGGCAGTGCTTAGTGTTGGCCATTACACTGGAAAATCAAGAATCTGGTTTGTTACTTAAATTTCAGCAGCCTGAGTGAATGCCAGCTCTGAGCTGGCTGCAGAAGTTGCCTGTCCCATGAAGCTTGGCTCTGGCACAGCCTGCTGGAGGAGTAGAGGGCTGCCAGACTCCTTTCTTCAAATCTCATGTTCACATGGCTCAGTTGTCCTTCTGCTGGGTGGCACAAGGTGGGGGTCCATGAGGGAGCCGCATCCCCAAAGCCTGATGGGACAGTCATGATCCTTTTCTCCTTTCCTCCATCCAGGAAAGCTTCCAAAACACAGCAAGGTGTCACTGCTGCCCAAAACCTTAGGGCTGTGCTGTGCAAAACTCCTCAGCGCTGCAATCTATTCTCCTCTGACTCTCTCCAAAATGCCAGGTAGTAGACCCTGTGGTTTTTGGGCACCTTCAGATGGGGCTGCGTTCTGGCTGTGCTCTGAAACTGGGCTGGGATGAAGTGAGCTAGCTAAATGATGGGCCATGTGGAAAAAGCTGAGCAACCACAGAGTCACCACCTCGTCTCAGGAGTCAGCAAGTGAGTCAGAGAGTGATGTTAATGGAAGAACAGAGAGACATAAATCCTCCTTTAGCAAACACACATCTGGACTGCATGAATCTACAGCGAGCCTATACCAGTTTTCAAGAAATACCTTCTTCAAGCGTTCTGTTGTTTTTATTTAAAAATATTAAAAATTCACTGCATCTAAGCAGGTTTTCAAACAGCTTCATGTGGAATCTAACAGCTGGAGCCAGAAATCTTTGCTGAGCCCTGCTGCAGCTGGCCTTGAAATACATTTTGCATAATTACCAAGGAATAGTCAGCTTAGGACTAGCTTCTCTATTTCCTTTCAGCAATTCCCCTCCACCCCTCCTCCTGTTTCCAGAAAACGCTTTTCCCTTTACCTCCTGTGCTGTTTCCACCATGACTCCAGCTGCTGACAACTAAAAGGGACTCTTCAGAGCCTTTCAAAACCTCCCTTTAATCAGCCAGAATGCTGGCTGCTGATTGAAGAAAGCCATCTATTTTCCTGTACTCAAGTCCTGAAAACCACTTCAGCAAAATTCACAGCCAGAATCCAACTGAAGGCTGAACTGCAGACCCCTGAGCAGCAATGCCAGCCACTAGCACCAGTGTGAGGTAACTTTGTGCTTAAAGCAAGGGTCTGTCTGGGCAGATCTGAGAGGATCACAGCCCTCCAACAGGCTCCCTCCCTTATCCTATGCATGTAACCCAAGCAGCCTTTACTGCAACTTCCCGTCTTTACAAAAAAGGGATACCGTTTCAGTGTCTAAATCTGGTCGATCGTGCTTGGAGATTAAATCATGTCTGCAAAGTTTGCTAAAGGATGTAAGGGCTCAATCATTCTCAACAGGAGATTACCTGGTGTCAGAATTATGTTGATAAATAGTCATAACTTTTATGTTAGACAGGCATTAAAAAAGCACAGCAAACAGAGGCATGCAATTACATACACATAAGGGTTTTTTTGCAGCAGACGGGCAACACAATAATATTTGTCTTAACATTTCTTTATAAAACTACTATACATAATTGCTTGGCCCTTAATACATTTGGCTGAATTTACCTGTTCTTCTTCTTCACTGCCTGTTCCAGCTAAACTCAAAGAGCTAAGGTGCTTGTGAAAGTCAGAGAACTGTGGGATGGAATGAGGAAGAGTTTCAGTAAAAGATGACAAACAAGGTGGATATACTCACAGAAACCATCTACACAAAGTGCACACAGATACTGACTATGTAAGTTGTTTTTCTCTATAGTCTTAAGGATTAGCAAGGACACTGCAAACATAAAGTGTAAGACACGCAGATAAAGAATGAAATACTGTATAACAAAACTACTATTTAAAAAGAAAAATCAGTTTCAAATGCTTTGTTTCTTCTTCCAAAGACAGCCTAGGAAAAACATCATAGAAGAGAGCTCGCTTATCAGCACATTCAAGGGGGAATAGAGATTTTTCAGCCTTTTCTCATGCCTGGCAGCTCTCTGTACTCCCTAAAAAAAAACAAAACCCACCATCCCCATGCACTACACAAACACATTCTCTCCTTCCTAGTTTTGCATTTTTCTGGCATGATATTTATATTTTAGCAGGAACAGAGATTCTTAGTAGCTGTTTACACAGAGAGATAGCATCTTCCCATTTTGAGTAAGGTATCTCTGAATCGTTCAGAGATAGTGGTGTATGCAGCAAACCAAATAATTCATTCTGACTTCTGCACATAGGTAAGACAAGTCATTAAACTGATTTTTGTCAACACTGGAACTACTCACTCTTGTTCCAATGCCTGAATTTAGGTTTTCATGGAGCAAAGACATTTCTGGAGGGCTCCTGGGTAATCCATCATCTTCAGAACTGGTCCCAGCATCCTCTGTTCGCTTGGCATTAGGTCCAAATGGGGGTGGAGGTCCCAATTTCATGGTAGGCTGGAGTTTCAGCTTCAGCATGGCATAAAATACGTTAGCATGTGATAGCGATGGAGGTTTCCCCAGTACTCTTTTTAGCTCAGGTCAACAAGTTACCTTTATTTCAACTTTGCAATTGAATAATCCAGAGCATAGGACGTCTCCCTTTAGACGTTCTCTTAGGGTCCCAACCAACCTATCCACTTTTCAACTATCATTTAAGTAGAACCAAGATATGACACTGCTGTCTGATTAACAAATGCAACATTTAATGTAAACTGCAGACAGATATTGCTTGCTAATCAAATGATGAACCACAAATATTACCCCCAAAAATCAAGCCTGAAAAAGCAATTCCACCACTTGCATTTGAAAAAAATTTGCTGTATACATTACCTGTAAAGCTCTAATCCGATCAGAAATGTTTTCTTGAGAGAACACTCTTACTGGCCTTGCAGGCTCTTGCCCAGTCTCAGGGATGAAAATGCTATCATGTGATAAAGCTCTGCTTCCCATAATGCCTTTATGTGTCCTAGAATAATATAACAAATGAGTGAAAACATACAGACTTTTTTGCCAGTCCTCTTACTCTTGAGTAAGGTGGTCTGTTGAACATGGAGTGGGAGATAGGTGTGCACAGCACACCAAACACAGGACATTCCAGGCTCCTTCATGAATACAATACAGTCATTCAGGTTAATCCAGGTAACACCTTTCAAATCCAAACACAAATTTGCAAATGCTGTTATCTGTCACGTTAACAAACTGAATCAAGGTTAAAGATGTTTAACCCCATCAATTGAGTTATACCTTATGGAAAAGCCACTACCCCTTGGCTGGAAGCCAGCAGCTGGGTTTGTGACAGGCAAGCCTAGATGCAAAATGAAAGGAGCTCTCATAAAGGAGCCTGCACCTGAGATGAACTAACTTCTTGCTAATGTAAGAATGTGTCTTGAAAATGACAGACCATTACCGTAGGAAGAGTAAGTACCTTTTACTATTTAAGTGTGGTCCAGTATTTAATGTATCTCTGCCACACAGGTCATTAATAAAAATATTTCAGGCAATATAGTTCTCATGTAGAATCATTTGCATAAACCCTTACAAGGTCCTGTTCTCTATATCAAGATGAACGCAAGGGCATGAACACTTTGTTTCCTTACGAGAATGGCACAGGAGACGCACGGTCAGACAGCTTCCTGCTAGAAGGTCTCTTGTGCGTATTTTCCTCAGCTTAGCTCATAGCCCAGGTGAGCAGGGACCAGAAATGCATGCACACAGCATTTCTTCTAGACTCCCTATCTTTTAAATTTTTTCAATAAGATAGCTATGAAATTGCGTAACAGAGTACAGAGCAGAGAACTGTTTGGGCTCATGTACTTATGAAGTTAATTGAGCAGCATTCTAGAGGAAAAAAAAAAGAGAACAGGAAAAAAAGAGAACTGTGTATTTCTGCATCTTAGATATTGTCATAGGGACATTCAGGAACATAAACAAACATGGCAGAAAGGAACACTTTCCTTGTAATGGCTGCTATAAACATGTTTGATAAAACAATAGCAGGAAAAAGTTGATCTGTATTCCTGCTGCAGGACGGAAAGCCTGCTGCTCCTGCTTAATGCATTAGAGACATTAGAAGAACAATTTATCTAAATGAAAATGGGACCTCTGCAATGCATGCAAGGTCAGACAAAGCTATAGCAATTTGCAAAGTAAGCGCCAGTCAGGACTGCGATGGCTGCTTAACACACTGACATCGTACAAAGGCTGCAAGGGCAGCCAGATCAGCAGTGCTGCTGCATGTGGACATTCATCCCAGAGTGCTACCTTTGCTCTCTCTTTCTAGCAGACACATACCACCCGGATGCATGGTGAAGGTACCCTAGATGTCTCCTCAGATTACGAGTGCCTGAATTAACTCTCCTTCCTTTCAAGGTATTTTCTGGTCTTCGTACAAACAAATATTAAGAAACAATAATGCAACAACCCTGCAAGTAAAGGCACAGGAACATGGCCAAACCAGCCAAAGATCGTACCCACTTGAACATGACCTTGTTGAGTTGTGCATGAGGGAAAGAAAATCTGACCATCCATGTCTTAAAAACACGTGGTCGAACAACAACTCTGTAACCCACTGTTAGACGTGGGGCTGCCAGACTGGAAGTCCTGGGGCTTCAAGCTGGACTATAACATATGACTCTTGCTAATGCTACAAAAGACACACAACGTATTTAATCATTTCTTTTGGTTGTTTGGCGCTGCCTGGTGGCCGCGTTGTATAATGTTTTAAATGGCCAGAATGGTTTGCTCTTCCCGCCCCTGGGCGCAGCATCTCTCACTTGAGGACCTAAGGGGCTTGTTCTGAGGGGCACAACATCCATCAGCGCAAGGACTTGCTTTTTAGGCAGTCAACGGGCTCTGCAGTTCACCTCCCCATCAAGGAACATATGTGAACTTTATATTGGGTTTCTCGTGGTTACCTTTTCAGTAATGGGTAGCATTTTTAGCAAAGCCTGAAGAAAGAGAGGATTTTCAGAGACAGACAGATACACAGGCTGGGATTCATCTAGTCTAACTTCAGACGTTAAACCACAGGTATCTACACTGGAGCTGGTCAGCTCTGGCTCCCATTTACATTCAGTGGGGAGAAACAGGCACTTCCAGAGCCTGTTTCACCAGTTGTTCATCTGAACAACTTCAGACGTACGCAAGAATGACAGCAGCTTTCTTAGTAATGTTGACTTCTCTCTGCTGATTATAAAAGGCAGCTGATGACTAAGATGCAGAAATTTGTCCTTTGGTCAGACGAATCCCATGTATAGAGAGGAAATAAAGGCTTCACAGCCTCTGGATCCTGCTGATTTCAGTTGCAGTCATCCTCTTATCCTTTCCTTGCTTTCAAAAACTGGCATAAATGGTTAGACATCTAAATTTCTTTAGCAATCCTTAGGAATTACATCTTAGGGCATAAGACAACCTTAGTAAGATAAAAGCTGAGTATCTAATTCTTTTTTGAAGATGGCAGTTGCATTATTTTGAAATCATACCCCAAGGTTTATTTATGATTAAATGAAAGCTTTTTTTAGTTGTTTCTTGTCGCACCCATGCAATTCCCTTGCGATTTGTCTTGCATCAGCCTTTTTAATTTGTCCTTTCCTGGAAAAGGCAACTGTTCGAGAATGCAGCATTACGAAAAGAAAGCGAGGAGGCAATTCTAGGGTGTCTTTAATCTACAAACATTGCAGCAGTTCTGTGTATTTGTTTACCAGCCAGAGTCCAAATACTTACTCAAGTTCATCTTCAGAATCATAATTAACGTGCCTGTTATGAGAGGCTGCGACATCACTCGTTGACTGGAACAACTTCAGAGTGCTGCTCCCAGAAGATGACTCTTTCCTTTTCTTCTTGCCAAAAAACTTTTTGAAAGACTTGAACTTTGATTTCTTCTTTCCTAAGTGAAGAAACGTACAGAAGACGCAGTCAGCAGCATGTTTATGAATAATAATTCCTTTATCATTTCTGCATAAGTGGGTCTTTTTCCTGGAAAACACAATGCAGTCTGCTCTTCCATCAATGTGCTTCAAGACTACATTGATAGCATGGAATTACTATTATCTTGGAGAATGGACTGAAATGTTTATGACACACAAGAAATAACCTACAGTGCAGAATCTTTCCTAATAGAGTGATTACTTGCCTCTTGAGATAATAACATTGTGAAGAGAACCTCTGGATTAACAGCCTGGGACACAGAGAAGAAATTACAACTTGGAAATCCACCGCCTTCACTCAGCAAGCTGAACAGTGATGATGAGGACAGTGTTAGCAAAAACCAATTTAAATGTAGAAAAGGCCTACATGAGTGGAATGTGTGGTGTAGGGAGGCTTTTAAAATGTCAGTTTTATAATACATCCCAGAATATTTTGAATGCTAATTATGAGACTCAATGGATCACAAAGTATTAAACTAGAAATCAAGCAATAATCATGAAAAGCAATGCTAGTCTGCTCAGTGAAGAAAGACCTGAACTGGGATCAGTTGAAAGCTCTGTGAAAGAAACTACTTAAAATGGAATCAGTTTTTTGCACGAGACATCCCAACAACTTGTGCCTGCCCTACATAAATTAGCATTACAGCACTGCGAGGCATCACTGCCAGCATTTCACTTACTTGTTGGGTAAAAAAGTTAACTTGGTCACAAGATGCTACAAAAATCTTATTTCAAGCCTCAAAAATGTCACAAATATAGCCGTTCTTGGAGAAAAAGGGAAAACGCATTCTCTAAGCAAATAGATTCACTTCCATGATAGAGCTGAGGCATCAAAGCTGAAGAACTTTTCAACAAAACTCACAGCACTTTTCATTCACTGGGGAAGGGAGCAACTCTACCTGAATTGTCCTCTCCATCTCCTTCAGTCTCTCGCATCTTAGGGTCCATTATCCTTGGGGAACTCATGCAACAGTCACTAAAGAAGGTAGAAAAAGTGTCAGGCATATCAACAAAGCAGCACTACTTCACTACGTAGCTGCATACATACATACAGGCAAGTTACTAAAATACAAAATACTATGCATATGCTTTTATATGTAAATACAGTATATGTCTAAATACATGTCTATGTATTATACCTGTAAGTTGTGGCTATCCTGTCCCTGGCAGTGTTCAAAGGCCAGGCTGGACGGGGCTGTGAGCAACCTGGTCTAGTGGAAGCTGTCACTGCCCGTGGCATGGGGGCTGGAACCAGATGATCTTTAAGGTGCCTTGCAACCCAAACCATTCTATCATTCCATGGTAAATATACATAAAAATCTAAAAATATCCCATAGGATGAACCTGATTAGGCTAAAATATAATAAATTGCATGGAATATTTCTACTTTCAAAAGACAATAGTATGTTGAGGTTCAATTAACTAGCCTCTCCTGTCTGAAAATAGAGTTTGCTGAGATTCTCAAATGCTTCCAAAAACTTGCATCAGAGGAGGTGAGCTTCTTTGACTCTCCCTCTCGGCACCTATTCAGGACCACAGATAAAATGTCTTTGTGCTTATTACAGCTTTTGGGTAACTGGAAGTTCCAGGCCAGGCTGGATAAGGCTTTGAGCAATCTGGTTTGGAGGTGTCCCTGCCTGTCCCGCAGGGAGGTTGGAACTAGATGATCTTCCAGGTTCCTTCCAGCTCAAACCGTTCTATGATACTATGATGAACATGTACAAGGAACAGTAGTAAAGAACCATACATATTTTCCCTTCATTTATATCCAAATTTGAAGTATTCTATGGACTGTAGTTTTCCTTATTTTTAAGTGATTTGTGAAAAGGTAACAACTCTTTTTATTCCTTCATTCATACAGACAACAGAAAAATATACGTAAAAATAAAACAATTGATCTTCTCTCTTTGTTGCTTTTTGAAAGCACAATACCACTTTGCTTGCTAAGGTTCCTAAATTAAAAAACATTTCTAAACTCTACAAGTCCCAAGCCTTAAGACAGAATATCTGTAATTTAAACTCCATTCTCACAGCAGCCATCTATTTGTGCTCTCTTTTCTTCATCTGGAGAGCCATCATTTCATGGTCAAGGCAGAGTAAAGCCACAGATGTCCTTGACTGGATGGTGAGCTAAATGGCGACTGATGCTCCCACCACACACGGGTGGGAGGGGAGTACACTGTGGCTATTTTGATCCCCTGAAGTACCAGCAGACTTAAGTAACGAGGCTCATGCATCCGAGCAGTTTGCAAAATGGAAAAGAAACATTTATTACTCAAGTCTAAAACATGACATGATGCCTGAACCATCAGCAAGCACTTGAACCTGGCTGTGACAACCAGATGCATGACAGCAAAGGCACCTCGGGTTCCCCCCCAGCTGGATGCACACAGTGGGTGCGAAACACCCCCTTGCCACCACCCACCGGGAAACCAAGTCAGAGTTAAACACAAACACATGGGTGAACAGCGTTTGGGCAAGGGCATCTGCCTTACGTAGGGACAATTCATAAGGAAATGCCCTAGAAAACAACAGATGTGGATGATACATATATTAGTAGTAAATGCCTGCTGGTAAGTGACAGATAAATATGTATTGTGCACCTTGGCCTATCTAGTCAATAATTAATCAAGCTCAGAATGTCTCAGATTTATTCTGTCATGCTGCAAGTAGCAATGGCAGGAGTACAAATCAACACCTTGAAACCCTCAGCTGTTATATGCATGTCAGAGGTGGGATCCTACAGTTTCTATATAAATGATGGATGCTATAACTCAGATCCCCAGTTGTAGCCCACTGACACTGCTCTGTTGCATCCAGCTGCACTCAGGCGAGGGTGTATTTTTTTAATCCAAATGTTTATAGGCCATACTTCACCAGTTCTGCATAGCGAATACACCTGGGGATAAATGCCCACATAATGGGACATGTTGGTTTGAAACATGAAGGATAAATATAAACACTTTCCCTCAGGCAAAATTCAAGCAGATAAGATATTTCTGACACACCAGAAATGTGGCATTGCCCCATCCCAAAACTTGACAGCCGATCTTCTAGAGACTAAAAACAATTTTAATTAAAGTTACCTCCACCATAATGTAAGAGAAGGTTTCTGTGTCTGATTTGTGGGGTCACAAAGAGCGTTTCCACTGTGTGTGCCAAACATTTGGGGACAGTAATACATGACCAGGGCTGCGGCACACAGCTCCTTGCTTAGGGGAGACAGAAGGATGTTGAACACGGTTGAACTCTCTCCTTGCTATCCACGCATCTTGAAGCAAGGTCCTCACTCCCCTGCCAACCTCATGCAGCCATTCTTCAGCTCTACCATGTTTTTGCTGTTTTCTAAGGTTATTTTATGAATTAAGGTGTCTTTCCAAAAAAGTGCCCAAGACCTGGGGAAGGCAGCTCAGCTCCACTGTGCTTTTGGGGACGTCTCTCGCAATGGTGCAGTGCAGGGCTGGAGCGCTAACTTGTGAGGAGACAGGTCCTTGGCCAGTGTTTTGTGATTTGGTCTACTACTTATATACAACTTGATTAGCATAACTTGTGTAGCATTAGTAGCTAAATTTGCTGAAGCCTTAGGCTGCAAGCTGTGAACATTCAGTCTAGACATGCTGTACTTTTACCTAGTCAAGAAAAAGAAGGCTGCACAACCGGTTCAAGCCAGAAGAGAAGGAAGCTATGTTAATTAACAGAAACCACAACCTTAGATAGGAGAGGAGAAATGGCCCACCTAAATACAATGAAAGGACCCAACAAAGAATGGGAAGACCCCAGACCCTAATATTACTATTGGTCTGCACTGCTGCATGAGGAGTGGGTAACTCAGATTGTAATGGTATAATTGCCCTGGGATTTCTTTGTTCAAGGTCTCTCTTCAGAGGCACCCAGCTCAAACTACAGCTCTAGTAATAGAAAATACTTGCATAGAGGAATCTCTCTTTCATCTTATCAATTCAGCATAAACCTAGAGTCAAACCCTGTTATGGTGGCTGGCATGTGTAATTTCCATAACACTGAGTTCCACCACCATTGCCAGAGCCATCCCTGCATGGCTCCCCAGTGTTGCCTCTGGGAAGAGATGGAAAGAGCTGGCTTCTTCACTGTGGGTAGCCTGCTGAAGAGGTCCAGGAGGTGTGTGGGGAGAAAGGTCATCCGGGTAAGACGACCTTGGAGAAAAGCACAAAGAGACCCGAGGTGGAGGTCAGAGGTAGGCAGGGTGGAAGAAAACTGGGTGCAAGCACCAGCAGCCTCTGTCTCCTGCACAGGAGCTCAGAGACTCTCATGGCCACAGCAGGGCCACGGTTGTTTCAAATCGCAGCAAATAAACCCCAGAAGTTTGGGTCAGATGGGAAATACTGCTTTTGCAGTGAGACAACTGTAAGGCTTTTATAAAAACTGCATCTCGACTCATCATGCAATTACAAGGATCGAGGAACTGTGTGGGCCTTTCACTGCCCAGAGCTTGTGAATGGACATACCTCAGGTGTTCAGTTCAAAGGCAAGTTTCCAGCCCAAGCCCAGGGTTTGATATGACTCTTCCAAGCCCATGCTAGCTGATGCACAGGACAAGGTGGCAGGGGCAGCCCTCACCACAATCACTATGTTGTGTAAACATGCACTGTGATGAGGACCATAAGGTGCCAGCGCCAAGGGTGCGGGAGGAGTTTTATGGCTGCTATCACCAAGGTGAGATTTGTTTGCATTAGGGGATGAATGGGCACCAACTTCCTTACCCTGACGACAGCGGGAGGGGGTCAGCAGGTGGCAGAAGGGACTGGAAGGAGTTGTGAAACCCTTGGCAGGCAGTCTGCTGGTCAGGTCTTCAGGAAGATGCTCAAAAGACAGCAGGTTAGTTTTTAGCAAGCCTTGATTTTAAGCAAATACTGAAGCTGAGACTTAGCCACTTGCTTGAGTGCTTTGCCAAGTGACGGTATCCACTGGAGCAATATCCCATCACCGTGCCAAGAGATACTGGTCCCCCATTATCCCTCTGCACTGCCAGAGATCCCTCTGTGCTACTCTGCAAGCAGAGCACTGCCCAGCTGAGCATCCCACCAAACCTAGCTGTACACAACCACACTTACTTCTATCTTAGAATTTCTTATGACATTTTTACTGACATGGGGGAAAAGTTATTTTTCCTTTTAAATGCTTCCTTTGCTGAACACTGTAAGAGAAACATTGGGTTTCACCTGCTCGCCACCCACCCTATTTTCTTTCCCCAATATATAAACTCAGACAACTGTTCTACCTATAGCTCCCCTTTTTTCATTCAGTATGACCTATTTTAACAATACATTTAGGCAGGTTTATCAATCTTTCAGGCTTTTTCCTCAGTGTTTGTAACAAACCATTCAGTATTAATACATTCATCTTGGGAAAGACTTGATTAAAACATGGCATTTAAGAGGAGAAACAACAAAAAACCCCAGAGGCCAAAGTTTACCCCTGGCATGACTATAACTGTTTGTCACTTCTCTGGCGCAAACAGAGAATTGACTGTTTGCTGTGGAGCTAAATTTTCTCTTCCTCAAAGCTTTGCTTACAATCTATGACAGCCTGTAAGTTCAATAAAATGCTGACAAAAATCCAGCAGCTTTGAATAAGCACCCACCGACACGGGTGATATTCTTGCCCACTTGTGCTTGATCTGGAGGCTCAGCTGTGGAACATGGTTACTGAGCTTTCTCGTTTCCAGTTGCCTCAAGATTTACCGAAGTCCGTCACTCAGTTAAATCATCCTGTGATCTGAAGACTCAGCAGGATTCACAACCAAGAGGAGCAGCCTGCATCACTTCTCCCCTGTTAGCAAGGGCAGGATTTACCACACCACTAGTACTTGTACACTTTTCCTCTTTATTTCCTTTGTATTTTATGTGTGGTTCGTTTCAGAGCAGACTACTAGAGATACCTGCTTTATCAATTAATTATGAGATTTTATAAGCCAAAAATGCCAGATGATAAATTGCTCAATATTACCCAAGCTTATAACAGTATTTTTTCTATATTGGACTTCTCCCAGCAGAGGCTTTCTCCACTTTCTTTCTTCCTTTCCGTGCCCTTTCGAGATGAGCTAAGATACAAGAAATACTGTTGAGACTAGATCAGTGCAGAGAACAGAGAGAGAATATGGCAACACAACAGCGTTTTATTCCCCTTCCTATCCCTCCAAAATGTCAGTACATTCAAAAGTGTGTATCCAAAAAATCACAGCTGAACAGAACTACAGCAGTTTACACTTTATTCTGGTGTTGTATAAGAATACTCTATTTCTAGCGACAAAGTAATGACTGAAGTGTTGGAATGGAAGGATACGGGCTCTTCAGGAAGGATGGGCAGGGGAGGAGTTGTGCTCCTCAGGGGCTGGTGTTGGGACCAGCACTGTTTAACAATTTTGTTGGTGACATGCACCGGGGCAAAGGCTGAGGCAAACTTTTCCCCATCCACCCCTCCTCTGAAGACTTCCCCTGAAGTAAAGACACTGCCCACAAGCCATGTAGTCCTTTCGCCTGTCGCAAGGATGGCAGAAAAGGGACAGCTCAAAGTTTCCAGAGGGAGCAAGCCCAGGGTGCTTGCTGCGGTCCCCCGCCAGCAGAAGGTGCGCCAGCAGAGCCCGTACACCTCTGGAGATGCCCAGCAATCCAGAAGGTGCCTTAATGAGAGCACCACCCAGAGCCACCCCAGGACACCGCACCCTGGCATAGCACAGGGCCAAAACCGTGCGGTGATCACCTGCCTCCCAAGCAAAGGTTTATCCCTGCAACTAAGAGAGACCGTTTGCTGAAGGCATTGCGCAACAGGGTGTGGTAGAAGGAAGTGTAGGAGAGCAGGGTGGGAAGCGTGTGATGGAGGGGTATTTGCACAGCACAAGAAACCCTGCTGTTCAACACGTCCCTGCTCTGACCTTCTCCTGCGAACAGAAATCCCAGCATCAACCCCCGCTTCAAGCTCTCAAACTGCTTTGAGTGCTCCCAAGTGGTAACACGTGAGCCTAGCCAAAACCGAATCTCTCACAACATGCCCAATTATAAAATCCTTTCCAGGAGTCATCTATCATCTTGAGCTTGTGTTACTAAGATAAACCTCTCCTCTCTCCCCTTTCCTCCTGCAACAGGAGGTCTAGGATGCGTAGTGAAGTGCCCCCCATGAGCTGGACCTGCACATACGAGCCCAGGTATTTAGGAGCGTCCACATGAGTGAGATGCAGGTCTCCAGGAATCCAATTAGTTTGTATGAACACATCCAAAAAGCTCACATAAAGGGACAGGAAAATTTGATGACAACTGCAACACCATTTCCAAAGCCATACATCTTCCTGCTCCAGACCTCTCTTTATGTCAAAGGAGCACAGGTTTCACTTTTTATTCGATCTCCAACTTTAAAATTAAACAAACGAAGGCACCTGAGTGCACACTTACATACACAGCGCCATCCTAGGAGCTTTATCTGGAGTCCCAGAAGTGTGACTGAAGTGCCACCCTGCCTTTCTATCATGTCAGCACCTACATAGGTTCTGTACATATTCTAGATGCATCCCATATTTTTTGAATTATTAAAACCCTTTTATTCAGACGAAGACATTTCCTGAGAAAACTGCACTGTTCTCCTCTACCAAATCAATATGAAATATCAAAGATAATCTTCATTCCAAATCAAGAAGAAAAACACCCTGTCAATTTTTGCATACAGCTTTGCCTTTTGTTTTCAAAGTTGGGCAAACAATCATCTCTTTCCATTTTCAATTGCTTTGAATCAGTAAACAAAAAGTACTATTTTGCAAAGCCTCCGACTTTGTGTGTTCTCTGCTTGTTGTAATAACTTAGTGCAGATGCTGTTAGTGCCTACTTGTTTACGCTGACTGATATCCATGGGGACATCATCTTCAAAACGTGGCACTTTCACAAATGGTTTGCTGTCTAAAACAGAACAGTTCAATATCCATCTTCATCAGTCTCACACTGAACTTGGCATAGCGCAGGTTCTTTCTGCACTGTTCTTCCCTGCATTACTGGTTAGTAAAAGAGCTTCTTCCCTTCCTTGTGACGGACATTTTTCTCCAGCTACCACAACCCTTGTAGCACGCTGTCATACTATCAGAAAATCCGTATATTGAGAGCCCGTGTGCCACTCCTCATGCTTAGAGCAAGGCTGGCTGTGAGTAGCTTTGCTACCAGCACTCCCTCCCTGGCTAGCATCCAGGTGAGAGCATGCAGCCTGAATGCCCTCCCCTTTAAGACTCTACCTTCTAGGGATCCTCCCATCCTCTTCCCAGTCACTGTTCAAATGAACAGAGCTAGCTGTGAGTGATTTGCCCTTTCTCTCAGAAATTACTAAAACAAGTTAGCTGCATCAACACATAATCTCTTCCAGTGATGCTCCTTGTGCCAGTTTGTTGCTACTCCACCTCCAACATCACAGGCGGCAGAGGAATAGTAAGCTGTAGCACAGGGGCCAGCTACATGTAACTAGCTGACATACTACTACCTCTTTGCAGCAGCCCTTCCTTTGCAATACTCACACTTATCACTCAAACCCCCTCTTGCATACTGTGTAAGCATAAGGTGGTGCCCAGCGTCCCTGTGATCATTGACAGAAGAGACATCAAGGGATGTCAAGTAATAAAAGACCTGCTAAATGGAATATGGGAAATGGGAGATACGGTATGGCCCACTGCATGGACACCCCTTCTGAACCTTTGTGCAAACAGGGTGAGAACTGCTATGACCAGCATGTTGGACTTCACAGGCTATGACAGGGAAAGCAGAAGAGGCAGCAGCTGCATCTTCCCAAGCCTTTCAATAGGTTTTCTGGGTGTTCAGTTGTTTTCACTCGCTTCTTTCACTGCTGTTGGGTACTGTGTGCTTTCCTTTGCCTAAACAGACCAAACCCACCTCTGGTGCATCTGTCCCTGTTACCCCACAGGCTGGGCATATCCTCATGTCAGATCCTCACCAGCCCTTCCGCTGTGCCCCTGCCAACGGCACATTCCTTTCCCTATTACAAGCACAACGCATGCCCAATGAATTGGGAGAGTGTGGGGAGGAACCTGGTTTTCTTCCCAAGAATTGATTGACCTTCCTTCCCCCAGCATTCCTGAGAGAGGCGAGAAACACTCCATAGAATAAACTTTCCCCCCAAGCAGCTTTTGAAGGGTGAGCTTTTCGGTTTTGTTTTTTAAAAAGCACATTGCAACAGAAAACACAAACCTAAGAGCTCAGAAGGCACCACTGAGATTGCCCAGTCTGATATCCTGGATAGTGCAGGGAATAGGCTGTTCCCCAGAAGGGTGAAGGTAACTCTGCTTCCCTGATAGGGCTCAGTAACCTGAGGGTATACACTTTGTCAAAGGTAATATTTTATTCATAAGAAAAGCCTTATCTTGCATGATTTCTTTAAACAGGAAGAAAACAAAAACCAACAACGAATCAAACCAAACAGTCATACAGAAGAATTAAAGGGGGGAAGGCATAGCTCCATTAGCAAAAGAATAAAGCGAATTCATGTGAAATGTCTTATTCCTATGGAGTAACCCTTTTCTTCATGCTTTCAGTTGCCTATTTTTTTGTGATTTAATAGAGGAGCCAGGAGATCTATTCTACCAAGCATTATTATTAAACCACCTGTTAGAGTAATAAAGACACATTGGCTCTCTTTCTTCCTTCTCAACATGCAGGGATAATAAAGGCAGAGCTGTTTTACACAAAGACACAAGACCTCCCTCAGCCAGCATCCTGCCAGCTATCCTCTACTATATTTAGGAACACAAACAGCTTGACATACTACCTGAGTTTTAGGCTTCTATTAGCCATCTTTACTGACAGAAGCACAGCCTGTACTTTTAAATAATACCGAGTGTTCACATAGAGTACTTGGCTACTTGCAGAAGTTCATCTTTTCTGTACAGCAGCAGGCTAACGTCACTCAGAGTCAACGGTCAGTGAAGTACTAAAAATTCACTGTGCCTCTCCTTATGAAGCAATAGAAAAGAAAGTAAAATGTCTTGCTTTAGTTAGAACAAAATCACATTTGATTTTACATGTCGCAATTGCAATTATCCTTGAATTCAGCACTGGGAACATTCCACAAGCTATTTCACAGAAATAACTGTACCAGGTCTTTTGGTATTCATGAATGAGTAGAAATATCAACGTTATTGTAAAGTCTCAGTGCCTTCAAATTCAAGGAACTATAACTGGGCTTTCTTTCATTGATCCTTCCTTGCTTTTTGGAACCATGAATACAGTAAATTGTCTATATAACTATGTAACACACACACTCACTTTGTGGCAAAGGAAGAATAAGACTCACCTGGAACCACAGCAAGCCCAGAGGAACAGTACACTTACATCTGCTGCCCGCCCTCTCAATTAGCCTATTGTAAGTGTGTTCTTGTACAGTGCAGAGGCTAATGGGGGTTTAAGATGCAGAAAGTGTTTAGCACTACCCAGAATAAGATCCATATTCAGCTTTATCTGCTATTCTGAAGAAAACTCAGTGGGCCAAGTTAACCAAACAATGAAGGCAACTGCTAACATCAATGCTGATTTTGGCTCAATTTTCATCCTCTCTAAGCCCATCTATACTGCATGGAGTATTTATTCTCAGGTCCATAATGTGTTGTGTAGTTAACAGCATCATTTCATTTGAAGTGTCTTTAAAAGTTTATGACAAATCTTTTTAAATGTCATGTTCATCCAAACACAGTATATAGCTATATCCCAGGCCTACTTCCAAATATTTTGCCATTATGTGTGATGAAAAATACGGTCTGCTTTGGACAAACACAAGTTGATGAGGAAAGTGCATGAAATAAAAAGACTAGGCTGGGCTTTTCCCAGTTCCTTGGGAATTCCTGCGCTGGAAAGATAAAATAATCACTGGTATCATCTACGAACCACATGCAGAAGAGTTTCAATACTGCGTATTTAAAGTGGAGAAAAAAAGAAAGTAGGGAATGCAAAGAGAATGAATTAAATATTCTAAGAGAAACGTGAGCCCTTCCAGGCAGAGAAATACCAGCCTACCAGCTGAGACTAGCCAGAACATAGCAACAGGTTGATTTCCAGGAGCTGCTCCTGAAAGGTGCCATCAGGGGCCCTCAATCCTCAGCATTCCATCAGCTTTGCCTCATTTCAGCCCACCATAATCTGCTGAACCGGCTGCAGCTGTGCGCTAACCTGGAGTCACCTCGGATGCAGGGATAACAAGAAGCCATGTCTTCAGCCCAAGGACCGGTTTGCCCTCCTGGGTCATCCTAGCACGAAGGAGCAGTGAGGATGGAGTGAGGTCCAACTGGAGCTGTAGGAAGGCACTGGGAGGTGGTGGGGAAGGGGAGCATCTTCCACTGCATTCCGTCTGCAGCGCTCTGACTGCAGACTCAGAGGCCACTTTCCTCTCCAACATCTACACGGACTGTCCAAGAGGCACAGCCTCTGTCAGTTCAATCTCAATCCTCTGAAATTTCCCCAGGCACCAGCGCTCACATATTTCAGCAATAACCACTACCTTGTAAACACATTCCACATTCCTGTTGCATTAAACCCCAGAGGCCAAATGCAAAGCTGAACGGCCTCTTGTCTAACTGTTGTACGAGGCTCCCTCTGAAGGGGTACACGTGGCAGGCTTTTAATTGGGAAGGACCTTGTTTAGCCTCTTTTGACCCTTCCTAATTTAGTCCCTCTTGGCTTTCAATGGATAATCATTTCTGTGTGCCCGGATGGGAGGCAGGTGAGCCATGGGCTCCTTCCTATTTCCTCCATCCAGATCACTTCCAGAAAAACAGAGCACAAGATTTGTAATGCAAGGTCACAGCAATACATGACTATCACGGGGGTTTCAGGTGGGGGAGTCCAGTTACCTTGGACAGCCTTCCTAACTCAAATAATTTCTTAAATGAACAGGCCTAGAAGGTTGCTTTCTGACCATGCCACAATAAACATTATTGCTGAGTCCTTTCATCTCTGCTCAGAACCTTCCTCCACAGCCTCTAATGAAAACACCATCAGGATTTCACAAACATAAGAGCCCTAACTTTTTGTCACTTACTCCCTCACGTCATGCACTTGGGAACTTCTCATTCTTACTATCCATTCAGGACATATTTTGTGTTTGAAAGACAGAAGATATTTTCCTGTAGCTCTTCTCTCCCCATATACTTGCCAGTCTGTGCTCCAAACCACACTCTATGCTCCAAAACAAGCATATGATCAAATGGAAAGAACTGCCACTTGTTCAGATTCTCGTTTCCCCCTTCGCTCCTTCCCTGCGGCAATAACCTCAGTGAAAACCACCTCTGGCTAGTCATGCTGCATGTTTCACCTCCAGCTGGCACTTCAGACTTGCAGACTTTTAGATGTCAATACCCTGAATGCTACTTAATAGTTTTTACTGTTGCCTTGTCAGAAGTCCAGAGCCAAGTCTCTAGTGTGTCCTACGCCACCTGCACAAGCTCTCTCATTCCTTTGGACTGGAAAGTAGAAAGTGCTTGCACGTGCCAATCTGTCCAGGACAAGTACAGTGAGTATGTGTGCTCATACATTCAGAAGATTATATGCAAAAATGTCACATGCAGAATAAAATGAGGAGAGGGAACTAGAGAAAGTACAAGAAAGGACAGCACTGGAGAGCTCAAAACTCCCTTGGCAGTAAGGGACACAGTCACTGAGAGGGCTACTGCTCCTCATCTATCCAGAGCAGCAGAATACGCTACCAGTCACAGTGTCGTACCAACTGTGCATCTAGCCCCAGCAGCACTTTCATCTTCAAGCAGAGCAGGAGGACAGGTGATAAACGTCACTATACAATGCTGCGACTCCTCAGGTTTAATTTCCTAAGGAAATTTACCCTATCCTCCTCTGACCTGAGAAGCACTTTCCTTGCGAAACACCTCACTAGTTTAACATGCCTTTGGCAGAAATCTCTCAGACGCACTTTTATCCACGGCTGCATCTCCCTCTAGGCAATGGAGAAAAGAAGACACTTCAGCTAGTAATAGGTCTAAACCACCTCACCCTGTGGAGACACTTCTCTGCAGAGGATAGATGGAACCTAACAGCTCATGGTTAGGCACTATGCATTCCCATTCCCACCATCCCACTCCCCATGCCGAGTAATCCCCAAAGGCTACATAGGAACCAGAAAATCATCTTTAAAAGGGGCAGAAAGGAAAAAACCCATTTGGAGACTTATCCCATTCGTCCCCAGGCTCTTTTCTTTGAATATACAATGAATGTTTTACTTCAATGCTCAACAGCCCGATGAGATGCAGGTTATTAATTTATGACTATGACAAGATCATTATGGTTAAGTTAACATGTGCAGGCACTTAACTAACTCCTGTTGGGAAATATTTGTCATTACTTCTAAAATTTCCTGCCTGCAATTTGACAAATACAGCGCAAGCGAGCTGCAGAAATCCAGCATGACATAAAGAGCTCTCATCTGCCATCGCCCTTACACGTGACTCTAAAGTACTTGAGCTCTGCCTGCTTCAAAGAAGCACAGCAACATGTACTGCAGCATTTATAAATGAAATGGCATTGGAATTCAGATGCTAGAAAAATTTAACTATGCTCTGCCAGACGTAGGAACAGGAGCAGAGAGGCACTCAACCTCCCCATGAGGAGCAAAAGGGCCACCACTGGGAGAGAGGGTGCCAGCACAGCATTTCTAATTAAACCTCAGGAAGCAAAGCTGCGTGAGCAAAAGCTGCTTGTGTGGGCTTTCCTCCCACCTCCTGTGGGTCTGCCGTGATCCCAACTAGGTCGGGTGGTGCAGAGTAAAACCACTGAAGTGGTTTCACTCAGGAGCAACCTGTCTGTCAGGCACAGCACAGCTATTCAGGGCCATCTCACCACCCCGGGAGAGGGGACTCCCTGCCTCAAACTGCTGTGCTTTGCTTGCTTTCCCAGGGAGGCAGACTTAGATTAGATATTAGGAAAAAAGCTGCTCACTATGAGGGTGCTGAGGCGCTGGCACAGGGTGCCCAGAGAAGCTGTGGCTGCCCCATCCCTGGCAGTGTTCAAGGCCAGGTTGGACAGGGCTTTGAGCAACATGGTCTAGTGGAAGGTATTGCTTCCTATGGCAGGGGGGTTGGAACTGGATGAGCTTTAAGGTCCCTTCCAACCCAAACCATTCTATGGTTCTATGAGGCAGGTGACAAATCCGTGTGTACAGAGTTGGTTACAACAAATCAAAACTCACTTCTAAAATAACTGTGGTACCTTTGAAGGGTCCCAGCATTTTTGGATTTTTCTGATTCCATGGGCAGGTCCAAAGTCAGTGATGAATCATTTTTCCCCACAAAGGCTCTTTAGCTGTCTTTTTGCAAGACGTATCACCATCAGATGCCTCCCCCCATCAGCCCCTTCCCAGTGGCTCCGTGCATCGCTTTGACTTTTTCAGTTTTCTCAGTCCCGAGGAATGGCATGTTTTGGTCCACTTCAATCTTTGCCCTTCACACAGGTGTGTCAGGATAAAACTTGGGGACATACTACCAGAGGGAATAACAAACACTCCATATAATCCTTTCACAGGCTGATTAAAGTCTTATTTTGAAAACTATTCCATTTTGCCCACCACGTTGACTGAAATGCTATTCCAGAATTTTGTTAACTGTGATGGCTAGAAATTCCTAGTCAAAATGAACAGCCTATACCTCTTTATTTTTGTGCCAATGCAATACTTTCATTGAAGCAGCATTTCTCTCCTGACACAGGTACTGAGAGAAGATGACTATCTTCCCTTTCAGCCTTTATTTGCAAAGCCAAACACGGCACCTTAATTTCTTCCCAGAGGTGAGCTCTCCATTTTCCTGGCCATCTTACCCTTCTCTGCATCCATCCCACTACAACCTCACCTCTTCTGGCAGTCAGATGCCCAGAACCGGATACTGGATCCCAGGAGGCCTCTATAGCTAGGTGACACAAAGGTCACTCTTGGATTTAAGCTCCCCAGCTCCTACTTGGACTTGTACAGGTTAGCAGAAGGCAGAGAGGAAAGCATTCACCTTCCACCTCTAGCCCATTCTCTACCCCAAGGACATGTTCGAGCAATTTACCATCAACAAAATCTGGGTGTCCAGACACACAGATCACTGATGCTGGCTGCCAACATCAGACTACAGGACCCATTCCAGCTTCTGTTCAAACCCCAAAGTGCCAGCGTATGCTCCCTTGGCTGGACTTGCAAGGGCCCAGCCATCTGTGTTCATACAGAGTGTCTCTGGTGTAGGTGTAATGGGAAAATATTTTGCCTTTTACATACAGTTGGCAAATGCACTAGCTCAAACTTGAGGAAAATCTGACCCTTTGCTTAGGGGCCCCTTCCTCTTCACATCTTTTTTTCAGACTTTTAAAAAATAATTGTGAGTCATGGAAAAATGGCAGGGAATTCGATGGACAGCAAAGCTCCCAGCTTTGGCAGAAGAACGCTAATAAGAGGACGCTATAAGGCTCTGTGAACAGAGGAAAGATCAGTAAGATCAGGGAGTGCTGGACAACTTAATCTCTCAGGTCCCACACTATTGTCTGAGGGTGCTGCTTTATTAGAAAAGCTAGATCAAAGTGACTAAAGAGGTTTCTGCTGTTAACTGTCTCCTCAAAGCTGCTGACCTTGAGACCAGAACAATTAAATGAAATGTGAAGCACCTCCTCAAACAGATACGTCTCCTTCTCTGTCCTACATCGCCTAAACACACAGTAGTGTGAAGTTACACACGTGGGAGAGCCTTTTGTAATAAAGAACATCCTGAACTGCACAACAATCCTGCTGAGGTACAGATTTTTTCTCTCTTCTTAAGTGGACACATACCCTGTGGGTCCTAGCAATCGATGTTTGAGCTCTCCCATGTGTATGATGGAGAAAAAAAGCCTGGGATACCAAATTGCACATGCACACTTTGAAGAGCAGCTGCTGTATCAGGTATGCAATGTGAGACTCTGGGAATTGTTTTTCTGAATACTAAACGTGGAAAATATCAATTGAAACTGCACTTACTCAGTCTCTCTGAAGAAATCAGCTCCTGAAAACCTTAGAGTCAGCACTCGAATTTAACAGCTTCATATTAGAGATAATTAAAATACATGGCTTAAAAATAATCTGGTCTTTTAAGTGCCTATTCAGAATCTACCACTACAGCCTCCTGTGCAAAAAACGTATGAACTTGCAGTGTACCTGTCCTAGAGATGTGCAGCCAGATCTTTGGCTGATGTCATTTGCCAGGCCTCTGGTGAAGTTAATTGGAGCTGTACCAAATCGTAT
The DNA here is from genome assembly GCA_017639245.1 of Myiopsitta monachus. Lineage (NCBI taxonomy): Eukaryota > Metazoa > Chordata > Aves > Psittaciformes > Psittacidae > Myiopsitta > Myiopsitta monachus. The sequence continues at coordinate 39,595,314 of CM029927.1, forward strand.
CGATGAAGAGCTGAAACATACTGTTTATAAACTTCTGAAAAATGCAAGGTAAACAGTTTGTATTCAGCTGGATACAGTCCATGCCATTGATCCACCTGGCCTGTGGATGCAATCCATGTTTTTCAAAATATGAGAAGTGTATTTACTGTGAGGAGTGGTCCTTCAGAAAAGATCATGCCAGCCCTGTACCAGCACTAAATACAGACATACTCTGGGCTAATTCCCACCATCTTTGCCATCTGTGACTAGAGAAGGCTACACCAGAAAAAAGACAATTTAATTTTTCCTAAATTATTTTCTAGAACAGCACATTGCTTTAATTTTAAGTTTGTCAAAGGGTTTCTACTGGTAATTTATCAAAGGAAAAACAAAAAGCAGTAAGAAATCCCACTGTGTTACCAACCAGAAGCAATGACTGCCTGCCTCTGCAGGACAATACGCAACTAGACGGACTTGCTGCTTTCCATTTTGTAAATGTGCTATGAGGAGCCAGTTGCAGCGAGCATGGCAACCAATAACTCTTGAACACTTAAGGATTTCTCTTCAGCTAATCCTACAATAAATTAACTAGAGAAGTTCAGAGGTTGTTTCCAACACTTTATAAACAGACACCACAAGGAACCAGGGAAGACAGTTCATTTTTGCACTTAACTTTTTTACTTACCATCCAATGAGACTTTAATAAGTACAAAGGCAGGTCAATACTCCCACAACTGAACGTTGTACATCTGTGTCACCAAGAAACACATTACACCTGTAGGAAAACAACCTTTAAAGCACTCAGACATAAACTTTCTCCAGCTGCTTACCTGCGTATGCTCCTGTTTGCCAGAATCAACATAACACAAAAAGGCTACTGGTGTTTCAAAAGGGATCTGTCACGTCTCCAGACATTTAAGCGGTGGCACAAACACCATAGGCACTTTCAAGTTTGCGTGGAGGACTCGGAAAGTTTTGATTAGGCTCAACTTGGATAGTGCACCCTTACGTCTCATCAGCCAAGCTCTGCCTTCCCGAAGAGTGAGTTATTAGCACTCGGATCTCTTCACCAAGTGATCCCTGTATCTAACGCCCCGGAGGAGTCCGTCAGAGGAGAAAGCACGAGTATCCCCCAGTTGCTAGGAAACAAGCAGGGAGATCCTGACCTGAATTCTTAGTGGAGGCTGATGTTGCTCAGGAAGTGTAAGCTGGGTCCTTCCTGGGAAGTCCGGGACTGGTGAAAAGTTACTCCTGGCTTTGCAAAGGCTACCGTGGGGCAAAACACCACCCAGGGCAAAGGGACAGCAGCTGAGCTACTTTTATGACAAAAAGGGCACCTGTGGTGAAAACAGGAAATGCTCGTGCAAAAACAGCGGCAAATTTTCTATTCTTTGAGCCAAGTAAGCTCAAAATGAGAACTCTATTTCAAATTTGGTCTTCAGATAAAGTGGGAGAAACCACACACCACGTGCACAGCCTCCACATTAACAAATGCAATAACAGAGCACTAAACGTATGAAAATCAAGAAATTAAGGTTATCCCGGACATGTCTGCTATAAAGCATAATTCAAAGCCAAACTCATGACATAGAAAACTAAAGAGAACCAAATCAGGAAAGATAATGATGACACAACAACTCTTCATTTTCTTACCTCTTAAATATTTTTAGCTATTGCTACAGCACTGCATTAATTACTCTGTTTAGCTTGCAACCTCCTCAGCCTGCATTTGCTAAAAGATGAAAAGGAAGAGCTGAACCAGACCTAAAGAACTAAAGTGCCTCTGGGTCCCCTAGATGGGGTATACCTGACCTGAGCTATCCTGTACAGTGGAAGGAAATAACGACTCCTCAAATGCAGCATAATATAAATGTCTCACACAGACACGGACTATATGAGAAAAATGCCTGTTTGCTTTCTACTGACACCAAGGAACATCCATCCTCTTCCCAAAACTGGTATCAAGCAATGCTGTGCACACCGTGCATGGCATGGCTCCCGCCTGCTGGAGGGGCTGGTGAGGCCCAGAGGGATGAGGGGTGTTAGTGCAGAAACAAGTCCTGTCATTCCATCCACATATGAGCAGCTCCTTCCCTGTCTGGGTGGATGCTTCCAGTCCTGGATAGGAATACCTGTGAGGACCTGCAGCCCAGCCAAGGCAGAAGCTGCAGTATCATCTTTGTAGAGCACACACTCTGCGTGAGAGATTTGCCGTAGGTGTATCTACTGCTCCAGCAACCACACGGGCAAAAGCCCTTTTAAAGAGGGGTCTTGGGCACAGGAGGACAGCCCTCTCATGTCTGCAGAAGTCCAGCTGTGACCTTCAAAAGGAATTCCTCCACAATTTGATAGCCTTTTACCTGTTAAAAACAATGTTTTAATGGAAGGAAAATGCACACAAGTGCCTTTGCAGAAATGTCATACCATTTCAGCTGTGCAATGGCACACCTAATGCGTACTCCTAATGTGTGTAGGGTACCCCAAAAAGGCATTGCTTTTGTTCAGTGGCCCAATACAGCTATGCTCAACACAGGCTCAGAGTCAGGCAACAGTCTCGTAGCTAGGCTTGAAATCTCCCCCTCCTTCATAAATGTCCATATTTACCCAGGGAATCAGACTATCCCTGCAGCAATTGTACCTGCCCAAAAGCAGATGAATGTTATGGTGCTTCAAGTACCTTTCTGAACAAGAGCCAAGGCTCGACACGTTGATAGGAAAATCGTAGTTCTTTTGCTCATTTCCTTTCTCTCATCTTTTTTGCAGAAAGAGGAAGAGCTCAGTACTAAGTCCAATCTCAAAAGCACTTAAATTTCCACACAAAATAGTTATGGATGTCATGACCCATAGAGCAGCAAAGCTGAATTAATCAGGTTTTAAAGACGGTCATAATAAGAAAATCTTTATAGGTAACCAAACATCATCTGGAGGAAGCAAACTGAAAATTTAAGATGTTAACTCACCTGCTGCTAAAGACAAGCTTATCAGTTAGATGATCATAATACTGTGCAAGTCAGAAACCACAGGCTCTGCGCAGCTGCAGCTGTATTTGAAGTAGTGCAAGTATTCTGAAACCATTTTCTTTATGAAAGGCCATCTTAAAGATACTATCACCAGATGGCAAAATTATGCAGAGAACCTACCCACAGAAATATCTGTGCTTCAGACAGTGCCAGATTCATTTTTTACTACAGATACTTCTTTTGCAAACCAAGTGGAGTCACTTCAGTGCATTTTTTTCCCTAAAAACTCTTCCAAATGGCCTCAATGTTCAGCAACACAACAAGCCAACACTAAATTGTCTGAACTAATTGTCCCCTTTATTGTAGCGCCACTCATTTTCTTAGGCATTTTCAAACATAACCTAAATGCTGTGAAGACTCACTGGCAGTTTCAAACTTTTTCTGTGCAGAAAAGGGGGTGTGAATGTTACATGGAGCAGAGTGGTAACAGGCAATAAAACAGTCAGAATGGTAAAAAAAGTGCAGTTTTATATCAAAATTAGAAAAAAATGTGGACAGAAACAATGCTCCTAGAAATGCTGATTCAAGGGAGAGACCAAACTGAGCATCTTTATTCCCTCTTAACATTTCCTCTAGTTGTGTCTTGAACAGAAAGAACAGGTGAGTGGTAAAATGGATCTGGGTGGATGGCCTGGGTTCAGCAGTAGCAGTCATTTTTCTCCTTCTTAGTAGCTGGTGCAGTGCTGTGGTTTTGACTTTCAGCCTGGGAACAGAACTGATAACACTGATGTTTTCAGTTGCTGCTCAGTAATGTTTACTCTGACCAAGGACTTTCTGAGTCTCATGCTCTGCCAGGGAGGAGGGGAAGCTGGGAGGAAGCAGAGGCAGGACACCTGACCCAAACTGACCAAAGAGGTATTCCATACCACAGCACGTCATGCCCACTATATAAACTGGGGGCAGTTACCCAGAAGGGATAGATCACTGCTCAAGTCAGGCTGGGTATCAGTCGGCAGGTGGTGAGCGGTTGTATTCTCTTCCCTTGTTATTTCCCTTATCATTACTATTATTGGTGGTAGCAGCAGTGGTTTGTGTTGTACCTTAGTTACTGCACTGTTCTTATCTCAACCCATGGCAGTTACATTCTTTTGACTCTCCTCCCCATTCCTCCAGGAGCCAGGGGGAAGGAATGGGGGGAGTGACCGAGGGCTGCGTGGCTGATTTGCTGACTGGGTTTAAACCACGACAGTGGGGTACAGAAAAGCCATTCCATAGTGTTAAAAATAACCCGTCACATCTTCCTATTATCTAAACTGGCATAACTCCACCAGCTTCATATTACGCCAGCTTAAGATCTGGCATCCAGATGCACTAACAGGACTAAGACAAAGGTGGCAGTTCCTCTTCCATGCTTCACTTTGCCTGCAGGCAGGTTTAAGCAAGGCACATGTCTGTTCCAGGGGAAGACGCTTAGTGAAGGATTTAATCTTCCTGATGAATACACGAGGATGCTAAAGTACCTAACTCATCAAACACACCTTGCAACAAAATATATAGTTAAAAATTTGCTTTTCTCAGCTATGTAGTTTGTATAACAGTTCAAAATTGGACACAGAAAGTCAAATGCTGCTGTCCAAATCACCAGGCCAAGGTATTGGTCTGCAGTAACTGAGATAGTACGTAATCCAGTCACATCTCTACACACATCAGTAACACAGTACTGAGAAGACTCCTGGTTGTTCAGATGCAGAAGGAGCTACGTGAAACACTGATTCATGCTGATGAATTGTAACCAAGCAACACTGCCAGCATCCCTCCGGCTCATTGTTCATCTAAGCTGGGAAGAATAGCAGCAGAACAGCACTGAAAACCTGCCAAACTCCGACTTCCCCAATTAAAGGATACCATCCCTCTAACACTAGATATAGCAAATTCTTTAACCAAAACATAACAGAAATAAACTGTTACTTCCCTCTCAGTAAAAAGATAGTGGCAACCCTGAAGGCGGCAAACTAACTCCTGTGTGTCCATGATTCTTTTGTAAATAATCTTTACAAAAGAAATAGTTCAAATTTACTTTACACAAAAAGCACAGGGCAATGAATTATTCATCTGAGCAGAGGGACAGAAATACTGCCTTTTTGTTAGGCTGGCTACTGGATGCTGAGGGAAACTAAAGACAACTTTCTCAGCTACAATAACCGCTAACAACACAGATGAGATGAAAAGGAAGTAGATACTTGAAAAATTCGTCCAGTGAGAGCTGGCAACCATTTTGCATTTAAGTGTCTGCAAGTGAGAGTTAACACACAAAATACAGCCACTCCATCATCATTGACAAGAACCTTTCTATCAATGGAGGCACTAAAAAATGACAATACTGAATGCTTTGCCTTAATTGCAGTTAAGTCTGAGCGGTGAGTTTAATGCCATGGACCTTGACATCAAGACCAAAATTCATTGTAAAATGATCCACCATTGCTCTTAATGGGAATAAGAAGATGACAGAGTCTGTCAATAAAACTGCTTGTTACTAGAGATCCTGAATACTCAAGATGTGCCACAGTCCCCCCCATTTTATTGGAGGGGGGGGGGAGAAGTGCATCTATGAGTTAAGAATAAGATACTTGTTCTCGTAACACAAAAGGCTAATAGCTGTGTGCATTTCTCAGAGTACAAAAACCAAAGCACTGACCTGTAAAACTAGAAACAGCAATAACATCTGCTAGACTTCTGGGCTCTGCAAACACATTCCCTGAGAGCAAGTTTCCAAAAGAAAGGCTGGGCACTTATGTAAGATACCACTTCCATTTTCAATGATTTACGCTTCTCTTCTGAACCTCTCGGTAAAAGCCTGAGTGCAAAACCACATACACCTCTCTTTGGGAATAAAAGCAAAAGGGTAAAGCGACAACTGCCATGGCATTGGCACAAAACCAGGTTTATCAACATCTTTCAGCATTTGGGACGTACTAGATCACATTCTTTATTTACTCCCTGTTCTTCCTTTTCTACAAACCAGATTCCTAGATGTGGTCTTCTCACAGAATCATAGAATGGCTTTGGTTAAGAAGGGACCTTAAAGATCATCTAGTTCCAAACTGCCATGGGCAGGGACATTATTTCTCAATCCCATCACGGGGAATCAAGCAGTCCTGTATTCACTATTCTATGTGGAGCATTATCAGGATCTCACGCAGGCAGTAATGGTGTTGCTGCTTTGTCTCTCTGCTTGGCAGTTTAGGGTCTTTCTTATATAAGTTCTCAACTCTGCCAAAGGTTTTGATACTTCACAGGACTTCTTACAGGGTCAAAGCCAGCTCCACATGGCATGAGTTCCCCATCAGCTTCCTCTCAGTTGTGAACAGATATTTGAAGCAGAACTCTGTCTCAACTTCTTCCTTCCCCTCATATGTCTGCCAGATGGCTTTATTTAATGTCTATTCCCTAGACTGGCTCTTAGATTGATTTTTTTTTCCTCTACATTTGCCATCTGCTGGTCCAAACAGCTAAATGATACATTCACTTTTCAATCTCATGGCATTGATTCATTCTTGCTGTCAACTTGGCATCCAAAATAGTATGGCAGCAGACCGGCAGGTCTGGGTTAGGCCTTGCTCCACCAACAGGAATTTTCTCCTTGTGCCTTTGCAAGTTGCTACCACAGGAACAAAGTCGTAAGAGGCAAGTAAGCACAAAGCCAAAATGAAAGACAAGTACTCAGAGGAACTGAACCATACTGTCTTAACAACGGAAAGTGGCCTGTGTGGCTGCTATTGCCTAGAAGCTGGATTTGTAGCCCTAGCAGCTGGAGTTGTGTGGCCTTGTACAAAGAGAAGACAATATGTCATGCAGCAGCTAGCGGCAGAGAATTGCATGTGAACTTCCAAAAGAAACAAACGCTGTGTGGAAAAAAACTTGACTTAGATCCTTCAAATTGCTTTCCAAAGCCTTGCTCTTCTCAGTGACAACATACGGGGGCTCTTGTGAAATAACTGGTGTGAATATGGGTAGCATGCCTGTGCCATGCAGGGCACCCAGCCTGAGCAGCACCCTAAAGAAGAGAAAAGGGCCAGGACAGGAGCCCGCAAAACTGCAACAGCAGCTGGCTGGAAAGGGTGTGGGGAACATGAGAGAGGCAGAAGGAAGGGAAAGGGGCTGAGAAGTCTTGCTATGACCCCACCTGAACACCTAACAGCAAGGTATTACCGAGTTGCCCGAATGCATGCGTTTTACCCATCCTGTTACATTAAACTCAGAGGTTTTTTAGAAATGGTTCCGTCTCTTGAGTGTTTGCACAGTTGAAAGCACAATAGCTCCTTGTGCTGGCTGAGTCCTGTGAATGCCATGAGAATACAGTTAAATAGTAAGAGCAGTAAAAAGCCTGGTGCTGTTCATAATTGAGATCTCGCATGGCTCTGGACAAATCATAGCCACAGCAACACTCTCAACAAACACATTTTCTAGTCCTCTCATTATTATTGTTGCTCTATCTTAAAGGTATATAAAAGACAGAAAAAAACCCATCCCTTTCATGAAAAAATATTCATTTCATTTCAAATCTGAATGCCACAAAAGACCAACAGTTTATCCAAACTGTCCAAGTGAACAAAAGCTTGAGAACTTCTAGTTCAATGCTTCTCTGTATGCTTAAACTTGCATGTATACTTGCCTTTTTCTGTTTCTCTTGTGGTTTTGGTGGCTCAGCTGACATCCAAACAGCCGGCCTGCTCTCAGGTTTGCATCCCATGGCGAAGTAAGTGGGAACAGTGTGAGGTCTGTAGTGTCTAAATCCCTTAATGTTCAGATAAATGCTGACGCTACAGTGCTGGTCCTAGTTTTCCAGAGCTTCTAACTTCAGTTATGAAACCAATAAACCTACCCCAGCTGCTCAGTGTCCTTGGTCTCAGCAGCTCTGATTCCCTAATTACCCAGTGAGTGTCAAATCAAGTGCAATTAGACTCAAACACAACTGAAGAACAAGCTGTATAAATTCTTTTGCAATGCGAATTCCTTCAGTACTGAACTGTACAGCACTGACCCACCCGCTCCAGGTCCTCATGCCATCTGACACTTCATACACAGCCCAGGCTTCAAGGGAGTGGTGCTGAGAAACAGATATCTTGAAATTCCCAAGCTGTTTCATGTTCTTCACGTTACTGGTTCACAATCAGATTTCTGGTTGTCACCACCATGAATGGAAGGATGATTAAAATTCAGTGACAAGTTATGAAATGTTACATCTGCTCAAGAAGGTAGAACAACCAGCCAAAAATAATGCATCACAGAAATGTGATGAAATCACAGCATCAGATCTAGCCAGAGCCAGCACAAGCCAGGTCTATATTTGAAAGCTGCACTGGTACAGATGTTAGTAGGAGTACTGAATAAAGGACAGGAAGACTGCACCACCAGACTGCACGTCCATGGCAACCAAGAAAGTATCTCCTGGGGAAACGAGTGGTGGCATGGGGAATAAAAGAGCCTCAGCCTTTTCCCCTTTGTGTTAGGGCTAAATAGCTTTCACATTACACAGCAAAATTATTTAGGTTTGGGCCGTGTTCTCTCCCAGATAACAAAAGCAGTAAGGAAAAAGGACAGCACGGCACCTTCAGTCCTCAGAGGACTTGTCTAGCTTGCACTGTGGCCCATGTCCTGCATGCTCACAGCTATTATTCCACCTAGGCAGCATTTGATACAAACACACCCAGCTAAATTACAAACAACCCATTATAATTTACACAATACAGTATAGTAACCAAGACATACACTGGAGGCATGCAAGCTCAAGAAAGGCACAATAACCTGCCGTGCAGCTATCAGTATACAGCATTTAGGTACAAATCAGAATCATTCAGTTTAGAAAAGACCTTTAAGATTATTAAGTCCAACCATTAAAAGCACTGCAAAGTACCAGTAAAGCTCATTTCTCTTTGGGTATACAAGTTTATTCTGAATACATTTATGATGATTTCATTGTGTCTGCTATAGGCGAGTTTTACAAGGTTTAACGATATTTACCCTTTTAACTACTTGTAAAAGTTCTATTACTGTTGAAGGACAACATCCACAGAAAGAATTAGCAATTGCATAAACAATGAAATGACTGGTAACTCCATACAATACATGGTGATACCAGTCTCCCTCCACATGCGCTTACTCTTCTGATTCAAAGGGCAACCCCTTGAGCTCCTGCTCCACTGTGTACCCCAAACGACCCTTGCAGAACCACCATCTCTCTCCATTTCCCTCCAGTTATCACTGGGGTGGCTTACACTGAGTTGAGCCCATGTGGACTAGCTGCTGGCTACCTGCATGCTAAGCGGTCAGGCAGGAAGCCAAACAGAACAAAAGAAGCTCCATCTATCCTGTTGCTGGTAACCTCTGAAGTAGCAGGATGAAAAATTACTACAGTTACTTTTAATAATCTCCTTTTCTTATTCTTCCCTGCCACAAATTCAGTTTATTCCATTTGTGAGTCTGACAGTGCTCTGCATGTGGTCCATTTCTCTGGCTCATTCCTGGTGCAGGTTCTACCTGCGCTTCCCTACAGGCATGAAACAATGACATCAAAAAGAGAAGCGGAACGAAAGAAAACTGAGGCAATAGAGCCTTAACATACCCAAAAAGCCATCTGAACACCCAAATAGGAATAGAAACACTTCTTTTTAAGTATCTTTTGTTACCATGCCATACTATCTACATCTTATTTGTTGTAATAGTTTGTTCCAAAATAAGTTGGGCATGGTACTAAATATTGTATGGTTTCATATCATATAGCAGAGCTAACTGCTTGCCTAATCTGGAATAGATTCTTAAATTCTACAGTGCCTTTAAGAAAATGGTGCTTAAGTAACTTTTATTTCTCTAATGACATATAAGCCCAGGAAAAAGCAATTTCCTCTCTATTTCAGTTGGTTTTGAAAGTTTTAGAATTGACAGTTGTATGTAAGCAACTTATACCTTCCCTTTTACAGCCGCCAAAAATCAGCGTTGATTTATGCAGCTTACAGTGTCTTCAGATCCTGATTAAGTTCCCTTCAGGCTTTCACTGTAAGCCAGTGATATTTTATTAGAGATAACAGTGATACTTGCATTAATTTCCTTAATCATATTCAGTTGCTCGTAACTTTGGCAGGTGGTGTAACTTTCAGGTCCTTTCTGTGGGAAGACAATAAGGATGAATAGCTTTTGATGGTGTTTTTAAGTCCATCCCACATGCAAGAGGCAGGTTACAGCTGCACAATGAACCTTGATCCTGACAAATTCAAGTTTGTGCTTTGACTCAGCAGAGTAAATAATGCTCTTTTCAAGCAGTCTGCACAAAGTTGTCAGGGCATTCTGGTTTAATACACAGCACATTACCAGACATTACACATCCAACATAATTGGTTTCTGAAGTGATTTCCCCCTGGTGTTTGACAATCTGCTGCTCCTAAGCAAAGAGACTGAGAGTTTAAGAAGAAATGGCAGTAAGACTCGTTAAAGTTTGAAGTTCATTTTGATTAAGAACCTTTTTGTGTAAGCAGACCAGTTGCATATTCTTATCGCAGTAGCTCTCTCACCTACACTAGCAAATGGCTTTTGCTTCCTTACCCTAACCTACTAAAGCAGATACTGTCTCCAGATCACGCTGTACAGACCTGTTGCCGGAAGGTAATGTTTTAATGACACAACAGCAGACTCATGGGCCAAGCTAATCCAAGCTCTCAGCTTTAGTTCAAATTTGATAGCGAAGTACGCAGAGTTAGGATGACTCTGAGCGCTACTGTAAATTCCAGCCTAATTCCATCCTGAAGAGTAGATGGAGTGATCACTTACAAGTATTATGATGAAAACGGTATGTTGGCCAGTTTACTTTGCCTTCTGCTTCAGAAGGAGAAGCTATTAAAATAACAACTAGTCAGACAAGAAAAGCAAATAGGAAATGAGGCTTTACAATGTGGAGATGCAGCTGACAAAATTTAGCGCTGCGGGTGCAGATGTGGTTGGAAAAACAATGAAATACATTTCAGCAGAATCTGCAAGTTTGTTTTGAGGAGATGGAGTCAGGATGCCCCTGCTGAAGGCTCCAACCACCATCACCCACAGATGCAAAGTCCCCATGAGCTCAAGAGGGAAGGTTCATAGTAAGATCGACCTATTTGCACACATGGCCCTCTCTTATAGCCCAAATTATCTTTTGTGCTACGGCTTGTGACTTTCATTCAGAATGAGACCACAAAGCTGCTGAGATGGCTATTAAACCAGATATTTAACTAACATGAATAAGAATTACAGAATTAGACTTGAAGCTTACAGTCTAATTGCCAGTAAACCCACTTACTTACTTAGCTTTTACTAAGAAATTTGCTACATCGGGATCACTGCAAGCTTTGCAGAGAAAATTCCTGCCGAGTTTCAAGATAGCTGACCGATAATCTTTTGTGTAGTCATGACAAACAATTCTCAGCACCGTCTGCTCACAGAACCATTTGCATCAGATTCACAGGACCACCTCTTAATAAAAAATCACCATGAGAAAGGTTGTGGAAACAATCTCTTTAGATCAGACAGCACATCCTCAAAGCACTCCACTAGAGCTCACATATAAACCTTTGTGCTAACAGTGCTGTTACACAAGAGATGGTAACCAGCTGAAAGAGCACAGTCTTGTCAAAACGGCAGGTCAGTTAGCATTATCTTTCCGCATTCTGCAGACTCACTGCAAATGTCAGAGAGGAAACAGACCATCTACTTGGTTCAGGTATCTCTAAAATGCACAAACCTTCAGTCCCATAAAAACTTTGAATGTTGCCTGTTCAAGGATTGAAGCCCACCTGGGGATCCTGGAATATCAGATACGCAGTATTAAATTATTACACACTCTTGATTTCAACTTGCTTCTAGGAAAAAAAAGGTCTCTTTTTCTCCTACCATCTTCCACTGTTAAATTTCATGCTAAAAGTCAACAGGAAAATTAATGACCCAGATTGTTGTGAGCAAGTTAAGCATTACTGAAGCAATGGTTGTAATTCAGAGCAAGCACAAGATGCAACAGAGCTTCTTTATCCAAGAAGATACCGAGAGTAACAGAACCATCATCTATATATGCATGGCAAGTTCAACGAAGTGACTGATGTTGTGGGCCAAAGGAGATGTCCCTTAAGACTGCTGTCACAAATGCAGGTACTTGTATGGAAGAGATGGAAAAAAGAAAGAAAAGGAGATACTCTGTAGGAAAAGCAATACACCAAAGGCAGCAGGAAGTCTGTGAGAGAGTGAGAACAGTTGTTGGGAAAACTTCCTTTAAAATGCCTAATGACAGAGCACCACCACCTTACTGGTGGCAGAACAGAGTAGGGAGTGATTCTCAGAGAAGCCTCCTTTCTCCTAGTTGCATTCTGCTTCATCCATGGAAGCAAGGTTTGGATAGGGCTTTTTTAATTATCAGGCCTGGATCTGACTTCATCACCAGGTGACTATTAGTTACAACTTACTAAAAATGGCACGGTTTTAACCTAAGTTTTGACAGCCCGAAATCAAGTGAATCCAGGGTCACAACCTCAATTCAGACCTTGCAGCAGCTCCTTATTCTGCTGCCCAAGTATGGTTTTATTCTCACATGCTACTCTGTGTTCTCAGATGCCCGCACAAAAGTGGAGGAAGCAGCAGCAGACCCACTTTCAGGTGGCTTTGTTGATTTCTTTCACAGCTGTGGCAAGAATTAATAATGGCAAACCTGTCAAAGGAAGCTAGTGAGCCTCTTCTACAGCCACGAGGCCACAGACATAAGGACAGCTACGCACCACACCAATCAGTGAATCCCAACAATTGCAGGAGCAGTGTTAGAAGGACCCTTCTCCTTCAATCTTTCACAAGAGCCAGTAATACTCCTTACTGTATTCTGCAGCCCAGCCTACCAGACACTTCACCTTCACACCATCACAGCACCCAACATGGCCCTCCTTAAGACACATGCACAGGGGAAGCAGGTACCTGTGAAATTCAGTCCAGCAGACAGAAGAGCAGATTTCCTGAAGTCCTTCAGGCTTCTCAGCTGACTGCAGTATGTGCCACGGTTTCTCAAAACTCATCAGTTGTTTCAGAGAAACATGAAACTTATGAGGAGACCGTGTCTGTTCATTCACAATATATGCTCCACTACAAATATGTAACACAGATTGGAACTGACAATTAAGATGACCCACACCCTATATAAGCCTCACAAAAATTGCCTAGTTACTCACTTTTCCAGCTTGGCAAACTTAGCCTCCATACTCAGCAGTCAAGCTAAAACATTTGTTAAAATAATTCTTGGCTTCCTTCCACTCCAAACAAATTCATCAGGCAGATACTTCAACTCATTTTTGACTCCAGCAAGCAGAAGTAGGGAGGTCCAAAAGTAGAGGTATACGTTCATATTTCATACCTTCATTAGCTAGAATGTGATTATTCTTTTTGTTCGCCTTTTTCTTCCACATAAGGATAGTGGAAGATTTTGGCTATTTTTGAGGTCACTGTCTCCAATTAAGAGTAACGCGTGAGCTTTAAACAAATCAGACAACCGTGGAACAATTTTAATCCCTGAATGAACAAATCCCTTGGGGGACCTGGCTGCAGAGAAATCAATGGGCAATTCTATTAAGCCTTAACAGCAAGAAAGGCACAATCTGGCTTCTACAATGAACCTCAAAGCCACAAATCCTGTCATAAGAATTTGTCAGATTCATGTGATCAGTCGTCAGTGTACACAGGCAAATTATACCCAGAATGTCTTCTGCTTACAGCAGCTCTTGAAACAGCATTGTGCTGATCAATCTTTGGGTTAGGGGCTAGAATATTACGGGGAAAAATAAGACAGTAATAAGCATTAAAATGGTGAATACACATTTGTTACAGTGAACTCCTACCCTTATCAGCACCCTGCTGCCCACTGACCTTACTTGTAGCTCAGAAGCGCTAAGTGTCAGCTGTGACTGTGAGAAGCTCAGCACTTGCTTCCACAGCCTTTCACAGCAACACGTATGTGACCTCTCCTGCCCTGCAGAAGTGCACTCTCTAACTGCGGGATCAAGCACCAATCAGTCACACTGTGCTACAAAAATACACCCCAGGCTGGCGCAGAACCATGCTTTAAAAAATATCATCAAAACAGAAGAGCCAATTTCCCCTCCCCCTCGATAGAACTAAACACTGACCTACTGACATCTCTCAGGGTAAGCATAAAATCACTGCGCTTGGTAGGGTTGATACAGACTGGCCTACATCTAGGAGCCTCTACAGTATGCCTCAGGCTACATCTGTTCTTGTAAATGAAATTATCTCAGGTCTGTTCTATAGCACTGGAGTCAATGCCTTCAAACCAGACTGCTCAACTCTCACGGTTCTTGAGAGAGGATGACTACATTCACACTGCTTGCTGAAACCCATCATCAGCCTATCTAACAAGGACCATGTTCAGAGCTGTTGCAAAAATGTGAAGGAATAGGTGATCAGTCACAGCCTGACTGAAGAACATTCCCTGAGCTACTACCTAAAGCTATGATACAGACAGGGCACAGCCAGGGCACGGTATTCACTCTAAGCATCCGCTCCTTAGATACATAGTTCTAGAGAGTCATGTTTTCAGAGCCATTAAATGCTTAACAGTTAGAAGTGGGAGCCATCACCTCTTGTAATGAAAAGGACTCATTAGCTGATAAGGTGTGCAGTGGGATTTTCAGGTTAGGCGCTTCAATCCTATTGGAGTTGACTGGTATTAGATCCCTGAAGATGTTAAAAGCCTGAGTCAAGAGAGATGCCTCTGTTATCCCTTGTCATTCAAGTACAATTACTCTTTTTCATTTTGCTGGCTTACGAAAGAAAGAAATACAGAAGCAATACTACAAGCAAACGTTTTTCTTTCAAAATAAAAAATGCCACCTGCATTTTTCGGCTTTGAGATCTTGCTTCAAGTCTATCTAGTCTCTGAGCAAATAAATGGAAGTAACTGTGGAAGCTGCCAAGGTAAATTTCAACATTTGCCTGGTAGGGTGAGGACACAAGACAGGCAGAAATAGTTAAGAAGTTTAATTCACACTGGTTTGGCATTCTGTCAAAGGGGGTTTGCAGAAGTAATTCAGAAAGGGAACCTGAAGTCGTTAGAAAGAACAAATAATTTTCACAGTGACACTATTTTTTCCCCAGCGTCCTTTCACTGATGCATGTTATCCAGAACCCTGAAATCTGCGCAATTAATTTTAAACAGTTATCAACTCACTTTAAAAACCCCTAAACTAGTAAAGAATCACAGCACTCTTCATCAGTCACTTCAGCTGTGATCACTTAAGCTGGCTTTAGAGTCCGCAGCATACTTTCGTCTTTCATCACACAGAAAGATGTGAAAAAGAGCCAGGCTATAAGATTAAAAAAAAATTATACATATTGTCTATCACAGCTCCCATTACTTTGAATCAAGTAACTTTTGAGGTAAGTATATATTCAAAGTGAATATTCGAGAGCAGTAAACGGGAGAGTATCTTCTTATAAAGCAGGCTAATGAAGAACAAGAAACCCACAGACCAGATACAGTCTATGACCTCATTTTGGTAATCTGGGCCTGATTTTGGAGGTATAAATCTAGGCGAGCAAGAAAGTCAATCTGTGCCCTGCCAAATGGGTCTGACAGTTCTTGCTGGCTGTGGAAAAGAAAATACTCATTTCTGCTGGGCAATTCGCCCACTAGGAGAAAGTAATATTACACACTGACACAAGATAATACGCCACATTAACTGTTCTCATAAACATTAATTGTAAGTAGGAGGGACAGAATTAACAAATGTTACCCTCCTTATTGCAACAAGGGCCATCTTTTTTCAAATTTAATTAGGATGTATTCATGTCTGGAAGCCAAAGTCAGAATACCTCCTCTCAGGGGAAAATCAGTCGTTAGAATCCATCAGTGTCGCAAAGACACCAGCCACCTCACAAAATTCAGAACGCTCCACTGAAATACACTAACTTGCCTTTCTTCAAAAGCTCCTTTTCGAAATCCTGGGAGAACAGTGCCGATGAGGACAGCATTTTCTTTTTCATGTTTGGATTATGTGCAAGTGTAGCAAAATTCAGCTACCAGGGCTGGCCTGAATGGACTAAGCAAGACGGAGGATCTCTGCAAGTCAGCATGTTCATTCATGCTTACAACACTGAGAACACACAGATTTAAGAGACTGATTAACCTATTCCAGCTGTTTGATTAATCAGTGATCAACAAGTTTCTCATGTGCTCTTTTTTGATTCACGCTCTCTAGTATACTTGTTCATGACATGCTGCTGAAGGAACTAAGGACGTATCTCTGTTTAGCTAGACACCAAATAAACTCTATTTCATTATGATGCTGCCACCTATAGTCTTTCTGAACACCACACTACCCCTGCACAGCTTTGATTTTCATTTAAATTTATAAAAATTACATTGTTTATTCTTTGATAAAACCTTCAATACCTCCCCCCCCCCCCCCAGAAATGCAATGTAAATGGTTTGGAGGGACAACCTTTTGTCAGCTTTCTTCTGTGATTTCCAGCCCCAAAGATGTTCCCAGTTTGCCTGCTGTGATGTTCTCTGATGAAGACTGCTGTCAGCAGTTCTGAGAGGAACAGACAACACTGAGGTGAGTGCTTATCGAAGTAGCATGAGTGGTCCTTCCAAACAAAAAAGAGCACACCTGAGCATACTACACAAGCCTACAATGAAGAAGACAGGGATGGAAACAAATCTAAAGCTGCTGTGAGGAGAAACGGAGAGATCTCACCAGCTACTCCTACATACACTTCATTCACACTCTACCTTCTGTACGCTGATTAGTACCACTAACCAGTGGCATTAGTTCTCTTCCTCTCCCAGTGTTCTTCTGTACAGTAGGGCTTTTTCTAAGTAATATATCATTCAGTGAAAAACAGATCTTGATGACACCAGACTTATATGCCTTTTTGCTGCAGAGCACCACACAAAGCAATGTAAATTTGGAATCTTTGTTTTGTAACCTTACAAGCAGAGACCTAAGCCATATGGACATTTCGCAGCACTCCTAGCTATGAAACTGTCAGCTCAGTGATGATGCATTAAGCACTACACCAACTCAGAAGGCCTGCAGCTACAGAAATTAGCAATTCATTCTTCTTCTAGGAGTAGAAGTTAGAAGGTCAGACTGTGTGTCTGTCCCTCCTTATGTCCAATTTGTCCAAGCACCTGTGGAAACTTTTCCATGCACACTTCCATGGTCAGCTGATGTAGCGCAGCCCCTTCTTCTGCCCAAACCCCTAATCAATACCTTGCAAAAACCTTAGCAATACTGATTCCAGTATTAAGGAAAGAAAACCGTGATTGTAAGATTTCAGGAGTTACTAATTTTGATGGCATACGGTGCCCTTTTATCTACACATCTGAATCCTTTAGGTTCTGTGCTATGTTGTATTTATAGCTTCCTTCTTCAGTTCTGGAGTATTTTCCATTTTAGAGAGGAAAGAAATCTAATCAAGTTTAGAATCAAATAAACTTCATGATTCTAAAAACCGGGCAGCTGATAGCATCGTATTGGACAATGAGTTGGAAGATGAATCTGTTCATTTGTTATTCAATTTTTCTATAAATAGAAGAGTTGCCAAAGCTGACGTGATAAAAAAGAATGACATGGAGAAAGAGAAACTGGGCAATTTTCCCATCTCATTTATCACTTTTGGGCACAACTTGTGCAGCTTGTCACTTCTGCCCAGTATCTTCATATGCTGCAAACAAAACTGCAAAGCATTACGAGATTTTAGCTTTTCAGGGAGGCAATATTAAACAGCACTATTCAAAACAAATTGACCTTAAAAAACCCCAACAAACTCCTATGCTGTTTAAAAAAAAGCAGAGCTACTGTGTATTTTTATCCATAGAATAAAAAAACTGTTTATGGAGACTGTAGCTTAGCAGTGTGAGCTGAAACACTTTTATAACTGTGTACTCTCAAGAGCATGTCTCTCTTGTAAACTCAGAGTTGTACATCATACCTAAAACTGTAAGTGTACCCATAAAAGTTGCACTTTGGTATAGTTAAGATATGTTCCTTGAAGGATTCTTTTTAAAGCTACTTCTGTCTTAGTTTAGTAACAGGCTTCATCAGAAAACCAGCTGGTACAGAACAGCACTGAGCGTACACATGTACCACTTATACACACGTGGGTTTTCCATACTCCCGGGGCTGACTGATGAAGTCTGCTCTGAAGCAGTTGGGAGCATGACCTGAGAATTCTGAGAAACAAAATGTACTGGAAGAAATACCAAAGAAGTCTGTGTCCTGTTTTATCTCTTCCTCCTTGGACACCAATAGGCTAAAACACTGTTTGCCCTAAGTAAATACTCTTGCGATTACACTTCAGTAGAGTCTTTCCAAGGTCATGAAGCACCAGTGGTGACAAACTGTTAAAAAATCCCCGTCTCTCTTATACCTGTTTTGATGCATATTTCTCCAAGTCACTGATTTAATTTTCCTCCTGAAATATTTCCAAATTTGTACAGAATTTAAGGTACCACCAATTGCATACAGTGAAACTTGCTCCCAAGGTAGGTTTCAAACACGCTCTACAAAAGGAGATACTCCATCTGCTGTTTAAAGGGCTTTAAGACAGTTTTCTGCTAGTTAAATTCCTGCAGCTACTGGATAAGTTACTACTGCCAAGAGGAATTCTGTTGGCTCCAGCTGAGTACTATCCCGTGCACACACCCCAGGAGTAATGGGACTTGCAAGCGCTATGAACACAGTAAACTGTTACACTTGAAATCAAGGCAATGACTACGTAAGCCTCAGCTTCATTAGAAACATCGCTGCTGATTGTTTTTGCAGAAACATCTTCTAATATACTTATGCTATACTCCGAGACTGCTGTCTGTATTATCCCAGGTGCCAACAGAGCCAATTGCTTCATTTTGAACTGCCAAGATTTTTAGTTTCACGCTCTTATAACTCATCAAACAGATGTAGGCATTTTATACTCAGAATTCTACAATACATAATGTTCACACTTTATAAACACCATAAATTAAAGTACTCCAGAATTACTCCACTGCTTGCACTGTCCACTGCTATATTAAGTTTAAAACCTTCAATTTTAAATGCATTTAAGAGCTGCAAAAGATCCCCTTGCCTCTTACACTGCACTCTGTTTTACCCACATCTACCTGCAAAATGTTAATAATAGAATGGGTTGGGATGGAAGCAACCTTAAAGCTCATACAGTTTCAACCCCGCTGTCATGGGCAGAGACACCTTCCACTAGATCAGGTTGCTCAAAGCCCCGTCCAACCTGGCCTTGAACTTGATATTTAATTAGAAAGATCTTTCCATTAATGACTATATGAGAAGACAATTTTAACGAACATAGCTTAGCCCTCTTCACGTGGGGCAATGGAGTGAGAGAGGCTGCAGTACTACACTGACAAGGCACTGTGGGAGAAAGTTGGGCCAGTATCAACTAACTCAAAAACATAAATTGAGATGACCCAGCCTTATGAAACCCAAAGCTGAAGGATGGACAAACATAATCTTGGGGGAGTTCTGTTGCCTTTAGGATGAGTAGCAATACATAGAAATGCTTTGGTACAGATACAGCCATTTTCCTTATGGGGCAATTCTGATCATGAATGGATATTTCTCTGTAACAAAATGGGTAACTAAATGGTCTCCTTCCCTGACCTTTTTCCATAGCCTCTATTTTCTCTTTACTACTACAGAACCATAAATCTCTCAGTAAGAGAAGACTGTATATTTAATGCCTTGGACACATTACATTTTAATGGTTTATTATTGTATTTCCATCTCTCCTGTGATTATTAACTCTCTTTCAGAGTACGCAAAGCTGGGAAATGAAATAGCTTTTTCTGTAAGTGTGTGTACAATCCTGGCATGTGCAGTCTACATCTACTGTCTTCAAACAAAGATTTCCATGTTAAAATGGATGTTCTTTACTAGTTCTGGACTGATAAAACCCAGACACATTCATTTCATCAGCACTTCCAGGCATCTGAAAACATAAACGAATTGTGCATTGCTGGATATAAACTATATTTAATGAGCAAAGTTAAGAGGCAAGACCTCAGAAGGCGAGAGAACTGATGCGCTCCAGCTGTGCAGGGCACTGGACAGGAGGTGTGTGACACTAGTAAAAACAGACACTAGAAGACAGCTCCACTTTCTCTACAGCAAGTGATCTGCAGGGTCCCTACTCACACTGTGGTTTGGTTAAAGTGCCCCAGTCACAGACTGGCTGCGCTGGCAACACACATATGAAACCCAAAAGTGGCACAGCCCGATGCAACACAAGGCACTAGCCATTTATTGAATCTTCACACAAACAGAGGGACAACTTGTCTCTGTGTCATTAAACATCGATATCTCACTTTAGTCCTGCTGAATCTGAAATGTAGCTTTGCTACTGCAATAAATATTTGCTTTTGTCATTTCCATAATTTAATCATATTTTCAGTACCTTGGTAACAGTTCTGTGCCAGTCCTTGTAACGGAGCTCACCCTTTCCTCCTCTTTGGTACTCTTCCATCCTAACTACAAATACTGAAACTGCCAGCCAGGTAACTTACAGCTGTTAATGTCCTGCATGAAGGGATAGCAGAGGATGTCAGTGCCTCTACAGGCAGCACATGAGCAGGGTCTTTTTCTCTGGAGAGCTCAGTGGGAGGCAGAAGGCGCTCACATACCTGTGCACTAGAAGAAACACTACCACAGCCACTGCTGCACAGGTTACTTTTGTTTTCCAAGACAACACCTGAAAGCATACTTCATGCTAAAGAAAGCATTTTTAATTAAAAACACAGCAGAAGTAAAATCCACAAGGTCATTGTGAAAGCAACGAAAGGCTTCTGCTGTCTATAAGCTCTGACGTCAGTACATGGACAAATTAATTACCTATCACTACAACCACAGAAAGCTCCTGCTTCACCATTGGATTAAGCCAAATGCACCTGCTCCCCTTCCTTTAATGATAAGCCAACTCCTACCATGAAACTGCCTTCTTTCAATGATTAAAGAGCTACAAGGCAAGTACCAGCAATAACACTACATTTTTTCCTTCAGTAATCTAATCTTTGCCCTGTAGAAACTACTGATGAGAGATCACTTCCACTCAAAATTTACATAAAAACAATCCACATCACGCTGCATGGAAAAGGATAGGTGCCCCAGTGTTTATTGGCACAGTGATACAAGGAATGAGAAATTACTCCAAGCCTTGTGTCAGTATCAAACAGGCTTTGATGCATGCGGTTACCATGTTTGGAAGCTAATGATATGTGAGTGATAAATCAATGTGAACTTTTTAATGATGACAAGTACAGGAGAATATACAGCATGGAGCAGAGAACATGATGTTCAACTGAAGAAAGATTTATGGGAGCTAATTACGGTATGTTAGGATTACAATGGAAAAACAGGAGACTAGGAAAAACTTCTGGAAGATCTTGTGTGTGTCAGCTTGGAATAACAGTTTACTTTTGGGCAAAGGGTGTAATGAACACTCCACTGCACACTTCTAGATGATATTTCTATTGCTTTGGCATTTATATGCACATAAAGCCTCAGACTTGCATGATTTTATGCAAATTAAATACATTTAAACTGGCTACAGAAAAGATAGGCTTTTAACTAGCATGAAGATATGCAAATAATTAGTGTTTAAATTGGTATTAAATACATGGGGGTTTTCAGTTAATTGTATGGCAAAACTGACAGGATGATGTTTGCACCACTACAATTTCATTGCACTCTTATGAATTCTTGAAGAGATTCACGTAGTGACCTAAGATCTATGAGTGGTGGCTAAAATTCAATACCCTAAATATACTACTGACAGCAGCCTGTCAATAGAAGCTAATATAATAAAGAGAAAAACTGACTCTTGATATTTCAAGTCTCACGTCCAACAGTATATTAAAGAGGGGAACAAGCCACGACACTTAAGGACAATTTCAGGCCATAGGGTCAGTGAGCATTTTGTGAGACATTTGAGGAATGGGAGAGGAAAGACACATCCTTCTGGGGGCAGGAAAAAGCACCGGGAAGCCACACTCGGCCTTCCCGAGGGGCACTGAGCTGGTGGGAAACACCAAGCCTGATCACCTCAATCTTATTTACACCTTTGGAAAACCTCAAAACGGCAATCTCAGAGGAACCCGCAATACACGGTACACTGGAAAACAGCGCTCGTGTTGTCCCACTACTCCAAACTAAACAACCCCAGCTCCCTCAGCCGTTCCTCATAAGGCTTGCTCTCCAGACCCTTCCCCAGCTTCATTGCCCTGCTCTGGACCCACTCCAGCACCTCAATGTCCTGTAGTGAGGTGCCCAGAACTGAACACAGGATTCGAGACGCATCCTCCCCAGTGCTGAGTACAGGGGGGATGATCACTGCCCTGGCTCTGATGGCCGCACTATTGCCGATACAGGCCAGGATGCTGTTGGCCTTCTTGGCTGCGTGGGCTCATGCTCACCTCCGTCAATCAGCACCCTCAGGTCCTTTTCCACCGAGCAGCTTTCCAGCCGCTCTTCCGCCAGCGTGAGGTTGTTGTGGCCCAAGTGCAGAGCCCTGCACTTTGCTTTGTTGAACCTCATACAACTGCTCGCCCGTTTTTCACTGCTGAATAAAACCGCCTGGTTTTACCCACATCAAGTGTCTCCTTTCACCGTACTCACGCTCAGGAAAACACAAGGGGAAACCAGGCCCCGTCCCGCCGGCCGCCCCCCCCCCCCCCGACGGCAGTACCGCCGCCGACTCGGGGGCAGTACCCCGCGAGTACTCCCGCGGCTCGGCGGGAGGGAGCCGGCGGCCGGGCTGAGGCGGGGGGTGTGCAGCAGAGACCGCCGCGGGCGGGCTGAAGGGAGCCCCCGCCGAGGCGCAGGATGCGGCTCTGCCTTCTGCCGCCCGCACGGCCAGGCCGCAGCGCCCACCTTCGCGCACCTGCCGCCGACTCCCGGCGGGTTTCCTCGCCTCCCGCAGCGCGTGGCCGCAGTGTCACGGGGAGCGGCCTCGCACCGCTCCGCGGAGCCTCACCGTCGGGGGCTCCGCGCCGCCTTCGCTCACCTGGGGACGAGGCGGCAGTCCTGCCCCCGGCCGCGGTGCAGCCCGGGGCACCGGCAGCTCGCAGGCGGCAGTAGAGCAGCGCCCGCGGCTGGCAGCGCCGGGGAGGCGCCGGGGGGTGAGTCAGGCGGCACCGGCCCATCCGATCGCGCGGCGGCGGAGCCGTTGACCTGCGGCCGCCTGCCCGTGGCCCTGCAGCCACCCGCGGGGCAGGACCCGCCCGCAGCGCCGGGGCCAAGGGCGGGTGGAGTGCGGCGCTGGGGCGAAGGCCGAGGCAACTCGGGCCGCCGCCTCGGGCAGATGTTGACCGTGGCGGGGTTCTACGGTACAGGGGAGTGAGAGCAGCCCAGCGACTGTATCAGAGCGGTTCCAGCTCCAGAATAAAGAAAGCTTGGCTTTTTCCCCCCCTTTGCCCACCCTCAGTGGTTTAAGGTACCGGCCATCTGAGGGTTTCTCTCTCGGGTTAAGGACTTCTGTAGCTGGCAGGGTAATTGCAGCATGTAGCTACAGTCAGTGGCACATCTGCTAAGGGCAGACCTGACCCAAACTAAAAAGCAGTCAAGACTCTTACAGAAGTATCAGTGAAAGGCTGTAGCTGAAGTTGCTTGCGTCTGTGAACACCAGCACATTTGGATATTCAAGTAGTGCATGTGAAGCTCCGTTTCCATGCAAGAGGCAAGATAGGAAGGCTGGAGGAACTGTCTGGAGGGGTTGACAGAAATAACGTCAACAGAGCGGTTTCCTACTTCGTTGTCCATCTATTTCAATAAATTTCTCTCAGCCTTCCAAGTTCTAGTTTCAGCATGAGCATGTCTTTGTCTCTGAAGAGTCTCTCCAGTGTATCAGCGAGTCTGAGGACTGCAGTTTCACATAGAAAACACAGGTATTGCCCGAAAGAAGGAACACTGCACTACACAGCCTTGCAGTCCAAGGTAAAAGTGCTAGAATGAGACATGCTGTGGAGCTTGCTTGCTTCCTAGGGCAGTGGTGAGGGGAGCAGAAATGAAAATGGGAACATGGAGCACACTCAACCTCAAAATGAGAAATCATTTCAACATTACTTCAGCAGCAGCCACTCTGGGTCAAAGAAACAGATCAATTATAGGCTTTACTGCTGTTAAGTAGCATCGTTTTAAAAACGCACATGCGATTATGGCAACAGTCATTTTATAACATATCACCGTGTGCGGGAGGAAAGACGTACCCTTGTGTAAAGCAAACCTGAGAAGTACATTGTTCACCTGCTGGGTTGCAAAGCAGCTCTGACAACAAAGAAGTTTTCTGCTCTGTGTACTCTTATGTAATTGCTTGGGTGTTGGCTGCATGCAAGATAAAAAAAGATTGCTTGTTCTTCTCCCACCTCGGGAAATAAAAGCATTGAAAACACAACGCAGTGAGAAGCACAAGCTGGGAAACTTAAAACTAAGTTTGGACTTTCGCATCGGATGAAACAAATGATTAAACTGCTTCATGGACTTTAATCAAAGTCAGATGTGAGGCAGCCTAGAGAAAAATTGAATTGCAATATATTAGGCAGCCAGGTCAAAAAAATTCTATTGAATGGAAACATCATTGCAGGCCATGTCTTATATTGTTTTAATTACAAGAAAGCCTTTTTTCCCCCAAACTTTATTAATAAAAAATCTGATTCTTGTCAAGAAATAAGGATATATGTTTTGACATAGTCAATTCAAGCCAAGTCCCATGTAAATTTTATTCATCTTATCGAGCTATTTTTAGTCTGTGCAGAAAGTGTCAAAAAAAACCCAAACCAAACCAACAACCCAAAAACCTGTGTAATCTCTTTCCACGTGTTCAGGTAATAATGTATGTTAATACCACAATAGTGTTAATTCCACAAAGCTATGCATGACCTGCTCATCTTCGTCTCACATACTCCCTCTGCTGGAAATTAGTATGAAGTTTCAGTGGATCAGAGCAAAGATCATAAAGAATGCAAGGTACATTAAAAACCCTTCTTGCTTCCTTTATTAAAAGATCACACTTTTTTAAAGACACTCCAGTCTGTATCAGTAAATCAACTTACATTCCTTGTTGCAAGGCTATTCATACTGAAATCACCAAGATGTGGACTGAGGAGCTAATGCCAGTTACCTAGTTAAATACTCTATATATACTAACTTCATATGCATTCTGTTGTATCATCTAAGCTCTACTAATATCAAAGTCAGATTAAATAAATGCACAAAAACAAGCAAGCAACAGAGCTGCTAAAGTGCATCTGATGCTGACAGCCATGGGGCATCCTCGTGCGCCATAGCCTATGCTGATACCAATGGGATTAGTTGCTCTCAGAAGAGAGGAGGGGAACAGAATAAAAACCTCAGCTGTAGTACTGCCAAAGAGTACCCCACACCACGAGTGCTTTTCCTGTTCAAAGACTGAACCCACTTAGCTTTACCACTGACAGCAGAATCTTAACTCCGATGACATGTTGCTACAGTTCAAGCTTTATTAGTGACTGAAAGGCAAAATAAAATATCTGATTTTCTTTGATTGGAAACAGTAAGATAAATCACATAGATACAAATGCTGCCGAAAGGTTGTTTGCACGGATTTTACAAAAAGCAGTGAAATACTTCAACACAGCAATGCACAATGAATTCTTCCTCCTTGCTGGGACCATACTAATGATGGAGATACTGTTCGGTACACAGACATAGCAGCTCCTGTTTCTTCCAGTGTGGAGAAGACTAAGGAGGGAGGACATCAGAGGCACTGAATTCTTTCTTCTACAAACCCTGTAAACTTGTTATGCTCACGTAAAATACTTTCTACTGGTTAATGGTGCCAATTTTCATTGCCATGGAGAAGCAAAGTCAGTTGGAAACAAGTCCAAAAACAGTGGCTAGAAATTAGGAAAATAGTGCTGCAGTAGAGTATGAATACTTTTAAAAGTATAATAGGATTCTTTGTTATGCAAAATGGATAATTTTAGATCATCACAGAGTAGCCAAGAAAAAATTTAATATGCTCTTACTTGATATGACATCACAAGTTGCATTTTCAGGTTTGTCTACGTAAAAATATTGTGGTAAAAGACAATTTTAAAACATGTAAAAATCAAGTATTGCATTGTTCACAGTTGCAAGTAAGTATCACAAATGTAAATGAATGATAAATAGATTTCTGGTGTATGTTTCTTTCTGACCAAAATACTGTAATAAAGCAACAACAAGAAAATCACCCTATCACAAGTAACCCACATTATGAGGAAGGAGATACTATCACAAAGCATGTAACACATTCGGTATATTTGGGTATATTCAAATGTAGGAGGCTGCCACTACAGCAATATTGCTCTATGAATATACTCACTTGAGTGACTGTTTTTCTTAACCATATGTAATTACATAACAATTAATTGCTGTCAGAAGTCACTTAAATCTACATGACACCACTACTGAGGAAAGTTCCTTTGGCCCCATCCATAACCTGATGATTGCTTTGCAATTTGCCTGCAGAAACACAAAGCTCTTATTTCTGTAACATTTTCAAGGGAAAGGCTAACCCTAATAATAAAGGCTATTACTTTATTGCAGTACTCTACAAAAAGCAAGTTTATTACAACTTGGTATTTATAATCTCATTTGCCCTTAATCCTCTCTACTTAAGAGAAGAATTTTAAAGTACAAATTGATGAAGAATCCCACACTTTTACTTCATAGGGGAGCACTTCGTTACTGACTTCTTTATGATCTTATATGGAAAAGCCATCATTTTTGCAACTAAGGAATTATGTCTTAGGACATGGGCCTCTGCACTGCATATTCATGCCCTGAAAAAACTCAGTTTGATCTTTTTTATGCTTATCTAATATCTTCTCATTTTATAGATGATAGGGTATTAGTTTTACAGACTAAGATCACACCTCAAGCTTTCTTTGTGATCATCTTCTAAAAAAAATCAATATGGCAACATGATTGCAAAACAACAAACCACTTTTTCATCTTCTGGAATGATGAGATGATCATCTTCTCTCATCTGGTAAAAGTGTACAATATTCCTTTTAATAACTGCATAATGTGGAAATAGTTAATGTCATCATGTCTGATCCTACAGTCTTTACTTGCAAGTAGTCCCATTAACACTGGTGATTGCCAGAATGACCTCTGTGGCTGTCTGCCAAATAAAGAATGAAGGATTCTAACCTACAAATTAAAATCAAGTCATCTGTGCTGAAAAAAATTGTTGCTCTTATGGAAGATAATCCTCACATTTATAGTACAGGTATATACTTATATATATTATATTTTTTTACATTATTAATCCAAATACTTTTACAGGCTTTTTAAAGCTACCTGCTCCTAAAAAGCAGCATAGAATCATATCAACAGGTTTTAAAAGGCAGTTAGGAGCATTCATCTGGGTTATGCTGTCTTCAATCATTACTCAAATATGTTAATGTTTAGCAGTCAGGTTATCACAAGCCAAATTCATCTGAAGAAACATAGGTGGAAGATACACATTTAAACCATTACTGTGATCAACATGCTTTTGCTTTTAAAAAATAAACTGGAAGCCTTTTATAAAATTCTTTTATGAAGATAAGAAGAAGGATGAATCTATTAAAAATAGTGAATAATTTAAGTTATTTAAACAGGAATTACTGCTCTATTTCCAAATATTGAAGCACAGATTTCCCAGATGATTTATAGGAGAGAATTTTACATTTTCTTTTGCATTTAAAATGTGAGAACATAGAACACAGACAAATGTTATGAGATAACAAAGGGCACGAATTTCTGGGCAAGTTTAAGTGCCAATAACTATCACCAAACAGTACTCACTCTTATTAAAGAACTCTAAGTAGAAACTTTGTGCAGTTTTAATAAAATTCTTCGAAGTTGAACACACCTCCAGTACAAAAAAATACATATCTTCATACATGGGTATTTAAACACTGGTATCTGCTGGCATTGCTGTCTTATTTATCCTATTTAATAAGTCAGTAAGATTTGAAGAGAGGAAAAAAATCCTCAAACTCTTCCTGTATGAGATGACACGGCATTCTCTCAAGCATAATACTCACATAGTTCAGCACAAATAACACCCAAAGCATAACACCTGAATATAGACACTTTTTCTCTCAATAAAGTTTCATGTTGTTATTTTCTTTTCCCTTTCTCAGTTATATCAGTAACCTTTTAAAATTATGCACACTTTTAAAATAAAAGCACACTATCAGTAAAGTCGATGGAACTTGTGGGGCTTTTTTTCTTTCTGTTTACTAAGATGAGCCATCCCACATGACAGTACAAGAGCTGGGAAAGCAAGCTATCTGGAATGTTTTCTTTTTGATGAACAACATTAAGACTGATAAAAAACCTATGCAAGAATTTGTGAATGAGATTTAATGACATTTAGCATTCAGCAGGGAAGAAAGATTAATTAAATGAGCATTCAACTTTAACTCTCCAGATGGTGTGCAGAGTCTTCACAAGCCATTGTGAACATAACATTATGAGTCCTTGAAACAAGAATTCCTAGAAAGGAAAAGAAATCTAATTTGTTTCATGTCCAGTGAATACAGAAATACATTCTGATGTTTCCATGTGAAAAATGTTAAAGGTTTTGATTCTGAAAGCAATTTGAGCAAGCTTCCCAGTCTCTTCAAAGTCAATCCAGATCATTTGAAAGAACAGATTTTATTGTACAAAAGCTCTATAACACTATTTGAAGTGAAAGGCAAGCTTTGGACTCCTATCACTTGAGGAAATCAGGCAGAAAAGGTCTTCCCACTAGATCTGCAAGACAAACTACAAGGC
This sequence comes from Myiopsitta monachus, assembly GCA_017639245.1. Lineage (NCBI taxonomy): Eukaryota > Metazoa > Chordata > Aves > Psittaciformes > Psittacidae > Myiopsitta > Myiopsitta monachus. Next base: position 39,624,130 of record CM029927.1, read on the forward strand.
ATGTCCTTTTCACTTTACTGAAACAGTGAGGCTGGTGCAATAAAGACAAAGAGAAGAAAAAGTTACTGTCTAATATACTTCTGATATCACATTCTCAATAACATAAAAATGTGACTGTCCGCCTTATCTCCCTTCACAGCATGTCTGCTAAAACTGTGCCAAACACTGGAGAGGAGGAGGGGTATTAGTGGTGATTCCAGCACTATCTCATTATACTTTATGTACGGCAGAGTCAGACATTAGCTGTGGAAGAAGCCCCTCTACCAATGACCAGTTGTTTCTACAGTATCTTTTTCAATACCTGGTAACTTGTCCTCAAGCAATTGAAAAATGGAATTATACCTCCTGGAGTTCTATTTCTAATAGTATTCTACTTTAAATCCAACAGGAACTTGCACCTAGATCATATTTCATCAATTCCCCACATCTATTTAGAAAGTCTTAATTCTGTGGTTCTGATGACGACTACACACTGAATATTTGCATTAATTTTCCTGCTTCTACTCTCAGGCCATACTTTACATTATTTTTTTCTTTTGTTCTGGTCTCAGTGAATTTTCTGAATCTTTCTAGAGTTAGCAGGGAGGGAAATTATCTCATCATTCATAAATATTTCAGGCACTTCTGCTAGTCTGCCATTTTCTTGATACAGACTCTGAAGTTCTTGATATAAAATTTATCAAGAACTTTAGTATTCTGGACATTAGAGTACTCAACCCAGACATAGGTAAATCCAATGTAAGTCACTTACACAAAGCAGACAGATCCAGATTTAGATCTTTGCTTTGTCTCAGGAGAACCTTATCAAACACGTTATATTACTCATCAGTGTATTACTACACCATACAAACCTGCTTCTTTCCAGTTAAGCTTTTAAAACAATGCATAGACTGTCAAAGTTTCAGGTTTTATTATACAGTTGTTTGGGGTATTTTTGCATTAAAACAATCCCAAACCATTTAGTATAAGTAACTCTGGAACAACCGTAGTCCTTCCCCCTGAGCCAAAAATGTTAACAAGGCTGAAAGAGGAAAAAAGTAATGAATTATGTTAGTACCTTGAGCATCCAAAAATGGAAAATAATTAGGCAGAAAAAAAATTGAGTTTGTTTGCACTCAAAAGCTACATTGATTTGAGAAAGATTTAGCTTAAACCAGCTAAAGATTTTAAGTAAACAAAGTATTTGTATCTGGCTCACATATTTCATTCCTTACTTAAAATTGTTCACTAGGAATGTGCAAAAGCAGATAATGTCACATAAGGCCAGCCATGAGGAAAACTCAAAAAACAAAAACCCCAAGACACAATCCTATCGGAGGAATGAAGACTCCCTATACTATCAAGGCCTGGCAATAGCTACAAAATCACTGTCTTGCACAGCTGTGTTCTCCTCCTAAGGGCACCAGAATCAGCTCACTGACCTGAGGAAACTTGTCTCATATTCTTAGGATCTATGTACTTATAGGAGCCTGTGATAATGAAGATGAACCAAGTGCCAAAGGTAATACTCTCAGTTTACAACGTATTAACAAATTCATATTGGAAGTGCCTAACCATCTCAAAAGCACAAATTATTTCCAGGAAGTCATGAATTGAGAATTTTTCCCCCTCAACTGGCAATTTTTTTTTAATGCAGGCTGCCATCCATCTACCAAAGATGTGTGATGCAACAAGCATGCAGCTACCAAACGTGAAACTAAGCTGAGATCAAAATTGACAGGGGAGTACCTGCATATTGTGGGGGCTCCATTTCACTGATTCTTAAAAGGAAGGATGGGCTTGCGCATCCTCAGGGTTACAAGTATTTGAAGACTTTCAGAATGCATTATGTTTCTTGTAAAACATTCACATATATAGAGTAAAAACTGTGTGGAAAACTACTAGAAGAAGAAAGGCTGGGTAGCTAAGAGCTTTTATGTAGGAAAGATGAAAATACGTCTACACCTGCATGAAATGGTAGCAAATTAAGTAGAGAATTCCTGCAGCATTCTTTTATTCCTGTTTGAAGAATTTATGACTACAGCATTGCAGTGTAAGTAGTTGCTATTTGATACAGCTAAATGAAATAAAAGGAGGATCATCAAAATATTGTGGTACTGAGTCTTCTTGTAATTTTACTTGGAAGCAATGAAATTCAGTCATTATTTCAACAAGAAATACCAGAGTTCACCCCTTTATTTTTTTATTTATTTAATTTCCCCCTCTCAGTGTTTGGAACTTAAATGTTGTTAAACCCCTTACCCTTCCAGGGACCAGTCTGGAGACCAGTCAGGCAACGGCTGATGGGAACGTTCAGGTGATGATGTTCTTAATGTAGAGCTTAACTGAAATGAGATCGTACGATTCCGACGTTGAAGCTCCTTTACAGCATGCTCCCTAAATAAACATTATTCTACAGTGAGACTAAGCACTTTCCAAAAATCATTAAAATGATCTCACAGTCATTAACAGGATTATTTTTACTATTTAAGATTTTCAGCTTTTTTGTTTTAGAAGGAGCTACGATGTTCATCATACACTTCTCTGGAAGACAGACTCTGTTACTCCATTAGACAGATTTTATTCTACATACTCATTGTCTCTATTTTCCCTAAAAGAGAGAAGCTAGCCATGGTTGCTGCAGTTTAAACTCTTAAAAACTGTAAAAATCTCCAGGGAGGAAAAGCCTGATTTTAATGTTATTCACTAGTCTGCAAAATAAGGACAATCACTAAAATCAGCAATGATGTTAATAGTGCTGCTTACAGTATTCCTGCGCTGTTTGAGTTGGCAAGGCCAGTAGACTGATTTCTACCTGAAGTGCCCTGAAACTGGTGGATATTTAAGAGATGCTGGACTCCCCAGCTGGGAAAGTTGCAAAACTGTAGTCCAGTCATTTTGACTGCAAGGGGTGGGGCCTGGGTATTATAATCAATCCGTAACTCCTGCATCTGGGTATACAAGGAGGGAGTACGTGGAATTTGATACTACACTGGAAAACTGACAGTCACTGTGCTTGGTCACCACAATCAGAACAGGGCAATAAATTAAACCTGCTGTTCCCATGTGAGTCTAAACTGCTTCTGCCGTCAGGAGGATGGGAGGAATGGGGAAGCGCTTTTCCTAACTGGTAAAGAAAAACTCAGACAGATGGATTAAACCTCCTGGTACCACTGTGCTGGTGTTCATTCAAGGCCTGACAGTGTTGGCACTTCCACCTCCTAATCTGAAGTATTACTTCATTCTGCACCAAGGCAGTAAATTAACACACCTAGCTAAATCAGTGTTAGAACAAGGGTATCATCTACCCACTTCTTTTGCAATAACAAAAAAAAAAGTCAGTACTCACATCTGCTGCTTCCATCACATACTAACATGATACTGACTTTAATGAGAGGTTTTTATCCTCTCTGGCTAATTTTCTGGTTTTCACTTGCCAGTACCAGAAAAATAGATTGGCTGTAAGAAGCCACTGTTGAAGCTTTAATACCTTTCTTTGCAAGCATGAGAGATAAATACTTGCTCTTGTAAAGCATGACTTTCTGAGCAAAAACAGAAAAGAAATAGAATCCTTGTAACCTTTTCAGGACATTGAAGGGACACTGTTTTGATTTTATGAAAAAGACAAAAAAAAAAAAGCTTAAGCCTTTCAAAGACAGCGCAATCTAATGTCAGATTTTTATATGAGAACTTTTCAGTTTTTGCTATCTAAGATTTCTGCATACTGTTTTTGCAATTGACTTACAGACTGCGTAATGGAGCAAAGATTTGTTCTTTCCAAAACAATTCAGGTAATTGTCCTACACCTGGGTTGGAGCAATCCCAGGCACAGCTACAGGTTGGGCAGAGAAGAGATTCAGAGCAGCTCTGCACAGAAGGACTGGGGGGTGTTGGTCGATATAAAAATGAACATGAGCCAGCAGTGTGTGCTCGCAGCCCAGAAAGCCAACCATATACTGGGCTGCATCAAAAGGAGTGTGACCAACAGGTCGAGGGAAGTGATCTTGCCCCTCTACTCTGCTCTCGTGAGACCTCACTTGGAGTACTGTGTGCAGTTCTGGTGTCCTCAGCATAAAAAGGACATGGAACTGTTGGAACAAGTCCAGAGGAGGGCCACGAGGATGATGAGGGGACTGGAGCACCTCCCGTACGAAGACAGGCTGAGAAAGTTGGGGCTGTTCAGTGTGGAGAAGAGAAGGCTGCAGTGGAGACCTCATAGCAGCCTTCCAGTATCTGAAGGGGGCCTATAGGGATGCTGGGGAGGGACTCTTCATTAGGGACTGTAGTGATAGGACAAGGGGTAATGGGTTAAAGCTTAAACCGGGGAAGTTTAGATTGGATATAAGGAGAAAGTTCTTTCCTGTAAGGGTGGTGAGGCACTGGAATGGATTGCCCAGGGAAGCTGTGAATGCTCCATCCCTGGTGGTGTTCAAGGCCGGGTTGGACAGAGCCTTGGGTGGCATGGTTTAGTGGGAGGTGTCCCTGCCCATGGCAGGGGGGTTGGAACTAGATGATCTTAAGGTCCTTTCCAACCCTAACTATTCTATGATTCTATTCTATGATTCTAATTACGTTTGTAATTCTCTTGAAGTAGAAGAGAAATTCTCTTCAAGAATGAAAACTGGCGATCTTTGCCTCAGCATAGGTTCACTCGAATGTTCGGTTTGATAACCAACTGTAAACTAAGTGTTGATAATATTGCAACTATAAGCAACCATTCAAGTAGCAAATTATCCTTAACAAGGAGAAGAAATTAAGTATGGAAGCTGATTTAGCTTTCTGCCAATAAACACTTCAAGAAGAAACAGTCCCTACCAAGGAGCACCCATATACCATGAGATGGATGCACTCATATAGGGGTAGTAGAGAAACAACAGTCTGAAGAAGATACAGTTTCTTTTAAAACAAAGGCACTCCTGTATTTGTATACCATCTAGCTCACTCTATGAGCTGAGCAAACACAAATGATAACAGCTTTTAAAATGATCTGCGCTTGTAATCCAAAAGTTCTGCAGTTTTTGCCATGACTTCAGGGTAAAGCAGAATCTAATTTGAAATTGAAACATACACTTGAGACACTTAGGAAATCCATCTAAAAGATCTAACCTCAGGTATGGAGATGTCCCCACCAAAACCTTCATCCCTACTTATGAAAGAATGGAGTAACATCAAAGTAGTTTACTACAATTAAACAAGACACCTGATTTTCAGACCTGTGCTACAATCACATCAAACTGCTTCTTTCAGCCATCTCATTTATATACTCAAAATAATGCCAGGTACTGTAATATTTTATACAATATACCCATGAAATAGAGAAGTACTACTGTTTCACAGACAAAAAAACTATTTAAGACATCAGGACTACATAGATAAACTCACTCATGAAGCAGGCCAGTGACAATTCTCTGGCGCTGTAGCCAAATAAAATGAAACAGCTTGTACATATCCTCTTCCCATAAAAAACACAACCCACAAAACAACAAACCAACCAACCAAACCCCAAAAAAAATAAAAAGTAAAACAAAAAAACCAAAACCAACCAAACAACCCCACAACAACAGCAGCAAGAAAACCCAAACCCAAACCAACCAGCCCACATTACTTTGGCCATACTGCCATTTGGGAACCATCCCAACACTTTCTGTGCCTCAATAGTACGTGGTAGAATGTTGGCTGCTACTAGCCGAAGTCATTCCAGTGTACTAACAATTAAACTGTATGGACAAGTATACATTGTGTGTACCCCTCAAGTCAATGCTCTGACCTGGGTTAGTTCACTAGTACAGGTGTAGCCAAAGGTTGCCATTCATATTGTCAAACTAGTAGTCAATGAATCATATTTATAGCTAACTAGTCACCTAGACTTCCACTACATATCAAGACGGGCATCAGTATCAGTGAGTGAAGACAGGCGAGCATGTTCAGGAAAGCAACCCATCCCACCATAAATCCGTCAGTTCCAGAGGGCAGTTTATCTCAGTGTCTCATTCTGTTGGCCATAAAAGGAACCTAGACAGCTAATTTAGACAGCTGAACAGACTAAACTTAGTGACATGAATAGCCTCTGAACACACAGGAGATGCATGGCAAAGCAAAGCTAAACTTTGTTGTTTACCCTACTAATTAGTCTTAGTATTGTATTGCATTTCACCCCAATTAGATGCAGGAAACACTATACAAAAACATACACTTGCCTTTCAGTGCGCTCTGTCCCCAGCTGTCTTTTGGTCATATCCAGTTCCAACTCTAGCTGAGCTGCTCTATTTCTGAGCTGAGTAAAATCTTGACTCTGCACAGCACTGTGAAGCCCATATACTTTAATTAGATAGTAACCATAATTTTTCAGGTATGTTAAGAAATATGATTATCCAAAATTAAAAGGGCAACTGTACCATCCAAATGAGATCAAGAACATTTTTTGAGTGAAATATAACACTACACAGAAAAGTCTGTTAGGGTATAACTGAGGAATCAGAAGAAGGTTTTTGGCATTTTCTGCTTTTAAGGTAACCAACATACATTGGCCATTTGAAAATGCAGCTAGATATAAACCCGCATCTGTTTGCCTATACAATTGGGAAGAATGAAAAAAGAACTCTGCAATATTCTCATGGTCATTTACTCACAGTTTATCTTCTGCTGCAGAAAGCTGTTCCTTGAGCAACTGAATTGTAGAGTCTTTTTCCTGCTTTGCTATCTGTGACTGAAGTTCTTTCTCACGACTTGACACAAGCAAAGATTCCAGGTTTTTCACAGCTGCTCTTTCATTTCCCAGTTGTTTTCTCAGCAGTTCTATTTCAGAATAGGATGACTCAAACTTGCTCTGCAGCTAAACAAAGATTTAAAAGTTTTAGATGTATATTAGTTAAGATCACTGGATATTAGAATAACCTTTAAAAAAAAGGAAAGAGGAAGTCTGGAATCAATGACCAAAATTTGCCCTCACTCTAAGATGGATAATTAGTGTTATATTTGCCCTCAGTCAAAATCCTGCGTCAGATTCACTCAATGTTTATATCTGAATATAAATGCATTTGATCATAATGACAAAATGGTATGAAATATGGATCAATGGATTCTGTAGACAGAGTCATTAAAGAAGTTTTACATTTTGCTGAGTCAAAGTGCAGGAAATGACACCTGGTATAACAAATCAATATCTGCATTTTGTGTGTGAACCATTTGTGTGCTCAAACAAAGAAGATATGAGAGAACTCAGGTCATAGGCCAAGGGGAGAGGAGAGAATATTTTTCACTTTCCAATGCTAAACTTTTTGTGTACTAGACTAAAAGGTTTCTTCAGTCTGAAAGATTCAATTTTCTCTCAATCAAAAATCTAGTTATTTTGCCTATAAACAGTTTTGATATTCTGCTTTTGTATTTCAGAACAAAAGAATACTGCACACTGTAGACAGCATAAGTTATAGGAAAATAAACAGTATTAGAAACACTGAAAAATAAGATTATTCAGCATCAGGTTTAGTTTCAATTTTTTAATATATATATGCGGCAATCTAGTACTGCAGACTTCTGCATTGGAATACTATGTAAAATAAAAGCCCTATCTGAAGGTTATACACAGCTGATAAAACTCTGCTGATTGAAAGGTATGAAAAAATTAGCAGCTTTAACCACGGTGTTTGGACAAGGCATAAAGGTTAAAAAAGAACGTTAGAAGTCTGTAAAGAACAAGAAACTCAGCTGGAAGAGAGGATGAATGGGCAGTGATAGAATCGCACTGGAAATAAGTAATCTGAGTATGCATGAACAATTTTTCAGAGTCTATCCAAGATGAGTTTTTAAAAATTGCCTATCAGAAGCTAATTTTGTAGGTTTTGTAAAAAAAAGCTCAACAGAAATTGATTTTCAGGGAAAATTGAGGAAATTTATTAAAGAGATATTGATACTTCCAGAATAGTCAAGTATTTTAAAGTTCATGTCAAATTTCTTTGCTAATGAACTGCTTCAGCTATTCTGCTTGCTTAGTTACTAAATGTAAAATCAGAGATATCTTTCAAGATGATCTAGATGATATTTGAGGTCCCTTCCAACCCATCATTCTATGATTCTACGAAATCTCTATTCATTTGAGGCTCACTGTACAAACTAGGACCACGTACCAGTTTTACTTATATTTTCTAAATATCAATCTGCCACACAATCTTCCTATGCTGTTTTAGAATCATAGAATCATAGAATGGTTAGAGTTGGAAAGGACCTTAAGATCATCTAGTTCCAACCCCCCTGACATGGCCAGGGACACCTCCCACTAGACCATGCCACCCAAGGCTCTGTCCAACCCAGCCTTGAACACCACCAGGGATGGAGCACTCACAACTTCCTGGACAACCCATTCCAGTGCCTCACCACCCTTACAGGAAAGAACTTTCTCCATATATCCAATCTAAACTTCCTAGGTTTAAGTTTGAACCCTGTTACCCCTTGTCCTATCACTACAGTCCCTAATGAAGAGTCCCTCCCCAGCATCCCTATAGGCCCCCTTCAGATACTGGAAGGCTGCTATGAGGTCTCCACGCAGCCTTCTCTTCTCCAAGATGAACAATCCCAACTTTCTCAGCCTGTCTTCATACGGGAGGTGCTCCAGACCCCTGATCATCCTCGTGGCCCTCCTCTGGACTTGTTCCAACAGTTCCATGTCCTTTTTATGCTGAGGACACCAGAACTGCACACGATACTCCAAGTGAGGTCTCACGAGAGCAGAGTAGAGGGGCAGTATCACCTCCCTTGATCTGCTGGTCACACTCCTTTTGATGCAGCCCAGGACACAGTTGGCTTTCTGGGCTGCGAGCGCACACTGCTGGCTCATGTTCATTTTTATATCGAACCAACACCCCCAAGTCCTTCTGTGCAGGGCTGCTCTGAACCTCTTCTCTGCCCAACCTGTAGCTGTGCCTGGGATTGCTCCGACCCAGGTATAGGACCTTGCACTTGGCATGGTTAAACTTCATCAGGTTGGCATCAGCCCACTTTTTCCTACTGTTATGTTGTTATTCACTTTCTGAAAAGCAGCAGTTTAGTCCCTTTTGAATATCTAATGTGCATGGCTAGCCCTCCTAACCTACATATTTAGGAAGCGGAGATGATCTGCAACAACAACTGTAACAACTGAAAACCAGATGATAGCTTATATGTTTGTAACGTATTTCTAAAGCCATGCTGTGCATTTCTCTCCAAGTTCTGCAGATTATCAGGTGGGAAGAGGCTCTTTGGGACATCTAAAGCAGTGAAAAGAAGGTTGAAAACATAGAAGCAAGAAAAGCAGCAACAGAAATGTAAAGGTGGTAAAGCACTAGGTATGTTTCAGGTATGCTGTGTAGTTGTGTGCAACATTATGCCTTCAGTCATTCCACACAAGAGCATTTTATAATTCATAATGTATATTTATTTCCTTGAAAAATGCACCTATTTTTTAAGATTTTTTTCCAAGTGTGACTAGTGGAGTTCTAGTCATGTCATTAAATAAACTCAAACAGTACAGCTTATTGTTGCAAATAACTCTAAATATGAGAAGTGGCATTATTGAACAGTTGCAGGCTTAAAATATTACCAGATCATTTCACTATGATCTATGAACTATGGAAAGAACAATTTCAACTTACTTGCTCCATCACTCTTTCAAGGGACTCCACTTTCTCTTTCAACCTGCAGTTCTCAGACTCTGCACCGATCAGTACCAGCCTAACAGAGCTACAGTCTGCTTCTGCTTGATGGCATTTTGCTTCCCAACTTTGTCCTTGTTCACAGGCTTTGTGGTAATCCTCCAAAAGCTCACAGTTCTCTCTCTCCTAACACATAAAGCTTGTTTGTTTAATAATTTACAGTAAGCTGCACTAAATAAGGATATGTACAAATCTACAGGTATGACATGATATTGGATGTTGTCTTTCCACTGAAAACTGCCATTTAGCCAAAGCATTAAGAGACTTTTCAGGAACCAGTGTTTTGTTCAAGATGGCCACAGTTTTAATGCTCAAAAGACATCTGTTAAAAATGGCTAGATTAACACTACAAATATGTATACAAATATACTGCAGAAATATCTTTTTTAATTAATCTCATATGGTAATAAAGACAAGAGTTCCAAGTCTCTGCATAATTCACTACCTGCATTTTTAACTTTAATAAACACACACATGTATATATATGTGTGTATATGTATATGAAACCACAACTAAATATACTGCATTATTTGTATGCTGCGAAAACGGCTATGAAAGTGTATTTAATAAATCCATATTAGTAGAATGCAAACAAGTTTTGATTAGGAAGCAAATTCTTCCATGGAGATATTGTTAACATTTCATTTTTAGTTAAAACAACAGCTTTTATTAACAGGTTTAATCCATATACTCACTTTAGACTTCAGTACATCCTTCAGCCTGACAATATCTATGTTTAAATCCTGCACTTTCAACTTCGTATCATCAAGCTCATTTTGGTACTTTGCTAGTTTTTTGTACAGTACCTATGAAGAAAGATTTGTTTCATAATGTATAATGTTTGTACCTTTAAAAAAAATAGCATTAGTGCATATATAATGCCTATGGCTTTATTAACTTATTATTTAAAGGGTACATAAAAACAAAACCATGTATATTTCAATAAACAAAATTTGCATTTGTCAAAAATACTTTGTTTCTTTGACTTACAAATAATGTGAAATCTTCTTAAGAAGAAGAAAAATGCCAGTAAATGAATGTAGCAGTCAAGAAGGAAAATACAGATGGTTTATGTAGGAGCTAGATGGTCATAACAAAAGAGCTTGTCCCCTTTAAGGAGCAGGGGCTCAGACTCAGCTCCCTCTCTTTTACATGTTATAGTCTCTCAAAAGCCCACATCTGAAAAAGCAGAAGACAGCTAAAGGAAATGAATTACCTAATTAAGTGGTTATCTCCTAATTGGGAGAAATAAAGGCACAAGTATGAGGAGAAAGGACAGAATTTCTGACAACTATTGCTTCAGAATAAGAACAGAAAGAGGACAAAACTGCAGAAAGGCTGTCTTGAACTGCTCTGTTCAGAAACCTTTTCTTCCTTACAGAATTATTAGAACACTCAACTACATGAACTGGGGGAAGGTGTGGAGGGTTTATGTGTGGAGAAGGCTATGGAGAAACCCCTATTTCTGCTGCAAAAAAAAGCTGTCAGTTTTTGAGAAAGGTACTCTGGAAGTCTTTGAACTTTTCCAGTAAGCCCAAGTGAAGAAATGACAATGCTGCTTTCAATACTTCAAGTGTCACCTAAATTAATGGAAGCACCTGGAGGAACAAATACATATTATAGAGACAAGCCTATTAAAAAGTAATTGATCCTGTGAGGCTAAGACTTTTTTGTTCCTAACTGCTTCTAAAAGCATCCAGGCATTACAAAGAAAACCACATAGCTTTCAAAAGTAGGTAAAAGCAACAGGAGGCTGTGTTTTGTACCAGCTGACCTCATCAGTATCAACTGTGATTCTGAGAGTAGGTAAAGAATAGTGATTCCCTGGAGTACCTTTGGTGGTGAAAGCTACTACGAACCTTGACTTATCTAGGGTACTCAAAGAGGCGCCAAAGAAAATGATTAGTATGTTTGAGAGAACAGTTATTTAGAATGAGTTGTCTCACCTAACTTTTGCAGCGCAGAATGAGGCACCTGATCTAGTTAGCTATGCTTCCTCCGTAATTAAGGGAGCCAGACAGGTAAAATGAATCACTTTAAAAACTGATGGGATGGGGTATATCTCCTTCTGGAGGACTTTTCTTCACTTAAAGGGGAGCCTTAATAACTTAAAATTTTTATATACCCAACATCAGGTGAAGTTAATTTGCTCCTTCAAAACTGGGTAGTGCTTCTAGAAGAAGAGAAACTCAGAGGAGCATAAAGTATTTTCCCAGACATCCTAAGCAGTAGTATAAGTGCAGAGAAGAAACACCAAGTATCAGAAAGCCTAAATGAAGGCAAGAAGCTGAAGAAAAAAAAGAAAAAGCAGAACATTACATAGTGATGAACCTACTACAAGTATTTAAGCTTAAATTCTAGCTGATTGGAAAACACACTGATGCATAAGCATTGTGTGTGCATGAGGTGGCACTTCAGTATAAGTATTTTAACTACTTTCATTAGGAACTGCACTCAGATAAGTACCACAGTAGACAATGTAATATAACCAAATATTTCCAGCACCTTTTATCCAAAAGCCACTTTAAAGGAACACAAATACAATATTATTGCCAAAGTTTTGAATCTTATTAGAATGTATACTGTGTTCAGTTATTAGCAAGTCAAATTCAAAAGCTTTTAAATACTCTAGGCCACTGACAGTGCAGTATAAGAAATACTCGCTGCCTTCTTTATAGTACTTTTCCTTATAAGCAGTAGCTATAACTGCCCCATTGGTTTTACCTGAAGATCAAAAAAAGCATTACTTAGCTGCTCCTCAGATAAACGTCCAAACCATCATATAAGAATAGCTGGTCCTCATTATACAAACGAGCTGACTAATAAAGGGAAAATTAGAGCTTGACAAATGAGCTTAAAAACTAGTTTGCAGATTTACTTCTGATGAGGGGCCAGCAATTCTATGCACTAGTTTAAAAATACACCATTTTCCTTTTTAGTCAAGGGTTCTCTGTACAAATATACCTGATTTTCTTGCTTAATACTAGAAAGATGCACTTGTAACCTGTCATTCTCCTGAGCTAATGATTCTCTGTTCTTGTTAGCCTGCGCAAGTTCTTTGGTGGTTTCTTGTAGCTGTTGATCCAAAGTCGTGATATCTTTCTCACAGATACAAAGTGCTTCAGAAGATTTTCTATACAGCAAATAAAAAAATCCTTCAGGTATGATAATACTGCCCAACCTAATACAAATGACAGCTCTTCTATCAGTTAAGTTTGCAAATCATGAAACAAAGCTGTAACATTTTAATTTTTAATAAGTAAAAAATATTTATACATTAGAACATCCTATGATTCAGTTTTTTGTGTTAATAAGTTATTCAAAATTTGATAATGGTCTTACAGTTCATCCTTACTTTATGGAACGCTCCAACTCAGAAATGAGAATCTTGAAATCAGAAATTATTTTCTCCTTGAAAAGAAATACAGAATTAAAATAAACCTCTTGCCACTACTCAGTATAAAACTGGAAAAAATATAAAATAATGTTATTTCTATTTCCTTTTATTCAGCTAGCTGATTAATTTAACTAGTGCAAAATGGACTGCGGTTTTCTAAGTTTCATCATGTACTGTTCAGAGCTGAAAATTCCAATAATCTAGTTTGGCAAATAAAGGAACAAATATTATCTTCTGCGGAGTAGAATGGTCTTAATTAATTTTTTTTAATCCTTTGTGGTTGTGAAGGTAGCATTTGGCTCACACTCCCAAAACTAAATAATGTCTTCTGCCTATTAGATATGTTATCACAACTTTTCTACAATGAGTAAACTACCAAACTCTGGTAGTTTGCAAATGATAAAACAAGAATTCCATCACAAAGTTTATTACTTACTCCTCTGTCTTTGGATACAGATTAAAAGAAACATAGGTAGGCTAAGGAAATATCTTCCACTGAAGACACAGGAGAGGTGAGACAGCCATCTCTTCTCTAAAATGGACATCATTTCACAATTTACAGCTCTAAAAATACAAAGTCAGTGCTTATGGAAAGATGATTTTAGCCTGCCCTGCTATATGTTTTTCTTAAAGATTTTGTTAAAAATCAATGCAAATTCTTGAGTTAACAATCAAAACAGTTAAAAATGACAGTGCTTCTTCAATGACAACAAAGGCAATATTATTTAGCACCCTGCATATTTAACATCAGTGGACCCCAAGGAAGAATTTAGGCTAAATTTTATGATAAAATATTTATTGGCAATTTACTCTTCTCCACTTCAGAAAAAAGTACTTGAAGTCTCTTCTCTTATACTCTTATAAGTATAAACCATACAAAATACCAAATATGAGATGACCAACACTTCTCAAACCTACTGCTCTTACTCTTTTTACTCTTCTCCACTTCAGCAAAAAAGTACTTGAAGTCTCTTCTCTTATACTCTTATAAGTATAAACCATTCAAAATATCAAATATGAGATGACCAACACTACTCAAACCTACTGCTGTTGAAGTCAACGTATGTTTTCTTGTTGGCTTGAAACTGGAGGAGAACTAGGTCAGCACTGAGCACTGTTGTAGATGACAAGTGTGGTGACTCAACAGATCCTTTACCTATTTACTTTTTGTGCCTGTTTACATGTTAGAACGTACTTTAGTTGCCAGGCTTTCCTCAAAAGTAGCAATCTTTTTTCTTCCTTCTTCCACACAGCCTTGCAAAGATGCCTTCTCTTTATTGAGTTGCACAACTGTTCCTTTCAAAGCACAGATCTCCTCTTGTTGTACAAGACTTTGCCTTGAAAAGTTACCTGGACATAATCAGAAAGGTCTCATTTGTATTAATTCAATCCATTTGAAATGGAAATTCTTTTGGTACACTTCTAAAGTATAAAAGAACATGGCAAAATCTCCCCTTCAAGAAAACACTGAAGAATGTACCTTTTAAAAATACACAAATAATCCAACTGATATTAAATTACTTGGCTCAAAAAAAATTTATCTAAACAGCAAACTTTTAGATCATTAAAAATAACTTTCTTGCTATTTCTTGTATTATAATAATAAAGGTTTACACAGAATTACTATAAGACAGAAGCAATATGCAGACTACAGCATACAGACTGATGAAGTAAGAGAGATTGATATCCTGGTATTAGCTAGTTTTTTCTCAAACAATATTTTTATTCAAATAAACTTCATGTAAAAGCGAGAGCAATGCAATTGTAAGTTTTAACACCACTTAAAATTGCAAAGATAATCATGAAAAAGCAATCTACTCATTACAAAATCAAATTCCAAAAGATGTCTCTCCCTGTCTTCATTCAGCTAATAAGGTGTTACACACTACATTTACCTTTAAATGGTTAGAGAATCAATCCTTATTTGATCTACATACATTCCATTCACAGAGGAGAACTACAGAAACTCTTCTTACTGTGAACCTTACATCACACAGAAACCATGCAGGCTGCAGATTACTTTTTAAGTATCAGTGTAATGGGGCTCATTGAACGAGACTTGTTAACCACTTCCAGGAGATAAAACATCAGAAGTAAAATGATCTGTAGCTCAGTCTTTCAAGGACATCATAGCGTATATTCACATTCTATTTTTTCCACAGAAGCTTTTCCTGTTTCAGAACACAAGATGAAAGGCACTCAAATTTCCACCTCATATTTTTGGATGTATGGCTCTGGAACCTGCTAAGAAGACAGTGTTCAAACCTGGCTGTAAAGAAAATTCTGGTGGAGCAGCTAATGCTGGAAACCACTTCCAGGCACATTAAAGACAAGAAAGTCATCAGTAGTAGTCAGCATGGCTTCACCCTGGGGAAGAGACCAACTGACAAGCTTCTGTGATGAAATGACTGGGCTGGTAGATGAAGGGAGGGCAGTGGATGTCATCTACCCTGAGTTCAGTAGGACCTCTGACACTCCCATAAGATATTCAGAGATGAGCTGTTGACATACGGGCTGGATGAGGAGACAGTGAGGTGGATTCAAAACAATCTGAACAGCCAGGCCCAGAGGCTGGTTATCAGTGGCACAAAGTCTAGTTGGCAGGTGGTCACTAGTGGTATGCCCCAGGGGTTAATGCTGGGTCCAGTCCTGTTTTACATCTTCATTGACAATCTCAATGATGGGACAGAGAGTACCATCAGGAATTTTGCTGGTGACACAAAATTGTGATGAGTGGCTGATACACTGAAGGGTCATCCTGCCATCCAGAGGGACCTTGACATGCTGGAGCATGACAGGCTGACAGGAACCTTAAAGTTCAAAAAGGGAAGTGCAAAGTCCTGCACCTGGGGAGGAACAACCCCAGGCACCGCTACACACTGGAGGCCACCCAGCTGGGCAGCAGCATGACCGGAAAGCTGGGGGTCCTGGGGGACACCAAATTGAATATGAGCCCCGGGTGCAAATAAGATTTATAGTATTCTGGGCTGCATTAGGGAAAGTATTACCAATTGGTCAAGGTAGGTGATCCTTCATCTGTACTCAGCTCTGATGAGACATATCTGGAGTGATGGTTCCAGTTCTGGTCTCCCCAGTACGACAGAAACATGGACATACTGGAGAGAGTCCAGCAAAGGACCATAAAGACAAAAGAGGGACTGGACATCTCTCTTATGAGGAAAAGCTGAGAAAGCTGGAAGTGGTTAGCCTGGAGAAGGCTTGGGAGGGAGGTCTTATACATAAATATCTGAAAGGAGGGTGCAAACACCGCAGAGCTAGGCTCTTTTCAGCTCAGTGACAGTATAAGAAGCAATGGGCACAAAGTGGAACACAGGAGGTTCCCTCTGAATATTAGGAAACACTTCATTTTTATCTCTGAGGTTGACCAAGCACTGGAACAGGTTGCCAGGGAGGTTATGGTGTCTCCTTCCTTGGAGATATTCAAAAGTCATCTGGACATGAGCAACTGGCTGCAGGTGGCCCTGCTTGTGAAGGGAGGTTAGACAAGGTGACCTTCAGAAATGCCTTCCCAACCTCAATCATTCTGTGATTATAAGCAAGGCTGTGTTATCACCATTATACAGAAAAGCAATGCAGGCAAAAGATCAGTTGAAAGCGCTATCTGATTATTTTGGATGCTCAAATTGTGACCAGCATTTTCAGGATAGAAAGTACTAAATTTCAAAAAAAACAGAACTATGGACTGCTGCCACAGCTGTGAGTGCTCAACATTCCTGAATATGAATAACCAAAGTATCAAATCAGGCATTACGAAAATAGGTCATATACATAGTTAGTGAGCAATTCTGAAAAGCTGGATGCACATCACCCCAAAATTCTAATGTATAGACAGCAATATCATTAAATACTGCATAGTAGTATTTAACAGTTTAAACAGTGTGTGATTTCTCTTTCTGCAATTACCTGTTTTATTCACTGTATTCTCAGCTAAGGAGAAGATCTGACAGAAAGGCTTGCTTCACTAGACAACACTGATTTACTCCCTACAAAATTCTGCAAAACTTGGTGCAAAGGCTCCTATAGAAAAATACCACATGATAGCGTAATTAAAAACAGTACCATAAGTTAAAAACAACCAACCAACCACCCAAATTTGGGTTTATTTATTAAGCAGTACAGACAACCGTAAGACTCACACTCCAGACTTCTTCGTGTTTGTCTCTGAAATAAGTTACTTGTGTGAAAAACAAAAACCATAATTTGGATTCCTATTATGTGTCACAAGAAGACAACCATGGGGGGACTAGACTGCTGTACACATTAATTTGCTGACAAAAGAAGGTAACACAAGACTTGGAAATCCCTAGTTCCCTTCTAGACTCCAAAATGAGAGAATGTGGGCACACACAATTTCTTTCCATCTTAGAACCATCTTTTCCAATTCTACCTATCCATGAAGATACTATTAGCTGCTCATACTTTATCTTCATTTTGGACAGCCCTAAGTCTTAAGATTTCTCATGCTAAACTCCTTCCCTACTAATACAAGACTCCTAAACCCATATTTTCCATCTCAATCTCCTTTTACTTCCAATCTTTCTCCTGCTTTCAGCATTATTGCTCAAATCCTAAATATTCTGTACTGTTCAACTCCTAAACACTGTGTGTGTATTCTGCCCACAAGTTGTAATCATGGTTTGTGTCCATAGCTCCAAGTCCTACCCAAAATCTCTGAATTAGTCATCCAACTGTGAGGATCATTCCAGTCTCTCTACCCACTTCATACTAGCTCTCCTCACTGGATGTCTCTGATCCTTCTTCACTCTTTCCCCTCACTTTATTAATTTGCAGTCTCTGACTTCCCACATTGCCCCAGCTTTCCTTGGTGCCGCATCTACACTCTGGTTTTCAATTCACTAACTTCCAATCTCGCTGTTTCATACTTATAGTCTCTTCTGGCAACCAACCCTCCTTTTGCAAATTCTTGTCCAGCAATGTCCTGGGTTCAGCCCAGG
The DNA here is from genome assembly GCA_017639245.1 of Myiopsitta monachus. NCBI lineage: Eukaryota > Metazoa > Chordata > Aves > Psittaciformes > Psittacidae > Myiopsitta > Myiopsitta monachus. The sequence goes on from CM029927.1 coordinate 39,642,165, forward strand.
ACAAGACAATGTCCCTATTCTTTACTTGTCTCCTGGCTCTTTAACTTTACTTCACATACCTATTTCACTAGATTATGCTGCCCCATCCAAATTTTAATCTCTGTATCCTCTCCTTACTTATACTGCAGTTAAAACCTCTTGACTTTCTTCTCTCAGTACATTCTCTCCCCACACCTACACTGTAGTTCCACTCCTTCACCATCTTTCACTGTTATCCCCTGTAGTCACAGGATAATAGCACAAGACAGCCTCCATTAATTTCAAGATTCTTTGCCTGGACTTGCCTCACAGTAATGAAAAATGCTAATGAATCTAGATTAGAACATGCTTCAGTCAGATTATGTGGGACCTCAGGTGACGAAGTCTAAAAAGTCTCTATTCAGCTTTAATGAACTGATGTTTTAATTTTTTTTTAGACTTTAAATACACCCAAACTCAGATGCATTTTCTGGGAATGATCAAAAGCATGCAACGAAACATAGACTGACATGCCTATCAAACACTAAGTCCCTACATGACTGTACCACTATCAGGATAGAAATATAGGACTTTTAAAACAAAATATTTTAATGTGGATGAAACATCTTTGCCTCTAGCCTTCTCAGGAGTGGCTTAAATGCCTTAACCAAAACACTAAAAAAACCCCCAAACATGTTCACTTTGAATGGAATGTTCATCCTAAACAAAATATTTAAATTCAAATAACCTGAGTTCGAAATTTGTAATTAACAAAACCCAAGATATTTAATAGCATCAGTCAGCTTTAACATTAGCTATAATTAACCATAGCTTAGCTTTGCTTTCCCTTCACAAATTCAGCACTGCATTTGAGAAAATATTATGTCAACTGCATGTATAGAAAATAATAAAAGACTTCTAACACAATACTGTTGTTATTTTGGAAGTAAGAACATATTCCTTGGCACTACAGGAATAATAATTCATGTATCCACCTCCTTTACTCCCATAATATAAAAAAGATGCAACATACAATATCAGATATATACTAAAAAGGATGTTTTCTTGTTTCCATCATCATCTTATGGTGCTGAGAGGTGCTACCACCTCCTTACTGGATCATAAATCAAAATGATATGCCAATATACCAACATGCATTGTTCAGCTGACAAAATGTATTGTCACTGAAACTTACTTGCAAGAGCTTGGTTACATAATTTTAAATTGCAAAAGCCTTCCAATAATAAAATAAAACTAATGTTTTGCACTTGGAATGTTAAAACTGGCAAAAATGTATTTATTTGCATTCAACACTTTTTCTTTCAACCCATAAGAAAAAAAAAAGAGCAGCAATTTAACAACTAGCTTACTGAATGTTAGTTGAATTAATTACAAAAACTGTATCTGTCACTCACCAATTTTTTCATCCAGAAGTGCAATTTTCTCTTGAGCAACTTGCAGTTCATATTTTTTCTTAACAAGGCTTTGCTGAGCCTCTGAAAGACTCTGTTCTGCCTTTTCATTTAATAAACTGGAAAAGCAGAAGCATTAAACAGGAGAATTCAGACATTCACATATTAATATTATTTTCCATTTTGAAATGTCAATAAACTTGTAAAGGTTAAGAAAAAGCAAGATTCTTCTGTATATTTTAGACTATTTGGGATATTTTATTAATGTTAACCTTAATTTCTGCATATTACAGTCTGAATAATACTCCTACAAAGAATCACAGAAAAGTAAGAAGTATTATTTACAGCACATGTAAGAACTTCTCAAAACTCATGAAAATAAAAATCTTGGGGCATACATTGGAATATGTGACCTATTTCAAGTTATACTCAAGTCATCTGTTTAAGTCATGCAGCAATATTAATGATTCTAGCACCCAGCATTACCAGAAATAAAAATCCAACAAAAAAAAATTAATCCTACAACACCCAACTGGTGTTGACTACACTAGTCACTTGTAAGAACACATAGGTTTAAGAGAGTGTTTGCCTAACTAAATTATATTTAAGGAAATACAAGAGGAAAAAGTCGCAGTATCTTCTCTTGCAGTCTGTTCACTCTGTGGCCCAGTTCAGTCTGTGATCTAGTCCCTCATATCTCTCTGCACAAACTTCACATGTGATTGATCTTTCCTTCCAGTCAGTAAATTATCCTTTTTTATCTTGCACTTGTTCAAGATCTGGGATTTATCACTGAGTTGTGCTTTAATCCCTAACAGCTTCGACTGAGTCTAGTCCCAGCTATATGCTTCTGAACATGGTTAGGAACTCCAGTTGAGCAGCAGGCGATAAACTTTATGCAAGGCTTCAGTTTTATTTCCCCTCATGAAAAAGCTCCAAGACTAAGAAAAGGATGTTTGAAATTAACAGTACCTAACACTCATCATTTTATGTGTTTGCCTTTATAAAAAAATAACAAAAAAATTAGAGAAAAAAAAAGTCATTCTCAATTTACCAAAAAACATCAATCTTTAATAGAAAGCTCCTAACTCCTAGAATGAACTTTACTTTTTCTCTGAAGATGGTTTTCAGCATATCATATCAACAAGCCGAGAACATTAACATATAAATAAGCAACTAGGAAACCAATTTAATTCCAAAGAGAAGGATGGCTCATAAGAACAACTATCATAAATTCCTTTCCCTTTGAGCTATACAACAGTTATGAAAATAAATGAACATAGGCTGATGTTACTCAACAAACTGATGCAAGTAAATACATTGACTTACTTAAGTGAAACATACTCAGCTTCCCGTTGGCTCAGCTCAGCTTCAGAGTCCAGTGCTTTTCTTGCTAATCTTTTGATCTCAGTTTCCAGAGAATCAATGGTGTCTTTCATTAGCGTCACTTTGGACACCTGTTCTAACCGTTCACTCTCTAACTATAAATGTAATTAAACATTAAAAGATGGAAAAAGATAATTTATACAGAAATTCTCCTGTTGATTCAAATTCTGCTGGTTTTAGCACAAATCTTTTACAAAGAACAAATATCCAAGCATCTCATTTACTTGGGGCCTGACTCCAAGTCTATTGAAGGTAGCTGGCAAAGAGATAAAATATGATTTTCACTTACTTTGAAGGACAATTTCTGGTCTTTCATATCTCTGGGAAAATTTTCATTTATTAATGTACATTTTAGGTTGGTAATTATGCCCAAAGGCAAATATATCTAGTATTAATCAATACTGAAAGTTTTCAGTGCAAAATAACTTAGAGAGATCATTATTATGAGTGTATGAGGGGAGAAATCCCAGTTTGGGATGACTTTAGGCCCCTACTAAGTTATAGATAGGCATATGGATTGAGAAATCACTGTAAAACACTTGCATAAAGCACTGTATCACCAAGTTACCACCATGAGGCCTTTAGATCTGTATCTTGAAGAAAGAACAGGTTCAAAACCTCTTGCACAGACTCCAGCAAAGCTACTTTCAAATCTACACTTTAAAGATGTGTTTACTAAAATGCTCACACTTAACATCATTCAAAGAACTGTCCTTTCTAAATTATTTGAAACAGCTCTTTAAAAGTAAAAAACTCTCATCTCATTCCTCTCCTCATTTACTGATTCTTTCAGTACTTATTTCTGTGTTACAATATTCAGAAGTCAGACTTCTAAAGAGCAAGTGAGTAAGCCTCTGGTACACAGTAACTTTTTCAATACTAGTGCCAAAAATTCCATACTGATGTATCGCCCTCAAAGGGTACCAAATGAACTGAAGAAATAAGATGACATACCATAAGATGACTATTACCAATATTCACTATATATCATATGTCAAACGTGATTGAAGCTAATTTGCTACTTGGAGTACCCAGAGCTATTTAAACCTACAGTACATTCTTCATTGCAGATGCACTCAGTTTAATATTATAATCCTTGGAGCTATACTTAATAGCTCTGTAGGATTTAAAAGGCTGAAGAGGAGAATTAACCAGAACTTAGAACCACAAGATCTAGAAGAAAGATATACAACAGAAATCAATGTTAACCTATTAAAAAACCAAGTTCTATCAAGACTGTAAATGTATTTGAGATTTATATTAATTAATGTTTTAATTTTCTGTTTTGGCACCATATATTAGCAAACAATTCCACACACAAATAATTTAAGCCATATTAAATAGGACTTCCTGGAACAGTACAATTATATTTTGTTTTGGAGCTTCAGGCTTTACAGTATGCAATCATAGATAATACACATTGGAATGGACTCCAGGAGGTCTCTAGTCTAAACTCCTGCTCAAACCAGGGCCAGCTCTGAGGTCAGGTTGATTCAGAGCTTTGTCCAGTCCAGACTGGAACATCTTCAAGGCTGGGAACTGCTTGACTGTCCTCATGAGAAAAAGGTATTTCCTTATCCAGCCTAAACCCTTGTTGTTTCAACTGATGACCATTGTTGCCCTTATCCTTCCACCATGCACTGGTGTGAAAAGCCCATTTCCGACTTCTCAATTATTACTGGCAGGTAGGACTTAGGTCCTTAAGCCACCTCTGCTCCTGGAAACTACTCTCATATGGAAAGTGTCCCCGCCCCAACTACTGTGGGAGCCCTCCATTAAACTCACTCCATTTTGGCACTGCGTTTCTTGTACTGTGGTGGCAAAACCAGATGTGGTATATTCCAGATGTGGTCTAATGAGTGCTCAGTAAATCAGGACAATCATTTCCCTTAAGCTACTGGCTGCATCCTGTTCACACAGCCTAGCACGCTCTTGGCTACCTTTGCCACCATAGCATACTGCTGGCTGATATACAGCTTGCTTTTCAGCAGAGCTGCTCCCACACCCATTGGTCCCCAACCTGTACTGGTGCCAGTGGTTCTTCCCAAATTCAGAAGTTGGCATTCATCATTGTTGGACTTCAAAGGTTCCTGTTTTCCATTTTTCCTAACTGTCTTGGTCCCTGTGGATGACTGCCCTGCTCTAGAGTGTGTCAACAGTTTTCCCTAATTTGGCATTACCTGCAAACCTTATGAGCATGCATTCTGTTGCCTCCTTCAAGTCACTGACAAAGATGTGGACAGGCCTCTGAACCCCTGTGGCTCTCCATATTAACAGTCTCCAGGCCAAATTAACTTCTACCTGATAAAACTGACCATCCAATCAATTTTTTCTCCCATCCATCCAGACCTTTACATCCTAACCTGGATACACGAACACTGCAGGTAACAGTGTCAAAAGTCTTGTTACAGTCTTGATGACAAAGATCCACTGCTCTCAGCCTACTGGTTGCTGATAGAAAGTAGTCAGGCAGATCCTGCAGGATTATCCATGATTATCATCTGTATTACATTTACAGTTCCATAAATAATTATTTTCTCTTACATTTTGAATACTAGCTTCTAGCTCTTCAATCCTCTGTTCCAAACGAGCCTTTTCATTAAACAGAGTCTCTTGGGAAATCTGTATCAAATAACAACAAAACCACATAAAGAACAAGTCTTTAATTACACTACTAAGTAGTTTTCACTACTGGTTAGAATAACCAGGGTTGGGGAGGCCAGAATCAAACCTTCAACTGCTCCCTGAGGCTATCACGTTCTGTAGTCATCCTTCGAAAATCTGACAGTACTGTATCCCTTTCCATCTCCACTTGTCTTAACATAGCTTGAGCTGTCACAGTAGCTTTAGGACTTCCTGGGCACTTGATAACTTCCTGACGAAGTCGGGAAATCTCTTGCTGTGCCTGTTTTTAAAAAAAGCAACACAACAGAAATACGGACTAGATAATGTAATATATTACTGTAGCATATGGCTGGTAATGCAGAGCATCACAGAAACTGTACAGTATCAAAGTAATGCTTTGTGTGCATATTCTTGGATTCAGAAAGCATTATTAACTCAGAACAGCACTTACAAATTTCATTTATCTGACACAAATCACAGAATTTCCATAGCTTTTTTCTATTTTTTAAACAAATGTTTTGCTCTTTTTTTTTTAATATGAAAGAAGAGGATTTCTTTTGTTGCATGTGACCTTAAGTTATTTTAATTAATCACTCAAATTAAATTACCCGTTCATAAAGATGAACCATTTTGTCTCTCTCAGCTGTTAAAACGTTGAGGTTACCCTGAATTTCTGCTATATGGCGCTCATATTTTTTCTGTGTTGACTTAAGCTCTTCACGTTCTCTCAGTATTTTCAAAATGTCTGGAGCAAAGGTCACCCCCTTAAAGAACAAGATGATATAAGGTTAAAGTAGAGAAACAAAACTCGGTATGATTTCTTATTATACCTGGTTTGGAAATGTCTATGAAAGACTTAATAAGACTCCAACCTAGTAAATTCTAGATAGTCAAGACGGTGCATATATGTTTCTTAGTATTAGAGACTAGATATACATACCATTTTCTAAAATCCACATTTAGTTTGAGCAGCAACTATCTATCACTAATGATACTGCCAATCATGTTAACAATTACTTAAACTGTAAGTACTTGTGAGGAACCATTTAAAGTGGTACACATGCATGCCCATTCCCATTGTAAGCATCCTTCCTTTTGTAATCAATTAGTTTTCTTCCTGCTAATTATAGCTTTAGTAGTTTAGCACAAGATAAACCAACATTCTAAAAATGCATTATTCCTCCCTTTTCAAAGTGGTTTCCCAAGCTCACCTGGATGGATGAATTTTTTTTTAGCACGCTGCCACAAGTATTGGTTCGCTTAGGACTTGCAAATGTGTTCCTAAATGTCTTCAGCAAATTCTCAGTCTCATTTTTGTAGTAGTCTCTGTCCTCTTCCAATGTCTTAATAAAGGCATCAAGCTTTGAAGGTGACCTCCCTCGCTTCATTTCAGCTTCTGTTTGTAAAATAACCTGCAAGTGCAAAAATGAGAGAATTTATTCACTGAAATAGAACTTTCGTAACAGATGATACTTCAGTGTAAAATGGATAAACATACTCTTCAAAATAAAGATGAAGCAGATATCTAATTAAAATATCCATTTAATACTTGAAAGTAACTTCTGAATGTCTGTATTTTCTCTTTTTTATTATACTGCAGAATATTTCTGAATGTCCTTTTAGAATGGATCTAACAGGACAGAAAAGGACATAAAAGCTAAATGTTAATTAACTTGGAATATATCTGCTCAAAAACAAGGACGGCAATTAAGATTTGCATTGGAATATTTAATGAATTTTTAAATATGAAAGACATTATGCCGCTATATTTGCTTAAGATCCATGAAAGATGGATTTCTGAAATGGAAATAAAGTAATATGCAAATAAGAATAGCTGAAATGCAGGAAGTCACGCAGGGGTCTAAAACAAATTTTGAGGATGAATTGTAATTCCCAAGTTCAAGATTGAACACCCAAACCCTCTCTGTTACAATTTATCTGCTGGTAGTACCTGACTCATGTTAGTTTAAGCACCTAGAGAGAAATAAACTCTGCAAATGTATTATTTTTGTTAAGACACATACAGAAGTATACCTTTAAATCACTGAAAAGTTAGAAATTAATCACCTAAATCTCTCAGTCTAGCTGTCAAATCCCAAATTTTCTGGCTGAAGGACTGAAATCTTTCCAGGGTAATTGAGCACTAAACTGTATAGCATCAGAGTAGGTTTTTTTTCCATAGGGGATTCTTTGCAGGATTGTGGCATATGCCACATTAAATTACCTTAAGAAATTATTATTTTGAACACATAAAAAAATTCCCCATCAATTTATACTGGAAGCAAGTGAACGAATCCACTTAATAAATCCAAATGTTAATTTAAGTTAGATTTACCACTGTAAATGGCAAATATTTTTACAATTATGACATTGTATACATCTCAAAATATTCCAACAGCATTGTTACACTTTAAGGAAGACAGAATATTAAGATGAAAAAAATAAAGAAAAAAAAGTTACTTCTTTCTGTTTTGCAAGTGATTTACAAGGCATACAAAACAGTTGCACGTAGTTCTGTGAAAAAAATTATGAAGACTCTCAAAAGCAGAATCATTACCGGCTAGTTGCAAACCAGAAAGATTCCTATCCAGCTAGAGACAGAGAATTACAAACGATAACGGATATATTTATTCATTCTATAACTTGTAAGTTATCAGTGAAAACAAACTAAGTGAAATTCACTCGTACAATTATTAATTCCATGTGGAAGTCACCTGATCTCATAGTTACATACACAGATATATGCTTAACTCACAGATTTTAGTGTTTCCACTGAGTGTTCCAGCTTCTTTATCGTCTTCTGCTGATTTTGAATTTGAATCTGCCATAAAAAAAAAGAGAGCAAGAGACACACTAATCTTGTACAATCCTTAGCGCAAATCCAGCATTTCAGCTCAACTGTTCTAGTCCAAAAGAGCACTGTACATGTTTTCTAGTTTTACTAGGCTGAAAACATACTATTTAGTAAAAATAAACTTAATCTAGAAGGCAATCAGTTAAAAGTTGCAGACCAGGATGAGAAGAAACAGTAACAGTTGAATTACTCTCAGATGAGTGAATGAAAAAAGAAACACAGGATACTTATTCCCAGGACTGTCTTGCAGAGAAACTTCTGAAAACAGGGACAGTTTATGGGCTAAAGAAATAAGGATGTAGTTACACTAACAGCAAACAAAGAAAATGCTTTCTCCCATCTGACCACTACTACATCATATAATTCCATGTGCATAGAACACTCTTCTCCATTTTCCTGTGAAATAAAAAACATTTTTCACAGAAATTACATTCTTTCCAACTGCATGATTTTAATCATTGAACTTAAAAAATACCAAAAATGCCAGAACCAACCCACTCTTCCTTCATTCCAGCAAATATATTTCAACACAGAGATGAAAGCTAGAAATTCAGCCCAAAAGGTAAACAAAACAGAACAGTTCCCTGTAATATTAGCAACCAACATTAAAATATCATTGCACAATATTAATTCTAATAAGTAGCCACCTTTGCTTCTTTAAGCTCCTTATCAGAAGTATTCAATAGCAATTCTTTTTCCAGCTGCTCAGATAGTTCGCCAATTACAGCCAGTTCTTTACACAGGTGATCATTTTTACAGGTGAACCTATCCACTTGACTTCCCACTGCTTGCTTCTTATCAAGAAGTTGTAGGACACGTTGCCTTAGCTCATAGTTTATCTTCTTCAGATCTTCAATCTATGAGGACAAGGAGGAGAAAAGAATTTTAATTAATCTTCAAGGATTTGCAAGGACTATTTCATAAGTAGTTTACACTAAACAAAAAAAAAATCAGTATATATTATTCACAAATGAAGAATATGCACACTGCTAGCACCATTTTGAACAGATTAATTTGGAAGGGTATGGACAATGCAGAATCTGATCCTTAATGTTTATGCTAAAATTATTTCAAGCTGGGCTGCTGCTGCAGTTATTCTCCCACAGCACTGTGAGAGGAAATGTCTCTCCAGGCCAGGTCTAAAGTTTCCAACAGCTACTCACTATGGTTCTGTTAGGTCCTAGGGATGCCCTTCAATCCTCCTACTTGAGTTGTACTGGTATGCTTTCCACAAGCTTCAGAAAGACCAGTAGAAATATAGCAGATCAATTATTAATGCAAATTCATTGATTAATCAAGATAAGATTAGTAATTTCCCTGAAACAATGTTGGTTTTTAGGAAAATATTATATGGCCTTTTTTGTAAGGAACCAGAAGTTGCCAACTATTTTGGCACCATCAACTTGCTGTAACATCTCAGTCTGCAGGAGTGTTACTGCCTCCTGCAGCGTTTCAATGCTCTGAGACCTCAGATTTCTAAAATCTCAATCTAACTGAGACAGGGACACAGTGCCATCCAGAAACTCCACTGCGTCCACAGGCTGATCCTGTAATGCATGAGAAATCAATATAGCCAAATGCTGAATTCTACGAGGTTCGCTTTGATTCTAACAGTAGAGTTTTTCTCAGGTACCTCTAGCATTGCACAAAGGTACATTCTGAATTATCTATGAAGTCCTGAAGGAAGCTTTGTGACAAAAAGCTTTCTGGATGGGATCTGTCCTGTGACATTCTTCAGTAATTATTTTTGCCACTTCTTCAATTCAATGGGTATACAAATATTTCAGGAAAGTCAATGAAAAAATTATGAATTTATTTTCATTGTCATTTTGGTTTTATGTTTTCACAGCCTGATCCAGCTAGTGCTACTGAATTAATAACAAAGCACTGTTATAAATCCGAAAACACAATTATGGAGTGGTTGAGTGGAAAAGTAGTTTAAAACAAAACCACACACCACAGGAACTATCCACAAGATGCTCTAGAGACAGAATCTGCACATCCATCGTTTGTGATTCCTACACTTTTATGAAGTTATAAAATTTGGGGAGAATACCACTCTGATATTACTGAAGAAAGTTTGCAAGGATACCTGTTTTACAAGGTGGGAAGAGAAGTGCTAATGAAAAACAGGGAGGGTAAATCCCACTCTGAACCTGAATGTACAAGCAATACTTAAAATGACAAAATTGAAGCCCCAGTCACATCTATACCCTCAAGTAACTGACTATACCAAAAGTGGGTTTGTTCCTCCATACAGCCAACCTGTATCATATCTTAAGGTTCTTTTCCAACCTAAATGATTCTATGATTTCCCCTGCCACCATCTTCTCTTACATCGCCCTAGTCCTTCCAGAAAGGGAACAGAAGAGATCAGAGTAATCTGCAAGCTATCAGTATTTACACTGCCTCACTGAGCAATGAGGACTCAAATTTCCAGAGAGCATTTGCTCATCCACAATACTAATTTTACTCAACTTGTGAAAGAGCACTTTTTTGAAAAATGATTATTTGCATATTATTTACATATCCTAAAAGAACCATTATTTATGCTTGCCACAGAGCAGCTCAGATTTAACTACCACTGTTGGCACCTTCTACCACCATCCTCTGAACTGCAATAATACAGAACCCCTGTGACAGGGGTAGAACCTGACACTCAGACCACACTAAGCTTCATAGAATCACAGAATGGTTGGGGTTGGAAGGGACCTTAAGATCATCCAGCTCCAACCCCCTGCCACGGGGAGGGCCACAAGGTTGCTCCAAGGCAGGTCCGGCCTCGCCTTGAACACTGACATGGGACGGGCCAGATGCTCTTTCCTCCTTGTTCTCCACAGCGTACTCAGCGACAGGGCCTGCCGCTGCCACAGCCCCCCTCCCGCCGGTCACTACCTCACGGCGACTCTCCGCTCTCCCCCTCCGGGGCCCCGGGGAGCGCCGGGCGCTCATGGCTGCTGCCGGCGGCCACCTGAAGCACCCGCCGTCGCGCCCGCCCTCCCGCCAGGCCCAATGGGAGGCGCCACTCCCCAGCGGCTGCCTCCCTCCGCGTTCCCCGGGCGCCTGGCAACAGCCGCGGCCTCCCAACCGCCCCCCTCAGCCCGCCGAGCGGGAACGGGGAGCCACAGCTACCGCGCGGCCCATTGCCCTGGCCCGCGGCTCTGCGCGGTGAGGCGCAGCTCTCCACAGGGGGAGCACAGCGAAGGCTGGAGGTGGTTCTTCCAGGTAGCCGAGTGAAAGCCCTAGCTAGACCTGGACTGGCTGTGAAGAGCTGTGGAAACCCCGACTCCGGCTCTCCCCTGAAGGAAAAGTTATCCCTAACCATTACGTTATAGAATCATAGAATGTTTTGGGTTGGAAAGGACCTTAAGACCATAGTTCCAAACCCCTCTGCAGGGGCACCTTCCACTCGACCAGTCTTTGAAAGAGGCTGCTTTAGGTAGTCCCAAAGTCAAGCTGAAAAACCAGAGATAAATGTCCTCTCTTTCCTCTCAGCCATTAGCACGGATCTTTTATTCTGGAGACGGTGCCAGCTGAGTGACAGGTCATTTTTGCAAGCTGCCACTATTAAGCACTCATAGATAGAGCTCATCTTTTTGGAGGTTAGGAGTGACCAATACCTCTGAAGTATGATCCCCACCCAAAGATAGAGAAGAAATAGGAAAATTTTAACTTCCAGGAAAAAACCAAGAGAAACAAGACTTTTTATTTTCCTCTCCCCATCCTGGATATCTTACAAGTCACTTCCTGATGTTGGTATGGTGGGAATCATCCGAGAAGACTGCATTATCATGCTGATCTCCAAAAGAGATGTGAAAAAGCATTTCAGGTTTTCATAACTTTACCAAAATTATTCTTCATGAAAATTCATTTTAGGGGTGAAGTAAGGTATTTTTAATTGTTTTTGCTCTGGTATGTCGACAGTTTTCTCTAACTGACATATGGTGTGTTCTCTTTTATATGTTAATGCTGGTTAAGGATTGTGCTGAGCAGTTGCTTTGCTTTCTGTGCACCAAACAAAGCTTTGGTGGTCAAAGAAAGTCAGTCATACACAGAATTGTTTTCCAAAGCAAAACCAATAATTGCTGTATTCTGCAGATACGTGATTGATAAGATAGTAGCCAAGACTAAGAAATTTAAAAATTCCAATCCAGAAGAGATAAATAAATCATGGTGTGTATTTACAAATTCATACTTCTCACTTATTTTCATAATATTTCTAATTGTCTTGCTTGGGTTTGTTCCTAAAAAGAGTCACTTTTCAGTAAAGGTATTTAATGTTGCATGTAGAGTTTATCCTTCAGCATAGAAAACAGACCCATGGCATTTTCACCTGACCACCTAGTACTCTCCCCACTTCACATTTTTTAGCTGATTCTGGTACTAATTAAGGGAACACAGTTTTGAACTACAAAAGCAGGGAAGGTAACAGCTCGCAGTGTGCTTTTAGTGACACCCCATGGCAAAATGACACATTGCAAATTTCCAAGAGTCGAGTGCCAAAATGGAAACTAATGCTTCCACGTCTTGTTTTTAGTAATAGCAGAAGTCCCATAAGGTGCATTTCACTTCCTCTGACCAGTTAAAGTGCCCAGGCTAACCTCCACGTTTTGCCAACTGCCTAAAAAGTTGATTTTCTTGATATTTAGAACACTCAGCACATTTTTACGGACAAGGTTCACATGCTTTTTTACCCTATGCATTACAGAATTATTAGCCCCAGTGAAGTTTCACCAGTCTAATTTATCAATAAATTGTGCCCACTTCAAACTGCTTAAAATAATTCCCAACTTCTTTTTGCTTTTTCCTTTTTTTTTGTAATGTGGCAATACAATGTGCCACTGTGCTGGGGCATTCATCGCATCAGGATCCTTTTAGTCTTGTTCCTCCCACTAGTCACCACCAGCACACATGCAGTGATGATTTCTTACTTTTTGCTCACCCTACTACACCCACATTTCTTTTAAGAGTTTGGTAAGAATATTCCTGCTCCTAATGATATAGTTCCTCAGGAGGAAACAACAGCAAGCTCACATCTTTAATTTTGAAGTCTTTCACCCTTATTCATCTTCTTTTCTCCTTTGCCCTTCAGCAAAGACAGCTGTTCTAGTTCTATTTTTTTGATTAGAAGGTAAAAGGCAATTCAGGCCACATCACAAATAGGTTTCTTTATTGATAAAGCAAATACATGAACACTCAATTACACACCCAAAGCCAAATTGCTTCCTCAAGTAATTTTACTGTTTTGTCTGAATAAGGTCATCAAAATGGCATTTCTTCCTAAGCCATCTATTTATAGAAACACAAAGCATATTTACCTACCTGTTCAACACGAATAGCCTACATGAATTCTCACAACCACTGACAACCACTACCACTGTACCAACCCTTTTCTCTACAGTTCCTCAATGTCTTGGGACTCCAATACAAAGGCAGAATGGAAGACAAAAGTATGCACTGTATCCTTCATGAAAATACATACACCCAGCAAAAGACATGCAGCACACACCTGCCCATATAGACACTACTGTGGATAAAAACTTCAGCACTAGCATCAAACAAGGTCTGACAGCATAAGCTTAAATATCAACAATAGCTCTTGAAAAGTTATAGCCATGGTCCTGTAGACTTGAAGAACAGCTTAAATCAATGCAAATCTGAAGATAATCTGCTGCATGTAATCCATCTTTAATTATCTAGTTTTGGATCAATTCCAGCTCATTAATGAATTATGATACCAACATGTAATTTGTGTATCTTTATGAATACTGCAGTTTCTATGTATTTCACAAACCTTTGTGCTAACTTGTTCAGTCTCCTTTTGAACTCATGAAAGCTTCTAGCATCCAGAACATCTTGTGATGAGGAACTGCACAGCTGGGGCTTGCACGACTGATCACCTGCTCTATTTGTTGCGCATCTGCCTGTCGCTGGCATGATCCGATACCGTGTCGGCAGAGGCAGTAACAATCAACGCCTACTTGCTGTAACACCGCTTGCCATTTTACAACCTCTTACCACAGGAGGCTCGGTTTGTTTTTTTCGTCAGGCTGAAGAGGTTTAACTCACTTGGCCGCACATTACACAGCAGACGACCATCCTCATTTCTCAACCTCCTCCAGCCACACCACGTCCCGGCCGCGGTATGAGAAGCACCGCCCGCTCCCCAAAGCCCTCGCCCGAGCAGCCAGAGCGCATTGACACCCCGGCACTAGGATGGATTTCCCTTCCCGGTTTCCCGCCGGGCGGCAGCGGTACCGCCCCCAGCACCTCTAACCTCGGGAACCGGAAGGGACCGCTGTCGGTGCGGTGGTTGCTCTGCTATTCCTAATTGTGAGTAGCGACTCGGCGGCGCGCAGGGTCGGCCGTTTAACGGAGCGGGGAGGAGGGTGGCGGGCCATGGGTGCATCGCCTCCGTGCGGCCCCGCTGCCACACGGTGAAGGGTGGCCGTTGGAGGAATGCCCGCGCCAAGAACGAAATGGCGCCCGGCTACGGTAACTCCGCGGGCCTCGCCTCGCCTCGCCTCTCGGTTGGGCGCCTCAGGCGCCGTGGCAGCAAGCGCTGAGGCTCGCTGACTCCTCACTGACCCAACGAGTTCATGAACTTGGTACACCAGTTTCGTTTCGTTTTATTTTTTAAACATAACAAAACTGGACTGCTAAAATTAAGTTTAGGGAAATACACAAAGTAAAATTGTATTCGTGAGGGGAAAATACACAGCTTAATTCTAGTTTCTTCCTTTGGTCTTTTAGGCATTAAGGGCAGCAAGGAGAAAGCTACAGACAACCCCCACTTTTATGTTAAGCACATGTCAGGGTTTGAACTGCATCACTAGCTTCAGGAGGAGAATTGTGCCCTGTAACTTGCATCACTTCAGGAGCATTGCTGCTTTGGGAAGGGCATGACTGCATCATGACTGCCACTAGCATTTCATTTTAGTCACAATAGCAGATTGTGCACTTGCCACGTTCAGCGTTACCAGATTGAGCATTGCTTCCATCTGCTGTCCAGTAATTAAAAACATGGTGCTGCAGTCATCATTAAAGAACTGCCTTCAGCTATCTTGCATCCTCCAGGCTCCAAAAGCTGGCTTCAGAAGCACGGCAAGTGGAGGCCTCATTATGCAGTCTACTTCTAATGATGTTTACCAGAATCTAGCTGTGGAAGACTGGATCCATGACCACATGAATTTAGAGAAACAACAGGTCCTTTTCCTTTGGAGAAATTCCCCTGCTGTGGTAATAGGGAGACATCAGAATCCCTGGCAGGAATGCAACCTCAGGCTATTGAGGCAAAAAAATATAAAACTAGCCAGGAGAAGAAGTGGAGGAGGGACAGTGTACCATGACTTAGGCAATATCAATTTGACTTTCTTTACAACAAGGAAAAAACATGAACGAATGGAGAACCTGAAACTAGTTGTGAAGGCCCTGAAAGCCTTGCGCCCACAGTTAGATGTACATGTCACTGACAGATATGATATCTTGTTAGACAGGCAATACAAAATCTCAGGTACTGCTGCAAAACTGGGAAGGACAGCTGCTTATCACCACTGTACCTTACTCTGTAACACGGATAAGTTTGTTTTATCTTCTGTGCTAAAAAGTCCTTATGAAGGGCTAAAAAGCAATGCTACTCCTAGTGTGCCTGCCTCAGTGAAAAATCTCTTTGAAGAGGATTCTAGTTTAACTTGTGAGCTGGTCCTGGATGCCATTGCTGAAGAATATGCAACGCAGCACCAAATGGATTGTCATATCAACTTAATAAATCCAGCTGATGAGACTGTGCTTCCTGGAATTAATAATAAAGCTAAAGAACTACAAACCTGGGAATGGGTGTATGGAAAGACACCAAAGTTCAATGTTAGCACTCATTTTAACATAGCCTATAAAGATTCTGTTCTTGATGTTAAAGTAGATATGGATGTAAAGCATGGAAGGATTGAAGTCTGTAACATTGATCTGCCAGAGCAGTGGCTGCCACCAGCACTGTGCAGTGAGCTGGTGGAGAACCTCACCGGCAGTAAGTTTTGCCCAGATGAAACCACTGCGCTAGTGACAACATTACTAAGAGTGTGTCCACAAGATGGTGACTTGCAGAGCAGATGGAATCTGCTCTGTGAGAATATAAAAATGTTAATGTGACTTATACTTTGAAAATGCAAGTTAAACTGCTGCTTTTTATTTATTGAAATAATTAAAATGTTAATTATTAGTCATTCAAACTGTTTAACCTTGTGCTTTTGCCTAATATTACGTACTAGCAATTAGATTTACACTGCCTGCACCCAAGGTTCCCAAACTGTGGGATGTAAGCCACTGCAACAGGCTGCAGCCCTGTATTGCTCCATGCTGGCAGACATCATTGCTGCTTAAATCAGGAGAAACAGGTAGAGGCATCCCAAACTGGCTCTGGAGCAAAGAAGGTACAAATGGCTGATGCAGATGGGATGGGGTAGATGGAAAACCGATGTGGTGCTGCTGCACTGGATCCCCAAGCCTGCATCCTCCTCCTTGCAGATGGTAGCGCAAAGGCTGTGTCCCAGGGCTTGAGCTGTGTTGGGGAGAGCTGTGTGTGTGTCCCTGTTTTCTGCCTGAAAGTCCTTTCTTGCAGTATGGTGACCCTCTGCCTGGTAGTAAGCTACGCTTGCTACTGTGTAGTGAATCAGTCCAGCAGTTCCACCCTGGATTAGGGCTTTGGTACGTGCACACGCAAAAGCAGAGAAAGGCTTAGGAAATTCAGTGTAGGGGGTTATGTGATGAAGGTAGGAGAGGCTAACTGGGGCAGAGGCCATACGTGCCTCCTTTGTATCCACACTGCCTGGCGCAAAGCTGAGAGTCACTGCTGCCATAGGTACTGCTATCTGAACTAAAAAAGGGAATGTTTCTACATTAGGAAGTACACATCTAGGAGAAACAAGTTTCTTATGTTAATATCTAGGGAAAAAATAGCTAATGAAAGGCAACAATGAACTGAAAATCACAGTTTTCACATTAAATAAAAATAATAGTTTAATGTAAACTAACATTAGTGAAAGAAAGGCTCAAGATGTATTTCTCTTGACGAATAAACAGAATGCAACTCTGATCAGGTTAGAACAAAAGCAGTTTATTGCTACAGCTGAAGGAGAGGAGACTGCTGATGTGAACTCTGCCCAAATGAAGCAGTCACAGAGTTTATATACCTTTGTGTTACACAACTCTTTCTTCACCAAACTGCCCTTGAAT
The DNA here is from genome assembly GCA_017639245.1 of Myiopsitta monachus. Taxonomy (NCBI): domain Eukaryota; kingdom Metazoa; phylum Chordata; class Aves; order Psittaciformes; family Psittacidae; genus Myiopsitta; species Myiopsitta monachus. Next base: position 39,659,628 of record CM029927.1, read on the forward strand.
AGCAGTGAAGTTTGCAGTGGGAGGTTCATAAAGCAAAAAAGCCATAAATTCACCTGTTAAGGTGAACACAGTAGGGTAGAACCACAATATACAGCACAACTCGATTTACATCAGTGTGTTTTCCCAGGTTAACTGGAGGCATAGAACTTAAAAGGAAAGCACTGTATCCAGAAATGAGGGAGATAGTTACTGAGAAAGGCTTGTTTACTGGATGACATATGGGTTGTCTTGAAATACGAACAGGATTTACTACTTCTGAAGATAAGGGAACTGCAGGAAAATCAGAGGCACATAAAGTAGATTGAGAAATGCCAGTAACAATTAGGCAAGAAACAATCTAGCTGTTCTGACCTAAAGAAAGTAAAGGAGCAATAGTGTTCATGTCCTCAGGGCTGTTCTAATTGCATTTCTGAGGCTGTAGCAAGAAGGAAAAGTTGGGTGGAAAGCTAGGGTGACAGAATCCTGCTGAACTTCAAAGACTTACAGTTAGGTCTGTAGGACAATTCTGGCTTCCTGTCCATACAGACAACCCTTGGCTGATGCTGCAGTAGGAATTTCAAAAGGACCCTTACCTTTCTAAGTGGTACCAAGGGGATTTCAGCAAGGATCAGTCAGCGGTCCTCCCAGGGGAGGCAGGACATCTGAATCCAAGTCACAGCATCAAATTGTATCATGGAGTAACTGAATACAATTATGATCAGGTCAGAAGAGCAGCAATGTAGTGCCACAGGGAGAGAACACAGAGCAGCAGAGGCAGATAAGAACTCTGCCCAGGTGACACAGTTAAAGAGTTTATGTATATTTCCAAGTTATACAATTTCTTCTTCACCCAGCTGCTGGATAAGCAGGGTAACAGCAGCAACTGCAGTTCTTCAAATAAGGGGGCTCTAGGCAGATTAGGAAGCCCTACGCAGTATATCCTTTTATGAATACTTTCCTTCTTTGTTAAAGAAATGGTGCTGACGAGAATGCTAGCTGTAAGTATTTCTTCACAAGTCAAATGCTTCTTTAACAAGAAGCCTTAAAGAGGCCTCCAAGGTGTTACTCTGTTACTTCCTGGCTATCACCTTTAGAAGAGTGCTGGTTCACCAGTACCCAGTAGGTGGAAATTACATGTCAGAAGCGACTTCCCTTTGATTACGGAGAGCAGTCACTGGGGGTGGATCCAGCTCTTGGCTAGCACTGGCAGCCACACTGTGTGATTGAACAATGCTTTGCTGACTTCAGCAGGGAAGGTGGTTTAAACTCATCTGCACATATGATAGCAGGAGGGACAGCCCTGGCTGCAACAGTCCAGGTGATGACCTGATTACTTGAGTGGCAGTGTAGAACATGGCCTGGAGAGTCAGTAAAATTATTGAGGAACTGTACTATTAGATTTCCCAGGTAATTTGTTTTTTTTCTCCACTCACTGATGCCAGTTCCTCCTCATACACGGTGTTCCTACTGACAGTGAAAGGAACTATTCAGTGATAAAGGGCTTACAAGTAAAAATTGCAGTGCAGCACCAACTGGCATATCACAGAAGGCTTACTTTATGTACGGACAGATACTGCATATTCATTGGATCTGCAAGGAAATCTGTAGTCTTAGCTCATGGATTAGTGTCTGATTAGAAAAAGTTCTAGCAATGAAAAGGCAAGAGAGGGAAGAAAATTCTTGCCTTTTGTGGTATTTGTAGAGGACCACATCACAGGGGATTCCTCCTAGAACAGAGAGACATACTGCATTACAAGATCACGGAATCAGAGAATCACAGAATGGTTTAGGCTGGAAGGAACACTAAAACCCATATAGTTCCAACCCCCTTGCCATAGGCAGAGACACCTTGCACCAGACCAGGTTGCTCCAAGCATCCAATGGCCTTGGACACTGCCAGAAATGGGACAGCCACAACTTCTCCAGGCAACCTGTGCCAGTATCTCATCACCCTCTGTCATGGGTTCAGCAGCAGCAGTCGTTTTTTCTCCTTCTTGGTGGCTGGTGCAGCGCTGTGGTTTTGATTTTGGGCCTGGGAGCAGCGCTGATAACACCAGTGTTTCCAGTTACTGCTTGGCAATGTTTTGGTCTGGCCAAGGACTTTCTGAGTCTCATGACTCCTCCAGGGAGGAGGGGAGCCGGGAGGAGGCAGAGACAGGACACCTGACCCAAACTGACCAAAGAGGTTATTCCGTACCATAGCACATCATGTCCAGGATGTGAAACCGGAGGGCAGAGACGCAGAAGGGTGTGGTGGTGGACTGGGGGTGCACAGCATGGTCAGGTTTTTGGGATTGGGGGGTTTGCTCTTGGGGGTGCACTGGCTGGGTCGGGCTTGGTGAGCAGTTGTATTCTCTTTCCTTGTATTTCTCTTGTATTATTACTGGTGGTAGCAGCAGTGATTTGTGTTATACCTTAGTTACTAAACTGTTCTTATCTCAACCTGTGCGAGTTGAATTCTTTTGATTCTCCTCCCCACCCCTCCGGGACTGGGGGAAGAAAGAGGGACAGTGAGTGAGAGAGAAACTGCGTGGGTGGGGGGCTTAAACCACGACACCCTCACAGTGAAGAACATCTTATTTCTGACCTAAATCTACCCTCTGTCAGTTCAAAGCCATTCCCCCTTGCCCTGTCACTGCATGCCCTTGTAAAAAGTCACTCTGCAGCTTTCTTGTCGGCCCCCTTTAGGCACGGGAAGGCTGCTTTAAGGTCCTGCCAGAGCCTTCTCTTTTCCAGGCTGAACAAGCCCAACTCCCTTAGCCTGTCCTCAAAGGAGAGGTGTTCCAGTGCAGATGCAGGAAGTGTAAATATTTTAGTTTTATTTCCAAATGACTACTAAAATTTAAAGCTGATCTAGAATATTTAAGGTGGCTTTTTATTTTGCTCCTGTATGTCTGAAATTGCTGGGCTAAGGTAAGAGATACAAAGCTTCACATTTAGGAAGCTTAGTGTATTCACAGCAAACATTCTCCAAAACATGGCTGATCTTTAAGGCATTACCTACCTTCCTTAAATTACCTATGTAATTATATATAAATATATGTAAATAAGTAGTTCAGAGAAGAATTCAAACACAACTGTAACTACAAATAGTAAAAAATAACCTTTATTCCCATTAAATATTGGCATATATTATACACAACTGAATAAAATTAACAGTGACTAGAAACCTAGTACCACAGCAGCAAGCCAGAGAGCTCCTATGGAATGTTAGAGGGGTAGGTAGACTGGTAGCATACAGCTTCTGTGGCATGTATGTTACTCTTTTATATGTGACTCTGAAAAGCAGACACATTAGTATGCAAAAGGATAAGACAGACCACTGCGAAACTATGACCCACAGAAAAAGGCAAAGACCAGCTCTGATTCTTCTTGATAGCTGTGGAGTAGATTTGTTGTGTTAGAGGCAAGCATAAAGGAATAGGAGCTTTAGATGACAGAAGGTGAAATAAGAATAAAGCAAATTAAAAAAATAAAAGGATAACAGAATACAGCAGCCATTAGGAAAAATAAACAGAGGAGAGAGAAGTTCTAGCAATGAACATGTTAGAATATAGAGGCATATTGTATTACAAGATGCAGAAAGTGTAAGGCACCTGTCGGTCCTGAAGCAGAAAAGATTTTGATGGGACCTGCACTGCCTGTTCTGCATGTCAAAACGTATGTCTTTGCCAGATACTTGCTGAAAATGATCAAGAACTCTTGTATAAGAAAAAGCAGCAGCAGCTCAGTATACCTTGTGGTTTCCAAAGGATGAAAGAAATACAAGAAAAGACTTTCATCTTTTTTTCCTATTAGCATAATCCTTAAAATCATTATTAGCAATATTAGCAAGAAAACTTAAGGGTATCCAACTTCTGGAAGAATTAAAAAGATCAATTATTACTTTTTTAAAGGACTATCTTAGTAGCAGGGAAGTAGCTTACTGCAGCTGAGACTGACATGACCAGCTTGAAGGACATTAAACTTGCAAGTCAGGAAAAAAGACTGGGAGAGGATCATACACCCTTTCCATACCTAGTGCAAAGGTTGCAAATCAGGTATATGACCATGCATTACAGAATAAAAGAACACACAGGAGTGACAAGGAAAAGAATACAGCTGTTTGCATACTTTCCAGCCCAAAATCATGCAGAGGCACATAAGAAGGCCCCAAAATGTCCATATACTGAATACTACAGTGTTTGTATGCAAGGAGCTTGGAAAACGGAATGTTAGATTTGGGGTTGCTGGTAAAATCTCAAATCAGATATTACAGGATTGACCAAAACACAGCAGAACAGTAGTCATGACTAGAATACAGAAATAAAAGGAAATAATGAGGGTCTGTTATGAAATCAGGATCAAATTTAGACATGGCTTATATTAATTAAGATTATGGAAGAAGCACAGTGAAGGAATTGTACAGCTGTGTTTTCTCAGGCTGAAAGATCTCAAGTATTCTTAAAACTATAGATCATAAAAGCTGTGCTGGACTAAGTACTTAGAAGAGTTCCTTCTGAGGGTGGAGAGCTGGAATCAAGCAGCATCTTCCAATCTTACATTTTTATGCTTGTAAAAACACTCATTAAAAGAAATCGTATCTGATCACATTTTCTTTGTATGTTTAGTATGAAAGACATCCACTGTCGTTTCATGACAAGGTCGCAAGTCAAAATCACAGGATCCAATGCTGAAACGACCCTGTGGAAATTAACAGAATGGACAAGGTGAACATAGAATGAGCTCCTCTACAGTATAAATAAAGAGATCAAAGCATTCTTACCTGTGGCCTCTTAAAATAATCGAGACCCCTTCCAATCTTAATCATCCATCCATTGTTGAATCTGTTTCAAAAATTCACAAATTTTAATACTATAAGTATGTTGAACAAAAAAAGCTATATCCACAGGATGCACACTCTCCTTGTTTCAATCACAGTTATTTCCTAGTATCACTAATACCTGTATAAACCATGGAAAGCACTGCTCTGTATAAAGAGAAATCTATTATGTTCACAGTTAGAACATGTGAAACTGTCACGGGCTGATTTTGTTCAGCAAAGGCCACTGCCTTCCACTTTGTTAACCACAGCTGTAATTAGAAATTGTCTCAAAAGTTAGCCTAAAGTAGTTCAAATCACTAGCATTCACTGATTTTTTTATATCACCCACCTGATTTCTCGATCATGGATTGAAGTTGAAAATGCAATATTCAGTGTTACTCCATAATTCCTCAATGATTGTTGTATTTCATCCAAGCCAGTTATCTGCTGATTCTTCCCACTACCCTGTTAAAAGTAAAAATGACATGTTGCTGGGGTTTTTTTTAACCATATATTCTACTTCTGGTCACCTTTTCCTAAACTCACCGAAAGTTTTTTAGTAATAACTTAAAACAAAAGAAAGTAACCTGGATGAAGGCAGATTTGCACTTTGAAAGGCAGGATAAAAAGCAGAGACAGATTATAGGTACATTGACAAGGCATATGGAGGAGGAGCCCTTTGAAACTAGATATGAGTTATTATTTGAGCCAGAATAAATACAGTGATAGTTTGCGAGGTTTTAGCTCATCAAAGCCTCTAAAATGACAACTATATACAACTAGCTGTTGGAAGAGAAAAAAGCCCGTATCTCAATAGATGCTTTAGTTTTGATGACCTTTTCCACAAGAAAGCTTTCAAGAAGATATCTTTTCTATTTAAGATTCTGCTTACCAAGAATTTGTTATCAGAAAGCTCTAAATTTATAAAATTACTTATGTTCAATTATCACATTTTTATTTTTCTCTTAATCTGTTTTCTGATGAAGGCGTCGGAGCCTCAGTCTAACAAGTACTCGTGATAAAAAAAATCTGTATCTAAAAATAAATATTTAATATACATATATGTTTATATGTGTGCATATTTGGATGTGGTATCTCCTGGGTACTGGGAAACAGAAACCAGAACTTATACACTTACTTCTTCGTAGGAAGTGAGGAGGTGGATCGTTTTTACTTTGCATGGTCCCTTAACTAGCATCTCGCAGAACCGCAGGAAGTTATACAACTGTAAAAGTTTCATTTAATTTAGTAACTTGGAATTGTTTTAGTGGTTACATCCGTATCAGTTACACCGAGTATGTACTTGCCTGATGAACACTCCGAATATATGGGTCCTCCACCCAAACTTCGGAAACAATCTCAGAAAGGTACTCTTGGAAAACCTTTTCATAGCTGAAACCTGTTGCATTTTCCTCTATCCTGATCTGCTTATGATATTTGCCATCTGAAAGGTAAAGAACTCTCTTTTTTCGGCAAAAATGAGGACGTAGTTTCCGTATTGCCTACCTCACCCATAAAATGTTTACATAGCAACACGTATTCAAATGTGAAAGGGTACATGGCAGCTCCATACCTTGTTTCTCTTTTTCAATGTGTTTTTTAATGTCCTCAGCTCTGGTCATGTACTCGGATATTTTCTGCCGGTATCGGTGCTTTTTGGCCTCATCTTTCGTGGCTGTCAATCGAAAGCACAATCAAAAGTTCTCCTCTCCCTCCTCATGAGGTGACGAGGGTTCAGGGCCGGCCCTCAACACCAGACAGGCCTCGTTTCTCCTCCAAACCACCCCTCTCAGAGAACCGGGGTCTAATAACTAAGCGCCTCAGCGGCTGTGGCGAACGGCCGCCAAGCCTCCCCGCCCGGTACCTTTCACCACCTGCAGCAGCAGGTCGATGCCCTCCTGGTAACACACTAGCGACTCCTGGAACCGAGACGCTACGTCCAGCTCTACCGCCCGCTTCACCGTCTCCGCCCCGGCCCGCTCCAGCGCGGCAGTGCTATCGCCCCCCGTCCGCGACATGGGCGCCGCGGCGGGGACGGGGACCGGGACCGGGACCGGGACCGGGCAGCCACACGTACCGCGGCACCACCTCACCCGCAGCCGGGGAAACAGAAACCGAAGCGGCGGCAGAGGGAAGGGGGGGGGGGGAAGTGCTCACGGTTGTCGGTCCGCCAATGCGGAACTGAAGTGCCGTGGAGCTGGTGGCCAGCCGGAAGGCAGCGCACCGAGATGGCGGTCGCGGCGCGCAGGACGGGCTTGGGGGCCGCAGCCGCTTGGAAGGTAGTAGCCTTGGGCTGGGGTTTGTTTGGTTCGTGCCTCCCCTGAGGGGAGGGCGGCAGTTGGAAAGTCCGAGGGGCCAGTGTGGGCTCCTGATGTGAGCGCAGTTTGCTCTTCAGCCGCCGAGAAGTGTAGTGAAGACGGAATGCGTGCGCAACCGCGCTGAGTTTGAGTGACCGTGTAACCTCTTAGCAAACACGAACAACTATAAGGAAAGCGCATGCAAGTTTTGTCCTGTTCTCTTTTCAGGTGATGGGGAAGAGGATGGAGGCGGGGGCACCCACAGCGTGGGTTCGTTGTCTCTTTACCAGGTCGAGAATTCCAGACTCGGTATGTGCTTAAGTATTCGAGAGGCTGAAAAATAGGTATTAGCCTGCTTAATCTGTGCTTTCTGTGGTATGACAGATTTCTAGAGGCTGTGGGATAAGAGGGTTTGTATTGGGATGATTGAAGAACTGGCTGAAGGCAGAGCCCAAAGGGTTGCAGTGAATGGGCCTGGTGAACCGGTCCCCAGCCGCATTCCTCAGGGTTCAATTCCAGGGCCAGTTCTGTTCAGTGTTCTTGTCAAGGATCTGAATGCAGGAGTTGAATGCACCGTTAGCAAATTTGTCACTGGTACCAAAGTGGGAGGTGCAGTTGACTCTTGAGGGGTAAGAGGCCTTGCAGAGGGATCTAGATAAACTGGAGCACTGGGCAGCCATCAGTGGCATGAAATTTAATGAGTTGAAATGAAGGATCCTGCACCTAGGAGAGTGACACCGGGCACTTGGTGTTATAAAAGCTAAATTTGAGGTCACTTGTTGGTGCTTTGACCTTTTGAGAAGAAAGGTAGTTAAACATGTTCTTGTGAACTTCTGGTTCTAGGTATTTCAGCCGCGACCTGGAGATCATGAAAAGTACGGAGGTGACCCTGAACAGCCCCACAAGATCCACGTTATTACTAGAATTAAAAGTGTAATTGGTCGCCCTTATTGGGAAAAAAAGATAATTCATGATCTTGGATTGGACAAAGTATGACTGTTGTTCTTTATACTTATTGTGTATATCAGGAATGTAGAAATAGGAAATTAAGGTGGTGTTTTTCTTAGATTTTTCTCAATTTTGCAGTCATAAAATGTGGATTGCTTTACAGTGGCTATAAAGGTAATTGAGAAATCAATAATGTGTTTAAGAGCCAAGAGGAATGTTAGTGAAAAATACCCCTTTAGTAGGAATTCAGGGAATCACTGTTTGGTATTGCTCTGCATGCCTAAGGTGAACTTTACCTTGAGACTTCTGCTAAAATGATAAAAGTAGATTTGTAAATACTTGGAATTCAGTTTTCTCTAGGTCATATTATTCAAATATTACAGGTGCATGAATAAGACTTGTATATTAATGAGAAGCCTTCCAAATCCAAGACCCTTAGAGAGCTTATGCCAAAGACGTGTTTATCCAGATTTTTTAGACCAACTGGATGTTGTGTGGATTCATCTAGTCAGTGTTACATTGCAGAAAAAAAAGATGTGTGCTTGATCAATTTAAGATCTGACTGAAGCAGAGTCATACCTCTGAACTCCTGTGTTTACAGTACTTCTAACAGTTGGAAGAAATTTCAGTATGTTGAGAATGTAATGGGAATGAAGCTAAATTTATCGTTTTACTGTAACAGAGTTGGATTAAGTTTTTATTTCATATTGTAAGTTCTTGAGGCATGACATTTTTTACCTACTGTATTGGCAAATGTGGTTTATAATTTTACTGTCAGTATGAGAAGTTGAGTGATCAGAGATTTGGGGTTTGGCAATGCATTTGTAAAACCCATTCTATCCTTTATACAGGCGCATCAGCCGATACTGCACAAAAATATCCCTTCTGTGAATTCCAAACTGAAAGTTGTTAAACATCTGATAAGGTTTGTTAACTATTTGCTTAATTTAGAGCATTTAATATAACCATTCTAGTCATAGAACTTCACTAAGCAAACTCTTTTGCCTGTAGAATACAGCCCCTGAAACTACCTTACGGGTTGCCAACAGAAGAGGAAATGTCAGACACCTTTCTTACAAGCAAGGGAGAGCTTGTCATTAAACGGCGTCTGAAACCTGTGGAGCAGAAAGCAATTAAGTCATAAGCTGTGCTGGTTGGATTTATGTAAAATAAAATAGAATATTTAAATCGTGGGTTAAGATTTGTGTACGAATGTAAGCATAATTCTTCCCCTCTGATACGAATGGTGAAGGAGACACTGATGCCTAAAGAAGTGTGTACAAGTATAAAATTCAATTTTGTTATTATTTGCCCCAAATATTAGATGAATTATAGGCCTGTGTCCTTGTGTTTAAACTTTATGGCTAAATGTCTGCAGTTGATGGCTTGCTATTAGAGAACTTTGTAAATAAAGTCAGAGAAGTAAGTAGAATGTATGTAACTAATGATGGTGAGGATATTTCGCATCTAGCAGTAACAGGTTTACAATGATGGTGCATGACTTTATCTTTGGTGCAGAAAGGAAGAAACTGGAATTGAAAAGCTCACTGCTTAGCAGTTACATGAGAATTGACTGGCTATCCACCAAGAGTGTAATTTGATTGACACAGGCTTTTCATAGAATTATAGAATAGTTTGGGTCAGAAAGGACCTTAAAGATCATCTGGTTCCAATCCTCTGCCACAGTCAGGGACACCTTCCACTAGACCAGGCTCCTCAAAGCCCCATCCAGCGTGGCCCATCCAACCTTTTGGGTTGCTTGTTCCTTAGCAAACAAGTCTGTCATCTGGCTGCCTCTGTAGCTTAAAAATACCGGAACTCCCCACTTGGGATTAGCAGAAGGAGTGACTCACATCATGGGAACTTGTATAATTTGTTTTTAGGGAACGTGCTGTCTCACTTTATGTGTATTTCTTGATCCTAACTGTTTAATAATAATAGCCTAAGAGTTGCAGTCTGTGTGTAAGTTGATGCTTTTCCTGTTCTAAAATTGCAGACGTTAGAAACCTGGAGACCCTGAAGCACACATCTTCAGTGCAAGTTAGTAATGATGGGCCTGCAAGCTTACAACACCTTTTACTGAAGGATCTTGAGTAGTACTCTGCATATTTTTGTTTACAGTTTTGAGAATCGTGGCTAAAGTTAGGAAGCTGCTGCTCTATCAAATGATAAAGCAGTGTTCATTGCAGCGAGCATAAATGCCATAGCTTAACACAATGTGAGCCTCTCCCACGCTACACAAACTGTAGATAAGTTAATCTTAATGACTGTATGTTATGAGAAGACTAGAAGGATACAGTCACTGAAAATGAATGTTTATCCTTTCTGCATGCTTCCAGAGAAGAGTAAACACCAGTAGGAATTCAAAGGAACAGACATCAGTAGAGGGACATAAAAGCTGGAGAGACTGTGCAGAAGAGAAAAGAGGATAGGCTATGGTAGTAGCACTGAGGAGATGGGTGGTTTAGTGATTCCTACAGGCAGGCTGAAGGCAGAAATGCACAGCTGAGCTGAAAAAGCTCTATTTCTCAACAAGCTACGGGCTGTAGTTGGAAGGGCACAGAAAATACTGGTGTCAGTCTGATGTATACAGAATAGCAAGGAACAAATGAAGCAGATAAATTAATGTTGCCTTCCTGAACCTCAATAGTGTCTTGTGCTCCAGTGTGTTATAACTGCAGTCTCTGTGTGATGTTGATCCCTGTGTGATGGTGTTCCTACAGGGAGGTACTTGTTACAAGCTAAAATTGAGTGCAGTCCAGTGCATCCAAAGTACCTGATGTGCTTAAAAGAGATGGCACAAGTACTAGGGCCCAGAAAATGACGTAAATGGGTCTTGTTGCCGAGGGATAGCAAATAAAATGCTTGCACCACGATTGGTGACCCAGAGCACTCAAACCAGGATGGCTCAGCCTTACCAAGCATGTTCAGGATTTGTCTGTGGTACTGCAGCCTGATGAATCTCCAACAGAGGGAGCGCTGCCAGTTCTGTCATATGCAGTACGTGTGTGAGTATCAATCTGTTCTATTCATTACGCTCTACAGGTGCTACAAAAGTACTGCAGTGTAAACCAAAGAGAATGTGTTAATGAACGAGCTTGCTTGGTACTGTGCAGAACTTAGAAAGTGTGTGATAAACTGCGTAAGTTAGAGCAGAGCTAGTAACTGTTTCCCAAGTACAGAGAATGCTTTAGATAGTACCTGTTACTTCTGGTTAAGGTTTAACTACAAGAGGTGTTTACAACTATCTTTGACAAGTTGGCAGTTTTAATGAAAAGTAAAATTGTATTTTCTTGAAATGTTTAGTCTATATGTTAGTGTGGGAGTGTCTTCATTGGTATTTCCTCCAGGGTCACAACTGTCATATAGTCAATCTGCTATCTCAAACCTTCTCTGAATAAGCCTACATTCTCTAAAGATTTACGCTCAGTTCTAAAACCTGAACCAGCAAGGGTGCAGAAACACAGTGTGTGTGTCCACATCCTTTCATTAATCATAGAATCATAGAATAGTTAGGGTTGGAAAGGACCTTAAGATCATCTGGAGCATTGTAAATGTTCCGTATAAATCTTCACAAAGCACAGATAAGAGGTGCAGCTTTTTTTGCAGGGAGCAAACAGGCTGACTTAGGACGACAGCAAAATTCAGGTTGGACGGTACCTCGCAAGGCTCTAGTCCAATGCAGGGCCAGCGCTGAGGTCATAGAATCACAGAATATAGAATGGTTAGGGTTAGAAAGGTTGCTTAGGACTTTGTCCACTGAAGTCTTGAAAACCTCTGAGGACAGGGACAGCTCCACCTCTCTGGACAGCCTGCTCTGTTGCCTGGCTGTCCTCATGGGGAAAGGTTACATGCAGAATACAGTCTTGTAGCCAGTCCGAATGCCTCTTCTTTCAGTTTATGCCTATTGTCACTTCTCTTCCCATCTTGCACTACTGGGAGGAGCCATCCTGGCTCTATTCTCCTCAATTATCCCTCACAGGTAGGTGCTGTGGTGCTGCTGTTAAATCCACCTGTCCCTTCTCATGGGGTGATTGCTTCAGCCCCAGCCATCTTGGTAGCTCTCCAGTGAGTTCTCTCTACTTAATTGGTCTTTCCTGTGTTAGGGGGCCCAAAACTGGATGCTACTCTAGATGTGGTCTAACAAGTGCTTAGCAGAGGTGTGTAATCTCTTCTCGTGGTCAAGCTGTGTTGTTCATCCAGCCCAGGGTACCCTTTGCTGCTTGGGCACACAGCTTGCTCATATTGAGCTTGCTTCTTGGGTAGGAACCATTTGCCATGTCTACCTGCTGTAACATTTAAAGTATATTCAAACAGATCGTGGTGCAGGATGTGGTAGCAATGTGGAAATGTCCTGGTTTAAGAATGAATTTCTGTGCTATTGCTCTGTTGCAGGTTCACTTACTGTTTCAGATCTGGTAGTTAATACTGTAGTGTAAGTAGATCAATTCCAATAATAGTATCAGGGTATTTTTCATCACAGGTAAAAATGCTAGCTGTACAAAACACACCATATTTGAAACAAATGAACACAACCTCCTGTTTCTTTAGGGAGCTCCCCTGGATCTCTGCTCTGGTTCTTCCACTTCTCCTTCTCCTCCCTCTTCTGTTTCTCCTTCTTTCTTCTGTACTTCTTATCCATGGGGTAATAAAGCACAAGCCTTAGAGGGCTGGAGCTGTTACAAAATTGGATCCCAATGCATGCAGCAAATGGTTTGAGATTGTACAGGTAAGAACACAACTTGGCAAACAAGTGCAGGCGTGAATGTAGGCATGAATAATGAAGCAAGATCCCCCGCTAGCCAGGCCCCTGCGGTGCATAAGGGGTAATTAACCTGACTATATGTAGCTGCAGCCTACAGGCCCCCATGCTTAGTTAAAAAAAGAAAAAAAGCTTTTTGAAACAAGATTTTTTTATCTAAGGTATGAAATAGAAGCAATTAATCTCTTCATTCCCAAGAGAGCACTGGGAAGCAAGCAGCTGTTTCACACTGCAAAAGCAGCTTGCTTATGTCCTGACACTCACCAGGGTCCTTCCCCAGTGCAGGGAGCTGACAGCAGGGTCAGCTTTGTTCTGGCCAAAGAGTTGGCTGAAATGTTCAGGGGTTGCCTTTCAGTGAGGCCACTGCCGCTCTTCTCTCTTTCTGCTGCAGAAGAAGGATGCATTTTGTGGTTTTAAGAAGGTTGGTCATACCTGCATTAAACCAAATGCATTTCTCTGGTCACCCCAGCCATCATTAAGCACTGTCCCAGTGTGTGACTCTTGAAAGATAATACCAGCAATCAGTCACAGCTGGATCAACACACTGGCTGTTGCCAAATTTTGTAATCTTGGTATCCTTCCATGTCTTCCAAATCTTTTTCTGCGATCTTCTCTGTCGCTGCCTGCATAGCCAACGGAGAAAGGTACCTCCAAAAGTTGGGGTTTCTGTTCCAAATGAAGAAAATATCTGAGAGAGTCAAGAGAAATCCACGCTACTTCCTGGCTCCAGCTTGCTTTTCCATAGCTACCATCAACAAGAAAAGTCAAAAGCGAAACATCCTTCAATTACATCCATTAGTTTATCTGACTTGCAGTTTGACTTGCCATTTCTCTGCATTTTTCTCTTGTCTAAGCATGCTGCTGCAGAAGGGAACACAAGCAAACAGCAACTGAGAGGAGCAATGCTAACCTGATCCCAGCAGCTAATGGAAAACAGACCTTGGTATAGTGAATCATTTACAGGAATATTAGGCAAACATCACAGACCTGACATATTCGCTGCAGAATGTCTTCCCCCCCTCACCGCGCTTCCTCAAGACAAATGGGCTTTTTCTCTGCTGGCAGCATTTTGGAGCAGCTGGCTCAGTGCAGTTTCCCACACGCCGCTGGTATTATGGGAAACAGGAATGCCTGGCAGCTTGCTGTGCATTCTGCCAAGCACAATGGGGTTTCTGCTGTACAGCACAAACACAATTACGATTTTAAAAAGTACATACCTTTTAATGTAATTGAAAACCCTGTTGTTAACAGTGTGGACATAGGGTGAGCCTTGCCTGAAGGCAACTGTCCCCTTTCAGCTGCTGGAAGTAATAACATGCTGACAATGGGAAAGTGGGGACTGCACTTTTGGATGTAATAAAGTTTTTGCAGGTGAAGACCCAGCAAACAATAACATGACACTGCTGAGAATTTGGATATGCAGAGACTATGCCAGGTCACTATTGTTGTCCCCGCTTGTACAGCAGTGACAAAGGTGTAGGCACAAATCCAAATTATCAGGCAACGTGGGTCAAAGCTACTGTAGTTCTTCAGCAGTAAGGAAAGTAGCCACTGGATGGCAAACCTCCATGTCAGTGCTAATATATCCTGACATGCTTCATCCCCGTGGTAAATTCTGTGAGGGTGAAATGCTGTATCACTCTTCCATCAGCTCTTTCACATTCTAAGCTGGGGAATCCTGTGCCATTGTGTGGAAAGATTCAATTCTGTAAGTTTTTCCTTCACTGTTAATACCTCCCATTGAGAACCAGCTGCAAGAAGTCACATCAGCCCATGCATGGAGCTCCTCATGTTCATGGTTACGTGTGACTTTAAAGAACATCGAACCAGAGGGAAGTACGTCTGGCAGGAAGGAAAACAGAACAGATGTGGCTCATACAGAAATGACATTAAAGAGAAACCAAAGAAAATTCAAAATATCACTGAATATGATTCACAAACCAGTAATCTCCAAGTGGCCTGTGCTACTGTTCCCTTATGGCTGGGGAGAATGGGAAAAGAGGTACTAGTTTGCTTCTTCTACATCACATTAATTGATGCAGGCAGGTAGATCTGCTGTGTTCTGGATCCTACCCAGAAATTCTTGTTTAATCATATATGCATGCACCGAGTCTACATGCCCAGGGAATTGTTTTCCCCAACAAACCTGTATTCAGAGTACTGGGGGAGAATGGCATGTCCACATGATGGGACAACCTGTGTGACATCAAGTAGGCTGCAGCTTGCATGCTCCAGCAAGAGCTCTGGAGCTGCTGCAGTCTCGGGTCTCCAGGGACAGAGAACCTGTTGTGACTTCTGTCAGTGCTCTTTGCAGCACCTCTTACTTGTCCCATCACCCACTTGCCATGGAGGAGGCAGTATGCAAGCCACACAGCATTGTGGTCTCTCCTGCTGTGTCAGGGGTAGAGGCAGTTTTGAGGTTTTGGGCAGCCTCAAAACCGCCCCAAATCATGGTTTCCGTCCTGGATTTCTCTTGTACTCACTGTTAGTTGAGGTATTCAGCAACCTCCAATTCAAATCCAGCTCATCTGACTTTTAATTCGTCTTTCAGAAAGGCTACAAAAAGCCTGTCAGAGTGCAGTTCTGCTATTGATCATAAATGATCTTTTTGGTCCCTTCCAACCCAAACCATACCGTGGTTCTGTGGTCCTAGGATCACTTTTTACACCGAAATAGGAAAAAACAGGCCATGTGCATCCAGCATGGGAGTAATTAGTTTCAAGGAAGGCAATTAAATAAACTGAGGCAAGCATTATATTCAACAGACTCCAGCAAAAAAGGAGCAGACCCAAACCAAAGGAGCCTGCCAAGCATCCTGGATGCTGTTCAAAAATACCATGTTAGAAGTCCGCACTAGAAGGTGTCACAACTCAAGAAGAAGAAGTATTGCCCCCTCATAGGATGAGCCTAGTATTTTCGGGTGCAGTCCTGAGTGTGCCTAAGGCAGCCACAGAGAAACATCATCCTGGGAGCAGGTTCCTAGCTAGGAAATCCCAGCCCACTTTTTCAATGGGTAACAAAGTAGAATAAGCTCAGTTATTCAGCGCTGCATTACTGTGGTGGCATTGCCCTTTGTTTTCTGCATCTCTTGGAGAGACACGCATGCGTGGCTCAAACTGATCTAACTCCAGTGCTCAGAGTCAGTCATCAGATCAATCTGCTCATCCATGTAGTTACAGCTCCGGCCCATGGGGACTTGTTCTTGGCAGTGGTTTCCTACTGCTTCAGTTACTGCTGAAACAGGTTTTTTAATTGCTCCCTCTGCCTGGTGTCTATGGCAGTCAGTCTTTGAAGCTCCAGACTTCAGACAGATCCCTGCCTGAGCCATGGAGGGACTGGCCCATACCGCCTGCAGCTTATGAGGTCAATGGCAGAGAAAGCTTCCCCCCTCACGTTTGCTGGTTGTTGTGGGAAGCATATTAAACACGTTTCCCAGTGCTGACATTGGTTGTTAAACCGAAGCACAGGACCCAGAGAAGACTTTTCTACCCTGACTGGAATTTGCTCTTTTTGATTTGCTGATTGCTGACTCTGACGCAGCAACGTTAGCCTTAAGAGTCCTTAAAGAACACCGATTGCATTTCCCCACTCTACAGCAGTATAACATGCAGGTACTTTTACGTGTTGGTCACTCCTGGTGAATGTTGAATGTACCCAACACAGGGGTCCACTGAGACACATCGCTTCTGTATCAGCAATGGTGACAGCAGAAAAGTGTTCCAACGCTTCCAAAATCCTTATTCAAAAGGCTAAACGTGAACATCCTCATTCCCTGTTCACAGGTTTGGGGGCTGCGGCCAGGCTCAGCCTGCCTCTCACCCCTGGGTGTCTGCAGCACCGTTTCTCTCTCCCTGTTCTCAGATTGGGTTTTAGACCCATTGCAAGAGTAATGGATTGGGTTATTATTCAAGTTGCAGGTTGCTGAGCACTGGGCCCCAATGGCAAAGAAAGTATTTGGATTCAACGTTTATCTTTATTTTCTCTCTTATTCTCATTATTATACTCAGTAAACCAAAATTTCCACCCAGACCCATCCACATTGAAGAACACTTTCGAACAGAGTTTACAAACCCAAAGCTAATTCACTTCAAATTAGAAGTCTGGATTCCTGGCAGAGGAACAGATACCGAAACACATTCAAACTTGAAGGAAACCCAGTATAAAGATGCAAAAGCTAAAGCAGGAAAGGCTGTGGGGTTTTTTTTACCAGCACTCTTGTTTTGATACAGCCCCTGGGCTTGGGTACGTACGGGTCTGACTGCCACTCAGAGGGCTGCTGACTAATGGCAAGCTGTTTTGTGTGCCTGCTATGGCGCTTGGAGTACTTCCCATACAAAGGATTTCTCCGGTGTGAGGCTGCTTTTCATCACGACGAAGCCTCCAGCCCCACCATGGCTGTGGGCTCCAGGGCTCGGGAGACTGACAAAAGCACGTTTAGCATTGTCCTGCACAGGGCTGGCCACAGGAATGGACAGTTAGTGCAGAGACCAAAGGCTTGGCGAGAAGTCTCTTCATCGCCCTGCAGCCGGCACAATCAAGGGGAAGGATGAGTTTAACTCAGGGGCTTCATCCCTGCATTGGCCAGGGGGAGGGAAGGAGGTGGATGAAGGAGATGGTCGGAGCACAGGCAATGTGCAGGGAGAGCCACTTGCGTGCCCGTGCTTGGAGGATGCGCAAACAGCTCCGGGTTCTGCTTCAAATGAGAAGAGGCACCTTCCCCACCCGACACCGAAACTGTTGCTGGTCTGTCCCTGTCTGCCCTTCAAAGGCCCTGAGCTCGTGGTATCTTGTCCCGGCAGGTCCCCTGCAAGGCAGTGCTGAGCCATTGCCACCAGCATTGGTCCTGCCAGGGGACCTGAGGAGCTGCTCTGGGTGCTTCCATCACTACTGGGCCAGTCTATGTGGAGGAGAGGCTCGGTGGTGGTGTGGGTTTATGAGCTAGAACCCATGTCTCTTAAAGTACTGGGCTCGCCTAATCACACTGTTGACGTAGTAGCTGTCTCTGTCACAGGGGTCGTCCTCGTAGACCTGGAAGTTGCCCATTTTTGCACGGTAGGTGCAGATTCCCCCTAGAAAGAGTCAATAAGTTGTTGTTAAAGGCTTATAAGTAAGAAACAAAGATTTAAAGGTAAAAATTCCTAGCTAAAAGGGCCATACATCTCACCAAGCCAACACAACTGCTTGGGAAACTGCTCATTCTGCACTATGGTTGAAAAGTGACTGATTCTGTAAAATCCTTATTTCTACAGTGAAAGAACCCATGGCTCTTTCCAAATGAAAGTAGGAACGGCATGGTGGTCCCAGAAAAGGGTGTAATCAAAAAAGGTAGTGGTAGAACAAGGAGGGCAGGAGAACGCACAGGGTGAACAAACCAGCGCATAGATAACATGGACTGAAAGCAAACCTGGATCCCGAGCTTCCTTCACACAATTTAACAGCATGCCACAATCAATCTGTTGCATTGTGATACCTCAGCTTCTGCCTTCCCCAGTGGCTTTTGTTTGGCTGCTTTGCACCTTATTTGTCCACCTGACAGCTATTTCACTTGTAGGAACAGGGAAGAGGAAAACTTAGCTCCAAGGCGGGGCTTGTTTCATGCTGCTTTCTACTAGAGCAAAGCTGCCAAAGAGCTTAGCGTCCCACCACAGACTCTCTTCTGTAGGCAGAAACATGGAGGCCCCGTGGACGATGTTTTGAGCTGAGAGGCTGTATCTGTGTTCAGACCTCTTGCTGGTCTGCTGCTTTGGGATTGCCCCTCTTTTCAACTAGAAAGCTCCAGTTCGGTGGGGGTTTTTTGTTTGTGTGCCTGTTTGGTTTGGCAAGAGATGCTGTAAAATCTGCTAGAGTGATGCTCTTTTTCCCTTAGAAGTGACGCCAGCAAACGCACAGCACTCCCATCACTCAGCGTACCCCCTTCTAGTACATAGCCCATCACATACCTCTCAGCTGCTGGTCCCAGGTCCAGGTAGGATGTCTTGCCCGCACTTCATTAATTGAAAGAACCAGGATAGTTGAGCCCTGATTTATATGTTCTTCACTATCCCACAGTCCAAAAGGCTGTTGATGCCAACCAAGCTAGAAAAGTCAAGCAAGAAAATGGGTTTCCCTTTGAACACAACCACGACTCTTATCATCTTTCCCGTATTCTTTGTAGTCCCAGGCTGTGACTCATTGAAGTGACCTTACTCAGGGCAACACTTACTCACAACCTTTGATGTAGGAGGAACAAATTTAAGTGCTGTCCTGAACACAGAACAGTCATTTACTAAGGTAAGGCCCTGGGATAAATACTACGTTACTGTTCTGTTACTCATACTCATCATCCCCACGTACCTGCATCAAGCCGTACTTGTGCCGTTCCTGGTCCCAGCCGTTGTCCAGGAGCAGGCCGACACGGCTTTCCTGCGAGATGATGCCAGCGATGAGCGCCGGCTCCAAGCACAGGTTTCTGGCTACTCTCTTAATCGGGATCTCGTATTTCCTCAGGCGTATGATGTCTGCCTCGGCAGAGCTCCGTACCAGGGCAAGTCCTGCGGGTTAGGAAAGGGCAGACTTACACACCCTCCTGCCCAAAACCGCCGCTTCACCTTTTGAGTGGTGTTTTAAAGGAGTAACTCAAGTTCTGCAGTAAACACAGCTACACCAAGTTGGGCAGTGGCGCTTGAGGAGCAAGCGTTGGCTCTGACTGTGGCCAGAGAACTGCTGTGCCAGTACTGGAGGATGATGAGGGGAAGAGGGCAGCTTCTCAGGAGGTGAGACTGCGCGTTCATGGGCCACTGCTGCTGCTGCGCTGCCGGAAATGCGGCTCTGGAGACAGAAAAGTGCCATTCAAAATGCATTTGGAAAGACTGGGGGGCTGACTGACTGTGCAAACTGCAGTGACGCTGCGTTGTTAGAAAGGGGGGGGGGTCTCAAATGTAATTTTGGAACAGTTTGGAAACAAGCAAGCAGGTTCAGATCCATACTGGGACACCCGTAGTCAGGTGTCTGCCCTGGAGCTGCCTACATCCGATGTACGTGGCGAAGTTCCTGGAGAGCTCAGCAGTATGAACCTGGTGTAGTCAACTTTGTCACGACGGGGCAGTAACGCAAGACAAGAATGAGGGGAACGGGAAGGAGCTACCAGAAAAGGGTCATGCAGAGGTGGGACAGCTGTGCCCGTGGGACCTTCCTCTGGCTAGCTTCCCCTTTGAGCAGACAGGCCCTGGGGTTCCGTGAAGACGCGGATGCTGAAATCCAGTGAAGAAACTGTTTTAACTGAAAAGGGGTCGCACCTTTTCCCTTTGCTTAGCAGCTGAGGATCCTCACTATGGGACCTGAAGTTTGTCCTCCCTCTTCCCACTGGGTCTGGGGGCTTCACAGCACCTCACATTTTGGGAGAGGAGGTGTTGCTTTCTCTCTTTCGGCTAATTGAGTAGCTGCAGCACATTTAATTTGGCAGCAGACAAAGCATCTCTCTGTAAGGTACAAACAGGTTGATAAATCAAGCAATGAATGATTCCTACCACAATCCGAGGCTCTTACAGCTGTACAGGGGACCAGTGGAGCTTGAAGAGCGCTTATATCGCCATAGCAACTGTAACTTGTGGATGGAGCTGAAAAATTAAATACAGGTGTTTGAACGCTAAAGGTCTCAGGGTGATGCTGTACAGTGTGCTGCAGGTCCATACAGCATGAGGGATTCATCCAGAACAGTAATCCATACCACCTTGTGTTAGCCATGCTTGTACGGTTGCCACTGCTCTCCATTAGTAACGTTACCAAAGAAAGGTAGAGAACAGAAATTTGTTCTTTTCTAATTGCATGGGTTGAAGTGAATGAATCGAATGACAGTTTAGATGAATAGGCATCTGCCCTGTTAGGTCCAAAGGCTGGTGTGGGAGAGGGGAACCACAGCCTCTGCAGTTATTTCAGAGGGTGCTCCCCATCCAATGCCCAAAAATATCTGGGACCCCTTGGATGATGGCTGGTGGTACCTGAGCGCCCTGGCTGAGAGCATCTTCTATGACTCCCTGTAACTTGGTAAGGAATTAATTCAGGAGAGTGCTTGCCTCAGCCTGGGCAAATTACTTCCTCAGTTCTGGAGGAATGAAAAGCCTCCATCAAAGAGATTGCCACATTGGTGAGATCATTTCTGGGCAGGCAGGGACCAGAGGAGGTTAGCTGGTAACATCAAGAGAAGGTGTGTCTGTGACTCCCTTTTGGTGTCAGTCCCGTACTCCAGACATGCTGGTCCATGTGGACATGTCCACACGTGGACAGCAAGCAGCCTCATAGAGCAGATGAGGACCATCAGCCACATGGGGTTTTACAGTGCCGTGCGGAAAGGGGACCTGACTGCACACCTCCTCTCTGCCATCCCTCTGCAAAGAGTTCCTGGGTGGTTTTGACAGCAACCCAAACCCAAACCCTGGCTCACCAATAAGGGCCATAAGGCCCAGCAAGAGCAGTGTAGGAATCATGGCGATGGCTCTCCTCAGCTGCCTCAGGAGACCTGGAAACACAGTGGTTTACAGAACATGAATGAATCGGTGCTCATTTTCAACATCCCTGTAGCAAAGTTTGCATGCCAAAAGCTCCCAGATAGGTGAAGATAGGTTGGCGAGTGAAGACACCCTCTCTGCAGCGTGTCCTTGCCTTCACCCCCCAGCATGGGATGCAGCTGCCAGCTTCAGAAAGTGGTGGTGGGAGGAGAAGGAAGTGATGATCCTTATCTGGGGATACAGGCTTCTCCTGCCATTGAACGTCTCCTCAGTCTCATGCACCATTACACCACCGCAGTGAGAGGGAGAGGCCATGCCTGGGGAGCTTGGGAGCAGGGAGGTCCCTGTCAGCAGCCCGGGCCAGCGGGGTTTTTTTAGCCCCTGTCACTTCGCATTGCTTGCTCACATGGCTCCTCCTGAACGCCCAGAGCACGTCTTTAGGATGAGCGGGTGAGGTACTTTTGCTTCCCATAACTGTTTGAAGTCTGATGTGCTGGAGCGCACACCTCTTCTGTCTGTCTGCTCCCGCGGCAATGAGATTTTTTGCTTGGCTTTTGGAAAAACATGTTCTCAAAAATGGAGCAAGATGACCCTTAGCTCTCTGCTAAGAGTATGTGAAGCAACTCCAACATCCATCTGACGAAATAATACTTGTGTGATAATTTACGTGATTCCGCGATCTGCGATACTAGTGGCAGATAATCACTTTACTAACCAATGCACTCATTGTGCTCGCTAATAGAATTCCGAATTGCCACCAGATAAAAGCTGTCAGCTACAGAAACATCGACTGTAGTTGCCTTGCTGCTGACTGCGTTTAACCTGAGCTGCTTTTACGGCTTACAAATAACCTGTTCCCAAGAGGGTTTCAAATGCAAAACGTGCCACAAGTCTTGTAAGCAATCATCACCCAATGCAGTTAACACTTGAAAACCCCTTCTGATTTTAATACTAATGTTAACACTAACTTTAACAATAATATTCTTAATAATTAACTTTAATCTCTTTAACCTGTATTTCTACTGCAAACCAGGCTGCATGGGTGCAGAAACACAAATAGTCCACCAGTGTCATTGGCATACTCTGTTGTTCTCAGTAAGCTTATTCAGGCCAACAAATGCCCACGGTCAGAGCTGGGTATGTGCAGTAGCTCAGTTTGAGCTTTACAGCTACCCCGGATTATTCACAAGCCCTGATCAATAGAGCTTGATCCCATACCTGTGAATTCAATGGCAAATCCATACATGGCCCCAATGAAAGCTACACACTGTAGCAATTTCCACATGTAGGAAATTGATAGATTGATCGATTATAGATTATAGATAGATTATATAGTTTTAAGTTATCAGCCTTATTTTTTCCCTCCCATCACATAAACCATCACAGGCCTAGGTAGAAACAGTGTAGCAGTCACAATATTGACAAGATGCTAAATCAAAACAAAAGCAAAGCTTCTGGCTCTGAATGAATAGTCTATGAATGAATTCCAACTCACCTGTCTTCAGTTGGCCTTCCTCTGAGGCAGGTCACTTGATGACATTTATATATATGTGTATGAAAAGGTACCCACCCTGTGGGCTTAGGAATTTTAATTCCTACCTACTATGATGACATTTGTTTTAAAGTGCAATAAGTAATACATATTAAGAGCTTAGAACTCTTACGATTCCTTTCATCCAAAGATTTGCACAAGCAGTAGTTAGTAATACCGAGGACAACTCTGAAGAGAAATAAATACTGGTTTTCCTCCATCAGTAAGAACATTGATGCACAATAAATGGCTTGCAGAAAGCATTGCAGTGAATCAGTGGCAAATGCCAGGTAAAAATCAGATCCCTGCCTAGTGCTCTCTTTGCTTTGCATCTGAGATTAGTCTGGACACATTTCTGGAAGGATTTATTGCCTCATTTCCACAATGATTGCAGATTGGCAAGCTGTTAACTAAGTATTATGCTTTCATATGAATTCTAAAGAGGACAATCAAAGGAAAGCATCTCCTTCATTGCTTACAGCAAGCCTAATTCAGGAGGGTGGCTTGACTACTTTGAGAGCAGAGGCAGGGTTTGCCTTTCAGATTTGGGGAGGCGGGATGCTGCAGCTGAAATGAGGAGGAAAGGAACTGGTCTCTCAGCAGCTGAAGGCCAGTGGGGCACACGGTGGGTCTCTGACAGACTTGCACCTTGTGGCTGCAATACTTTTCATGTATGTAAAACATCTGAGTCACTTGGAGATAGAAAGACAGTCTGGGAGGCCAGAGCCCTTCCATCCTGTCGCGTTCCCCACACCTTTCTCTTCCCAAGATACTGTCCAGTATGTGTGGAGCCCAGGAGTGCAAGATTTCCTTCCAGTAGTTTTCGTTATTTAATACATCACAAATCCATCTATTCCCACTGCTCTCTTTTGGGCTTGAGTAGTATCCAGAAAACATGGTTTTGGCCAGATACTAATCACTGGGTTCAAAACCAAGCAAGGTCAAGAAACCAGAAGATGGTCAAATGCACTTTGTCACCTTAAAAATCAATAAAGACAAACATCACAAAGATAATAGACATCTTCCCAAAGATTACAGCAAGGCCAGGCATTCATTCTTCGTGTACCAACTTGGTATCTTATTGTGGCATCTCAGACTAGACTATCACTAATTCTTTTACTGAGGTTTAACATTTTAAGTAGTAAAGGTACTGCTTGCCATAATGTGTGGTAAGAATCTTAGAATCACAGAATGGTTTGGGTTGGAAAGGACCTCAAAGATCATTGAATTCTAACACACTGCCACGGGCAGGGGCACCTTCCACTAGACCAGGTTTCTCTAAGCCCCATGCAACCTGGCCTTGAACACTGCCAGGGATGGGGCAGCCACAGCTTCTCTGGGCACCCTGTGCCAGCGCCTCAGCACCCTCACAGGGAAGAGAGTCTATGAGCAGGAATGGAACAGGAGAATCTATGTGGTATCTTCGGAAAGAACAGGTAGAAAATGAAGACGTCACATGTATAGGGTGGCTTTAATCTTTCTGAAAGGAACGAGTGACTGAAGACACAGAGGAGAAGAAAGCCAGAAGAAATGAGATGGGGAAAGCTTGGGATGCACTGGATCCATCAAAGTAGGATGGCAACAAACCCACTAGCTATATTCATTTACCTTCTATAGAACAAGACAATTTGTATTAGAAAGAGATGTGCTCTCTCAAATAGATGAAAATGATTCAGTTACCTTTCATGAAAACAGTACCATGTTAGTGATAATAAACTAGGGCTCCTCTGTTACCGAACCTGTGTTCATAATGATCACTTGGCACCTTGTTTTGAGAAGCAGCCTCTGACCTCAGGTAAGATTTATTTCCTGAAGTGTTGTCCACTTGCTGATGGTCCTTAAGATAAAGTTTTGAATTCAAATACTCTTTGTCTTTGTTATGCGTTTTCTTTCTCATTTATTACTTCTGTAACATCACAGATTTTCTACATTTCACAGTACTGCCTCGTGAATTCTTAATGCCTCTTCTGCATTGCTTTGCTCTTTATTTACTCATTAAAAGGCGGCTGTGAGGTTTGAAGTACAGTTATTTTTATCTGTGCTGCTGTATTCTGTTAAGCGCCTGGGACAGATTCCTTGTACTCACACAATTCCCAGTATAAGGCCAAATAAGAGGATACCCTTTTAGCAGCATTAGGAATGGGACTTTTTCTTGCTAAAAACCACTTTATTCCCACAAAATGTGCCTACTGCCTTCTAAAGCGAATGGTGAAAGCAGGCAGCCTCTATGGTAGCAAGGTCACTGCTCATATATGTCGAATGGGACAAGACTCTAAGGCATTGCTCTTGTCCAAGGCACCACCATGTAAGGAATGTTCGGAAACTCCATCTTCTGCTCAAAGGTCCTTGTGGGGCTGGAATCCCGGAGCACCGAATTCAGGTGAAGCGCTACATGAGAGCGGGCTGCACCTCGTGCTGGAAAAACACAAGTTTCAATTTCTATGCTAAGTTCAATATGGACAATTATGTCAAGAGTCAGATAAGGGCTGCTTCTGACAGCCCATAACGTGACAGAAGGGATCTATGCAGCTGCTCTTCCTAGGCTGCGGAGGGGATGAGGAGTAGTACATCTTTGTGCATATGATGAAAGCAGCTCTGTCTAAATGGTTGGACTTCATAAAGAGGTGTCCACGAATGTGCTGCACTGATGTCCCTGAGAAATGTTACTTTCTGTCATAACCATACCTCTTTTTATGTTTTGATTGATTATTCTCGGTGTTTTCTTTAGAAGCCCAGGTTTTTTGATTCAACTGCATTGCAAGACTCATTCAGAAGGACAGTGAGTTGCTAGCCCTCGTGCTTGGTGGTAAGGAAAATAGATGAAAGCCATAGAAATATGATGTTATTAAATTACTATTAAAGAAAAAGGACACAAATATTATAATTAAAAAACCCCAACAAAACACAACAAACGACCCTGTAATTCTAAACTCCTTTTCCTGTTGTGTAATCTTTAAACATAAAGAATGCCAGTGCATATTCCGCTTGTGATGGATTTTGGTCATCACAGCATGTGATTGGGAGGGAGGAGATGGAAAGTCAAGGAAAGAGGAGGTGATCACTTATCAAATGGTATGCGCATCATCTTATACTTAAGAAGCAGGAAGGCTTCCTGGTATTCGCAGGACTATACTGGCAATAAGCCCCAGTCAGTGACCACAGCCGTGGTTTCCCCATGGTCTTTTGATGATGCTGTTAGTTACACTGAGCTAAAGGGTGCACAGAGTGGAGTGGACAAAATTGCTACCTGTCAGAATACTGTTTTCCACTTATCTTACATAAGAGAGACAGAAGCATCCTTGCAACCTAAAGCATACCAATGCTCAATACCACCAGTTCGTTCCCACTCACAGAATCATAGAATCACAGACTGGTTTGGGTTGGAAGGGACCTTAAAGCCCATCCAGTTCCAACCCCCTGCCATGGGCAGGGACACTCTTTTTTTCCCCGTGCCAAGGGATCTACCAGGGTGAGAGGATTTTTTTATATCCTGCTTAATGGAGATGCAAGGAGAATGGATCATCATTTTGAAAAGCATTACGTATTGCACATGCTGTTCTCCTTCAGGTTGCAGGTTACAGCATCACATTTCACTGGGTGGTGAGAATACTATCTAAAATTACCCGGAACAATACCCCTACTAATTACTGTCTCTGCTGTGAGTTTCAGCTCCGGTTTCATAATATCATCAGGCAGATGCATTTCTCAGGCTCTTCCTTTTGTCTGTGATCTAATTATAGGTAACACCAGGCATTCACACACTTTTTAACTGTTTTATAGGGAAGCTGCCCATGACAGCTGACGCATGTTGGTTGCCTACCACTAACTGGCCAGTTAAAGATGCATCTGCAGCATCATCTCAAACAAACCCTCTACAGTTGTCTTTCTCAACTTTTAAAGGGATACAGCCAGTTCAGTGGTTACATTTCCAAAGATTTTCTTTTCTACATCTAGTACGCTGGTAAGTAATGACACCGAAGGTCTTCAAGCTTGTAAGACATGAAGCTCTCAGTTTTCACTGTGTTCAGAAGTGAGCAGGTGCTGAGGGTCCCAATCTCTTCCTTTATCTTGCCTTTCTAAAGAATGCAAATGGACACTGAAATGACATCCAAAGTACCTCTCTAGCCATCACGTAAAATAACTCAGATCATGAGTGTCTGTGAGTGGGGAAAAAGAAGTATTTTCCTCTGTTCTCTAAAATGAGACTTTGAATTCTACTCTTGGAAATTTGTTCTAACAAAGAGGTCACTGGGCTGAATCATATGAGACTTCAGTTCACAACCCAGCGTAAAGACAGATCTATCACCTAACGACAGTCATTTGAAGCTTGAGACAGGAGAGGGTCCTGCACCTGCGTCAGGGCAATCCCAAGCACAACAACGGGCTGGGTGAAGAATGAGTTGAGAGCAGTGCTAAGAAGGACTTGGGGGTGTTGGTAGATGAGAAACTGAACATGAGCCCACAGTGTGCGCTCGCAGCCCAGAAAGCCAACCGTATCTTGGGCTGCATCAAAAGGAACGTGACCAGCAGGTCGAGGGAGGTGATCCTGCCCCTCTGCTCTGCTCTCCTGAGATCCCTGAGTTCAGCTCTAGGGCCCCTGTAGGGAAGCACCTCCCATATGAAGATAGGCTGAGAGAGTTGGGCTTGTTCAGCCTGGAGAAGAGAAGGCTCTGAGGAGACCTTAGAGCAGCTTCCAGTACCTAAAGGGGGCCGACAAGAAATCTGGAGAAGGACTTTTTACAAGGGCATGTAGTGATAGGACAAGGAGGAATGGCTTTAAACTGAAGGAGGGTTCAGATTAGATGTTAGGAAGATCTTTACTGTGAGGGCGGTGAGGCACTGGCACAGGTTGCTCAAAGAAGCTGTGGCTGCCCCATCCCTGGCAGCGTTCAAGGCCAGGCTGGATGGGGCTTTGAGCAACCTGGCTTAGTGGAAGGTGCCCCTGCCCATGGCAGGGGGCTTGAAACTGGATGAGCTTTAAGGTCCCTTCCAAACCAAACCATTCTGGGGTAACTATTAAAGAATCCTTTCTATGTGCCTGGAATTCATGACACAAAGCACTGAAGATTGTCAACAATTTAGAAACCAAACAGGAAACAATTCCGGATCTCTTTCTAGGGCAGCACGCTAACAAAAGAAACAATTAGCAAGGAGGAAGAAGATCAGGAAAGGAATTAATGTGGCTTGTGTGTTACAATCACATGATTTTCATATGATGTCATCTTGGGAAAAGCCAATGGTTACTGGAGGTTGCATAGTTTCTGAAGCAGATAAGTTAATTTTTAAGCCTTTTTCGTAGGAGGCACATGTTGAAATCATACCACCAGGTGATGCCTGAACAGGTTGTGCTCAAAAAGGCAAAGTATATCAACATGGATGCAACACAGGCTCATAGCTCCTGGATCAGTGGTAGTTTTTAGGCAGCTAAAGCCATGTCTGTAATGGCTAATCCAAAAACCATATAGCTTTAGAATATGCACCTCATGGCACCTCTAGAAGCTAGTTTTCTTTACTCCCTTTCCATCAATAAGCATCAAATATCACTCAGTGTACACGCACTTAAAATTAATCCACCAAATTTGAACAAGAGTATTTCGTGGTGATGATCTGGTCTCTTCTGTACTACTTCAGCCAATTTAATGTGTTAGCTTAAATTGATAAAGGAGGCACATGTTCCCTTTTGCAGCATACAATACAGAATACTGCTCTACAGGGGAACAGCTAACCAGGAGCACCTGGGACACTGGAATGTCTTGGCTCACCATGATCACTATTAGACACGCTTAACACTGAAAGCTCTAAAGCCTGATTGAAGAACAGAAGATCAGAGTAGACTTTCAGAGCAGTAATGTGGAGGAACCTATCTATCTGCTTATCCTTAGGGGCAACACTGCCCTCAGAACAGTTCTAAAATCTTCTACTGCAACCTCAAGTACTCTTCTGCTTCCTAGAGAGGCTTTTCTTGAATTCCAGAGCATAGCCCTCACTCCTGAACTGTCATATACAGCTCTTCTAAAGAGACAGACGATCAATCCACTACTGACAGAGTTTTCCTTTTAAAAGTGGAACACACAGCTATTGAATATGCAATGAGTTCAATAGCTGTATTATTAATGCACCAGCTTGTGCTTGGTTTTACAGTGCATGTATGCGAGAGACAAAATGACAGCATCCCTCACTCTGGGCTGAGGATGCTGGTTTTACTTTCATGTGGAAGACAAAAGGCTTGCTTTAGAAACTGTATTGTTCAAAGCCCGAATTTTCTATAAATATATATTGAAAAATACTTCTTTTATAATTTCTAGATGGGAAATAGCACAGTGTGGATTACTTGGAAACAGGGACTGGAAGGTATCAACCCATCTTGTGGGTCAGCCTCCTTCAATGACCACTGATGACAGTAGCAGGCAACCCAGCCTGCTAATGGGGTCTGAGAGCAGCTGCTCAGTTGCCCTTTCCAGATTTATTTCCCATCCTATCTCTTTCAGGGAACAGACCTCTTCACACTTCCCAAATCCCAAAGCTCAACTCAGCACTTAAATTCCAGCTAGATTTGTGAGCAGACCATCACAACCATATCATGGGATCAATCAGTGATCAAAGTGTGCTCAGTCAATAATCTAGCATTAACAAAGAGCTGAACAATGCAGATCTTGTTTGGTTACTATTGTCTGCATGCATTTCCTTAATGACTACTTCATGCGAGCATCAAGCACAGACTTAAGCACTAATCATTACTCAAGTTACATGCTGAGTTCATACATAAGCCCCACAACTTAAAAAGCTGTACGTGAACATTTCTCATCTCTTTATTATACAATACCCTTTCATGGCTAACACAGGCCAGACCGGGTACCATTTTGTGATTACTCTAGGCTCAGGAACCTTATTCAGTCATGTCCTTAGATATACAATCTCTTTGCTGTAAGCAATCCCATGCAACTTGCATCCTTTCTAGGTATTGCACATTACTGCCATCTTCTCATCTATCAGCCATGTTGCCCCTAGAATGCTGTCGACAAGTTTTGTGCTTTTCAGGTCTGTACAGCTGACATTTGCTTGAGTGTTCCCAGTACTGTTCACACTTCTGGCTTGCAGACTCAGGTCTTACTATCATGGACACTTCCTTATTTAATCTGCACAGCAAAATCACTGAGATTTACCATAGAATAACATGTTCCTCACTACTTAAATCACAAGGATTTTGCAGTCCTCAAAGAATTTCAGCCCAAGTAAAATTCTTGGATTTGGATTGTTAATCTCAAAGTGACATGCAGATCAAGAATGGAGAAATTAAAATTATTAGTACAAAGAGTCTCAAGTTCCTCTTTTACCTAAACTATGCATTCCTGCAAACTCCTTATATCAGCACTGGAGTGTGTATTCCTGTATTACAATCCAGATGAAGGAAGAGGTCCTAGGAAGGAAGATTAACCTAGAAAAAACAGCAGCAGCTGAAGTGACATGAAACCACAGACTCTGACTAGGATTTACATCGAGTTTGCAATGGGGCTATTCACACATGGAACTGAACAACCTCTAATAATGCACCATGCTAGAATCCTGACAAGCCCACATTTCCTCACAGCACTCAACTACGTTAGACATGATTTTATATTGCCACAGCCTGTTCAACATAATTAGGCCTTGGAGATGAGTCCTGCTAAGGCACTCTTAAAAATACTGTTGGAACATTGGTTTCCTAAATGGGATTTCATGGATTAAAAAAAAACAAACAAAAAAAGCCCCTTCTAGTGCGTTTAGAGAGTTTGTGCATTAAAAAGATCAACTCAAAGAAAGCCTACTTTATGCTTTTAGTAGATTAACAGGCAACTGTGTATATCCTTAAGCTGGTTGCCTTCTCAACATGCTGTTGTACGGTTAGAATTGTATGCAGTTTGCTAGGAATCCAGAAAGAGCACACGCAGCTTTCTGATGACCTTATGTAAAGAAAAAAACATAGGCTGCAGCACCTACACCACCTCTCTGAAAGGATGCAAAAGTCAGCACTAGAATTAAAATAATTTTATTTCAATATACATGAACAGAAATAAAATATCATTTTTTAAACTTACTTACAGAGATATATTGCTGGGCTGGCCCAATCACAAGTGTTCTCCACTACAAGGTAGCAAGACCAACCAGACCCACTTCACTGCTTTTTGGACCAACTGGATTCAAAGTACCACCTCAAAAGGGTCCTTCAGCACAAAGCAAACGATTTTAATTTTCATTTTATTTTTTTTTGAAAATGAAAAGAACACTCATCAACTCTTCACCTAGCCAGAAATTTTGCATTGCGTTCCAAGGAAAGCCTCCCTTGAAATCTCTGTCCATTACTGAAGAACAGTACACAGTATACGGCGCTATAGCTAAACTTAACAGATCAAGGTTTCTCCCAAAGACTTTTCTCTATTCTACTCTCCTGTACAAAGCATCTGATATAAAATCCACACATTCACAACCACAAAATCATACAAACCCGTGAACAAGGCTATTTTCAATATGCTTGTTGCTATGTGCTATTACCTGCTGTCAGCTTTAACATGCAGCGCACGTAGATGGTAAAAGGGCATTTCTCTTCACCATCTATTTCAGGAATTCACAGAGGTTACGACTGTTTTTACAACTTATAGTGCAACACAGTTTAGTTATTTAGTATCATGATATGGCACCATAAGATAAGCAATCATTTGTTAAAATGCTTAATTCCTTTACTGATCACTTTGTAGTGCTTTACTGATAGGTAATAATAGATTTTAAAAGACAACTGGAGAGGATCCGATAGGGAAAAATCTGTTTTAAAAGTGTCTATCATCTCCTTTAATGAAGAAAATCAGCAAATAAAAAAAAAAGCCCTCAAACTGTCAGATTCAAGAAAGGCAATAAAAAGTAGTTCTTCACACAGGAGTTAAACTGTGGACTCCTTGCCATATGACATGGATGCTAGGATACTATGAGGATTTAAAGAGATTTTTTTTCCATGATTTTAACCAGCAAATGCTCTCAGATATGGAGTTCCCCACACCACAGACTGCTTCAAGTACATTCTGGGAAAGCATTATTATCTCCTCATTCTGTTTTTATTCTTCGTTGTGCATCTGCTTTTGGCCACTGAGACTGGATGCCGGGCCAGAGGGACCTTTGGTGTGACTTGGTACAGTTGTTTCTAACAGTTACTTCAAAACACTTCAGAAACTTATACTTAAGACAAAGTTCATCATTTGCCACAGTATGTAATTAGGAGGAGTCAGATTTTTTAATTACAAATGACTTCCAAAAGAGGAAAAATAAAATAGTTAAGCTTTTTTCTGCTATGACTCAGTTGTATAAAACTGTATAGAAAAATGAGCATTATGTGCAGATGTAATGAAAAGCAGTAAGCTGTATAAAAAACATTCTTAGAAATGTACCAAGCATAAACAAAAGATGATTTATAAATACATATAGCTGCCATTCTAGTCATCATCAGAATCTGAATCATATTTCTTTCCTCTTACGGTCTTCTTATCCAACTTTGTAAAGCTTGTTCCAAATTTCTTTTGACTTTGAAAAGGTGGGTCCATCAAGTTACCACTAGAGAAAAAAAGAGTAAGACATGTTGATTAAAGCCATATTCATGTAGGTACTAAGTAGTGGCTCTCATTACCCATTTCTTCAGAAAAACATTGTAAGAGAACACAACCCCTACTTCCTACAGCCACCCTAAGCAGCAGTGTGGTGATTAGGCAGTAACCAGGGAATTAGAGAGACTTTTCAACACAAATGAGAAGCCAGAAGCACAAAAGCTGCTAAAATTTTGTAATGGGGACTTTAGAAACACATAAACTGGTTTCATACTGCCAGAAGTCACTTTTTACATTCCTAGCCAGAGCAGCTTCTCCACTGGATACTGCACTCCAGCTAGCAGACTATGGGAGGATTCATAGTGTGAATGCAAGACCTTGTAGGGTTCCCTCCCCAGTGTGCATACCCAGGGTTTGTTGGGAACAGCAGACATTTGCATAAAGCTGGAGCACCCACATCTCCTACAGTAGAGGTGCACACGGAAGGAAATGCCTTCCTCTTGCTTGGAAAAGGGTGTGCATGCTTTCATGGGGTTTGCATCTAATTATCAGTAAGTGAGCAATTAGAACTATATGGAAATAGCTATGTAAGGATGTTCAGAAATGTGTAGGTATTAACAGTTGGCAAATAACATTTTGCTGATACTGAATCAACAGTTCACTGATTGCCAGCTAATCACATGTCAGTAATAAGCCAATACCCCACTTGAATCCTGATTTTAGTCAAACAATGTGACCTAACAGTTTGTTGGTTTTTTTTTTTACCCTAAATATAATATATCCTTTTACCATCCACCTATCCCACAGGTTGAAGGAAAAGAACTCTAAGCTCTGAAGAGGACTACCACCTTTCAGGAGCTCCAGAGCATGGGGCATTACAATCAGGGTGTGGAAATGCAACACTTGTACACAAATGAATGCTTCCAACAGATCTTCGGGGCTGTGCAGATGCTGTGGTTCATTTTGCAAAGCCAGGGTACCAAACTCAGGATCTGGCAAAATGAACAAAGAAAAAAACTTCCCCACTCCACAATGAGCTCCAAGAGTGGAAGACACAGGTCTAGCTTGGTACAACTCCACTGAAAGTCTTTTCGTGTAAAAGGCTGCTGCTGTCCAGAATATACATAGCCAAACTGTCTTTGACTCCTCTGTGTATTTGCCTGTTTCTAAACTTGTTACCACTTGTTTTCAATTATAGATTTCTATTCCTGTCATTTTACCTGAAGTTCCAACAACTACTAAAATGAACACCAGTTTCTTTGGTTTTAAGATAAAATACTTCTTCCAAAAATTTGGAAATTAGAGACTGACATAAATTGAGATAATAATGCCCCCCCCCCCCCCCAACATTCAAAACAAAAGAGCAAAATTAAAAAGATAAAGATGATGTTTTAGCCACACTGGAAAGCAAAGCAGAAAGTTCTGGTAAATTATTCTCCTGTAAAGTTAGGCTGTTGTGGTGAGAGTTATCTACTACTACCTTCTATTCTGTAGTCTTAAATGTGGGATTGCTGATTATATTGTAGTGCTACACAAATGATTTCTTTGCACTTCTGCAACTTACTTTCACTTTCTGTACTGTTCACTGAAAACCAAGATTCATATTCATGTATGCAGTATGGGCTAGGATGCAGTTTAAGGATAACTTGCTACGTTTTCTGATGGATTAAAAATGCTCGAACTTCACTGCATTGCAAGTGTGACACATAAGATTCTATAGCTGATTTAGAAAGGATTCCATGAGATGCATCACTCTGAAAGGCCACATCAAAGCACCATAGCTACTTCGTACACCTCAGGGCCAAGAATTGGGTTTATTTTTGTTACTGTACAGAAAGGACAACACAATGCTCATTACAATGTCTCAGTACTCAGACAAGGAAATACTTTCCCTTGCCAAAGTACAGAGATTAAACAACTGGATAAAACTCTTGTGTGTCAGTTGTATACAATGTATCAGAGTTACAAACTATTACAGATCCTCCTGTCTGCAAGCACCTTCTCCTTACACTGGATCTGAAAATAAAACAATCACAACCCAGTTGATTACCTGTAATTAATTACATCTGCACAGCCTAATCTCCATTCTAAGGTCTCTGTAGTGAAGTCATCAGTGTTACCAAGATCAGTGAAACCCACAACATAGTCTTGTGTTTTTCCATCTTTTACCAGTGCTAGAGTGGGAAGTACTTTGATGCGCAGTCTCTCACACAAGAAAGGAGACTTTTCAGCATTTAATTTCACAAATTTTGTCTCAATGTGCTTTTTTGCCAATACAGTCAAATGTCTGTCCATTATTTGGCACCTGTGAAAAAAACCCAAAACACATAAAAGCGTTAGACTCAAAAAGCGGAAGAATACGCATTTTAGAGAAAGGTTAAACAGTGAAGAGCTAGTTCTATCACATTAACTCCTCAGATATGACCTCTGTAATTAAGAATTTAGTTTCAAGAGAAACTGTGTTTCAAAGCTAGCTGGATTTGATGACTACTAGAGTAACATCCTGGAGCACCTTTATTGCACAATTACACCATCCATTTCTCTAATTCCTTCCTAATTACTCCCACATACATCTGTAGGCCTCTCTCATTTCTTGAGGCCCACATTTATTGATGAAAATTCCCCCTGACTCCTGCTCTAGCCCACAAGCCTGTCAGCTGGAAAAAATCCCTCTGTAAGAAACTTCACATTGCCAGAAAAGTGCTCTCAACATGCTACAGCATTTTGGTGTTTTTCAGTCACCACCCCCACAACTGAGATGTGGCAACTCACTGTATGGGAAAATAAAAATAAGTGATTTGCAGAGTCTGCTTCAGTAGTGCTACAGGCAAA
This sequence comes from Myiopsitta monachus, assembly GCA_017639245.1. Classification (NCBI taxonomy): domain Eukaryota; kingdom Metazoa; phylum Chordata; class Aves; order Psittaciformes; family Psittacidae; genus Myiopsitta; species Myiopsitta monachus. Next base: position 39,694,830 of record CM029927.1, read on the forward strand.
AATAGTTTGCTTTTCTATTGCAATGGAATAGGAACGAGCATACAATTATTCTCAGCTCAGGGACAGTAACATGAACTGCTCAAAATACTTGTCAGATGGCAGAGATCTGTAGACTTGTCACCTGCAACCTCAACTTCCTGGATTGTCTTCTTCAAATGGTTTGACTTAGCTGCATGAACTCTGTGATGTGACTGTCCTTCAACTCCAGAGGAGAGCCAAGCAGATCAAAAAGCTGGAGTGGGCAAGGATGAAAACAACTTGATAGTGTGGCTGGTAAACCTGACACACTAGCTTCATGCTACTTGTCAGCATGCCATATTTTACAAAGAACTTTCTCTTAAGTTCCTTCTGCTGAGTGTACAGACTTTGTCAATTCAAGAAATTAGAAAACAACCCAAACCTGCTCTAAGCTGCTTTATCTTCAGAGATAGTCTTTCAACTTCTTTGAGAAAAAGCTAGCCAGATACAACTGCTTCACATATTTCTGAAGCTTCAACACTTAACTTAGAAAACGTAGGATACAGATGCCTCATTTGACACAACGCAGCTTTGACCTCTTTCAATTTCTCACATTGAGGCTGTTTCAGTTTATATATATTCTATAAGCTAGAGAGAACATAACACCTTGGGTGGGGGGTAGCATGACCAACCAACACCAAAACCAGGATAACTGGCTCTTCCTTCAACAAACTCCTCTTACTTTGCAACTGCATTTTAACAGACGATACCAAGACAGACCCACTGAGGAATAGCTTACAACTCAGAACTTCTGATATTCTTCCAAGAAAGTGGGAGATCTTATTTTAGATTCCAGTTCTGAGCCAAGACATATTCTCAGGTCTAGGCATCTCATACCCTAGAAGCGTGACATAATCACAAGGCCACAAGCACAAAGGGAAAGCAGCTGAGCTGCAATTAGTATCCACATCCTCTCAAAGTAAAAGGTTAAACTCTGAAAATGTCTAGACAAGTTTATTATATTTTTATTTTTGCTTGTCAGAACTGTCCAGAACAACTAAAGCAACTTTTTGAAATGTTGCTACCATATAATCACTATGTTCAGAGACATGGCTCTCTCAAACTAAACAATGAAACACAGCACTCTCTCAAATATGGTCAAAGAAGTTATACATTTACATTCTAATCAACTATAGCCCAGGGAAGCTGGGAACGCTCCATTGCTGGCGTTGCTCAAGGCCGGGTTGGACAGAGCCTTGGGTGACATGGTTTAGTGGGAGGCATCCCTGCCCATGGCAGGGGGTTTGGAACTAGATGATCTTAAGGTCCTTTCCAACCCTAACTATTCTATGACTCTATGATTTAAGAGTATTAATTTTTGTCAAATCATGTAAAGATTAACTGGAATGGGAAAACAAAAATCAGACGTCCTGAGAAGGGAATGATAATTGGAAAATGAAGGAATCTGATTATTTAAGAAATGCCTATTTATTTGTGGAATTTGAAAGAACAAAAGAACATGTCCGTTTCAGTAGACATCTATAAACAAAAGGTTTCTTGAGCACAGCTTATTTACTATACCTGAATGTTGTATCTCTATAGAAATGGCACACCACGTTTTTACTTTCTTTGACTTCTTGGAAAAAATCTCTCTCGCTTGGGATTTCTCTGTATTCTCCATGTCCTTTTGAAAGCCACTCCTTTTGGAAAACATAAGAGGAAATAATTAGTATGGAGTATATTAGTCCTGAACCGACAGGCAAAACGTACAGCTTTTAAGAAAAATTAAAGATGCACCTGCAGTGGAAACCCATTTCATACTGTAATAGAAGGAGAAACAAATTACTGCTCCCCTTCAGTTCTGTTTTGAAAATACACAAACATCACCAGGCTAGATGATACTTCTGGGTTGCCTCTTTCTCAGCAAGAGATAGGTGATTCAGCAGTAAGACAGTCTTACCTATTTGGCAATACAAATCTTGCAGAGCTGCATAAATTTCTAGAGTGCAGCCTCTCAGTAAGACTAGACTAGTTCAAAGAGAACCAATGACAGAAAATTCTCAGCAACTGAAAACTGCTAATCGACAGCTTGGGCTACTCTCTCTAAAATGTTTTTGTACACTCACAGAACTCTCGTCCAGAACTGATTCAAGTCATTACATGTCTTAAAATAGATTTCTTCTATTTTTTCCCCCTCTATGGGGGAAAAAAAAAAAAAAAGGGAGAAGAAAGCCTGCTAACTCACCTACAACAAATTACCTTTATCTGTCACAAAACAGATACTGAAGGTATGTTAATATGAGCCAGGCTTCCAGAGAACCATTCAGGAAACACACACATATCGTTAATCAGAAGATGTATGGAAAACCAAAACTTTTACGATTGGGCAACTTCACCTGTCTGATTAGGTGTGGAAACACAGTCTAGAAAAAGCTAATGCGCTTGAGAAAGAAACAAACAAACAAGCTTCTACAATACTGAGTTAATTGTAGTGAACTAGAACAAGCACAGACTAAGCCAGGTTATTAGAAGTAGTGCAGTATGAGAAAACTTGACAAAAAAATTTAGTTTCTAATGGGGGGCGAGGAGGAAATGTAGATAAATCACTGTTCCTGATCTTGCAGTTCTGCCTTAGCAGAGTGGGGGAAAAATATCCAAGCAAACAAAAAATATTCTTTAAGTTATACTAGCACAGAACAAAATATCCTGGACGTTGTACAGAGGTGTGACCACACGAAGAAGCCACCATGGTGCAAATCAAGAAATTACTTATTCTTCAACAAAGGATAAGCATTACTTTCCCTCTGCTTCCAGACCAGTGTGGCAGCATACACCTTGTACAGCATAGTATCCTACTTCAAATTTGTATTTGAAAATGCATGAGAACAGTGACTTAAGACCAACTGACATAACAGAGTTTTTGCATGAGAACTATCACATGTTCACATCCAAGTGTCATAACTTTTGAAAAAGGAAAACACTAGAATAAACTGAACTTCTGAAGACAAGCAAATAGTACGCCACTTTCTCTACTTCCATGTTCAGATTATCAAACCCACTAACCCTGCCATCCTCCAGCATACCAACTATGCCAAGTCATTTTACTGCATTCCCATTTCAGAGCATGGCATTAGCTTTTATATGGGTTCTATCACAGCTAGAACGCCTGTTTCAAACCAGTTACGTTTCCCCCAACCCATTCTATTTCTTTGTTTTGGTTTGCTTAGATAGAGTAAGCTAAGAAACCTATGGCTTCCCTACTCCCAATTCAGATTGTGAACTATGTTCAAAGAGACTTTTTGGGGGGCACAAAGACCACAATTTAGCATGAGGTACCAGGGAGCAAAGCAGGATTGCTTTCCTGTAAGAAGAAATGAGCAGTCATACAAAGACATCATGTCATTGGGTTAGGACTGTGATAAATGATTTTCACCCTAGTAACAAGGAAAAGCTCTGTATCATTCTTCTACCCTTAAGAGAATGGCATGCATCACTTACATGCCGTAAGTAACAATCCCCTGACTTCAGAAGCTTAAGGAGCCTAAAGGCTTATGATTAGATTGCTTACAACGCTTGTGCTTCCAGACAGCAACGGTCAGTGAATAAAGACAAGCACAAATCTTTGTATGAAACTCTTTATCCTACCCTTACTGTAAAGGATCACAGAAGCTGTTCTCAGCTCCTGTTAAAAAACTCAAAGCATGCACACATTGACAGACATTTGCTTTCCTGGGTAACTTAAAATTATTAAGTACAGAAAGGTGAGGAAGAAGAAAAAACCCCACCCAAACAAAAAAACCCAAACAACTCCAAAACACTTAATTCACATGCAAAATTTCCCTAGGATTTCCAAGAAGTCTGTTACACTGTATACATCAAGAGTCTATACTACTACAGGAATTGCCTGTTTCTGCTGCTGAGCCTTTTTTAGTGCCTCAAGCCTCCTTTGTTTAAGGCGTTCCAATTCATCTTCATCCATCTGGTCCAGCTTCTGCATTTCAGCATCCAGATGTTCTTCCACAACCTTGGTAGTCTGAAGGATTTCATTTTCCAGAACTTTTTGAAGTATGTCAACAGAGGTATCAGCAGCCATCTTTAACTAGAAAGTGATCTTTTCAGAGCTGTAAAAATAGTGAGACATGGAATTAACATTTATACAAACAATTAAAAGCCTGACCTCTCTTACATGCAGTTCACACTGCAGAGAAACAAAACGCTATGCTATATGAAGATAACAGATAGTTCTTTTCTATAGTGCAACTCCCTCTGGAGAATACTTTCTCATTGAACACAGATGGCAACAAAGATACCAGTCAAGCCCTATTCTCTCAGTCCCAAAGGCAGCTACTGAAAGCACAAAGGAACCTGAAATTACTTGTCAATATAAAGAAGTAGAATTCATCAGTTCCAAAGAACTCTCAGGCCAAGCCAGATCCATGTAACTTTAATAAATATTCTGAAACTAGAAGATGTAATTGTAAAGCTCCAAGCTGATGAGAAGAGGTGTAAGATGTCCCAGAGTAAGTCTAAGTAATGCTCAGTCTGTAAGTAGCCACCAAAAGTTTAAAAGTAGTTACTTAAAGTACCTGATGCAGATTAACATATTCAAATCTGTATTAACACTCCTCAGCTAAAAGAAAGACAAAGGGCCCAACAGCAAATGCTTTAGGCTGGTACACTGCTTCAGGCCAGTACATTGCTTCAATTATTACAACAAAATTGCTATTGCAAACACCAGCCTATGGCAGTCAGGAAAAGGATTTAACCCCCTCCCAACAACTACCTAATTGCTGTGACAAGAAACACAGCTAAAATCATTCCTCTGTAAAGGTCTCCCTGCCCAAACACTTCAAAATGCACAAGATACCAAGACTGGGGTTCATGAACAGCTCAGACAATGTAACTGATTGCTCTCCCCAGTAATCTTATACTACAAAAAAACATTACTGCCACGAGTGATGGCTTCGAAATGGGGACAGTACACACTTACCCTAATCAGATTCTCGACCTACAGGACATGGATTTGATGTGAATTTGGGTTCCAGATTACCCTTGGCTGTATTTCAAAACACCCAAACTACAGGTGCTACTGGGTTTTGTAAAACACCTTGCATGCCGAGGCAAGAAAGCTTTTTAAATAGCGATGGGCAAAGTATCAACATCACGGCAGCGCTCCAAGCGCAAAGCAACCTCAGCAGTGCTGAGCCTGTAGAAACACTCCACACGTGTCACAGCCACGCTTGCTCTGACCTGCAGCGCCTCATCTTGACTCCCTCTCACTGAAGCTGCTAACTACCAAGTCTCTCCGTAAATGTTTTCTATCTCCCTTTCTTGCCTTTCCATAGGAAATAAAAAGACTGCTAGCGCACATCAGAAGCCGCTAGATATTCAGGAGAGAGAGGCAACCCTGCTCAGCTGAGGCAAAGAGAGGCTCATCCTCCAAGCAAACAGGAAGGAAAACATAAAAACACTAGTTAATTCCCACCACAGTCTGAGACCCCCAGAGGGCTCCCGACTCCCCCAGCCGCGGAAGCCTGGGTGCCAATAAGTACTTCCTACTCTGCAAGGGGGTGCACCTGAGGCTGGCCCCCGAGAGGGTTCAGCAACGCTGACGGGGCTGCGGCCCTGACCGCCCCGCTAGAGAGGAGCGCTGGGGGCCTGGCCTACGGCCCGTAACGGGGCGGAGGAGCGCCGCGGAGTGAGGAGGACCCGCACTGCGGAGCCGTTACAAAGAACGGACCCGCGCGCGCACACACCCACCCGCCCACCCAGCTTCTTACGAGCTATCCAGAGAAAGACTCACCCTTTCCCAGCCCCGGTACGCCCCCCGCCACAAGCGGCCAGAGCCACGGAACACAACCGGCACTCACCCCACCTCCGGGCTCCTTCTCCTTCCTCCTCCTCCTCCTCCTCCTCCACCAACGCGCCCAGCGCGCCCCCCCCACCCCGCCTCACAGCCGGCCGCACCCCGCCGACGTCTCGCGAGAGCGCGCGCAGCGCTGCCCACCGCGTTCATTGAAGGCCTAGCACGCATGCGCCGCTGCGGGTGGGGTGGGGGGGAGTTGCGCCATGAGGCAGCAGCCCTGGGGGGCGGGGTTTGGTGCGTCTGCCCCGCGGCAGGGGAGGGGCTCAGCCGCGGCCCCGCCGTTTCCGCGCCGCGGTTGCGACCCGGCGGGGGTAACTAGTGCAGGGGCGGTGTTCTGTCCTGGCCCGTGCTGTTACGTTCCGTTAGCTATCACGCTCCTCCCGGCGTTCCGCGCCGGCCTCCTCTACCTTCCCCTCCCATGACCCGCCCGACGGACGCGTCGGAACGGGAGCCGAGCTATTCTGAGGCAGGACGGGACACACCCCCCGCTGCGAAGCCCCGCCAGTTCCCTTACGTCAGTGCGAGGCGGTTGTAAACGGCTGTCGAGTGATGCCGCCGGCGGGAGTTGGGAAGTACTGGCGCTGCCTTCCTGGGGGACCCGTTCTCATGGACTCCTTCTCCGGGTTGGGGCGTGTGAAGCCGAGCCCCCGCTGGGAATCGGGGCGCGGCAGGGTCGTAACGGCCTGCAGCTGCGGGGTTAGGCCCCTCGAGCGATGCCGTGAGGTAAGGGCGCCTCGGTGAGGGCAGGCGGGGCTCGGGCGGGCTCTCGGGCAGGCCTGGTGACAGCCGGAGGGCCGTGCTGGAGTGGCCGGGGCTTGTCTCTGCTCTTGTTGCAAGTGCGCTGGAAGATGCTCAGATTTAAATAACAGGATATTAAAGTGTGATGAAAAAATCCCAAGTGTTCTGCGTTCTTGTTTCCTGGAAATCTGATTTACCAGTACTGAACTATGCTGATAGGAAAGGTGGGGCGGGAAGATAAACTTCTGGTCTTATCTACAGTCTGCTGGGTGCCCGAGGTGTGAGGGCTGATAAGGAGTACAGCTGTATGAAGGTGGAGAAAACTAGAAACAAGATGGAGATGGTGATCCTGAGGGTAAAGCATGAAGAGAATAGTGAGGCTTGCTCTGTCTGCCAAGGGAATTACTGTAACAGGGTGACGACTTTGATTCATGCTTTGTCGAGAAAGGCTGGACCAGGTGATCCTTGAGGTCCCTTCCAACCTGGTATTCTATGATATTATGCCAACAACAGAAAATGTGCCACTGTTGAAGCATGTTAAATACTGTGATGTCTGAGATCCCCATTGTCATTGTTATTCCTGCCCCATCTTTCTTCGCTCTTGAGAAACGTTACCAAGAGGAGATGGGGTTGTAACTGAGAGCCTCCCCCCCGTTGTAATAGTGCTGAATGTCTGACTTCCATGCCACATGTCTCTGAGTCTACATCCTGTCTTCTCCTTTCTCACAGCAGCAGTGTTCAGTCTCTCCTGCAAGAGAATGCAGCACTGTTTCAGCTCCTGTGCTGTTTCTTGGAGGGAAGAGGGAGAAAAATCTCTGTACGCTGAGAAAATATGGTGAGGAGGGAAGGAAACCCCTGGCTGATGTTGCTGCCCAGCAGCCCAGCTCCCTGCCAGAATACCTCTCCTGTCAATGGAGCTGAGTTTGATCCTTTACACTGAGGTACAGCCCAGCCCTGCCTGCTCCATGCCCCTGCTTTGGTGGGACGCCAGCCACCACAGGGCAGATGGTGCCATTTTGTCATTCACACCTCACCTCCAGTAGGGGTAAGTGCTGGGGATGATGGGCCAGCAAAGCCGTGAGCAGAGGAAGGATGCTGAGAGGTGCATGGAGCAGTGCCCACACCTCAGCTACTGCGTGCTTGCTGTGTGCCCTGGAAGCTTTCCTCTTAGCCACTCCATCCACCCAGTTGGACCTAACTGTCCTGTTTGCCTCTGGATAAAAGCTTCCCAAATATATTTACTTTGGCTGTCTGGTCGTTTTTTTTATGGCCAAGCAGGCAGCAAATGTGGCCCTTTGCGAAGGTCTGATGGAACCTGCAGATCTGGGGTATTGCTTAGACCTTTGCCAGGGCTGCCTGAAGAACTGAACTGGGGAATTAAAGCAGTTGTTGCTGTATCTGGTCAAGGCAAACCCTGAGAGCAGCCATCAGGTATTGGAACAGGCTTCCCAGGGAAGTGGTGGAATCACTGGCCCTGGAAGTGTTCAAAACCCATGTAGATGAGGCCCTCAGTGACATGGTTTAGTGGTGGTCTTGGCAGTGCTGGAATGAGGCTCGGACTTCATGATCTTAAAGGCCTTATTCCAACCTAGTTGATGCTATGATTCCTCTCCTCTGTCCCGGCGCCATCGGCGCCGCGTGTTCCCCTCCGGCCGGCAGGGGGCGCCAGCGCGCGGAGGTGGTACCCGGTCGGGGCGGCGGCGGCCGCCGCTCGTCGCGGGGCAGGCCGGGACGGCGGTGGAGGTGGGGCGGGGCTGGGCGGGCGCGTGCGCGGCGCGAGCCAGGGGCGGGCTGTGGCGGTGGGGGCGGCGGCTTTCCCATATGCACGGGTCTGCGCGCGGGCGGGCGGATAGTGCTGAGGTGTGGGGTGAGCGCTGGGGCTGTCGCTATGGGCAAGAAGCAGAAGAACAAGAGCGAGGACAGGTAGGGTGGATGGTGGCTCCTCGGCTTGGTCCCTTTCCCTGTGCTGCTGACATCGGTGGCGGTGAGCACCGGTGTCGCGGCGCTGAGTCAGGCCTGCAGGGGCTCGCGGCCTCGTCGGAGGTGGCGGGTAGGCTGGGTGCGCTAGGCCCAGCTCGGCCCGGCCCGGCGGACGTTGGCTGGGCGGAAGGTCCGGTCGTGTTCTTCACCGGGTGGAGTGGCACTGGCTGTTCTTGCGGGCCCGACCGGCACCGGAGGCCTGAGGATACGCCGGGCCGCGCTGAGCGGGCGGGTGGGTGTCCTGCGGGCGGCGGCGGGAGAAACTTGTCGGTTGGCGCTGGAGCGGCTGTGTTGCTGCTGCTGCCGCCGCCGTCGCCTCCTTTGCGCTCTCTCTGCATGCTGCTTCCTTGAGCCTCGCCTGGGCTTTCGGAAGCTTGTCCGAGAGCAATGGCAGCTGGCTGCTGGTTGTGAGAGCCGATCTCGGTTGTCAGCTAAAAACAGCTGTTTGGTGCAGTTGCAGTGCCCGAAATGTTTGGTTTTAATTTCATTTTGTTAATGGGAGACAGTGGTATAGGGCATACTATAACTTGGTGACTTGTACGTGTTTAATAAATGCAGATGTGGGATATTTAGTGATTGTAAGGAAAGAGGATCACTTCTGTGGTTATATGCGTGTCATCTTGGGTACTGCCCCATCTGTGAACTTTCTTTTGTGTAAGGAGTCTTATAAGGGCAGCTGTATTAACCATATAGAAAACTGGCTGAATGACATTGTATGTATTTACAGTACCAGGAGAGAACATATTGTTATTTGTCACTGTAAAATAATAAACCCATATATAGAACCAATTTGGAGAGTGGTTTTAGTTGTTAATACTGACAAGGAGTTAAATGAAAACTCACATCTTCCGATGCGTTTGAAGTGGCAATCACAACTTTTCCTTACTTCGACTGCTCAGTTTGTATATCCTTTTTGAGTCATTGTTTCTCTTATGAAAATACTTCCTATGATGCCTATTTCACAAAACAGTTTTTTCTCCCTAAGCATTCTTTGCTATCTGTATGTGTATTGTACTAAGATGTTAATGTTAGTCACTTGAAGTTGCACTTTACCATGTTAGGGTGCAAACTGTTTTAGTTTTTCTGGTCAGAGTAGTGAGTATTTAATTAGTGAAGTGTTCTGCTTGTCTTGACTGTTTTTCCTAGTACCTTTTGCCATACCCCATATGCTGCTGCTTCTTACTGTCTGTTATCAGCTTGTTTTTCACAGGTATACCTTGGGAGCAGCTCTGGTGGGAAAATGAATCAAGTGTGATTTGAGAAAGAAAGAAGGGTTGGATCTTTGTGCTTGAAAGGAAAGATGGCCTAGTGCTCTTCTTTCCACCTAGTGTGGTAAATGCTAGAGTCGTGCAGAAGCCTTCGAGTGCCGAGGCACTGCTGCTCAGGGCCTTTCCAGTGACAGTGACTGGTGTGCAGGGATGTTTTGAGAGCCTTGGTGCCTACTGGATACCTTATTCTCTTTGTGTATCTCTGCACATATTTCTGTAGGTCTGTAAATTACTGAGCACAGGCCTCTCTTGGGTGCTGTGCACAAAATCTCATTTGTGCTGAAAAATGAAGGCATACCTTAAAAGACAGACCAAGAATTTATTGTTAGGATAATTGAAATCCCGAGAATGTAATGATTACTAATTCAGATCTAATTGTTAGGAAGAAAGAGAACAGTCATTCAGCTGAAATGGTTACATTCACCCACACTGCTGCTCTGAGTTTTAGGATTTCATCCTGGTGATGGTAAGCCGCTACAGCGCGTTGTCAGCATCAGTGCCCTTCATGAGGAGCAATATGGTTGTTCATGTTGATAATTTCATCTTCCTCACTGTAGGATCCACCTGAGATGTTTTTATGTGCTTGCTAATGTGCCTTTGCTTTTCATTAGTTTGCTGCTCTGTGTCTCATCCAAATACATAAAAGGCACTGTGTATTAGATAATACTTCTTTCTTGTTTGTTACCCCTAAAAATGGTTTTGTCCAGGCCTGTGTTTCTCTTGGTCAGTTGCTGGTGAGTTGTGGGATGTCCATCTCTGAGTTCTGTACAAGCTGTCTCTGTTTATCCATGCCTGCATGCTTCTCCTCTAAGTCCTGTGCCTCTGCTTCTCAAGGCATCTGCTGCTATATCAGGCCTGTATTTCTCTATACTACATCACTGTTGTAGAGCTGTGAATATTTAATTTTGTACAGAGTAACTGCTTGTTACTGCTCTCTATACGAGACTCTGGTGGCAGCCTGCCTGAGTAAATAAAAGTAGAAGCAATTAGGCATAGGCACCTGGTCAATTAGAGAAATTGCTGTCACAGCTAAATCAAGGAACAGTTGCAGGCAGGTCAAGAAAAGTTCAGCCAAAGTAGCCGTAGTCCTAAGGCCTTGCAAATGCAGTGAAGAGCTTATTTACTGCTACTAGCAGTGGCAATACAGGGCCACGTGACTATGGCAATGGGGGGGATGATGTGAAAGAATTTAAACAGATAACATGTTTGAGAAGGACAGCATGGTTAGACTGGATGTATTTTATAGCAGAGAGTTTGAGGGGATGGGAGTGAGGACAGACCTGGAAAGCCAGTGACATTTTGGAATAGGCTCTGTCTGCAGAGGTGCCATGATTATCTGGTGGTGTTTGTTCTAGCTGACATCACTGTGAATGTCAGGCTCCCTCGAGGGAGGGAGAGGCCGAATCACATATTTGCATCTGTAGCTTGAGATTGGACTGTAGCATCCCCCATCAGTCTCCCTTCAGCTTTCAGTAAAGCGAGAGGAATGGTACTGCGTACTGTGTAATCAAAGGCTTCTTGTCAGTTTCGCCTCCTGCATCTTCAGTTCTGTGACATGCAGTGTTGTTTCCTCTTCCTTTTCCTCCTTCCCCAACAACTCTGTTATGATCCCTTATGTTCCTTTTGACTGCAGCTCCCAAAGCATGTGGCAGGTCACGGGCATAACTTGCAGTGCAGGTGCACTTGCATGTGTGAAGATGCACGTGGTGTGTCTGTGTTGCGAATATTGGTTTGAGAATGGATGTGACAGCTTTCCTGCTTGTCTTCTGACATACTGAGCCAAGTTATGGAAGGTACATGTCATCTTTACTTTGCTTTTCTCCCTTCACCCACATAGCTTTGTCTTCTGTTGTGTGGTTTACTCCTCCCTTGTTTCTGCTGAGTACAGAGAAGGTCATACTGGTGAGTGTTAATACATGTCTTGGAAGTGTGCTGGTAAATGAGGGTGAGAATGAATTTTGTCATGGGAAAAAGGTGTAAATACAAAGGGATAAGACAGTGAGATGATAGCTGTGGTGAGCAGGGAAAGAATGGTGATGCAGGATTGTTATCTGTTAGGAATACAGATTGCTGCTTGAACAGATACACCTACAAGCCTGTTTCTACTATTCCAGTGCTTTTGTTACATTCCTCTCGAACTCTGTTATTAACTCGTGCTGCTTATTTGCTGTGCATCTGTCAGTAAAGAACATATTTATCTAGAATGGTCAGATATATGATCACTGTAGGAAAAACTCAGTGTGGTGTGTAGTAGGTGATGTGCTTTGTAAAGGTGGAGAGTGCCTTGGGTCATAAATAGCACCTAAGCCGTGTGGAAGGTTTGCTTCCTCTTTGGAATTTTTATGGTTGCATTAATCACTCATTTTTGAAGGAAATGTCATAGCAAATTTTTTTTTTTTTTTTAAAAAAGAGGAATCTCAGTTTTCAGGCTTTCTTAATGGAAGAATAGGGGTTCTAATGTATAGTCTAGCTCCTCCCAGGAGTGATGCATTTTGGCTCTTGGATAGAGCTGTAATGGAAGAAGTTACATCAAGGTTCTACCCTGCTGTCTTTGTGAATTTTGTATAGGATTATTATTATTTCTTTTTTAATTTGTGGGAAGAAAGGCTGTTGTAGACTACAGAACTGTGCTTTGAATTCAAGTTGCCGCTGTAGATTTCCGAGTAAGCATGCTATATGGTATTAATTATTTCCTGAGTAGAATATGGACCTTTTCCCCTTGATGGTGTTATCTTTTCCTGTGTTTTTACTCTTCTCCCAGCTGTAAGTCATCTTCTTCTTAGTAGCTTTCTTTTGTTTTCAGAAGGTAGTCTTTAAGTGTGTTTATTCTTGTGCCCTTTAATATTATGAACTGTTGCCTAGGCATACCACTCTGATCATTCATGCATATTGCTTTAGAAGTCAGAGGTGCCAGCTGTGATTCTGCAGCCAAGAGTGAACACTGCTGCTAAATTAAGACATAGAGTGCTGCTGCTGATGCTATATATTGCTTTCTCTTCTACAAATTAAACTCCTGGCATTGTCTACTAGTTGTTCTATTTGGCTCTCTTTTATTAGTCTAAGTAGCATCATCTTAATGTTGTGTAGGAAAGTTCTGTGAAGGCTAGCTAGCCTTCAAATACCTGTATTTTAGAAACATTCTGTACATTAGAAAACATAGCTGTACTGTTCTCAAACCTATTTCCACAAGCAAAGCATTTGCAGCTCCATTGAGGAGAGCAGCTGATAAACCCTTGAAATCCCTGTTTTGCAGGTCTCATCTAGAAGATGCTAGGATTTTGTACTGGAAGATGAAGTAATGCAAAATAATTTCTCCATTACAGAAATTTGTTGGCCTGTTCTATGCAGATATGTATTTCTGTTTTCCAAACCTGTAGCTTTTAATGCAGGTCTCTCATATTTATAAGAGAACTATTTTTATAGGTTTAGATTTTATTTTCTTCAAAGCATCATTGTAAAAAGACGGTCAAGATTTGCAAATATTTGTGGTAATGGTATCATAAACCAAAAACACTGCAGTACACTGAGTAAGTTGTTAGAATCAGCTTTTCTTGTGGAAGTCTCAGGTTTCTTCATCTGTTACTTCCATGAAGGCACCTAAACCTTATGTATAACTAACCTGTTTATGAAAAGTATGGGAACAGTACATTGTAAGCCAGAGGAATTGCAGACACTGTTCTTTGATTCTCTAAAGAGCTCTGACAAGTCATGCTCAGAATAAAGAGGTTTATGGCAAGTTAAACTTTGCTGCTGCTGTCGGCACTCATCAAACCAGACAAGCTGACAGTCCTACATACCTTTGCTGGTTTTAATTGTCATGTTTTTCTGAGTCTGGGCTCGTGTGTCACTGTACATTTGTTTTCTACTGTTCCTCACTTTAAAGCTGCCTAGGAGTGAAGGTTACAGTTTTGGATGAAATCTCCTGTTCAGTAGCTCTTAATGCTTGTGTAATATTCTTGTTCCTCCTTCCTACAGAAAAACATTCCCCTTGACTGGTGGAGGAGATAATTTTCCTGGATGCAAATTATGTGTACACATAATTGACGCAGTAGTTAAGTTTGTCTTGATGAAAATGTACAGTGCAGTTTGGTCTGAAAGCAGCTGCTATTTTACACAAGATGCGTGTGTTGATGATCCTAGTGTTTGTGGCACTGATGACTTATTGTTCCTGTGTATCGATTTTTCTTTTACAGTAGTCTAGTGGAGATTTTTAACATGCTCTCTTAAAACTGATAGGTGCTTCTTTAGGTAAATTGATGCTGTGAGATGAAGTGTGTTTTTTAATTATAGTTAATGTAGGTGGGCATCCTTTGCTCTTCAGGTTCATAGACAATCTAAAGTGTGTTTCATGAAGTGTTCTAAATGGTATTTTTGTGATTAGTTTTGATTTTATGCAGTAAAATGCATGGGATATGAAAGTTGTAAAACAGTGGACTAGGAGGTAATTTCTGTCATCATTGTGCTTTCTCTAAACAAACAAAACCTTAAAGAGCTAGTTCAGTGAAGATCGAATGGTAGTTCTTTAGTGTTTCCTGTTCCATGCTTCTAATTACCTAGTTCTGTTGGCACCTAAACACTTAAACTGAACCATGAAGAACTGCAGAGCTCTGTGTTGCCTTCTGCTAGCCACTACAGAAGCTTTTTATGTTGAAGTTTTGCTATATTTTTGTTTAAATGCAAATTTTAGATTGTGGTGAGGTTTTTCTTTTTGTTTTTGTTTTTGTTTTTTTTTAATTTGGGTTGAATAAAGGAGATTTTCTGTTTTTCTAGGACCTGTTGGGGTTAAAGGTTGTTTTCTATGTCTCTTTCAGATAGTTTTGCTTAGCTGTTATGCCACTCTTTTTCCCCAGCCAAACTTGAAAGAGAAGGCATGACTCTTTAATATAAAAAATGGAATCATTGTCTGGGGAGCCTGAGTAAAAAGCAGTTATGCTTTTAGTCAAATTTCACTTCCTTGCTGTCTCATGTAATTAGGAAGTCTCACCAGCTTCCTTCATCTGGGAAAACCAGCTGAGGTATAGTTTTGCGTCAAAGTCTATTCAGTCAAGCTGTCAGATGCTTCCAGCCTTGTGGTCTTACTGTTGCTGTCCCCAGCAGCATGCTGTAACTGCTTCCACTGCATTGGTTCAGTGCTTATGTGCCTGCAGTAAAACTCAGCAGTGTGATTTGATCTGCCATCAGAAAAGTGTGTTCTGCAAGGGCTTGTGTTCTCAGGATTGCATGAGCTGATGAGAAGGGAAAGCGTAGCTGGGAATGGGGAAGGAAGTCACTTCTACCCTCCCCTGGCCATGGCTGGAGGAAAAGGCAAGGGGAGTGTGGCCCTTTTCTGTGGCTGTGAATTTTTCTAAGCCCTGTCAGCTGCAGTGGTGGGTTGCATAGCTGGTGTTCACGTGGACACTACTTCACTTCTTGGGCTGAGGAAGGAGTGTAGTTCTTCCTGAATTTCAGACTCTCAGTTGTATGTAATTTGTCTTCAGCAGGTAATCAAGATGGCTTCTTCTACTCTGAAAATGTTTGTTGTATTCATGTTCTTTGATAGGTAAGGATGAGGAAAAAGACCATGACTTTTGTTTCATGTTTTGAATGGCATTGCTGAGCCAGCAGATACTTGCATTTTCAATTTCATAACCCACTTCAAGAACAAGTTGGTGGTGCGTGGTTTTGAACAATTAAATAGTTACTTCCAAAATATTTCATGTTCTGTAACATTTTAAACCAGTTGCTCTAAAATAAACTTTGGTGAAAGACAGAATGCCTATTTATCTTAATACCTACAAGTTAAAAAACCTACAAATGTACCATTCAGCATTGGTAACTTTCTAATTTGGCTAAGCTTGTATTTAGGAATGCATCCTATTACCAGGCTTGAGACCCATGTATAACAGAGGATGGGCAAGGTGCTCTAGGGGAGTAATGGTAAAGACCTGTCTAAAAGTACTAGCTTTACTTGGTCTAAAACTATTGCAAAACCAAACAGATGGAAACAGATGGTTCAGCTTCTTTTCAGTCTTTTTAAAGTTTAAGGTTTTTTTTTTTTTCTAAGCAAAGAAAATGACTTAATGACAGCTATGTTCCTTTGAAGGTGGTTAGAAGAGCTGGTGTGATGTAAGGGATGAAATATCTCCCAAGTTGCCTCAGCAAAAAGGAGTTCTGATTATGCAGGAATGCAGGCAATGAGTTCATGTTAGTGATGCAGCTTTCCTGCTGTGTCGACTTAGTGACTCTTCTGCCACGTGCACATGAATGTTTTTTAGTATGTTTTTAGTTGTACAACATTTTCTGACATTTCAACTTCAGCTTTACAGAGACAGTTTAAATTATGCTCAAATATTTTGGTTAGGATTGGTTTTGACTTGGCTTAGCTGCAAGGTGAAAGCAAGATTTAGTAATTGTGTTGGTCAGTGCAGTGGATCAAAAAGTAACCTTTTGAGCCTACATGCACCTTTTAGTTTTAGTTGCAGCAGGAGTATGCTACCATCTTGACTTTGTTTGCAGATCTTGATGTTGGATTTCCAGTAGGGCTTGTCCTCATTTTAATCTGGATTCTTCCATTTAATTTCTCCAGTTTTATTTAATTTCACTAGAGTTAAATCGATGTAAATGTGGGCAGCTCATCTCCTTTATACTGCTAATGAATCCTGTTGCTCCACTTTTGCAGTTTGTGTATGGCTCAATAGTTTCTTTTACTCTTTATCTTAGTGCTGTCTAGTCAGGATGCCATCTCTGTCACATGTATGCGTGAAGTGCTGTCTTAGAGTGAAGTTTTGCCCTATGTTTGGGGATATGTATTGCGGGTACTATAATGTACTCAAAGTTGTAATTGTGTGTGGTCTTAGGCATGTCTTCCTCATGCTCTTTCCTGTGTGATAATCATACTAATATGCTTGTCTGTTAGCAGAGAGTGTATGTGAAATGTTGTTGGTGTCAACTGACTTGTAACACTGTCCTTCCCTAGAATCATCATGGGAAGCTGGAGGAGCTTGTTTGACAAGGAAGGGCAGTTGTGCATTTCAGCTGCAGAAGTTCACTGCACAAAGAAAAATGCTAAAAGGCTATTGACTCATACTTTGATAGCTATAGCCTAATCTTCCTTGTATTTGGCCTTGCTTCCTGGGGTGATGCCCAGGGTGTCTTCCAAGTTTCTATGCCTAGGTTTGTCTCTTAAAGAGATTGTACTGCGTGCAGTATCTGTCCTTAGTATGGAAGCTTCATGCTATGAAAATCCCTGTTGATGAATATATTAATTATTCCAGTACTTGGAGTAGTTTTTTTAACTTTCCATGGAAGATACATGATAGATAATTAAAGCGTATTTGTCACAGTTCTGAGATACTTAGAAACCATTAGAGCTTATTAATATATTTCAGAATTGTAAGTTTGAATCTTGATTTGGAGCATGATAACTTCTGGTCTGGTGAAATGTGTGCTAATTTGCACCTGTAATACCCTAGATTCCCAAAGAAAAGGTAAAACTTCAAACATACATCTTGCTTGTTGTTGGAAAGCATTAGGAATTATAAGACTTTACAATTGAAGTGTTTGTAAGCAGAATGGCAAAGTGTTCCCTTAAGGCTAACACAAACCCTAGTATGTGGAAACAAGGATTAATGTAAAACTTGGGTGAGGGTGAACTCTGGCCTCATGATGGCTTCCACGGGGAATTTCTAGGTTCTGGCTGTTGCAGGCCATTGCATCAGAAAAAGAACTTGCTCCAAAACTGTGATTGTTTCTAATGGTTTAAACTTGCTCACTATGCCCTACCCCCAGGAAGAAAGAGTCTTACACCTTAAGGTATGTGCTATTTTAGTATTTTTTCAGCAGATGCTATATACCAGCTGAGGGATTTTATTTTCTTTAACTGGGGTTCTACTCTTAAGTGTTCTTCTCTTGCTGCACTAGCAAGAGAAACACTGCAGTGTATTTTTTTTTAATTCTCCAGACTGTGCATCTATCAGTCACGAGGCTTTTCTACTTTTCTGACTCAATAGCTTGCAATTGTGTGGGATCTTATAAATAGGAGAGCTATTGGCTGTCTTTTTCCATCTGACTGAACAGCGGTAGGTGACAGCTCTTCATTTATTTCCTAACTGTGCTTAAATCTTCACACTGAAAACATTTCATAATTTCTGTGACAGGCAGGATTTGTGATTTTAGCTTTATTTGTTGCTGGTTTTGCTTTGCACAGTAGCTTAGGTTGTGTTTTGGAGTGTTACTTTGTTACTGGCCTGATTTGATGCTTTGATTGCGTGAGAGATGCTGAATTTCCTTTGTTGCCCACGCCTGTCTTAAAAAATCTCTGAATATTTACTTGGAATGCTCTGTGTATATTTGATCCTGGTCTGGTACAGAATGGTGTGCTAGCGCAGCATTTAACTAGTGACCCAGTGAATATTCAGGAGTCTGTTCATAAGGGGCTTTCCCGATGGAATGCAGGTTTTCAGTAGCCTTTACTGGAACCCTTCTGGGCAAGAGATGATTTCTTAATGTAATTTCTAAAGTAGTAAGGTCAGTCTTTTTCAGTGTAAAGTATGTGAATGTTTCTGTATGCTACTTCTAAACAGTTTTGGAATGTGTTGAAGTGTTGCTTAAATGGCAAAAGTCAGTGAAATTGCATAGGGGAAGACTTAATCTGTGATGTGATTCTAAAGAAAAATAGTTTTGCTTGGTGACTAAAATAACATGATCTCTGCACACTCGTCATTGATTACTGCCATCTCCTTTAATTAGCCTGACTGCTGTGTCTTTTTCTGCATAGCTTGCTCTGTGTTAAGCACAGCTTTTCATGGAGGAATGTCTGTGGCCATTTAATGTTTTGAAAATTGTTTGTTTAGATTTGAGTCAAGTGCACACACCAAACTCCTGTTGTATTTATTGCATTGAAATGCTGTTTTAGCAATACCAGAACTCTCT
Source organism: Myiopsitta monachus (assembly GCA_017639245.1). NCBI lineage: Eukaryota > Metazoa > Chordata > Aves > Psittaciformes > Psittacidae > Myiopsitta > Myiopsitta monachus. The sequence continues at coordinate 39,713,550 of CM029927.1, forward strand.
TCATAGCTGGCAGCAAAACTAGAGGCTGGAATCAAAAGCATGTGTGTAAGAATAGGTGGCTCAGGTTTCACTTCTGAAACAGACAAAATCAGGCAAGTAACTCAGTTTTTTTGGTGTGCAAACCTGGTCAACAGCAAGCCTCTCTTGAGCTCAAAGCATTATGGGCTTGAATGGCCCAAGGTAACAAGGCTCTGAAGTCTGTAGATAAAGTCTTCTTGTGAAAGTGATTTGAGGTCAGAATTGAAACTCCGCATAGTGGTGCTGTCAGGTTCCTGTCTCAGGTACTCTTAGTGTTGGGGTTAAGAGCCTTGTAAAAGGCTAAGTGGAGGGGCAAGAGAGGCTGTGTGGAGACCTTTTGGAGGAGGAAGTGCCTGCAAGAGTGTTTGGGTTTCTGAAATGTGCTTTTGGGGACTGCTTAAAAAGGTTTACAGGAAAGAGTCCCTAGGTGTGTCTTCCAATGCAAACACGAAGGAAGCTCGCTCTCCTGTTATGTATCTTAAGTGCTGTGGGTTTCTTATGACCTAAGAATTGCTCAGGAAGAGAGGTAGGGCACCTTCTCAGTCTTATTTTCAACTTTCTTTTATTATGAAATCCTAGTGGAATATTATTAGAATTTTTAAAGGTGAGGAAATTGAAGGTCAGTATGGGAATAAACTCCTTGTAATGGAAGGCAGTATTTGAGTTCCTTAGCTTTCCAATGATGTTCTTGCTTTACAGTTCTTAAGAAGAATTGTAACTGTATATATTGCTGTTTATGTGTGTGCAGCCTTAAGTTTACGTTCATTTCATTGAGGCTCAAATGTTTGAAGCTTGCTGTGTGTCATGGGTTCAGCAGTAGCAGTCATTTTTCTCCTTCTTGGTAGCTGGTGCAGCACTGTGTTTTTGATTTTTGGGCCTGGGAACAGTGCTGATAACACCAGTGTTTTCAGTTACTGCTTGGTAATGTTTTGATCTGACCAAGGACTTTCTGAGTCTCATGCTATGCCAGGGAGGAGGGGAAGCAGGGAGGAAGCAGAGACGGACACCTGACCCAAACTGACCAAAGAGGTTATTCCATACCACAGCACGTCATGTCCAGGGTGTGAAGACGGAGGGCAGAGCCCCGGAAGGGTGTGGTGGTGGACTGGGGGGTTCGCTGCTGGGGGATGCACTGGCAGGGTTGGGCTTGGTGAGCAGTAGTATCCTCTTCCCTTGTATTTCCCCGGTCATTATTATTATTGGTGGTAGCAGTAGGGATTTGTATTATACCTCAGTTACTGGACTGTTCTTATCTCAACCTGTGGGAGTTATATTCTTTCGATCCTTCTCCCCATTTCCCCCCCCCCTTCCCCCATTGGAATGGGGGGGAAGAAAGAGGGAGAAGTTAGTGAACGGGCTGCATGAGATTTACAGCTTAAACCACGACACTGTGTCACTTCTTAGGAAGTGGAAATGTAGTGTAGATTTCTTTAGCAGTGTTAAAGGCCAGATTGGACGGAGCCTTGGGTGACATGGTCTAGTGGAAGCTGTTCCTGCCGATAGCAGAGGGTTGGAATTACAAGATCGTACGGTCCTTTTCAACACAAAGTGTTCTATGATTTTTGGAAACCATTGACTGTTGAGCAGTGAAAGCCAAGGCTGGGGAGGCTCTTGTACTGTATTTATGCCACTATCATGACAGCTGAACAATCTTCATTATTAATCTTAACTTGTTCTTGCTGGTGGGTGTTAAAGCTTACTGCTTATGATTTTTTTTTTTTCCGGTGTTTGATTTCAGGGATCCCCCCCCTCACCCCCCCAAAAGTTTTCTTAAAGGTTCAGTGAAAGTGTGTTGATTTGAAAACAAATAAGCCTCCACCCCTTAAAGCCTTTATCCTGGAAAACTCTAAGCATCCTTCTTGCTAGTAGCATAAAAGTACTCTAAGCATTCTCCTTGCCAGTAGCATTAAACACATGTGTTTTATGTTGGGACATAACTTCCTGCAAAATTGCTATGTGAAAAGCCAGCCTTGAGAATATCCATGTAAAATATAATCTGTTGAAAGACTTGGCTCTTCAGTATCTGTACAGCCATATGGTTAAGATTCTGTAGTAGTGGGAGTAGTGCAGCCATGGAAGAAGTAGTGGTGGAGCTTATATTTTGGGCTCTTCAAACTATTTCAAGCTTGGATTTGACTTGATCTTCTCCGTTAACTCCTAAAGTAAAAGGAGGTAAGCAAGTGTGCTTAATAAACTGAAGTTCTGTGCTTAATGCAAAAATAAATGAGGGGCCTATGTGTAGGCCTGGATATAATGTAGTTAGCCTGGTTTTAGGGCTTTAACTCTGGGTGACGTTTTTATTTTGGCTGTCTATGCTGGTGAACAGTCAGTTAAATTGCTTATAAAAAAACAGCTCTTAAATTGCTGAAAGTCAAGTCAGCTGTTCTTAAGATGGAAATAGCCAAAAAGTTTATTTCCTCTTGAAGGTGGTAGGGATTGGTTTAGAGATTAGGCATTAACTATTTGGAAGTTACGTTTCTCAAAGAAATGTATTACTCAGCACAGAAGTAGTACTATTAAGTATATTTAAGGTGTGGATTTTCTTTTGGGTAAAAATAGAGTATTTCTGGTAACAAAGATGATGTGCAGTGAGGTGCTTCATTGTGATGCTTATTTGGTTTGTTCAGTCTACAAGCAAGAAAATTTAACATCTTAAGTACAAATAATCAGTCTTGGCCTTCAAAAAAAAAAACAAACCACATGGCTTGCTTACTTATGCTGTTGTCACATAGACAGTGTTGGGTGACCCACTTATGTCCAATATGTGGGGTAAAATGAGTTTGTGACTGTCAGCATTCACTTGTAAAATGATTCAGCCCACTCCTTTTGCAAAGGGAAGTACAGCTTAGACTCACTGAATTTCAGGATCTTTAAAGGTACTTGATTTTTTTCATTAATATTCAGCTTCTGGGCTTGCAAATTGGTAAGGCTGAAGTTCTGGAAGTTCCGAATTTGCTGGCATCTTAGAGGTCCTGAATTTGGAAGAAATCTATTTCATTTATTTTCTGGACATAGGTTCAGGTATTTGGTGGGTCAGTCTTTGGTTGGTTTGCCCTCAGTGGCTGGTAATAATTGAGACAGTGAAATTGTGAGACAGCAGATTTCTGGCCATGTGTCAAAGAGGGAGTTAGTTACATATTGATTTAAATTTATTTTTTTTTTCCGAAGCTGCAAGATCTGTTAAAATAATCCTGACTACTTTAATAGACCAATTTTGGCCTGACTTACTAGGGTTCTGAACATGAAGGAGGGAATAGGTAGGTCTCCTTTCTCACAATTGTAGTGAGTATGGTTAGGTGGAAAAACCTCTGGACACGAGGCTTAGTCTTTGCTCAATTCTTGTCGTACAAGTCAAGAAAAAAGTGTATCTGAATTACAAATATTGATAAAGAACAGTAAAAACCCCACTTGTGTTTAGTTGCAGATGAGAGATTAGAAAATGAAAACGCTTTTGACAGAGAAACTTGCTATCATAAAATCTAATGAGGAAGGATGCGTATTTCAAGTGTCTCATGAAGCTTCTGGCTTTCTTTAGGCTTGGGAGAGGTGATACTAAAGCAAGTAGTGGAAAGGATTGGTTGCCAGCTTCACTGGTGTTTTTCTGATCTGCTTTAGGGTCTGGCTCGGGGCTGAACAAGTGTTCACAGACTTCCTCTGTGTGACTGCTTTTATTTTTGAAAGATAAACTTTTCAGTCTGAGGGCAAAGCATAGGCAACTGTTACAAGTTGGAAGCTGTGAAGAACTTCCACTTGCTAAATAAATATACAATAGGCTTTTTTTGTTTGCTGAAGGGTGTTTAAAGGGGCAGATTGGTGCTTCTTAACAGAACTCTGGTTACTAAATTGCAAGTTTTCTTGTATTTGAGCTTTGGTTTTAGGCATTGATTGTGGGACCTGCTTTACTCATTATGACACCTACTGTCATTACTGTGATTCGAAGGGCTAAACCATTTATCTTTTGGAGGAACAAAGCTAAAGGGTTTAGTTACAATTTTCCAGGAAGTTTTATAGAATCTCCCATCTAACCTTTCAAACCCAGTGTTTCAGGAGAGGCATACTTCACTGTCCCACCTCCCTTCAAGCAGTGTAAGGGTTTTTCCTTTTTGTTCTACTGAGTGGAATAAGGTAATAGGGTGTAATAGTTAGTTAAATGTGGGGTTTCGCCTTGTGATGCTGATGTCTGGTAGATTGAAATTTTGTATCTTGAAGCTTTTGTTTTGTGCAGATGGCTGCTTCTTACATGAACTTCACATTGGAACTCCTGATAACCCTGCTTTTCTTTTGTGTTTTAGTGCAAAAGATGATATTGATATTGATGCCCTTGCTGCTGAAATAGAGGGTGCAGGAGCTGCAAAAGAGCAAGAGCCTCAGAAATCTAAAGGCAAAAAGAAAAAAGAGAAAAAGAAACAGGATTTTGAGTAAGCTTGGTTTTTTTTTTTCTATCAGTCTTATTTTATTCCATTTAACAAAAACTCAGTTACTCAAGTACCATAACTTTTCTCATTTTAGTGAAGATGATATCCTGAAGGAGCTGGAAGAACTGTCAATAGAGGCGCAAGGAGGGAAAGTTGACAGGGAACCTTCTACAGGAAAGGTGAACACTGGGGGGGAAGTGAGCTCATTAATAGGACATAGTAAAATACAAGGCACCTTTGTTCCAGAAAAGTTCTAGTCTTGTAGTGTAGTGAGACATGCATGTATTTTTAATTACACTTGATTGTATTTTCATAGTAAAGTAACTGGTGAGAGATTTTACCAGAAGCCATATCTTCATACTAATAATTACTCAAAGCCAATCAGAATAAATTTTAATTGTGGGTTGAGGCATAGTACACTTTGCAGGAATGCTTACTGCTTTCAGACTTTGTCTTCAATAAGAGAAGTCTTTCTTGGCATCCTTCAGTGCTTCTACTTAGCTCACAATAGCAAGTAATTTTTCATGGCTGGTTATTGAATTGTTTAATTACCAGGTTGAAAATGACAATGAAGAAAGCTTATCAAAACAGGACAAAAAAAGGAAAGGAAAGAGCAAAAAAGCCAATCTGGAAAATGACTACGACAGTGAGGAAGTGGAAGAGAAAGACAAAAAATCTAAAAAAACTCAGAAAGCAAAACAAGACGTGCTTTCTGGCAGTGATGATGATGATCATGAAATACACCTTAAGAAAAGCAAAGGGAAAACTCAGAAGTCAAATAAAAAGCATGATCTGTCAGAAGAAGATGAAACTAACATTAAGAAAAGCAAAGACCGTGCAGGGGCAGTGTCTACAGGTGAGAGTGGTGATGAATCGGATGATGTCTCCCTGTCCAGAAAAGGACAAAAGAAAAGCCAGAAACTGAAGTCTACTCCTGCTGCAGAAAGTGGGGATGATGATGATGAACCTTCATTCAAAGTGAAAACAGTGGCTCAGAAGAAGGCAGAAAAAAAAGAACGTGAAAGGAAAAAACGTGAGGAAGAAAAAGCCAAACTGAGGAAGCAGAAAGAGAAGGAAGAACTGGAAGGTGGTAAAGAACTGGCGAAGCCGAAAGAAGCTCAAAAAAAAGCTGAAGAGAAGGCTTCCGAAGTCCTGGCAACCCCTGGCGAGACTCCTGCAGCAACAGAGGGTTTGTAATGTAATTTTTTGAAACTGTAGCTTTTATGAGGCCATAGAGTTGGCACTCAGTGAAGATGATTTGTTGCTTTATTCTGAATTGGGAATACTAGACACTATCAGATAGCTTTTCCTGCCTCTTTGTGTTGGCTCCAATGTGACTGTTTGTTGTGGCGTATGGTTTGTTCAGGTACATGGGAAAACAAGAGCCAGATGGTGAATTCTCATTGCAGTATGTGGTTATGGTTCTGTATTGCAAACATACTTTTCACTTCCCAGTTATTCTGCTACCTTAAGACTTCAGGCCCTGACTTTATAACTTCAGAGAGTTTAATTTTTTCATTATGAAGTGCTTAGTTTCTTGTTTGATGTTACTTACTATATTTGAAGCATTAATTGTATTTACCCTAACCAGTCTATGATTTTATGATTTTATATGAAGAAAGCAGAAAAAGTTAACTTTTAAGCAAAATTGCTTTGACTAGGAAAATTTGCAGAAACTTATTGTCTTTCCAGGCATTTAATTTTGACTCATAAAGATGAAGATAAGACAAAATTGCACTTCTGACTATCGCTTACATTAAAAATTCGAGTAATACACATTAGCAGGGTTGGCTTTTGACACAACGAACTGGATACTAAGTAGGCATCAGTGTCTGTGAACAATAGGAAACATACTCTGACAAACTGAAATATATTAAAAATACTTATAGATACTAAATACAGAAAGACTTTGCTAGGTCAGAAATATTCCTAGGTGAATGCCAGCTGATATAAATTAAATACAAATGTTGTGAAAATCACCACAGGAACTATGAAGAGTAAAACCAGCTTTACCTGCCATAAGATGCTTTGTCCCTGGCAGTGTTCAAGGCCAGCCTGGGTGGAGTCTTGGGTGGCATGGTTTAGTGCGAGGTGTCCCTGGCAGGGGGGTTGGAACTAGATGATCTTAAGGTCCTTTCCAACCCTAAATATTCTAGGATTCTATGATTTAGTGATCTTTAAAAGTTTTTAGATCTTTGAATGTTGTCTCTTTCTGTAGCTGATGACAATGAGGGGGATAAAAAGAAGAAAGACAAGAAAAAAAAGAAAGGTGAGAAAGAAGAAAAAGAGAAAGAGAAGAAAAAGGGTCCCAGTAAAGCCACGGTTAAAGCTATGCAGGAAGCCTTGGCTAAAATGAAAGAGGAGGAGGAAAGGGCAAAAAGAGAGGAGGAAGAACGCATAAGACGACTGGAGGAGCTAGAAGCAAAACGCAAAGAGGAGGTACCGTGTATCTTACCCTCTCCTTTATTCTGTCCTCTAGGTAATCTTAACCTGTCCCCATGCTGTTGCAGTTGGTGGATTACTCTTTCATATGTTTCTCATCAATAGAATATGTACGTGGCCAGCTTTTGTGTAAAGCATGCTTTAACGTTTCTGCATGGCTTTTTTTAACCTTTTTCTAGGAACGATTAGAGCAAGAGAGGAAAGAAAGAAAGAAACAGAAGGAAAAAGAGAGGAAGGAGCGATTAAAGAAGGAGGGAAAGCTTTTAACAAAAGCTCAACGAGAAGCCAGAGCCAGAGCGGAGGCTACTCTTAAACTTCTTCAAGCTCAGGGTAAGCAATAAAGCTTAATACTACTACTACTCATACTACTAGTAAATTGTACCCCTTCTCTGTGTATGTTTTTTCTATCTGGAGCTGGGGGGTAGTTCTGAGTAATTCCATATGAAGCTCCTTTGTCTAAGAAGGCAGTGTGTATGACACCCCCCCTTTTCAAAAGTAGGTTTAAATGTCTATATTTTCATCTTACACTTCAGATATCCAACTTTATATTTTTTAGTTTATTTTATAATATATTTTATATTTCACTTGCGTTTTAATGATGTTGTTTAAGAAACTTAGGAGAAATCACTTCCTTCCATTTCTTAGTCTAAAGACCAAGAAAAGCAGATGGGTTGTACTGCGGGTCTTGAGTTACTGTGAATTAATTCATGTGCTTACTTAAGCACGTGCATTGTTTTGCATTAAGTTTGTCCATGGGGACAGTATATTATCCTCTTGCCTTTGCTTCTGGAAAGGGGTGTAACGGGAGATTTCCAGCTTTTCCCTCAAATATGATGTTTCCATTACAATTAAATAAATGTATCCAGTGTGCTGTAAGCCCACATACTAATTTGTTCCTGGTAGCTTGTGGCTGAAGAAATGAGTTCTTGAGTTCCGAGTATCCTCTGTATTTGTGGGGAACACTATCTGACACTTCTGCTAGGTGGATGTGTAAGGTTAGGAATCTCTGTAGGTAGTAAAGTGTTTGGAGCTCTTAACAAAGGCCATTTATCTTGAGTTGTTGCTGTAGTTATTAGAATCTTTCTATTTGTGTGTTGCCGCAATTGTTGGGTTTTTTTGTCATATTTATACTGTAAGTCACACATTACCTAAAGGAATTTTTAGAAGACATAGCAGTAATTGAATTATTAATTTGTTTTTGCACTGAACTTCTTGTTTTTAACTGAATCCCTTCCAATGTCAGAGGTGAAGATGAAGCTGATGAATTGAACCTGGCATATCTTAATACCTAAAACCATCTATGTTGTTAAAAGTAACAGAGAGCCCCTTCCCTAACACTGAGCAAAAGAGAAAATACTATCTACTGAACAACCTTAATTTTTTAAAAGCTGTGCCTCTTAGCTGCTCCAGATTTCTGAAACGGGGGTGATTGGCAGACTGGCTTTAAGAGAGTTTTACCATGGCAGACTTTAAATTGACACATGCTGTTAAGCTGTGTGTGTGTGTGTGTGTGTGTGTGTGTGTGTGTGTGTGTTCATGAAATCTAGAAAAGCTTCAACCTGGAGTCTAAGAATCAGGTTGTTTTCTTCCCTTTAGTAATCTGTCTTCTTTTTGAGGATATTCAGGGTATCTGAAGATCTACACTTTGCTCAAGCTCTGCAGCTTTTGAAAATCTGTCTTTTTAGAAAGATAAAATATGTATTGAACCTACTTTTCACTCCCTTCCTCCTCCTAGGAAGTTCTAGAAAGCATGTTCTCATTTAAACCAAAGCTTATGTTTGGTAACTAATCACCTGGATTTTCTTCCTAACAGTTTCTGTTTTGCAGGTGTTGAAGTGCCATCCAAAGACTCTGTGCCAAAGAAGAGGCCAATATATGAAGACAAAAAGAAAAAGAAACAGCAGCAGCCTGAAAATAAAGAAGGTGTGGTTTGCATATGGGGATACTTAATAGATCAGTCACAGTTCAGGAGGCTTTGTGGAATAAATCAGCTAATCCTAAACCAGTGGCACTTCAGGGTGCTCTGAGGTTCTTTTGACATCCCTGCCTCTATGTGCAAGTACTGGTGCATTAGGGTCTTAAAATTCCTTTGAAAGCTGCTCCCTTTGTTTTGCTGTAAAACAAAGGATTAAGTTTGATGGTGTGTTTTTTTGTTTTGTTTTTTCTTTCTTTTTCTTTAACTTCAGTATTTTCTTTAGAATTTCTAAATGTTGGAGATGTGCAGAATGTAAAAGCTTTTTACAGTGGTGAGGTTGAATGCTTTGTGTGCTTGTGTAGGTTAAATACAATGTAGTGTGAGTAATGACTTATAATTAAGTCTAAATTGATGTCCCAGGATGAGAGGAGATTGATCTTAGTTTTAGTACTTTTAAGTTGGAAGCAATTTGTTTGCTTGTTTTCTTGTATATAAAAGCAATTTTCAGTTTCCAGGGTGTGAGTAGTTCATAGAGCTTGCACTGGTTAGACATGGATTGAATGCGTTGAACTTTTTACTTCTGTGCTTTGTGGCTTTTCTGGGGTGGGCTGTTACTATGGCTCTTCTTAAGACTGTTTCTGAGTTAAAGCAGAAACAATCCCCAAACCCCCTTGAATCAGCTCTTTTGTTATTTAGCTGGGTTTGGTTGGTTTGGTTTTGGTTTTTTTTTTTTCTTTTTTTTTAATATTTGGAATAAGTTGTGTGGCTGCTCACCACTTAAGGAGTGTGTGTAAAGAATTGAGAACAGTGCTTAACGGAATTATATCTGTGCTTTTGGGTTTTTTTTTTGTATGGAACAGTAGAACGAGAGTAAGTCATTCATTACTTCATTTTCCCTTGTCTTTTAAAAAGTGAGGATTTTTATAATGTTCAAAAGCAATAGTAATCCTCTTAGCCAATAGCGGACCCATTGCATAAATATATTTAACTGCTTAGAAAGCCAGATGTTTTGCAAATAAGCCACATGCTCTAACTTTTGGTTTAACTCAGTAAGTGGGAATTGTTTGGTGTTACATAATTTCAGATTTTGTTTACTTGTAATAGCACAACTTAAAATAGAACTTCAGCGTGAAGCTGTATGTCTAAGCTGGGGAAGGATGTAGCAACCAATTTGCTTTCTGGCAATTTCAGAAATTGTGGAGGTGATTTCCCCAGCTGAAGATGCTGTAGAACTGGAACCACCAGTAGAAGAAGAGACTCCTCTCCCGGTAGAGCCAGGTTAGTCATAATGCTAATAAACCCCATTAGACTTTGTGGCAGTACTGCATGGTAGGTATTGCTCCTTGTTGGATGGGGGGTGAGTGGCCATCCTTTCTTGAGGTAGTTGCTGAGTTGTTTTTTTCCCTTTCCCTAAGGGAGGAATTGATGGAATTTTACAGAATAAAAAAGGCATGAAACTTCAAAATGGGAATGTAAAGATCCCTCATTCTTGGTGAACTCCAGTGTTCAATTGGCTTAGGCGACTGTCTCAAATAAGCCCATACAGTGCCTTATGATTAGCTCTCTTAACTTTCCATTTGCTTTCTAAAAGGCTGTTTTGTCAGCAGTTAAGTGGGGGTAGGGAACAAGTATGCTGCATCTGGTATTGATGCTGCAATATTCGCAGGGATTGTACAAATTCCAAACGTTTTGTTTTCACAAGTGCTGAATGCAGTGGATATGGGTTAGCTTATGAAACTGAGCATCAGCCCAGGAAGTGCTGCTTGTCCTTGTTTTTGCCTACACACAGTACTTTTTTTGGCAAAATCATGTTGTACTGGACTTCCTCCTCAGCAAGGAGACTGTTTCAGTTTTTGCTCTTATGCTTAAGCTAGGTAAATACTGACAACAATTTCCAGCTTTTTGAAAGCAAAGCTGAATGTGTACTCTAATTCTGGCTTGACTTATCCATTGAAGGAGCAATTCCATTGCCGTAAAAGACAAAGGCTTACTGGCAGAATATTATTTCCAGTTAATGCTTTAGCAGTCTGGAACTTTCTCTTCATTTCAAAGAGCTGAAATTCCATGACACTCCATGTGCAGGAACATTTTATATATATATATATCTCAAACATATATGTGTCTTTTATATATCTTTTATAAATGCGCATGTATATGTACACACACTATATATAATTTATATAATATTGTGTATATTTTAAACTATGTATATTGTGTATAGTTTAATGCCTCTTTTGGAGAAGGTTAAAAGATTTTTTTTCTTTTTCCATTTGTCCTTTATGAAGAGCTGGAGTCTCTTTATATTATCTGAATTAATTCCTGCTGGAATGAATACATTTAAAGCTTGTGAGATGGGCTGATGCCAACCTGATGAAGTTTAACCAAGACAAGTGCAAGGTCCTACACCTGGGTTGGAGCAATCCCAGGCACAGCTACAGGTTGGGCAGGGAAGAAGTTCAGAGCAACCCTGCACAGAAGGACTTGGGGGTGTTGGTCGATGAAAAAATGAACATGAACCGGCTTCAGTGTGCACTCGCAGCCCAGAAAGCCAACCATATACTGGGCTGCATCAAAAGGAGCGTGACCAGCAGATCAAGGGAGGTGATCCTGCCCCTACTCTGCTCTCGTGAGACCTCACTTGGAGTATTGTGTGCAGTTCTGGTGTCCTCAACATAAAAAGGACATGGAACTGTTGGAATAAGTCCAGAGGAGGGCCACAAGGATGATCAGAGGACTGGAGCACCTCCCGTATGAAGACTAGGCTGAGAAAGTTGGGGCTGTTCAGTGTGGAGAAGAGAAGGCTAGCGTGGAGACCTCATAGCAGCCTTCCAATATCTGAAGGGGGCCTATAGGGATGCTGGGCAGAGACTCTTCATGAGGAACTGTAGTGATAGGACAAGGGATAATGGGTTCAAACTTAAATGGGAAGTTTAGATAGGATATAGGCAGGAAGAAATTCTTTACTGTAAGGGTGGTGAGGCACTGGAATGTGTTGCCCAGGGAAGTTGTGAATGCTCCATCCCTGGTGGTGTTCAAGTCTGGGTTGGACAGAGCCTTGAGTGGCATAGGTTTAGTGTGAGGTGTCCCTGCCCATGGCACGGGGGCTGGAACTTGTTGATCTTAAGGTCCTTTCCAACCCTAACTATTCTATGAGTCTATGATTCTGCAATCCATCGTATAATTATGTTAAGGTACCGGGAGTCCTAAAATTGCACTATTTATGGGCAGCTTTTTTTCTTTCCAATTAATTAAAATCAGTACTGCAACCCAACTTGTTTTCTTTCTTCTCTGTCACTTTGTTACACATGGACTAATGGTTGGGTAGCTCCTTTCAAGGAGTGTGGCAGAGGTTTGTGTGGCGTGCATTGTGCAGGTACTTGCTTTCTATGCAGACAGGAACCAGATGAGCAGTTTAGCTATGTCTTTCAAAACCATGTTTTTCTAGGTGAAGGTGCTAGCACTGTATTATTTTGTGAAGAGAACTGAAGATTATTTCTTCAGTATGCAGTATTTTCTGTTTAGGTAACATGGAGATAATTTGGTAGGGTTACAATAGCAGCAAACTCCTAAGTTGCAATTGTCAGTATGTCAAAGGAAGGAGATTCTAAAAACGTCTTAAGTTGGTGGACTGTTTCTTTAATGTTGTGGGTTTTGTTTTTGTTTTTTTTTTTTTTTAGTTTCAGAAGAAAAGGAGGAAGAAGAAGAAACAGAAGATGGTGGTTTGGATGACTGGGAAGCTATGGTTAGTGATGAAGATGGAGAGAAAGGTGGGCATGTAAATACCAAGTGGATGCTTTCTTCAATAAAGAAGCTTCTTTGTGCTGATGAGTCTCTTGTTTCTGTAGGAAACAATATTGTTTTTTAGATTCTCCCCCTGCCTCATTAGATAAATAGTGAGGCAAGTGTGATGATAGAGATACAAGGGCCTCTTGTCAAAGGCAGAGCTTTCCGAAACCGCACAAATACTGCTCAAGAAGATCCTTTGAAGCTACATGGAATATATGTAGTTGCAACATAACTGGAAGTTTTTTTGTTTGGTTTTTATGGGAGTAAAAGTCCTCTCAATTTGTGCTTAAACCACTTCTGGGAGTTTCAGGATACTTTTTACCTGGTACTGTATTTCGCTAGTAACCATTCCAAAGCTGTAACAGTTTTACCACACAAATCTGGCAACATCTAGGCAACTAGGTTTGACACAACTTCTCAAAACTGGGGAGCTAAGATGGTGTGGAGGTTAGTGTGCATGCATTATAGTAAGTTCTTGTTACCTCCTCTCATTGCTGCTTTGAGAGGCAGGTGTGAAAGAAAGGAAAGAATTGTCAGAACATTCATATTCTTGCACTTCTGTGCCACAGCCAGTTTTCTGCCTGTGGCCAACAGTAACGTTTTTGGGGAAGTTAGAGCTGCGCAAGAATGCAGGGATAAGTTTGGGTGTTTTCTTTCAGTGGTGGTGAAAACTATTGTTGTGAGTCTTCCTGAACAGGAGTTGGCTGCTGTTCTTAGCACTTCCATGATGGGTCTTTGTTGCTTAAGATCAAAGACTGTTCATCAAGTATTTCTTGACTTGCAGAGCCCCTGTGTTTTCAAATGTAATACTTTATATACATATGTGTAAGTGGTAGGGATTTTATTTCGGCGCAGATGAGTTCCTCTGGTGCTGGGCTGTTCTACTTTGTGTACTAGGGGCTGCTCACCTTCTTTAAGGTTTTAGTGTGGTGTCACTGTCCTGTGGGGAACATCACATCCCACTTCTGGCTACCTGATTGGAAGGATCTGCCAATGTGATCCATGAAATGAGCTTTCCTGGGAATTAGTGTATTACTAAGTTGATGGACTTTCAGCATAGCGTGGAAACATAGCTAATCTCTAAGAGCATGAGCCTCCTAGTAGCTCTCTAAGGAAGAGAATGCATGGCTTTAAAGTCTTCATTAGCTTGTCTCTTCTGATTTTGCCAGTATGATAAATGGAAAACTTTCAAAGAAAAAATTACTATTTTGATAGCTCTTTTTGTGTGTTTATGGAAGGATTCCCCTGAAAAATATTTATTCCCTGAACAGTCTAGGAAAACCTTAAGATGAGATCTTTTTCAAGATGTGAAAGAGACCATTTATTCTGAGTGTTACTACTGCTTAAATATGTATTCCTGTTAAGTAATACACAGAAATCCATACTTAGTTGAATCTGGAGTATTTTGGCATTTAAAGGTGTTGGTGCATTCATTCCTTTATCAAATACACACAGTTTTAAATCATGTCACTTCATCTCCATATTTGCAAATGATGTCTAGTGCAGGTGTGTTGATAATGTCATTCCTCCTCCCACCCCAAACTCACTGCTTGCACAGATTCTAAAGTCAGCAGCTCTAAACATGGAACACTGCTTTTTTTTTATATTGAAAGTTGGAAAACAGTCTTGACTGGGACTTCTTGAGTGGAACCTACTCTCAGTCCTCACTCTTCTGTAGTAGTCTTTGGGTTGGGTTTATTTTTTTTTGTGCCCTCCCCGCTCCCCTGCACGAGTGAATTTAATAAAGCATTTTCACTACAGGTGTTGGTTTTTTCTTTTGACAGAGAGCAAGCCTGTCCACATTGAAGTCAAAGAACAAAACGAAGTAGATGAGGAAGAGGAGGAGGAAGATGATGAGGAAGAAGAGGAAGAAGAGAGTGAAGAATCTGAAGATAGTGAAGGGAGTGAAGATGAGGATGAAAAGACCTCAGATGAGAGAGAGGCAGATTCCCAAGCAATTGGAAAACAATCTGTGGAAAAAAAGCCTAGCAAGGAAATTAGCTCTGATTCTGAATATGACTCTGATGATGATCGCACAAAGGAAGAGCGTGCTTATGACAAAGCCAAACGGAGAATTGAGGTATTAAGATACAGCTTTACTTGAACAGCTGGACTCTTGTCTTGTATAAGAAACAACTTAATTTTCAGCTCATTGAAAGCCTTTTAGCTGTATTTGTCAGAATGATGGCTGTGTCATGACTAATATTTAAGTAGGTCTAGAATTTGGGTTAATGAATTAAAAATACTTGCTTTGCCTGAAGACGAAGTAATTGGTTTTAGACAACTTGATCACAAACAATGTGCTCTTTGATGTTGTTTCCCTCCATCTCTCCCTCTCCTGGAGAAAGAGGCTTTTAACCTTTACACTTAGATATTGTAGAGCTGTAAATTATGTACTTGTGAATTGTTCATTGTTGTGGCTGCTAATGTCCTTGGTTTTCTTACCTGAGATGCTTATTCAGAAAGCACCATCCACAAAGCTACATGTTGGTGGATATAACAGCTTAATCCTATTGGGCTTTAACCAAACCCAACCAACCAAAAACTTAACTTAGTTGTAAATTTTTGATTTGCCAAAAGAGGGGTGGTGAACCTTGAGTTGCCTTGAAAGTTTAATGTCCACAGTTAACTCTATGTATGCACGTAATCAAGTCAAGGGGGGAGGTGAGCTGTGGTGTTTGATTTATACTTCCCGTTTTTATGTCTCTTTCATAGAAACGACGAGCTGAAAACAGCAAAAACATGAACACTGAAAAGCTTAGAGCACCAGTTATTTGTGTCCTGGGGCATGTAGACACAGGCAAGACCAAAATTTTAGACAAGGTAAGATATGGAATGTGAAGGAACTGCCTGTGCATCTTGCTTATGCATGTGCTTATTGTGATTGAACACAGACGTAGTTAAAGTGTACTCGGAGATTACCTTAGCCTCTTACACGTGTTTCTGCTCCTTTTTTTTGTCTGTAGCTCCGCCACACTCATGTGCAGGACAGCGAAGCTGGTGGTATCACTCAGCAGATTGGTGCGACGAATGTTCCCCTGGAAGCCATTAATGAGCAAACCAAGATGGTGAAAAACGTAAGTTGTAGCATGCTAAAGACTGCTTGAGGGTGGGTTTTGGGCTTTTTTAATAAGAAATACAAACTAGTTAAGGCCTTGTGAGATTTTCTGACATGGGCAGGTGCACTTTTACCTCATCTCTAATAGTGGGGTTGATTGTTTCTTTTTAATTCCTGTGCCCTCTGCCAAAAGGGGGTTGTCTCATTTTTCATTTTAGTTGATAACATTTGGCTTCAGTTAATGAATTGCTGTTTCTTCAGGAAAATACACAAATACTGCTTACTCTGTTCCAGACAGTACATATATGAACACAGACTGCTTCTTCATCAATATTTTGATTGTAAATTGAGACTTTGGAAACTGAGTGCATTTTTCTGTTTAAAACTTACCTTTTTACTGTGCGTGCTGAAACTGGGCCAGTTCCTGGGTGGTGGATTCAATTGTGTAACAGAAATAGTAACTGTTCTGTATTGCTTGTTTTGGGTTCTGTATTCCGTCTTGCCTGCAGCAGCAGCTGACTGAAAAACCTTGGTAGTGATGGCTTTTACCAAGATTTTTATTCGATTTATTAAAAATGTCAAGTGGGTGGGGAGGAGGAACTCTTCCAAGACAAGGATGATAAATCTCACTCGTCAGAACTACTTTTTCCTCTGTAGGCTGCCTTGTCTTACAAAGTTCAGCTGAGCTTACGGCCGCTTGATACCATGGGGAGCGTGCTGCATCATTTTATTTATTTAATATTTTTATAGGGAAATGAGCTTTGGCTGATCTGGCTTACAGAGGGCGCTGGCCTTTCTTAAAGCATATCTGTGTTTTTGAAGTGAAGGCTGTCAGTAATGCTACCAGCACTTAGGTAGTTTGTTATTTTTCTTGTGTAATCTTTACAAGATGACTAATATTGTGCAATATTAGTTTGACAGAGAGAACATAAAAATTCCAGGCATGCTGATAATTGACACTCCAGGACATGAGTCTTTCAGGTAATGTTTTCTCATAGTATAGGACTTCCCAGAAGTGATGGCTGAAGCATCTGGATATATCTTCAGCAAAGTGCTAGATCTTTTCCTAATCCATTGTGTTTCTTCTCACTTGAAAAACCCCAGACAACCTGAAGTACAGGAATAAGTGGATTTGCGTAGTTTGCAGCTGCTTTTTATACCTGATTAACTGCTGGCCTTTTAGATCTGGTTAATTTTCTGTCTTCATGCCAGTTGAGCCATGAATATTTTTCAAAACCATGTAAATAACTTTTTTTCTTAATAGTTAGTGTAAGGAAAAAGACAGAAGCAGGAAGCTGGAGAAGAAAAGGTGAGGGTTTCAGGTGACCCAAGTACTCTGCTATGAAGACTTCTGTTGTAGCCTCCAGTTCATAGTGTCCCAGTTAAGGTAACTGAATTCAGAAGACTGCAGTTGCCAATTGCACGAGTTAGCTGAATCTCTAGCAGAGATCATATGCTGTCTAGGAACACCAGTGGTGTGCAGGCAAGCTGCTAAATCAACCTCGAAGTTTAAAACATGATATGCATAGCTGTACTCACTGAGGTAGTGCTTGGATGAAATATCCAAACTGAAGGATTAAGAATTTGATGTGATGTTATCAGAAGTTAGCCTCTGCAAGCATTAAAATGACATGCCTTGGGTATTCAGTAATGTTCGGATTAGTTTCTTGGGATCAAACCTCTCACAGCTCTTCATCTTCTAGCTGGGGTTTGTTTGGCATCAAAGATGTCTAATCTTGGTGTTACATAGAATTGTTTAATAAATAGCCTTGTTCAGATTTTGCACTCCTGTTTTTCACTTGTAAACTGTCTCAAGTCTTGCTCAGAAAAAAATCAGGGCAAATCTTAACTTGCAAAAATATATAATAATATGAGAAATCTTGGGAAAATAAGATATTAAATGGAATTTAACAAGTGCAATTTAAATATTTTTATAGAGCTCACATTTTTGAGGGAAAAATGACTTGATCAGCTTTAGCATTTTGTTGGTTGGTGTTTGTTGTATTTGGTGTTGCTACATGACTGATTTGTCTGTTGTTTTGGTTTTGTTTAATGCCACAGCAACCTAAGAAATAGAGGAAGCTCACTTTGTGACATTGCTATACTTGTAGTTGACATCATGCATGGTTTGGAGCCACAGACAATTGAATCAATAAACCTGTTGAAATCAAAGAAATGCCCCTTTATAGTAGCTCTCAACAAGGTAAGATAGCTTTTTACTCTTAACAGTGTGCTTTTCTACTCAGAGTGTATTTGGCATCTGACAGTTTTCTGTTTCCTTCTGTGAACTTGAATTGTTTATGTAAAGTCTGAAGCAGTGGCTGTTTAATCCTCGCTTGCATTTTTCATGCCCTTGGTACTCCAATGGCTTTATGGGAGCATTGTAGAATAATCTCTTATAGCTCCGTTCTGAGTCCGTATTTATAAGTGTCTTTACCTTACTTAACTTCCAGATATGAGGTGTTTCTGGAAGTTGTCCTTTAGTTGTGTTTTTTATTCTTGCACTCCTGTTGTTTTCTGTACCTTTTCTGATGAAATTGGAAGCCAGGTTTCACATTGAAAAGTCTTACTTTATATTAGCTCCTGATACATGTTAGCTTGACTTGAAGACAAGCTGGTTTTAAGATGAGTAATGTTGATCACTGGTGGGAAGTGTTTCAGGCTCTGCAGTATTAGGTGGTAGAGCTGGTGATTTTTCAGCCTTGTTTTCAGAAATTCTGTGCATGAGAAATTACTGTTTGTGATGACTTAATATGAATTGTAACATGTAAGTAACTAATGTTCAATGACTTTGGATGCTATCTAACGTGCTGACGGAGGACTTACAGAAGGGTGTTCATGTGCAGTGTAAAAATTGCAGTGGTGTTTAGAAATGAAAAGAGCGTTAAGATTGAAGGTGGTTGGAACTGAGGAGGCCATTACCTCGTGGCTGAAAACAGCTGCTTTAAAAAATAAAACTCAACTGTTAAATGGAGAGGTATTAAGTTCTGTACTAAGCCTGAGATTAAGTAGCCAAAAGTTCTTGCATTTCAGGTTATAGTTCTATTATTTGACCAGATTATAATCCATTTTCTAAAGATGTAGTTTTGATTTGTGCAGCAAATATAATAGCTTCTTGGACTATGTCCTTCCTGCTTTGAAATCTTGCTCGTGGAAGTATTTCTGAAGTATGCATTTGTGTCTCTTGAGCAACTTCCCTGTGATCCCTTCTCTGTAGCAACTTGGGAAAGGGCCCAAATTTCAGTAAGTTTAAACACCAGTGATTTTTTAAAAGTAAATTCTCTGTAAAACTAGTAGTCTTTGCTCAGGAAAAAGGAGTCCTTTTTCTAATGTATGTAAAGCTCTTTGTGGGCCTCTTCCTTCTGAACGTTTTACCTCGAAACTTGATGCAAATAATGTGTATGAACTTTTCCCATATGAACGTGTATTATTTTAGCTTCAATTCTTAAAGCATGAAGTAATATTGAGATAATGAAATACTGTTTGACATAGGGTAAATACATGGACAGAGATAAATATAGCAGCTAAAAGGAAATAAAAAGATTTACTTTGATTGCTGGAGCAAATAGATGGCTGTGTTGGCTGGAAAAGTATCATAGATGATGCGGCGTAAGCATAAAGATGCCCTTTAAACTGTGTGAGATGACATATTGCTGTATTTTCAAGATTGATAGGTTGTATGACTGGAAAAAAAGTCCAGATACAGATGTAGCCATCACCTTAAAGAAGCAGAAAAAGAATACAAAAGATGAATTTGAAGAGCGTGCAAAAGCTATCATAGTGGAATTTGCCAAACAGGTAGGCTGGAACATTTGAGGCTCTTTGGTTAACAAAAATGATACTAAGGGTGGATAGATAGTGGTGTGCTTTGGGGGGGGTGTGTGTGTGTGTGTGTGTTTGGGGCTGGTTTTGGGGTTTTTATCTTCCCTTTCCAGAAGACAATTCAGAGCATCAGGAGAATGGTCTCCTCTCTTCTGACATATTGGTGTGTACCTCTCATGAACCAAAATTTGCTGCTGTTTAAATGAATCTCTAACTGCTCCATCTTCAGAGTGCTGCTTTGGAGAAAAGTAACAGCTAATTGCTGTGCTTGGTCAGCAGAGTCATGAATAGCAAATTAAGTTTTCTGCCCCTATTCTTTCTGTCTTTGGAAATTCCTTGAGAGAATCCCATCTGTCTCTTGTTCCTTTGGATGCTGGCAGGGCATGAATCACATCAGTTCTGGGAACTTCGGTTGGTGACATACAATGCTGTCTAGAAGCTAGATGTGGTAATTAGCTTTGTGCAGTTATCCCATACTGCTTTCAAGTGTGGGTTGAGGCTTCAAGTTCCATAGCATACTGTCAGTAACCATGTGTTTTGTTGAGAAACTGGGATTTAAGAAATGCAGTAGTAATTGGCTGGGGCTGAATGTTACTGTTAATACTGATGTGTACATATGTTTTGCCCTACATAACTGTTAATCCTGATTGCCAGGGCTTGAACGCTGCCTTGTTTTATGAGAATAAGGATCCCCGCACTTTTGTTTCTCTTGTACCTACCTCTGCTCACACAGGGGATGGAATGGGAAGTCTGATAGCTCTTCTCGTTGAACTAACGCAAACCATGCTGACCAAGAGGCTGGCTGAGTGTCAGGAGCTGAGAGCTCAAGTCATGGAGGTAATTCAGTACCTGTTCTCTGAAATTCATCTAGAATCATAGGTTGGTTTGGGTTGGAAGGGACCTTAAAGATTGTCTAATTCTAATCCTCTGCCATGGGTAGGGACACCTTCCACTAGTCTAGGTTGCTCCAATCCCTGTCAAACCTGGCCTTGAATGCTGCCAGGAATGGGACAGCCACATCTTCTCTGGTCAGCCTGTTCAAGTGTCTCAGTAAATTCCTCCCTGCCCTTCCTCCTGGTAAAAAAAGGTGTGTTTGAAGTGTGTGTTTGAAGTGTTTAAATCGGACTTTCTCCCCCTTTCATTCAGGTTAAAGCACTGCCAGGCATGGGCACTACCATAGATGTTATTTTGATTAATGGACGCCTGAAAGAAGGAGACACTATTATTGTTCCTGGGGTTGAAGGTCCCATAGTAACTCAGATCAGAGGTCTTCTGCTGCCTCCTCCTATGAAGGAGCTACGAGTTAAGGTATGGAAACTGGTTAGTGTATTGACATTGAGAGAAGATTTTGAACCAGCTTTGGTTTAGAGTTTGAAAACTAGTGTTTGGATTATAATCTAAGGCTGCAACCATTGTCCTGTGCTTTGTTTCACTGGAGAACTGTGTCCCTGCAGGCCACCTTCATTCCTAGTATTTACTCTGGTCCCTTCCTGCAAACTTAAATACTCCTGTAAAGCAGCACTAGTAATTGCTGGCACCTGTGTTGGTGCTCTCTCTCTGCCTTGGTAATACTTTGTTGTGAGACCACTGTGGCCCCAGAGATGCTGAAGGATGCACTACCGAGACTGAGGTGGAATCTGAGCAGGTGCTGCTTGGCCTGATGTAAATAGGAAGGCAGGAGCTGCTCTTTCCTCTTATGTGTGTGGTATTCTGATGAGCAGGGGGTAGGACACTTGCCCCGGAGAATTTAAGCGAGGCTTCCTCCTCTGGTGCGCAGCTTTACAGCTATTACTTGAAAATGGCTAGAGAGCGGCAAAAGGAAAACTGACACTTATGCTTAGGTTTACGTTCTTTACTTTGTTGGAAGCTGCTCGATGTATTCTGGTACCATGAGGAATGAGTTGAAAACATGTATCTGTTTACCTTTATTTAAAGCAGAAGGTAAACTGGTGTGTGTGCAACTCTAATGAGACTCGCACTGCTTTTTTTGTGGGCCTGAGTAGCAATGTAACAGATCCCAGGTTCCTATCAACAAGATCTTCAGATGTGTTTCTGCACTTTCGGTGGGAGATGAAGTATGGGGTGCCAGCACCATGATGAAAAACACTGGATTTGGAACCTTTAGCTGGGGAAGTGGATCTAGGGTAGCTGGTTGGTTTGGGATCTTTTTGAGGCAGGCAGTGAGAATACATTTCAATTCAGTCTGCCCGTGGGGAATGGTCATCCTTGAAATGAGACCCAGATTTTGGGGTGGAGGGCTGAAGAATAGAGGCTTGCAGAAACGAAGTGCTTACTGGGGAAAGAAGCTGCCTGGCAGTTTTAAGGAAAGCATGGGACATCTCCCAAACAAAAGAAATGAAGAAACAAACCAGAAGATTTCTCCAATATTGATTTAAAGGTCTTCAGAAGTAGGTGCTTTCATGACGCCTTAGAGGCACGCCCTGGATGGGTAGAGATCTTAACGGTTCCCTGGGTGGGGAGGAACACCTGGGAAATGGAGCGTGGAACTGGGTACGCGAGAAGGCAGGATCCTCCAGTGGGAGAGTGAGACAGCTCTTCCCACATGGAGCCTTGGGCTGTGTTAGCTAAGCTTTGGTGCTTCAGTTGAGCTACTGCCATCCTCCCCTTACTTACCTATGGGGCTGAACTTGGGGGTTTTTGTGGAGAGTAGCTGCCTATCACTGTCTGCCCTTTTCTAGTAGATACTCCTTTTTTGGCTTTGGCTGCCCTCTCTGGTTTTAGATGACTCCCCGTGCTGTGCCACCCTTGACGGGGTGTCAGAAGGGAGAGGAGCAGGCAGGCTGAACCATGCAAAGTAGAGAAAACCAGTGGTGAAAGATGGAGCTGCTGGACTGCACCATCCTGCTCTCCACTCTTGCTTGCGGGCAGCAAGTTCTTCAGCTGCTCAGCACTGCCTTGTGTTGCTGTGTGGCACTTACACGAACTCTTTGTATTCTTGTTTTCAGAACCAGTATGAAAAGCACAAAGAGGTCGTTGCTGCTCAAGGTGTGAAGATTCTTGGGAAAGATTTGGAAAAAACATTGGCTGGTTTGCCGCTGCTTGTAGCTCATAAAGAAGATGAAGTCCCAGTACTCAAGGTGAGGTGGCTGATGGTGAAATGAGACACATAAACTAAGGATAACAGGGTTCTCTGGTGATCACAGAATCATAGAATGGTTTGGGTTGGAAGGGACCTTAAAGATCATCCAGTTCCAACCCTCTGCCATGGGCAGGGACACCTTGCACTAGACCAGGTTGCTCAAAGCTCCATCCAGCCTGGCCTTGAGTGCTGCTGGGGATGGGGCAGCCACAGGTCCTCCGGGCACACCACTTAAATGTTGAAAGCTCGGTACACAAATAACTTGCTTTTTCTGGTTGTACTTTAAACCCTGTTACAGTAGCATGCTGTTGTCCTCTTGTGCCCATGTGAAGCATTAGCGCTTTGATGTTTTGGTATCTTGACTCTTAGTGTTTCCCTGATAATCTGCTGGGGTGTCTCTGCTGGTGGAGTAAGGTTTGAAAACAAGGACCACAGCAGGGTTTGACTGTGTGTTAATTACTGATTTGGTATGTGTAGTAATCTATGCATATATTTCAATTAAATTATTAGGCAAATATCTGTCAGTGGAGTTCTTCAGACTGTCATAATTGCAAAGCTGATTTAAGACTCTTGTAGTAGATTTCTTTTGTGACTTACACTGTAAAAATGGGAGAGGAAAGAACGTCGTCATCTTAAAACCAAAACTGAGCTGAGATGCTCCAGTTAGTTTAAAAAGGAAATGTGCATGTTGATAGTTTACTTCTGACCACAGTTTTATTTACCTTTCTGACTACTTCCGTCTTGCCTTTAAAGAGGGGGTTAACCTTTCAGGTCCTCCAAATACAGACTTTGTTGCTGGGTACATCTGAGTATGTACGTAAAGTCTGCTAGTAGTAGCTATGTGATGGCTTAAAGTGAATGGCAACAGCCGTTCAGCCGTCAGAAAAAGGCTGAGCGTTTGGGTTTAAGAGGCCTGGGCTGTTAAAGGCTTTTAACTTCTCTGAAAGTAGCACAGTGGCCTTCCTTGCTGGTCTGACTTCCCCTGCTTTGTATCTAGGCCTGAGGAACATTCAAAATCTTCTCCAACTCATGGTTTTATGAGTGTCTGCTTTCATTATTGATCCTCAGGCAAGCAAAGGAATTGCCACACACTGTGGGGTGGATGTTCATTCAGTCTTGTCAGCAGAAACTTAAGAATGCTGGGGAGAGCTGTGTGTAGTCTGCAGAGAAACGCTGCTAACTCCCAAGATGAGCATCTGCTTTGTGTTATGTGATCACCTTCTTGCAAAATCCTCAAGTCTAGTTCAGTTCAGGCTTTAGTAATGGTAGGAACAAGCAGCAGCATGTCCCAGGGCCACATACGGCCTGTACTGCAGGTCTGTGTCAGTATGGCTCTCACATGCTTCTGGAAGCTCATGAACAGAAGGACTTTGCACCCTGATGCATAACGAGCAACAGAACTAAAACTTGCTTTTTTTCTCCTTTTTTTTTTTTCCCTGAAGGATGAACTAATACATGAACTGAAGCAAACACTGAACGCAATCAAATTAGAAGAGAAAGGTGTTTATGTCCAGGCTTCTACTTTAGGCTCTTTAGAAGCATTACTTGAATTTCTTAAAACGTCAGAAGTGCCAGTAAGTACTTCTGTGCTCTGTCTGATGTTGTTTCTGCATCAGATTAGTGACTGACTTACGTGGCTTTCTCCTTTAACAGTATTCGGGAATTAATATAGGTCCTGTCCATAAAAAAGACGTTATGAAGGCATCGGTTATGTTGGAGCATGACCCACAGTGAGTAACTTCTTTGCTTTATTTACCACACTGATAAATGCTCAGTGGTGTTTGAATAATGCCCTCTCCTCAGCTCGGGGTCTGTAGTCTGTCTCAAACTGTTTGACTTCTGTCTACTTACAGATACGCAGTCATTCTGGCATTTGACGTGAGGATTGAACGTGATGCACAGGAGATGGCTGATAGTTTAGGAGTCCGAATTTTTAGTGCAGAAATAATTTATCATTTATTTGATGCCTTCACAAAATATAGGCAAGACTACAAAAAACAGAAACAAGAGGAATTCAAGTAAGTAAGAGCAATCCTATTCTGGATGATTCCCAAGTAAGTGCCTCAGTTATTTTAGTCTAAATGAAACTGCTTTGAACTTCTTCCCAAATAGTTATTATTTAGCATGTCCTTCTGAGGGGAAGGAAGGAGAGGAGAATAGGACAATAAATTGATAGTGTTCAAGAGTTCAGTACTCTAGTCTAGTTGCTTACATGTGGGATTAGGCTCAGTAGGGCAAGAACCGTGAAGCAGTTGTAAGATTGAGCTCAAACTGTCATGTAACATGGACTGTTCTTACTTGAGGTTTGCTTTGCATGCTTGGCTTCTATTCCCAGGCTGTAACAGATGAGTTAGTCTTGCTGAGTTAAGAAAATTCAAGGGATTTGGATTCTATTGTTTCACGCTTGTGCAATTCCAGCACGCAGGGCTTTATTCTGGCTGCGGTAACATGGATATGCAGCAGCATAGGCACCCAGAATTACTTTTTGGAATCTGTTACTGGGTGATCCTCAGTGAAGTAAGGACAGTCAAAATAAATGCAAAGGTGTTTCACTTCGTGTTGGTCCCAGATTGAGTTTGTAACTCAGCATTTGAGCATATTTGTTCACTTTACAAATAACTTGAATTTTTGGAGTCCCTGTGATGAGCTGAGGCAATGATATTTCTATTCCCATGCTCTTGTCAGACTGTAATTGCACTGTAAAATTACTGTTCCTTTGGTCTTGGTCTTAGTTGACTGCCCAAGCCAGTCAGAATGAAACCGATGCCAGCCAAGCCTGATTGTTGTTCCCCAGCACTCTGGAAGATTGAGTATTGACCAGAATTTGCATGACTGGGGAAAGAGCTTTTTTCATGCTTGATTTCTCTCCAAGAAAATAAATGTCCAAGAGTGTGGGAGAAGGCTGAAGCGTTCATGTTGTGTATGCTGCTCCAGTATCTGTTGCAAAACGCCTTTTCTTTGTTACCTTCCAGGCATATAGCAGTGTTTCCTTGCAAGATGAAAATACTCCCTCAGTTCATTTTCAACTCTCGTGACCCAATAGTGATGGGTGTAGTTGTGGAGGCCGGCCAGGTGAAGCAGGGGACTCCCATGTGTGTACCTAGCAAAAATGTAAGTAACTGCCTCTTCTGTGGGTGCTTGGTTCACCTGGTACTTCCTGCGATGATGCATCAGGAAGTGCTTCGATGCCCTTCCCCAGTGCACAGTTCTGGTAGGAGATAAGATTCAGGCCTTTACCAGCAAGGAGGCTTGATCTCATCAGCCCTCTTGCTGTTCTGTGCTGGAAGAGAGGAGTCTTGTAGTGGGGCACAGGAGCTGCCAGAAGTGTGGCTGGTGGGCACCTGTCGGTCAGCCACCCACCTTCCCCACTGTGCATTCTGTATCGTGATGTCAAGTAAGGAGTAAAGCTGTCATTCTGGTAGCTAGTAAGGCGGAAAGTCGGATTGGGATAATTTAAGGGATAATGAATTGATATTCCAGGTGAGCTGTGGGTGAGGTGATGTCAGTGCCCTTCTAAGCATGGCACACTTACAATGCGCTATGTTTTGCTGTGCCAATTCTGAGGTGCACTGCTTCATGTGGGTACATGTAAAGAGGAATTTGGATAAGATGGTGTGCACAGAGGGGGTTGTGGATGTGTAACACAGCTCCTTCATTGTATTGCAGTTTGTTGAAATTGGAATAGTTACAAGCATTGAAATAAACCATAAACCAGTGGAGGTTGCGAAAAAAGGCCAAGAAGTATGTGTGAAAATAGAACCTATTCCTGGGGAGTCACCTAAAATGTACGGACGACACTTTGAAGCAACAGATATCCTCGTCAGTAAGGTAAAAGCAGTCTGCGTTTTCGGAGAGGGCTTACGATGTAGCAGTAGCTTGGTTGAAGTGGCAGTGTTGCATGAAGCCTGAAAAATTACCCGAGGAACCTTCTGTGGCAGAGTAATGGACATCTGAAACAGTTTGTGTGTTGTGGTGCTCAGCCCAGTGTCTCTGTGGCCTTGTTTTGAGGTTTGTAGTGGTGCCCCTTGAGGACCAAAGGAACGATGTACTGCAGCTTAAAATACCTTGCACCTGAGAGGGCAAAACAGTTTGCTCTTTGCATACTGTTGTGCTCAGAGCAGCTTAGCAGACCCCATGGCCCTGCAGCGTGATTGTTTGCCTGGCTTTGAAGCTGTGCAATAAATAGCAATACTTCAGTAGCTCTGATTCTGGAGCACGGGGCTTGGATGAGAAGAGGATGAGCCCTTGTTCAGTCTTCGGCTGTCGGAAGCACAGCCACAGCTCTCCATGCTCCCGACTGCTTCAGTTAGCAAGTTGTGAGAGACCCTCTGGAATACACATGCTGGGGGTAGCAGGCACAGGGGTTTTTCAGGTGGAAATGCAGGGCTCGGGAGGTTGTGCTGGTCCTATGGGCTCTGGGGGCAGTGGGAGGTCCTATCCATTCACAGATCCTTGCCTTACCTGCACAGGGCATGAGGCTAGACTGACTGTGCTTCTGCCACCTCTGAATCCCAAGTTAAGGGGCAGGATGTGAGGAATCATAGAAGGTGGCAGACATGAGTAGTGAAACTGGGGTTAAGAGGAACTTTTCTGCTGTGCAAAGTGCTGCCCTTCTTCAGATAAATCCCTTCCAGCACCTTAGAAGCTGCTTTTGTTAACAGGCATGTGTTTCTGATGGGTTTGTCTTGTGTTGCAGATCAGCCGTCAGTCCATCGATGCGCTGAAGGACTGGTTCAGGGATGAAATGCAGAAGTCTGACTGGCAGCTTATAGTAGAACTGAAGAAAGTGTTTGAAATCATCTAGATAACTTTTTACAGCAAAGGGGAGGCAGGAATAAGCACAGTATTCCTGTTCTAAAAGTTACCAACAAAGTCATATATTGAAGACAGTGTTGGATATATGTTTGGGAGGAAAATATGTGGATAAAATGTTTTCCATGAGAAACCAAGAAATTTACACTGGTTTGACAGTGGTCAATTTACATGTTCCCATGGTTCCAATGTGCCTGTTCACCTCTCCTGTTGCCCTTCCTACTACTGGCTGCTGTTTTAAAGTTTGCCCTTCCTTCTCTTACACCTCCCTTCCACCCTTCTTCCCGCCCTCTCTCCAGAAGAAAATAAAAGAAATTGAATTTTTATTACAGAACTAAAGCTCTTTCACTTTTATACTGAGGAGATCAGTACTGCAGTATTTGGGTACCCAAGCTTCTGCAGACTTTGTGATTCTTGGGACATTTTTGATGTAAGAAACTTCTTTATTTATGCATACCTCTTCCCCGAGTCTCTTTTCCAACATTCTTCTGCTTTGTGCCTCTAGAAATTTTTTTAAATAGAAGATTAGGCAATTGGCTATTTCTGTACTTGCTTTGTGTGAAACAATGATGTAAAGCATAGTTGGCCACCTTTTACTGCTTGTACAGTTCATGAAAGTCGACCTGTAACCATTATATCGCAGAGCCGCAAATAAAGGAGATGGACATAG
Organism: Myiopsitta monachus; assembly: GCA_017639245.1. NCBI lineage: Eukaryota > Metazoa > Chordata > Aves > Psittaciformes > Psittacidae > Myiopsitta > Myiopsitta monachus. Next base: position 39,741,588 of record CM029927.1, read on the forward strand.
CAGCCCGTTGTTTTACAGTTTGCGTTGATAAACAAGGTTTCACTTCATGGGCTGTCATGGATGCGCACGTGCCAGGCGCAGCCTCTGCCTCTGGGAGCTTGGCAAAGTAGTGGAGCTGTGTTCCAGCGAAGGCGTTTCTTCCTCTGGCTCCCTTCCCCTCACCAAGTGTGTGTGGTGGTGGTCTTGGTGTCTCCTGCCACGTTCCCAAGGCTCTGGAGTTGCAGCCCATGTGTGAGGTCCTGCCGGGAGGAGCTGTGAGGTGGCATCTCTGCTCCAGCTGCTGCTCAGGGTTGCGACTGTCTGCAAGTGAGGGTGATTCTGGATGTTGCATTGAAGCTGTTGAGTCACCTGACAGCGTGGGACACAGAACCAGCTCCAGAGGCATTTGTTTGATGGTGATTATGGTGTGCAGAAGTCACTCTGTACTCCCCCCCTCCCTCCCCCTCCCCCGTGGCTCCCTGCTAAAGATGACAGCTTTACCTGCTCCTCATCATGTAGTCTCCTGGTAACTGACAGCTCATGTCCAGAGGAGCCAAAACACCACTTTTAAAAGCACAAGCTGGAACATTAGCATTTAAAATACTTACAAGGATTTAAGTTGCAGTAAGCAGTTTGATCAGATCTCCTCTGTCACTTAGACTACTTTTTCTGTTGTGAAACTGAATTTTATAATCGGGATTGTGCAGACTGCATTATAGAGGAGCACTCACCTCCTTTGGCAATGGGGTTTAGCCTACCAAAATTATGTGTGTGTGTTTGACTCTAAATGTGCCCTGGAAGAGGACTGCTTTGGTACAGTTGGTGCACGGTGTGAATTCACAGCACTGGGAAGTGATGGTTTAGAAGGGAGTGCTCACAGCAAGGAGACTGCATTTCATTGTTAAAAGTTTCTTTTGCAAACTATGCAATCATGAAAACTACATTAATAAAAAGGTCTTAAGAACCCAGATGTCAGACACTGTGGTCTTGAAGTATTTGTGATTGTTTCCTCAAATGTGGGTGTTCTTCCCGCAGGTAGGAACTCTGGGAAAAGGATCATGCGATTTCTGCAGGTTAATGACTGTGGAAGTTAAGACCATACCCTCACTCAAGTGCTTTAAGCAGGCAGGTAACTGTTGAATATAATACTGAAGGGAGAATGGAAATGTAATTACAAATACTCTTCCTCAGTTATGTTCTGAGTCCTTCTAAACCAGCTGTCTACCAATTTCAAGTTTGTCTTGAGCAGCACTTGGCCAAGCCAGAGCCTGTGTACCTGAAACCTAATTGGCAAAGTACTTGCTTGAATTTCAGTGAATATATTGCTTTATGTGCGCAGTTACTGTGCTGGTTTCCTTCAATAGGGAAAGGAGAAAAAGGCAGCTTTGAAGTCGTGCAACTAAAACTTGCTAACCAGTGCAACTTGATTCAGATGAGATCCCTGTCCCCCTAGATCTGTATCTACAAATAGCTGCAGTTAGACAGACGGGTACCAAACAATGTAACTTGAGCTGGCAAAATCAGTCTTATCATTGACTGCCTGAGGGTGGAAGGGACCCTTTGCACTCACCAAGTCACAGCCTACCCAGTGCTTAGGAAAGAAGTCTGAGCAGGCTTTGAGCATCTCCTGTGATCAAGGACTTATAACCCCTAGTGGACAGCATGGTCCACGGGCACTGTTGTTAAAAGGAGTGTTTTGTATCCAAAGCATATTCTGTGCCTTTTCACTTGATGCCGCAGGGGAGGGGCAGGGTCTGTCTTTGTCTTCTGCTTTCCCTCCATCAGATCTAAGATCCCTCCAGCCTCAAGTGTTTCAGCAGTCTCAGCCCCTCCTTGTACTGGGAGAAGCTCCACTCCCTTAAGCACTGCTGTGGCCCTGCACTGGAGTTGCTGTGACTGTCCATGTCCCTCTTGTATTGAGAAGCCCAGACCTGGATCCAGCGCTGCGGCTGTGTCTCACCAGTGCTGAGCCGAGGGGCACAGTCTCCTCCCTTCACCTGCTGGTGATGTTCTTCCTCATGCTTTGTGCCACTAACCATCAGGGGCCAGCCTGCCCGGGTACTTTTCGATCCATCTGTGTCTCAGCAGCCCCTACTTCATCACCTTGTTCAGCAGGGTGTTACAAGCAGCCTTGCTGAAGTCAAGGGAAACATCTGTCCTTCCCTCCTCTTGCACCTTGTTGATAGACGGGTACCTCTCCCAGTGTGCCATACAAGGGAAGCAGAGGGCACAACCTAAAGTTAATAGTCACTGCTGTACCTTGTGGGGCAGCCCGTGAAGTGACTGCAGAGCATTTTCTGCTCCAGCTGCAGTTAACTGCAGCTAATCTGGCTAATAGAGATGGTTCCTGCTACGCTGGTGGTGCAAATCCTGCTCCACAGCCGGCCCCAGTTTGCATTCCAGCTTTCAATACTGCAGTGTGTTGGGCCCACACTTATCCATACTTCTGCTTCTCCTCCCACAATTTCTACAGCAAATGAAAAGACTTCTTACCACCAGTGGTGGTTTTCAAGTGGTCTTCGTTCTTTCCAGCCTTGCTGCAATGTATTGGCTAAATAGGACTATATGAGGCCTGGTAGCACATCTGCAAAAAGCAGACTTGCCCAAAACACAAACTGTACAGATGCAAGCATATCTCCCCCTACTATGAATGCACAGAGACAGGGCTGTTTATTCCACTTCTACTACTGACTACAGCCTATTTTATGTTGCATCGAGGACATGCATGTCACAGGTTGGGAAGAGCTATTAAGTGGAAAGTGAGCCTTCAGGAGTGACAGGGGCTTCACCAGTGCCACAGTGTCAGCTGCTTCCCTAGTTCCTCTGGGTGACTGCAAAGGTCTTCATGTCTCCCTCCCCGAGCACCTAGCTCCAGAGGTAACACACGCTGAAATACAGGGCTCAGAGAGCACGCACGCTGCACGTCAGCTAGCAGTATGTGCGCTTTGGGAGTGGCTGGGCCACACCGGCTTCTGTCTTTGAAGGATGAGGCTGAAAATGAGCTAATATTCTTCCCGTAGCTTCTGGAGAAGAAAGAAGCAGCAGCCAGGTGAGTGTGCAGGAGTCTCCTATGCATGTTGAGACAGTGGCACTGTGCATGTATGTAGAACTGTGTGAAATGAATCAAAGCTGGGGCTTTAATACAGAGGGTTAGCTGTATATCAAAGCATCACAAAATAGAATCAGTACAAAAATATACATACAGTTCTTTATTAAACAACTGTAAACACTTCACTGTAAAAATCCATAAAACTTTATAAACAAACATTTTGTAAATAGATTCTATGCTACAATAAAAGAATTTTAACACAATTATTTACATGCAATACTGACAAATTTGGCACTTTCTGAAAAGAAATGTACAAAACACTTTGTTGTTTAAAAAGAAATCTGAAATTATAAAAACTTAGGGCATTACTATCATGCACTTTGCAAATACCTCACAAGCACTTATGGCACAGCTAGCAGAGAGCTCCAGGCTCTCACCAAGCTCTTTACTACAAGTTCAGGTAACTTTTAATGTGCTTCCGTAAGTTTGTTGTAAAACTACCTGAACATTGTCAAGAATGAAGTCAAATGCCATATTCCAAACCGATTCCACAGATGACTGCATTAACCTGAAGGAGAAAAGGAGGAAGAGGACAAACATTACTGTTAAAGAACCTGTCCTTCTTACAGTAAGTTTTATTCTTCACACTGGAAAACAAGGTCGCAGCAGCTCACTGTGAATGGTATTTCGATTTCATCTTGATAAAGGCCTCGATATTGCATTTGTTGCTAAAAATGGAAACAAATCAACAGAGAGCTGCGTTACCTCCAGCACTGCGCTACTACTGGAAGCAAATTAAGGAAATTCTCAAGGGAGATGAAGCAGCTCTGCACTCTCAAACTCCCTCCTAGATCACTCTTCCAGGTGAGCAGGTAGTTCTACACTTACAGCTTTGGAAGACCTTATGTCAGGGACAGCACGCATCACCCAACTCCTGCTCCCTTGCCCTATGCTTGTCACCAGGCTTTGGAGAAACACACTGCCACTGGTGCAAACACCACATACAGTGACCAGGCCTGGACAATGCCACTTTCTGAGGAGCGTCATAAGCAATTTACTGTGCAGCATTCAACAAACAACTGCACTATGTCTTTTGCATTTCCTGAGGCCTAAAGACATCAATCCCATCGTACAAAATTATAATGAAGTTTTTACACTGCTGTAGTCTTTTGGGTGTTAATTCTGTGAAATAAATGTTTTCCAGATATAAGACATGGAAAGCTGAGCTCCGTAGTTCTGTACCAGTTAGGAAGCACATCATAAACGGAACCTGGGCCTCCTGACTCATGGGAAGAGTAACAGGAGCACAGTAACTAATAAAAATGGATTTAATAGGTTGGAGGTGAGACAGGATCTGGATACAGCAGGAGAACAAAATCAGATGAAATGAAGGTATGATCGAGACAGCACCATGAAAAACGAATGAGAACAGGATGAAGGGACAATGCTGACAAAACCTACATCCTCTGTCTAGAAACAAAGGACACTGTAGCAAGTACTGTTAAATGCTACTCTTAATTTTTCACAAATTACCTGTTATAACAGCCCAACTCTTCTCCCCACTCCTGTTCCTGAATAAAACTTAAAATATCTACACTCCTAATGGAATTCTCATGGTCCTGTGGTCTCACAGTGAAGCAGTCACCGCATAAGTTCTAACAGAAATGGTCTAAGTGCCACGAATACTAGCACTTGAGCTACCTTTTCATGTACTTTACAACCAGATCCAACTTCTCCAAATCCTTCTCTTCTATTAGATCAGTACAATACTTGACAACCTGTAGAATGTCTTCTTCCATAGGATCTGTAATAAAAACATTAAGTATACTTTCACAGAATAAATGGAATACAATAGAAAGAAATTCTGCACTGTCAGCACACCAGGGGCCAATCTGACAATTGCTATATCCCCAGACCTCCCCCCAGCATCACCAGCGGTGTACATAAAAGGGCTGCAAGGTCCTGAAATACGCGTCTCTTGAACGCTTCTTTTTCTTCAATAAGAACAAGTGATGGCCAAGCTAACATTAGCCAAAGGGAAAAGAAGCAGGAATTTAAAATGGAGTGGCTGTTTTGAAACTTTCAGGAGAACGGTTATGTCCAGAATACGAAGGTCAGATTCCTCAAGACATGAGGATGTTGCTGGTTCTTCTGGCGTAACGTTAAAGCTCAAATCACAGTTTAGCAATGGTGTGACGCTTCTGCACTTTATTCCAGAATTCTTTCCAGCAGTTAGTTTGGATAAAAAAAGCCAACCAAAACCAGAACACCCAAACCCTGCATTGCTTTGCCTTGAAAATGACACCTCCAGAAGAGAAAAAAAAGTCCCTGTTTCAACAGCTTTCATCTTAGTGGTTGGAACATGTTGGACAAAACAGGGAAAACCTGCCACACAAGCAACATCGAGGCACGAGAGCCTAACAAACAGGGTGAAGAGAGCGCAGGTGAATTTTCATGATGTTAAGAAACGGGAACTGGCAAAAATAGAGAGTAACAACAAGGCAGGAACAATCAAGTCACTCCAAGACTGCAAGGCAGTAAGACTCCACGATTCCTGTGAAAAATAACCAGTGGAAGGAAGAGTGAAGGAAGAACGTACAAAAAGCCTACTAAAAAAATAGTTTTCCTTGTGATGCCTGCAAGATCACCACTAGCATGACACCCCATACCTGAAATAGTTGTAATCCATTCTCTCAACAATGTCTTTACATCATTGAATTCAACAGCTCCAGCCTAGGTTGGGTGCTTGTGGCCTAAATGAACCAGACTGTTGTTCAGTCTGCACAGCTGATGGGCCTGAAGAATCTGAAGTTGATGGAACTGCTTCTGACTGTTACGAACACAGAAGTTGATAATGGTCAGCCTGACAAATATTTTAACACAGTATTTATACAGAGATAAGCAACAAGTAAAGATTCCAGTAAAGAAAGCGAAGCTGCATTTGTGAACGTGGACTAAGTCTAAAGAAACAGATACGGCTTTACTGAAAGCTGTTAGTGTTAGAATTACCTGAGCAGCTGTTCCTTCTTGTTTCAAGAAACCATCTATTAGCTTCTGTGGGCTTCCAGTTGCAGCCGGCATGTTTTTTGCAGGGCTACCAATGAGTCTGTTTTTCAAAGGACTCTGAATCTTTTTTACAGGACTGCCTGGATTTTTTTTCCGGCTTTTTTTCTTATTTTTCATTGTTCCATGCTTCAGGTGTAGGAAAGGATTTTTTGCCACTGAAAACCAAAGGAATAGTCAGTGGTTGATACATTTAAAATGAAATATTTTTCCACTGGAAGGAGGACTCTATCTTGCCACAAAAATCTATGGATCAATTTGGAGAACATAACCTAGATAAAGCAACTTCCACACTCACATGCCATTCCAGACATGGGAATTGGTCTCAAGTATTTGAAAAGCACTGCTGGACATCAGTGTACTCAGAGGATACTCAACTATTCATAAGCCTTTTAATATCAACCATTTCAGTGCCCTGAGTATGAGCAGATGGTGAAATCTGAAGCCTACTGGACAAATTGCCGTGCCTCAGTCAGAGCACTGTTCCGCCTCGACATCCGCTAAGACTTCCCACCAGTGGTTATCAGCAAAACCACCCCCTAAAACGCTTTTGTAACAGTTTACCAAGGAAATCACTCTCACTCCATCATATGACTAATGCATATCTGCATTAGTCCACTGACTATGAAATCAAGGTTTGATTGTAACAACACAGTATTTACTGGCAATGAACCCAATGACATTTCCAACTTACTTTATGGTGAAGCACATTCATGGGGAAGAAATCTTATTTCTTTCTACTGATTATAAAAAGGAGGTCTGTGTGATCAGATCAGACTAAAACCACCTGACTATCAGACATATGGTGAGATGTATCGTATCTCTAATTGCCTGAAACCCATACCAGTGCTATGGGGTTCAGGGAACCATGAGAATGCTGTCTGAACATAAGTTAACTAACTTAGGTACTGAAGATGCAATACTTAAATTGCATGACATATCAAGTTTAGATTCCATTCTGCAAACATATGGACATGCGTAAGTTTAGTGCCACAGTCCCCATGAATTGAATTAATTACCCATTTAAGTAAAGCTTGGCATCTGTTTGGAAAATGAGACCACAGCTGGTTGTAACTCACAGTCTGTCAAAAATAAATACAGAAATTTGATTGAACACAGCATCTTCATAGAAGCTTGTGTTATGTTTTTCCAGTTTGTTATATAGGGCTGCATAACTGTCGCTGAATAGTAAGCAACTCCTATACAACTATATAGACTCACCAAAAGTGTTAGCAGGTTGCTGCTCTGATTGCTTTTGCCTTTGATCATATGCATCTCTCAGCTCTGCTTGCAACTCAGCAGGTAGTGCAGCAAAAACCTCAGGGTCCACCTGAACAGTAACAGAAGATTCATTTGATTATTTCACCAGTGAGCAACACTGCCTGCTTTCCTCTAGATCACTTACATGAGAAGGGTAAATTTTATGCCAAGCAAAAACAAGAGATATAACAGAAACACTGTAAAACATGTTATATGATTTCTTCATGTACTTTAGCTTGTAAAAACAATAAAACGTTCCACTTGATACTATTCTTCATTTATTAGTTTTGAGAATTACTGTTTATGGGCCTACAATTCACTACGCATCTTTATTCACCCACTTTATTCACCTACTGATCTACAGTATGGCTACATTAACAGCACAATTAAGCCTCACTCAGAGAACATGACCTTCGAATCTCCAAACTCGAGCACTGTGACAATCAGACTCTTGCTCCTCCTGTTCTTTTGATACTTCTCTTTCCCGGAAGCTGCTAACCTCCTCTAACAGAACACACCACTGGAAATAGTCTCACTTCTTTAAGGCCAAGAAAGGCAAGTCCAGCTACCTCGTGTTTTGAACTGGCTTGAAAGGATTTAGTTTCTTTCTCCCAGTTGTCCATCGCTTGTTTAACTGATCAAAACACAGTCCTTGCCACCTGTCCTAGGGGCTTAAATTCCAGACAAGAAATAATTTGCTGCCAATTGCCATACTCACAAAATGTGATTTCATGTATTACTACTGGTTATCTGCCCTCACTGTGTGCGTCTCAAGCAGCTAACGCGTGACGGACTAGTCTTGTATTCTGAGTTTCCTGGTATTACTGGACAGTGCTTTCAGCTTATATTCTAAATCTCGATTAAAAAAGGCAAACCTGTAATTTCAAGGATTAAATCTGCCTAAGTGAGAGAGTGCCCTTTATTTCAGTGGTAGAATACAGAGATGTGCACAAACAACAACAACAAAAATTTATTCGAAATTACTATTGCAATTCTAAGGGCACAATACAATTTCTACCATTATCTGAGATACTCTACTTATTGCATGCCAGTATGCACAGAGAGGAGAAATTGTCTCTTATTTTCAACACGTATTTCATCTTTTTTTGGAACTAAAACGCGTATGATACGTCAGGAAGGTAGGCTGTGCTATTTGCACGTATGATGTCTAAATTATACAGATAATAAACATGAACATGCTCCCACAGATAAAACTCATCCATTTAGCGTATTTTTTCCACTTTTCAAACTCCATGTGCCAACACAGATTTTTCACCACCCAAAATGTGCACTAATTAAAAGAGGAAATGGGAACAACTGTGCCCTCAATTTGTACAGAACAAAGGACGGTGGTGGAACACAGCCAATTAAGTCCAGAGGCTTAAGTTAATTTTAAATCTAAATCTTTCTTAATAAAATGATTCTAAAAAGGTTCACTGTTCTCTAGCTAAGCAGTGAAGAGTCAGGAATTTGGGAGGACCTCAATTAACAGTGTCTTCTGTATACACCACGTAATAACTTATGCAGCAATAAAGCAGAACAGGGAACTGGCCGTGTTTCTGTTATTCCCCCTATCCCTGCCCTCTGGAAGCGTAGTATGTAAAAATTCAATTGGAAGAGCCGTCAAGTTCATATGAATTCAACACTAACTAATTGGAGTTTTGTGTAATTTATTGTACAGCCAGAGTGTGCTAACACTGCGTTCACATGGCAATGGAGAATCATGTGGAGATTCTCCATATATCACACTGGAGAATCTTGATTTTATACACTCATGCACTACCTCAGCACACAGCTATCAGTATTTTTGATGTGCTGTATACATTTCCTGAGAAGGAACCATGGTATAACAATATGAGGATGAGGTGCTAATTTGCCTACCAATAATTAATTCCACTACTACAAATGTCATTAGTTTCTAAGCAACTGTAATCTTTACTTCTTGCATCCTATGCTTTTAGAGGATTCAGCTGCTACAGAGATATACAGCTCTTCTAAATGCTAAGATTTCTTCAGCAGCTGATGGAAATTAATGCAATTTATCTGAACACTTTCTACGGGAGAACCTTACCCAACAAAGGACATTTTCCACACGTTTTCTAATGAATAAATCACTATTGCTCAATTAATTTGGCACCTGGCATAAATCCACAGTTCAGTCAAAAGGAATGAAGGGTTGAAAACCAAACCTAATTAAGCTACAAAAAGATGGGAGGGTATCATTTACATTTCCCGATTTGATACAGCTAAAGCACTCAATGTGGAGTGGCTTGCAATGTTTCTATACCTGAAACCTACTACTGCTTAGTTGACTGCATGATTTGAAAGAAAGTAATCTCAAACGTTTGTGCGCACTCATACAATATACACTCCCACAAAGACTTTAACAATAAAAAAACCCTATCAAACTATATTCAGACCAAGATGATATTTTGGAATTAAGTTCATGTTTGATTTTATCACTGAAAGAGATCCTCCTGTATTAATGAACTGGTTTTAGCATTCTTTTTTCTGGCCAAATGTAAGGAAGCTATTCAACAACAGTACCCTCGGTATTAAACTCGGACCAATCTCATAAAATGAAAATAGTAAATCTTAGAGCTCTCTTTTTGCCAATGAAGCTGAATGGATTTCAAGAGAAAAATCTGGAGTACAAGCATAAGGCATTCTAAAATAGACAGTATGGATATCCCTGGCAAATAAATAGGAAGTAGTCAATTCTTCTTGAACTGCATCTTCAAACAGAAAGGCTGCTCTGCTAAGCCAGCATTTTTGGATCCAGTAAAAGTCACAAAGTGCATTAGGAGATAAGAGACAAGAAAACCAGTGCATGAGTATGTAGATTAAGTATTTTTAAGGCAATTTCAAGGAGTAATTCTATAATAAAAACACAACAATCAATTCTCAACTACCTAATTGATAAATAAAGCAGAAACACTAACAAAATACAGTTTTTATAGAAAGCCTTGTGCAGTTAAAATTCACCCTGAAAAGGAGTGCTGAGTGGTAAAACAAGTGTGGAACATGATTTAACATGCAAGCCCAAGATAAACTCTTGCCTACGAATGAATGCAACTACGTATTTTATAACAGGGGTATGGAGCATTCATACACTATTTGCACATGCATTTGCACATACATTCATACACTATTTGCACATTACAGAGGAAACCCAACTCTGAGGTTCAGGAATAAAAACTGACACAACTGGTTTCGAGCCAGAGAACTTGAATCAAGGAGAAGAAATTTTAGTACCAGAAATAACAATTGTGCATTAACTACTGTTCACTGGGTCAGGAATTTCTGATTTTCTCTGGATTCTGTGTCAGCTAAGCACCATTATGCCTTAGAAACAGCAACAAATATCTCTGATTATGTGGTATCAGTTTGTTTGAGAACAATGGAGCGACAGCACAGTAAACAGAAAACAGAGAAATCAAAATACTGCTCTATTTTAAATGATGCATATGCAAGGTATTGTATCTCTGAGTAACCCAATCTTTCATTTTTAAATTCATTTTTACCCTACATTTGTTCAACACTATCTTGATTGAAGGGCAGAATATCATTAGAAGCTTCAGGCCCCTATTTCGAGAAACAACTTCACACTTTCTTCATCCTGCACATGCTGTATACAAGCACATTAAAAAATTCCGGAGATATACACAATCTTTAGCCATGCCTGCCTTTCTCCCAGGAATGTGTTACAATCATATCCACAGAAGCTAGCAGAGGCTGGCTTTACACCATCAAAACATCCACTTAAACAGAGTGAGTCTCCTGTGACTAGCTAAGCAGATTTTAGGACTGTTTCAGACTTACGGTGCAGTGTAACTCAGCTGCAATGCAGAAAAAAGACTGTTTACACACTGGATTGCAAAGCAAAGTGTAAATGAGGAGGTTTTATATCAGGCAACAGCAAAAAACACAGGCATACTGATGACTATATATCTTTAATAAATACTACCACTACTATGTCTGTGATGCATCAAGTAACATTTGAAAGCAGACTTTTTAAAGGTATTAAAGGACCATAAATCATTCTGGCAAGTCACAGATTCTAGTTAATACTGTCTCAAGAAAAAGCTGTTAACTATCCCTGCAGGTGGAAACTTACTGTTAATTGATACAATGCAAACATCCTACCTGTGAGAAAGCTGGCAAGGCTATTACATTAATTCCCATATTGGTATTTGGTTCTTGGAGCTGTGGAATTTGTAAAAGCACTGTTCCAACTGGTTGTGACAGAAGTGCTGTGTTACATCCATTTATTGGCTCTTTCTTGCTGTCTCCGTAACTGTCTCCTTGCTGAATGGTGTATATTTGCTCTACTTGTTCTCTGAGATCAGGTGGCAGGGCTTCTAGCACGGACTTATCTAGCTACAAATATATAAAAGCTTTTAGATTTTTCTGAGGAATATATAACAGGGTTAATTTTAGTAAAAAGCTAATTCTACAGTTCTTGAATTTTAGAAAAAAATTAATCATTTTAATCTGCGTATGCAAACATACTTAGTAACCCGACAGTTACACTCCTCAGCAGCAAGATATAAAAACAAGGTTTAAGACTAAAAAGTAGCTCAGTAAATATGAATGCTCAGTTGTATCTTTCCACAGTGCTCAGCGTTCTCATCACAAATCACAATCACAAATATGTAAGGTTTCCTCAACAACTACCTTGTGACAATGAAACCCAAATTCTGAGTTCAAATTACACAGGCAACATGTTGTTATGAATACTAAACTGGTGTCTGATATAAAACAGTAAAGCCATTAATTATTCCTTTTTTTTTAACAGAGTTCTAGGATACATGTTACTAATTTACTTTAATGGTATTCTGTATGTTTGCGTACTGTCAGGCTCTTGTCATAGATTTTGATAATGAAATAAGCCTTAGATTCAAATTTTTGCCTGCTGTAATTGCTACTTACCATCAATTATGGACTTGAAACAACTGAAACAACCCCTCAGTGCCTAAAAGTTGCTGTAAACAATGACAGCTGCACAAGAGACAGAATGCATATAACTGACAAGTAAATCTACAGCATCAGTTTTCTCACAAGTAAAACCTGAGTGAACTATGTGGATAAATGCCAGTGTTTGCCTGTAAGCTCTCCTAAATAAGACTCCACTGACAGTTTTAGAAAACTTTATCTTTGACCTTTAGGAAGAAAATTTGGAGTTTATGACCAGATTCTGGATTTACGAGAGAACTACAAATATCTGTGAAAAGCTACTTGGCTTATAGTATTGAGGGGTTTTAATGAAAGCTGCCTGTATTATTAATCTCTTCAGCTATTCTTCTACATTCTGTCTGTGTTCCCCTCATTTAAAACTTACTACATAAATAACTACTTCTATGATCATTTTCTGGAATGCTGGGTGTAAATGTATCTTCCTGTTGCATTCCTAGCACACGCCACACAAACTACAGTATGAGACTAACTCTTTCCATTCCTTCCCTGTACTGAATTACATATTATATTCCATATTATAATGTGGTTATAAAGCAGAAAGAAAGATGAGCATATTGTGCCATAAGCCACCAAAGTTGTAGAAATCCTACTGCACAACTAGGGCATTTTTCATTTGTTCATACATATTCCTCCTACAGCAGAATCTGAGCGTATGGAGGAGCTTCACATTATACACTAAAGCTGCTTTTAGATCCTCAGCTAGCTTAGGATCTAAAAGGTAGGTACTGCATTATAGAAAAAAGGTTTTCTGGCAAACCCATAATTTGCTTAGAAAATTTTGCAAATATTTCGAAAAGCTGTTAACAGAACATAAACAAATGCTTTTACAGACCTAAATTACAGATTTTTACACTGTAAATCTGCTTGTACCTAAAATACCTACAAAATTCAGTGCAGCTTGCTCACAGCAGACACATGAAACAGATGTCTGAGTAATGTGGGGTGGAAATAAGGAGGCTCTTCTTTGGTTATAATACAAAAAAAAACCCAAACCAAAACCCCAACCAAGCCCCACAGAAACATTTAACTTAAAATAGAGATGTCCTCCTCTCATCTAAAAGGCGATATCCTGTACAAATGTTAAGTGTGCATCTGAGCATCAATCTTATTTGAAGAACATTAGGAAAAACATAGGAAAATGAGTAACTAAATCTGTAATACAAGTTTGACATTCTTTTAGGCAGAAACTTAGAGCACAGCCACTGTAGAAGTATATGAGGTAGTGTAAGACTAGCTGCTGTTCAGTTCCTTCTGACTAAAGCTGGAAGACAGATTTATAGTGTAATTTATAGACTGGTATAGAATACATGACTTTAAGAGTTCATGTAGAGAAGACTTACTGATTATCATTTATTGGCATCTGTGGCAAAGAATATTGCTGCCATAAAGACAGAAAACATTAAAAAATTCAGTCTTCATGAAAATGACGTAAACTACTTGAGCTAATTCTTCTTGAGCCACTCATCAGTGACTAAGCTAATTAACAATAATTTTAAAGAGCTAACATAAGACAAGGGAATTTACAAATCTGCATCCTATCATAATCGTAGAAACACTGAACATGAACTATAGCATGTGTCTAACTTGTCTGACAGAAGTTTTCCCAAAGTTTATTCCGTGTTTTTTGTAATGAGGCTCTGGTAGTTGGTTGTGAAAGGTGGAACATAATGGTTTTTAGTATTTCAGCCCTGGCATCTTTTCCATTCCTGCTCCATTGCAATCCTTTGGCAAGTGATGGAAAGGAAGAAAGATACCGGAAAATTAAATTTCTTTCCTTCGCATAAACACAATCTTTTGTGGGTTAGCCTATGAACGACTGCTTTTAAAAGATCGTTTTATTAAGGCAATATGCTTTTGCATACGTAACAGTTCCTTACCATGCACTGTACTCTACCTGAGCTCGTTTTAGTTAAAAAAAAAAGCAGTATAGCTTTTTTCTGTTCTAGCCAAGACAGACAAACAATCCCAAGTTACTACAATATACTGCAGATACTTTACATCCTTGTATTTTACCTGGGAAGCAGATGGAACCTCAATACTCAAATTAAGCCTGGATTTTACGCTGATAGGAGAATGTATGCCATTCAATTTGACAGCAGACTCGGCACTGTTAACATTAGAATTGAGACTAGATGGAAGATGACTACCACGAGATGGAAGAAAAGTGCAAGTTCTTGAATCAGAAGATATTTCAAGGTCCATAGCAGCCACAAATACTATACGTATGAAAACAAAATACAGAATGATCATATAAGTTAAAAATACTCTGAAGATTAAAGATACAGTGAAGATAATTTCCAGTTTTATTTGCTAAACAGTTTGTACAATATTTAGAATAATTATAACACTTTCCATTTCAAAGTATCCTTTGTTACTGCTAACTTTTAAAAAGGTCAGAATAATCCTATGCAAAGCTTTATTTGTAGTATTTTCATTTGTAGCAGCTGAACCTGCTCTCTAAGTGTTTAAATAAATAAATAATATTAAATAACACTGCTATAGTACTGAATAAGTACTCCAAAAGGTAATCTATGTTGGAGCCCTTCAGAACTGATCGTTACCACACATGTGAAGTACAAAGCTTACTGACCTTCCTTATGTTCTTCTTCTGAGCACTTTTTTGCTTTCTGAACATGAAAAAGATCAATAACTGAATGTGATCCACCAGGTAAGTGTCCAGATTGTACTGCTGAGTGAGCTGAAGTGGTTTTACTGATGGGAACCAACTGCTGTACTTGAATTCCAACCTAAATCCAAAACATAAACACATTAATTTTATAAAGTTTAAAAAATGACATAAAATCTGTAATTCTTTCCTAATACAATTGCCTTCTCTAAAATCGGATGCCTGTTGTGGGTGGGGGAGAGAGAAATAAAAATACATTCAAATATACATAAATAGCCACTAAAACCATCCCAAACAAGTCCCAGGATTAACCACTACAATCCAACAACGATGAAATGACAAAGATAATACCATCTTGACTTTTCTGATATACAAGATTGCTGTCAACAGGATCATGAAGCAATGTGATTATTATGGAAGTTCTTAGACACCAACAAATAGAGAAGTACTGACCAGGAAGTGATTAGTATTAAATCTGGCTACTTGTACCAGAAAGGAATGGTTTTACTGATGAGAACCTGTACTAAATCCAACACTTCAGTCTACAAATGAGAAAGATAATGTTGTTTCACTTGTAGGCATGGTTCTTGCAAAATCCCAATGGATGGAATTATGCTGGTGAAAGTGGTCTTTATCAGATGAGGTGTCCTCATTTCGAAAGACTTCCTCACTTTTCATTAACTTTTAAATACCAAATCAACCGGGGTTCAAAAACCATGTCCAAGAATGCACTGGTACATTGTGCAAGTTTACTGCTTATCCTCTATAGTTATTAAAGACAACCCCAACACTTTTAAAAAACTGTATACAGAAGCTCAAAAAGCATGAAGGAGTTAGGTATCTATTTCCACCACATCAGCTTCTATAATTACACGGCAAGGATTTTGTTCTGTTATCAGTTTCTTAGTTGCTATTAATGAGATATAAAATAATTGTAAGACAGCAAAGGAGACAGACAAGAAACTAGAAAAAGACAGGGAAAGGATGACAAATATGTCCTGCACTCCAAGAAGAAACCCAAGCCATGGAGCTGACTTTGCAAGGCAATGTTGCGAATCAAACCCCACTTCTACGTTTAAATGACCAATAAATATATGCTGGCTTGTTTTAGAAAACCTCTGTGCTCCCCTGTAACAAATGGCTGTTATCAGAACAGTCTTAATCATGGGTTCATACTGCTATGACAAAACCAGAGATGAGCAAGAGTGTTCTAAAGTAAAACATGATTCAGAAGAGCCAGCAATTCACCTTCTAACAAAGGCCAAACCAAGGGGTTGCTAACTTCTCAGGCTTTAAGACTTGCAGTCTAGAGCAGAAACTCCTTTGATCTGTATTTTTTGACATTACAAGCAGTTTTATAGCAGTTACTTAAGTAATAACTGTGCAAAAGTTTAACAGCAAATTCTAAGTCAAAATGAAGTTTACACATGCTAATAATAAAACTATAGAAGTTACAGTCCAAGTTTGTTAGCTCAGGCTGGTCTAAGCTGTCGATTAACCCATACCACAATAAAATTTTCGGTTTTTACATTTATGGCTTTATAACCACATTTTTCAGTGGTAACCATACAAAACATAGTATAATTGCTTAGCCTGACTGACATAAGCTTTGTATTATCTACACTTTTGCTTAAGTTTGGTTATTGTCTACCCCGGGAAACTGAAAATTTATGAAAAGACAACAAAAAGGGCTGATAAAGAGAATAAATTTCAGTTTTCCCATTAACTCACCCCTCTCATATCTGATATGTTCAGTTTCATTGTGTGAAACATGTTTAGAGTTTCTTTCCCAATTACTTTTGCACTGTCTGTTGCATGGTCTAGAGTCACAGTCCTACAAAGAATAAAAAAAGTCTGGTTAAAAAGGAAACCGTTTCACAAATTCTAAAAACTACAACAATCCTATATTTATTCAAGAGAGGACTTCAAAGAAAGACAGTTCCTAATTTCCTGGCATCCTGAACTGAAACTGAACACTGTTTTTTTGTTGTTCTGTGATTTCTTTTTAAAGGTAATTAGAACTAAGTATGTTCTACACAAAAGAAACAGATTACTTAAGAATTGAACATTCTCAGTGTGTGGTCCATGCATTGTCAAATACTGTATGTATTTATATACATGCTACCTACTGAAGCCAGACAAAAATGTTTCACTTCACAGTACTTGTAGAAATGCACTCATGCACTATTCTTCACTAAAGCTTGGGTTCATAAAGAGTTTGCTCAGCATTATTTCAGTTGTGAATTGTAAAAGGTCTAAAAGAAAGTTTCAGAAGGAACCCTGAGGAAGATGCAGATATAGGCATCTGCATGTGGATTTCAAATAACAAAGAACTTGGATCAATGGTGACTTTAAACAACATTCCAAATACACATCTCACTAGGGACAATTTTCTGCAACAACTCTCACAAAATTACCTGTGAGTTTTACAAATTGCCACCTGAGAGCATAAGGTGGTAGTAGTAGTGCTTGGTAGTTCTGGATTCTCTAATAGCCTAACATTTAAGACAGATAAGGACAGAATTTCTCATGGCTAATCAAATGTGAGTGATGTAAAGTTGTCTCACTGAGGTAACTGATGCAGTGTTAATTCTGATGGAGTGGGCTCTATGGACAAAAGGAAGTTCCATCTGGGTATTTTGACAGGATGCCATACTGATAACTTCCTGAACACTTTAATGGTGTCTCCTTATATTTTACTTATGGAAAAGCAGCCTGACAACAGTTCCAAACTTAATAATTCCTTTCATAAAGAAGGAATAAAACTCTATCTCAACATACACTCAATCCTAAAAATATGTTCCTAGACTGTTAAATCTTCAGCTCAAAGAACTGAGGATAGCCAGAAGACAAAAGCATAGGCTGATGGATTTTCTTCTTGATATACAAGTCTCAAAAGGTGATTAGCTTCTGATAGTGAAAGGTGAGTTTTGAGGTTTAGTTTTTAGCACAGCTAAATTGTATGTCACAAGCTCACAAGTATGAGGCAGACCCTGTGCATGCAAATTCTACTGTTGATCTGTAACCCACTGAAAGAACACCCCTTCCTCTTCAGTCATCAGCAACCCTGAGAAAATGAGCCTTCAGTTCAGGTGGGATTCATCCGTTACAACAACATGAGGTGGATGGAAAAGTAGAAAAGACCTATCTTTGAAGATGCCAAATGCACCCTCACACAACAGCCAGTATCATCCCTTTATCTAAGGAACAATGGCTTTGATACAGAGGTGCCTGCCTGAAAAATAAACATCCATTTAGAAGGCTCTCAGACAACCTTGTATATTGAAACAGCATGTAACTACCTGATGTTCTTATGCCTAGGCATCATTTTTGTGCTTTCAGTATGCAAGCATATAGATTTGAGATTAAAAAAAAAAAAACAACACAACTTTAGTCAACACCATCTGGCTGAACAATAGGAAGCAAAGAAGAATCAGAAATAAAGAAAGGGGAAGAGTAACAACACTGCTTGTGGAAGCTGAAGGTCCTACTCCTTTGACAATGACCTATCAACTGACTACGGAGGGAGAGTAACTGTGTTATCCCATTTCACCAGAGATGGGCATCCACCACAGGTAGCATCTCAGTGAGATCAAGAATGCTGCAGCACGACCAGACTGAAAGGGACTTTACTATGTTGATAATGATCCACAAGAAAATAAAGGTACTTCCGATGAGGAACTTATGAGTGTATGAAAAAACGTAACTGCAAAGGTCAAGAGACATGAACCTTCTCATGGCCACCTCAAGAAGAGTGGCCTTCTTGAACAGATGAAACATGGGGCACAGTCTCTGACCTTGAGATTCTGAGATTCAACTTTCTTAGCTCTGCTTTAGACAAGGACCTAAGTGACACGGTTTAGTGATGGACTTGGCAGTCCTGGGGTAATGGTCTGACTTGATGATCTTAAAGGTCTTTTCTGACCCCACTGATCCTGTAATTCTTTGCAACTTCACTGTCTTTTCTAGGACCAGAAAAATTCTCTGCAGACTTCCTGGTGCAACAACATGAAAGACAGATTCAGCACAAAGAAATTTGTCGGTACTAAGATGGGCAACTGCAGTCCAACGTGTCTTGATGCCAGCTCCAAGCTTCAGAATCCAAAGTGGTCTCTCAGACTTCTGCAAATACTGCCTTAGTCCCCACACATTCTCAACTTGGAGAATAGTACTGATCAGACATCCTTCTTGCCAAGTACAAGTATTTTCTTTGAGAACTGACTTCAACTGTCAGGATCAGCATATGACTAACAACCTACCAAGGAACAGCAGAAAGCCCCTAAAGAAAAATAACCCAACACTACACACAACACTACACTATAGTAGCTCAGGGTGAGGAAGAGTTTGCAGCAGCAGAACATTTCAACTCAGCTGGTCACTGAAGAAATAAAAATGCCCCTGCATGCTTGTCAAAGTGCGGAATGTAAATACTTCTTCTAGAAGTACTGCAAAAGGAAAAAACAGCTCAAATATTGAGCAAGCTGGAGAAATGAACACCAAATATATATATATGTACATCTGTATTACTGCTTACAGATGAACCTCTTAAAAGATCAAAAGTCTTTATTAGCATTTCATGAGACTATTATAAAATTAAAAGCAGCCTTAAACTATATTATTAAAGTCAAAAAGGAAGAATATCTCCCTGCCAAGAGAAATGGGTAGTCACAGTAATTAACTGAGAATATTTCACAAAATCACTTTAATTTTTAAATAGCATCCACAGACACGCAAGACTACATTCTCTCAAGAAAGCAATTTCAAACCGCACAGAATGCACTTGTGGAATCAGATTCCTTCTTTCCTGTTTCTGCTTCCTCTGAAAACCACAAATTGTTTCTTCTATGTCCACAAACTTTTCAACTTCTGATATATTTTTTTTCCCCCATTTTAATCTTTGAACAAACTGCAAGGCAAAAGATGACTTAAAATTGTTCTCTCTTTATGATTCGGACACCTTAGTCTCTTCCTTCTTTCACCTCCCAGTATACCATGTTTATCATTGAGGGATTTACACTTCATGCTAATGACCAGAAGACCACATATGCACAACCCTAACACAGAGGACTTCTGATAATAATACTGTACTTTGGATTTTGGTGCAGATTTGATACGTACACAAAAAGGTACCAAGCACTTTATAATTTCTGTCCTTGTCTTTCTGTAGGTTTTGGTGCCCAGCACCCCATAGAAGTGTGCTCATGCCTACTACCAACCGTTCTTTTTTCCAGACATAGTTACCTGGCGATGTTATCACAGATTCCATGACCTCCGTATTTTGCAGGCTCCACCGGTGCCCCAGCCTTTCTGACCATAATTTTAAGGGTCAATCGTTTACCCTTCATACCAGCAGCTTCAAGCCTACGTTGGATTTCTTCTGAGAGGCTCAGAAGGAATGCTTCTGCTTCCTTAGGCTGAAGGGGAAAAACAACATGTTTAGATAATTATTATTTTTCAAATATTGAAGGTAAATTATTAAGGCTTAATGCAATCCAGATTGTGTAAACTGAAAAGAGCAAGCTGACTCACAGGCAATTGTCTTATTTAACATCAAGTGTTTTATTAATACTGTAGGTCACTGAAGTCAGGTGAGATGGTAGATTCCTACCCTAATGTTGAAGTAAGTAGGAAATACTAAGATCATTTGGAAATAAGCCTTAAAACACCAAATGTGTTTAGAAACCCCAACAGAATTGAAAGTCTAACTTAAAGCACACACCTAGAGGATGAAGGGCATAGGGCTTATAAGGAAAATACTTTGACCATGAGGAAAGTCCAGCAGTGGAAGATGTTATTTAGAGAAGTTTTGAAGTCTTCATTCTTGGAGGTTTGCAACACCAGACTGGATAAAACCCTGAGCAACTGGTCGGATCTCAAAGCTTCCCCTGCACAGAGCAAAAGGCTGGACTACACAACACCATGAGATCTCTCCCACCTTTTTTTTTTTCCTATAATTTCTATAAATGCTTCAGTTCTCAACAAAGAGCTGAGTTACTTTTTAATACAATTTTCTCAACAACACACCTTTCCCCCCACCCCCCAATATTTGTAAAAAGTCCAATAAAAATGTTGTACTGGTGCTGGTTTCAGGCACTGGCATCTTTGAATAATCAGCATTTAAATGAAAGAGAATGCTAGGTGCTGACAAACCTACTGCAGTTCTCTCTTTCTGTACCAGACTTGTATAACGAATGCAGAATAGCCAGCTAATTTTGTGCAAGCTTCTTTTCAGTCCAATACTTTTGTAGTCTCTCCTCCCATTTTATCGTTTGGTCTCCTATTTCTTCATTTTCCTCATTCCTATTTGGTGGCTAAGATGGTGCTCTAACAGATCAAAGTGTAAGTGAAAATAATCAGAATATGAGAAGATTCTTCTATAGCTGAAAGAAGTCACTGCAGAAAAGAAAGCAAGTTTGAATTTACCTGCGTAAACCTTATTCCATAGTTGATTTCTGCTGAAACAGATTTTCTTTCTTTTTCTGTACGAACAGGTCGATCATCCAAACCACGACAAAATCTGTAGAGCATTTGTCCTGTTTTTGGACCAAATTCTTTTTGCAGTTTTGACATTGAAGCACACTGCAGATCTCCACAGGTTTTAATTCCCAAAGAAGCCAGCTTAGATTCCATCGCCCTGCCAACTCCTAACAACAAAGCAATTACTTCTGTTAACACTATACAACTCTGAGCCAGTCAGGTTTTGAACAAACAAAATCTGTCTTTTTAAACCTACACTAGGTTATGTCAAATAAATAAATATATACTATAAAAAAATAAGTTTCACTCAATAAAACATGGTCCAAATGGAAACTTTTGGCGTCTTCACCTGTATTTTTTATATATCCTAGCTTAAGATGTCATACTGCAGTGTGCTTCTTTGTTTCTGGGTAAAATGTTGAATGACTCTTGCTTGCAAATCTCCTTGACAATGTACTGCTTAGTACAGAGCATACAGCTCTGGACACCACAACACTCAGTCCAAGAAGAGTATCCAACATGTAATATGTTTTATTACCATATACAAGTGATTAAATCTAAAAGAAAACCGAGAAGTATTTTGAATACTGTTCCACTGCTTCCGAGGTAGAAAAATAGTATTTCAGGTAGAAGTGATAGCATACCTGTTATCACTTGTGCTTTGAATTACCAAGCACTGGAAACTGTAGGTATCCATGGCAACGGCACATATGTAAGTGTGATAAACTTAAGTACATGTCTGGGTTTTGGAGAGGTGGCCTGTTACTTCTGAAAAATATTAGTCCTATGAGTTTACACTACCAGAATCTGTGAAAGTTAGAAATCACAGATAATCAGCTTGTATCTTTCAGAATACCTCTGTCTTGGTGGCATTATCGACACAAACACTAAAAAGTTTTTACTGTGAATATGCAACTGAATTCCGAAAACTTCAAAATACTCAAGTCAAACCAAAGTATTATATGAGTAATTTTCTGAGGGAAAAATGTCTTCTGTAAGTTATGCCAAAGAGAAATGATTCTGTGCTGTGAATTGTGATCAGCTAAGGAAGGTGATACATAAAGAGAATTTCTGGTAAACATGCACCTGTCTATGTATGCTATTCCCGCCACTTTTCCATTTCAGTGTCTACTGTCTATCTTTTAATTTCCTGCCTCCTTTCTTTTTCCCCTTAAAAAAATTAAAATAGTATTTGAAACATTTAAAACTAAATATGTGTGTACACATGCAGGCTGAGCTCAGCTGATCACTAACATGCAAAGCATAAACAAGAACTTACTCAGCACTTTTTGGACTGTGCCTGTGTCACATTATACTACTAAAGTACTGAATAACAATTCAATACAGAATTAGAGCCAGGAAACACTTTAGCTTACAGCTCTTTTAAACATTTTCCTGGAACAATAAAAAAAATATAACGAAGCCTGCTTTCATACAGATGTATTCCATATATCCTAGATATCTATCATTCTCCCAGAACAGTAGCTCCAGCTCCCTGCCACTTCTCTGCGAACCCTGCTATGCCTCAGAGAACCTTGCTAAAACATGGGGGCCAGAAATGCTTCTTTTCTTCCCTTCAGCTTTCTCCTTGGTCTTCTCTACGTCCAGAGGCATCCCATTCAATCACCCCAGTCTTCCCTTACCAAAATATCCTTCCCTCTCCTATCTGACCAAGGAATACAGGACAGAAAATATGTATTCTGGTTATGCACATGACTGGGAACTACCAACAAAATATACAACACTTGAATTTTGCCTGCCCATCCCTCAAAGGATTGTACTCATTTGGATCGCTTTCCACTGTCAAGCTGTCATTTTTCACAACACGTGTGGAAACATAACGTCAGTAGGACTTCTCAGTAAGATTTGGCTGAAACTGCAGTTAATAAAATTATTAGTACTGTCATACTTGCTAAATTATAAATCATGATCATTGTCATAATCATTTATTCAAATACCTAGACAAAAGAGTTGGAATTTGACAAACCTGTTGTTCTTTAAAAGAATCAACACATTCCTTCACAGTTTGCAGTATACCATCGACTAAAAAACCCTCACACAAAATAATAATTACCTGTGTAACAAATGCCTAATGTGTATTTTAAGTCTACCAGAACCAAAACCTGTCTAGAGCTGCAGGAAGAGCATAACACTGGTTAATACTACCCCAGCTGCCTTACTTCCCACCTTCCTCTCTATTTATCAGCCATTCTAACACAGCTCATGCTGCAAGCAGAAACACTTCTCTAGTCCAGTAACATTCTTCCCCTGCCAAATTTTATTTCTTATTTTTTCTTTTCATTCTCTTCAAAATCTCTCAGTTTCTTAGACACAGCAGAGATAAACAAACTCCTCTCTGTCCTTTTTTCCTCTTCATACACTCTCTGTTTCATTATGGCATCTCAGCTATTTCTTCCAACGCCTGACTTCACATACTCCTTTTTAGAAAGAATACTCTCTGGGGCTAGTTCTCAGTTCTAAGCAAACTGCCTCTCTCAGTCATAAGTACCTGATGTTACTCATCTGATTACATTCATTATGATACAGCAAGTTCGCACTCACTTGAAATGACTCATCTCAATAATTTTTCTAAAGATTATAAGGTTGCATAACATTCTCTTCTGTAGATCATGTTGTGTGAATCCGTAAAATTCTTTACTAAAAGATACTTCTCAAAGGTACAAAAAAGGTACATTCTTTCCAGAAAGTAGAGAATTTTTAAGAAGTCAGTATACCTTTTTTTATTTAATCATAACCATGGAATAGCATCTAATCTCTGAACACAGATTTGTAACTGGAACTATTTTAATTTCAGGAGACAAAATGTCCTCTAAAGAAAAGAGTACCTGGAAGACTGGTAACAAGTTGCCCTCTGATAAATCATCCACTTCTTCAGGTTTTAAGTGATATTGTCCATCTGGCTTTGCTTTACGAGTTGCCATTCTGGCCAGCAAAATATTAGAACCTGTAAAAACAACAAATTAAAGTATGTCTGTGGTAACTTCTGTCCTCTCACGTAGAATGCCATAGTTAAGTAATCAAGGAAAAAACCGCAGAAAGCAGAGTCAAATTCCTTACCTTCTGCAAAGAGTTTAATGAAATATACTCATGAGCTGCTAGCAGTATTTGTTATTACAGCAAGTTAAAACCAACCAAACAAAAAAATCCACCAAAAAATCCCCAACCAACCAATAAGTAAGTACTGGATGCTTCACTAAGAACACTGAATTTCTTTGTCTTGGTTATGCTCTACACGTGTAGAGGTACAGATAAAGAGTTAAGTGCAAATGGCTAAAAAATACAGAAGGGTAATATTCTAACACTGCAGAGCAGACCACTGTGGTCAATGTAAATAACAGGTGACAATTCTATCCATTATATTATATGTTAAATTCTGGAATTTAGCTAATATTTAGGCCTGAGTATTCACTAAAAAATTCCAATGACTTTGTTGAAGTATTATATGCACTCTTAAAAGTGTGGTGGGAACCTAGTCAACATTTTTTATTTCCCTATTTATACGCTTATTCATGCTCAGCCAATAAGGTCTCTGGAACGGTACCCAAACACGTTCATTACTGCCACTCAAACACCCCATCCAAAGATAAAGCAAACTAATAAAAGGTCAGGGAGATTCACAACTCACAGCACTGTGTGCTACTATTCCTCTTCTCCTCTCACTATGCTCATATTCTGTCTGTTCTAAAATTTTAGTTAATAAGAGTAGTAACAGAGTTTTACATGCACTGTTTCTCCTGAGGGATTAAACGGATGAAACAATTAATGACAGATTCTTCATTCAATTTCCTATTTAACTATGAGAACGTGTTCTGTCTACAGAGTACTGAAGATTTCTGACCCTTTTATCTATCAAGCATATCAACATAGCCTCTCCTATCACGCAATCTCAGTGATTTACCTTCTGCAATGCAATATTGCCACAACACAATTACTTTATTGCCACATACTTTACTGAGTTAAGAGTATGAAAAAATTAATACCTCACTTAATAAATATGCGTTTAATCTTTTACCAGCATTGTTTATATCAGTTTAAGTTTAGTTTAGCCCCTAAAATCTAAAGGGTAAAAAGTTACATTTATTCAACTGGCATAAGCATGTCCTTCTTCAATTTATCTCTGATCAGCCAACAGTGTTGAGAGGAGATCTCAACAGTATAACAGGATCTATTCAAATTTACATTTTATTCTACTGAAACAACTTTCACACTGGGCAACACACAAATCACACAAAATGTATGTTTCAGGCAGACCCTGTTTTTGAAATAAGGTCTCTACATTCATGTAATAATAAAACTACAATTGTTTGTCTCTGACTTATTTACTAAAAATGAATTATGAGTGAAGAGACAAAGTCCTTGTCATATACCTACCATATGAATTTCTAGAATGGATACCAAAATTATTTTCCAATATCTCAAATACTGATTATTAGACTAAACAAGTAAAAATGTCGCTTTCAATTGGTAAGAGAACTATGAGAACAGATAAGAAAATAATGCTTTAAAAATTGATTTTGCTCTTCCTGTAGAAATAAGCACATGAAAGAGAGCACAAATGTGCTTCAAGTCAAAACAAGATAAAAACAGGGAATTACAGTCTATTATGATACAAGAAATAAAGAACTTTGCCTACAGTACTGAGCTTGTCTCAGAAGTGGATTTTATACACATATATACTCAGCATATTTATTTACAGATATTCAACTCCAGTATTAATCAGGACCAAAAGCACAGGAGAAAGGAAGGGGCCAGGTGAAATCAAGAAAGTCTTTTCAGATGTGTGATTTCATATACAATGCCTACTACAAATCACACAAACCTTTGCTTTCAGTATCTTCTAATAATTATGCTAAATCATGCGATGGTTAACTGTTACTGCTGTCTTTGATAAGGAATAGACTGTGCTCATTTTATAAATTCTATAAATGTTTTCCCATTTACTGAAAAAATACAGCAGCCTTTCATAAAAATTAATGTAAGAATATCATACTGATGGCATTTCAGCATACTGTTCAAATAACAAAGGTGTAATTTTGTAATTTTTTGCTTAAAACTTTCTACTTATGAAGATTTTCTTGCATCTTTATTTACACTAATTTAATGTAATGGCAATAGATTCCATATCACACAAACACTTAAGAGCTTTAGCAATCTTGACAGCTTTGATAAACCTAATAATAGAAGGTACTGCTTGTAAACAAAATGAAATAAGGTACTTACCCATCCCAACAGAAGCAGTGCATTTAGTTTGGGCTTTGATTTCGGTGCGGATAGCATTTGCAAGTTCATCAGGAGTCAATCTGGTCTCTGTAAGGATTTCAGTGATATCTACTAGTGCTTCATCACAACTGACTGCTTCGATGTTATGAGTATAGCTATCAACACAAAGTAAAGGAGGTGAAACACCAGCAACAGCTCACCATCTGTTAAAACAAATATGTAGCAAATAAAGTCTTCCTTTTGTGGTGGTATTACCCTGCTTATTTAGTATCACACATCACATATTAAAAATGCTAAACCAACAAATCACAGTAACATTACTAATGTAGGACTAATTTCATCATGCACCATGATTTTAAGGGAACAGCTAGAGGAGTTGAATACTTGTTTTTCATATACAGTAACAAATTTCCAATTTTGTTTAAGTGTGTTTTAAACCAGAAAGCAGTTTCTAGTAAATGTTACTCCAGTAACCCATTCTTAAGTTACTCAAAAAAACCCAACTGGAAGAATCTCACTACTAAGCAGGGATCTGCGTCGCATAGTGTAATCAGTAAAAAATTTAGCAATGACTCCTTTGGAATTCAGATGTCAACTGTTTACAGGATTTGAATTCAAGACAAAAGAATGCAGAAGACAGTGCTCAAAATAACAAAAATACTACAAAAGGAAGACCTCAAATAGGAATGGCTTTGTTGAAGCTGAAGAGTACATGGAGATGAAAACACTAAATTGAATAATGGCAATTAGCAGTGGCAAATATGCTTGACAATCTTACCACGAAAGACCACGTAAACAAACAGCATGTGTTACCTTGCTAATATTTCATATACTGTCCGTGCAACTTCTTTGTACGCATCAAAATCGTATGAAACTGCTTGAAGATTTGGACACAACTTTTTTGCTTGGCCAAAAAACATTCCATTCTTTATGCCGACTTGTCTGAAATGAAATTATTAAAAACAAACAAACAAACAAAAACAAACCACCCAAATCCAAATTAATACATCACCATTTTTTTCCACAAATTAATACAGGGCATTTCCAAATGAAATATTTATGTTTTCCCACAAAAATGAATTATCAATAAAAAGGAATTTAGCAACTCAACAGGTAAGGAAAATAACCGCAAATACAGTATCTGAATTAGCTGTGTATTATTCAGGCATGCAGCATGGACAGCCTGCCTTTGGTAACAAAGTCTCCACAAAGCACCACTTGCTACCTTCTGCTTCAAATTAAAACCATGCATATACCACAGTGACTAAGGTAACCAGATCTTATATTCCACTGTGCAAGCTTACAAAATTCTGCTCTCATATTAAATAAGCTCTTATTTTTTGAGATATAAATATAAGCCTGCCTATCCTAGTATGCTTGAGAAATGTTCCAATGAAGGAATAATTTCTGGGATATTATTTCTATCATGGAAGAAAATTTTATTTCCAACACTGTGCTTTTATTTGTAACAAGTTATTTCATACTCTGAGCATTCACAAGGTATATTGTTGGGGATACTCAATATAATCAGTGCAAGAAATGGCTTTAAGCTTAGTAATCACACTTATTGCCCGATTTTAACTAAAAACTTCAGTAACAGTGTTCTCAATTCCATGAAAGAACGCAATTTTGACACAAAAAAAGTGAAGATAACATTATGAAATCAACAATTAACACAGTGAATGGCATAAGTTTTTCTTCAACAGCCTTCAAGTAATATGTAAGTTAGGTTGAGAGCTATGAAATAGTTTAAAAAGCAGCAGCATCCACAAGAAAGACCTTGTGTCAAATTCTATCAACATATGTAATTACAACTTTTAAAAACATAATTCCTTTCTAGATAAATTTGAAGAAACTGTCTTAAAACCTGTTATTTTTTGACATTTTATGATACATGATTTTTACCTACCTGGCTTCATAACTACAAGAAGCTATTTCAGCCATGGACAGCACAGTGAGATTGAAGTCGGCTCCATTCACATGAGTGGAATCCGGATGCTCCCAGACTGGTGAGTCCAGCTGATCAGGTACTCTAATTTCTGCTTAGAAAATAATATTTTTATATATATTATTTTTCTTAAGAGTTTGACAGAATGACTGTGAATAGAATAAAAATCATGTATTTTATTTTATACAATTTCTATACTGCTACCTCTTAAGAGGGTTCTTAATACTATATGGATCCCTATCACGGACCAGAAAAAAGTACCAGAACACCCTTTCCATAGTAATTTCTCTCTGCAAGTAAGTGTACATGCTACTGAGAATATTAAGTTACAGAAAAATCCTGTTTCTATTTTCCTCAAAACTACTAGACAGCAGCTTGGTGGTGACTGCATACACCATACTATAGAGTAAGACTGATCCCAGTTACCTTTAATGACAATAAAAATGATCAAACACTTGAGGCTGACTGCTACAACCATATCCTATAAACAAATAAAAGACACTAAAAATTTACCAACTGCTTAGATGAGTGAGATGACACTTAACTACATTCCTTTTTGCAAAAAGC
Source organism: Myiopsitta monachus (assembly GCA_017639245.1). Lineage (NCBI taxonomy): Eukaryota > Metazoa > Chordata > Aves > Psittaciformes > Psittacidae > Myiopsitta > Myiopsitta monachus. The sequence continues at coordinate 39,770,775 of CM029927.1, forward strand.
ACAACTACCACCAGAACACAGAAATTATATTCAGAATACAAGCTCACCTTTTCTAATACTCACAGCCTCTTGTTAAAACTTTGTTCTAATTATCTAGATACCACCAAGTGGTTTTTAAGAAGTGAAATAATCAGAATACTAGTTAGCTCAAATTAAAGAACATTAACAAGAAACCTGTATTTCTTTTAACACACTTATGGGGATATTAACTAACAAAACTTCTGCTGTTACTTCCTAATCATTTTTTTATTAGGATATGTCAATCTCTTTTAAATATCATCACAAATTTGTCCTGGATCAAAATGATACAATTATAAATACTGCAACCCCAGACTTAAAACGAGACAGACTTTCCCTAATTCTATAAAACTTTACTGCATGCTCTGAGATAAGAATCCTCCAGGCCGACTGCACACTAAGTACTAGCAGAGTATTCCACAACACTAAACACTGGAATCAAACAAAGCCTTTTCTATTCAGCTTTTCACAGTATGTAAACCTTAAAAGACACATGCCTGTAACCTAAATACAGATCCATCTGAAAAAACGTCTGGAATCAGAAACTACTATGTGCTTCCAAACTCCCCGTCAGAATAAGAAAAAAACCCCAAGTATCATACAGAAAAAAAACTTCTTTTTACTTAAAATGAACTAGTATGCATGTTACAGGTCTTTTTCATTATTGTATTCTATCTAATACCATACACCTTTGCAATATAACAAACAGGGAGTTTTCTTCAGAGTGCCACAAAGCCTAATTATATTTCATGGTACTAACTTACACACTGACAATTTGACTGAAAGGAAACATGGTGCTATGTGCACATGGGAATAGTTATCAGGCCAGAGAAAGTGTTGTAATGAGTGGAGACAGCAGGGGTAGGACGTGACTCATGTGAAAAACTGCTTTTATTCAGAATTTCTGCTAAATTTGTGCACCTTTTTATGTCTTACATGTTTTAATGTATGATGAGCTCGGTAAGTTACCTAAGATGTCTGCAACTGAAAATTAGAGCAAAATTATGCCCCAAATAAAGATAAGAATGACAAGAACAATTTCTTTAGTCCATGCCTTCCTGTGCCCTGGCCTGAGATGATGCTGTCATCTTGTCTATCTTCACTGGACTCGTCGACTTTTTCCACTTCGCAGCAGAGCAGATCCCCCCATGAGCTGATGGAGTCACTTCATGTGAAATTCAGGGCAATGCAGAACACATTGTCCTCAATGGAAGGCAAGGTAGAGAACCTCTCACCAAAAGTTGGGAAACTAGACAGGCACATGGTGAATGTGGAGCAACGGATGGAGAAATCAGAGGCCAGGACCCAAGTCTGTGAAAAAGAAATCGCTGAGAATAAATCTGTGACTAACATGATGGTTAAAATCTGCTGCTCTTTAGAATGAAAAAAGGGAGACACTAGGGTTGAGGGAAAGGAAGCCTAGAAAACATTCACATCTTGGGCATCCTGGCCATGGAGAAGAGACCCCAAACTATGAATCGTGATTAACATATGTTAATCTTCTATCTTTAGAACATGAATGTTAAAGATGGCACGTATGTAGAGAAGTAATTTCTACTACCCAGAAAGGTTTTCTCCAACTTGGAGATTTAGGGTGAGAACGATAGCGAGTTTTTAAATTTAAACGTTATACATTTTTGGATGAATTTGAACAAGAAAAAGAAAGTATTTCATAAAAGATTCAAGATTCTATTGACATTGGATATTTGTCTAGCAATGCAGATCAAAGGCAGGAGCCAGTATCACTAAAGAAGTAATTTGCAAAAAAAGAAGCAGCTGAAGCAGCAGACCAGTATTTGGTCAAAAGTGATTCATAAGAGTTTGGGGGTTTTGTTTCGGATTCTTTTTCCCTTCCCTTTTTTTTTTTTTGTTTCTGTTGTTGTTGGGTTTGTTGAGTTATGGTGGTGTTTTGTTTGTTTTTTAATTTAGAGCATTTTTGTCTAATAAGCAAGACCTGGAGAAGGCAAAATCAGAGAACAGCCTGGAAAGCACGGAAGCATCAAAAAAATGAAGTGGGTTCCATGTTGAAGCATGGATGTAAAAATATGCTCATGTACAAGGTTGGTCCCACCTACCCTTTAAGTTCAATTACTTAACGTGTCCCCAAACAGAATTGTGGATATTTAACTGCATCATTTAGCATCCTGTGTTTTTGACATTTTAGAAAAAGTACTTTTCCATGTGATACATGTGTGTACTAAACCCCATTTACCTCTGGCATGGCACAGTTAAACACATGCTGTGAAGTATGTCACTTCACTTTCTAAGATATTGTGATGTTAGAAAATTGTAACCCGCAATTCCACCTGTTCACCTAAGACCATAACTGGTTTTTTTTCCCCCAAAAAGGAAGACAAGCCATGTACTTGAGAGAACGCAAGCAGAAACAACAGGTATTTTTTGTTGATAAAACTGCTGTACATGGAGGTAAAAATTAATAAAGAGGCCAAAACCCATTATGAACTGCAGCTAATGAAGAGACTATAAAAAGTGTTAGGAAAAAAGTCCTTTCATCAAAAAAAATTGGTTGCACAATCAGACTAAGTATCAAGAAAGAATGAACTAGATGCCTGTGTGCAAGCCAGGGAGATTGGATGAAGTTAAAGAAATGAGTGTGTGGATATCCAGAAAAAGTTGCTGCAGTAAGAAACTGAGTTTATTATACAAGGCTGAAATCTGCTCTACCCTTAAGCAATAAATATAGTAGAAGAGATCCTACTGAATTTGTGAATCACAAAGAACATGCTGGACACCAGCTAAAACTTCTATAATTTAACTGCCTCACTCTCCAAACATCACTTGCTTGTATTAAGTCACAACCTTATCCAGTGTAAGGTCCTAATAAAAGTCACTGTATAAAGCTGAACTACCAATAGTTCATCCACGAGCTACACTACAGAAAATTCAACTCCATAAAAGCCACAGCTATCTTTGTAACGCATTCACATATGGCACTGCAAACAACACAGCAGAAACTAAGTCTGAAGCATCCTGAAAAGTCACAAAAAAGTTAAAGGCCAGTGGGTTCCCCAAACGCATAATCTATCTCAGTTCTGAAGTGGTCTTAAACTACAGCAAAAGACAATTAAAATGGCATCACTTCCTTAATATCTGTCCTTAACACCCTGGTCGGTTAAAAGTGCATATACAAGAGCAGCTGCTATTTAATTTCAGTTGAGATTTGAAAGTCAAGTTTCACCTTTGCCCCTTACGTATGCACTTTTTACCAACCTTAATGCAAAAACAAAGTTTCAAGCTGATTAGACAGACTGTTGGAGAAAAAAAAGAAACTAGTTGCCAATGTCTAGCAATATACTTTCTCATACTAAATACAGTTCAGTCAGTATAATAATAATCAAACATGCTAATAAAACTGTTTTGTTTACATTAGTTTGCTACTGCTTATGGAAAGTAATGAATTTCAAAACTACTGCAGGCAAGTAAAGAATTCTCAAACTACAACAGATGCCCTGGTGTTGTGGTAACAAAGCACTGGAGAGACAGAGCTCATGGAAGTTGCAGACTTTCCAGAAACTTAAAATGCTTTAAGGACCACCGAAATTAACTCACTGTATACAGATATTATACTTGTGCGATTCAAAAACAAAAAAAAATTGTCACTGGCCACGTGCTACTGAGTTCTACTCTTACAGAAAAAGAAAAAAAAATTGGTAACCTTTTAAAATTTATTTGGTACCTCTTCTCTATAAAAGACATACTCATACCAAAGTGATTCCAGACAACCTGTATTTAGTTCTTACTTTAAATGATTACTTAATATGCTATCTTATACTCAACCTCAATGAAAGCGAGTAAAACCTAAAATTACTCCAAAATAATTAACCCATTCTTAGAAAAGCTAACACAGAAGTCATCACAGTGGCAGGTCATTACTGAGGCCAGAGAGAACTGTGCTGTCCGAAAACACTGCTTTTTTGAAATCCCCCCATGTGAAAAAAAAATCTATCCACTGTGCACTTTATTAATGGCTTTAAGGGAAAAGTCTTCAATAACAAAAGAACGTACAGACAAACAAACACACAGACTTATCTGTACCTGCTTTGCCATTCATTAGCTTATTCTGGTAATATTGCTGTTCAAGCTGGGGGTTTGCACCAGGGCGCAGTGCTGCCTTTCCTGCACCTTTATTACTAGTAACAGCTACTGGTTTTCCTGCAGAGAAGAAATGCATGTACTTATAAGTCAACATCTATAAGAGCTTACATTTTAATAATAGCACAGCTAGAGTCAGATCATAAAGATGTCTGCTTTTTTATAACTTCTTCCAAGCTTATACACTCTTTACAGCATTAAGGAGGAAACAGCTATGAAAGTGACTGCATTGTGACTGAATTTGCTGTCTTAACTGCAGTCACCTGTAAAGAAAAGCTTATAAAGAGTGGAAATACAGCCATACCAGTTTGTCTTTAATAACAAGCAAAAATGGAAGCTGTGAAACTTCACCAATGTCCTAATGATTTATTAGTTTAAGACACATCAAACACTATTGATTTTAAATACTTGCTCATGTTTATTAGCTTAAGTAAACTAGAAGGGTATACACATATCAACGCACTCAGTTCTATTTGTTTCATTCATCGTACAAAATCAAATATTTAGTAAACTCTTGACTTTTCTTCAGTAGCATCAATACCTCCCTAGTTTTTCTACAGGAAGCTGATTTATGCACCAAAAGTTACGGAAAATTTATGCACAGAAAGCTCTCTGTGAAAAAGAAAAAACATTCACAGAAAGGTGCTAGGTTCTTTATATTCCAATAATGGAATTTTAAACTTGGCAGGAAATAAGGTTTCAAAGACTCAAACATAACAGGCATATCTCTGATACAGTTGCTCCTGCCTTTGGGCAGAACACAGCAAAGGAACTGTATATACAGCTTACTCCTTCCCAAGATCTACAATATTCTGGGTGGCAGACTGGTCACTCCTGCACCAAATCTTCAGACTTGTTCATCACTGAAGTTCAGTGTTTGCACAGAACAACTAGTATGTCCATTTCTCAATATTACACTTGCAAGAAAAACCCAACAAGACTTGCCACAGAGCTCCATTAACTCTTCATATGCCCTAAGAATGATGACACAACTCGGACTTCCAAGTGCCAACTGACTTGTTCACCCTCTAGGTGAGAGCTTAGACAAAGAAGGGAAGGAGAAGCAAATTCTCCTTGACAAATATTCATCAGTTAATTCTCAGCCTTACATTACTTCAGAAAATTTATTACGATACCCCATACTTTTTTAACAGAAAGTGACCAAAAGCTACTTTTGGTACTACAAGATTTTGATCTCCAACTTCTGATACGGTAGATTTAAGTCTCTATAAGACATGTGCAATGTTACAGAGAATGAATACTGCAAATTTTATTTCTCTCTTCTTACTTTAGATAATGAAAGGAGACAGCAAAGAGAATTCCAGCTCTCTCTTCTACTTTCTTTTAGATTTTGAGAAAGCAAGCAGGAATACAAAAGTTGCATGGTCTGACTACCAAAGATGCCAGAAAAAAAAAAAAAATTAACATCCAGAATTCATTTTAAGTGTGCAAGTTTGGTTTTATTCTTAAAGGTTTAACTGAGAAAATTGTCAACATGTAGAACTAAATACTGACCTTTGAGATCTGGTCTATTTCGGATAGCCACAGACACAAAGAAGCAATCCATATCCACGTGCATTATACAGCTCTGTGGCTTGGCTGAGCTCGCAACAGACACATTACCTAGTATGAAGATACACCAATAGAAAACTTGAACCCTAATTTATATATACTACTCACAGTAGTCATCAAGGACTATTATCACCTTAAATTACAAAGATTTTCGTTTCTTCTCACCAAGAAGATATTTACTCAGAGAAATGTAAACATAAACAGTAGAAAAAGCCTACACATGCATCAACTTGAAGTTTCTATTTTATTTGCTCATAATCAACACCTACCTACCAAGTTCCCCCAACCCAAGGAGATTAATGCATGTTGTAGGAACTGGATTTAATTTTCCTATGTTTATACCGGATCTGGAACAGACAACTTTACTCCTTTTTGTTCATCAATCAGAAGGCTGTTCCAAAAAATAATGGTTTTAGCTGCACTAATGATTGTCATTAATTCTTCATGAATCCCACCAAAATTAGTTTTAAGCCTCCCATGCAACTGGATTTTGACACTGCTGTGCCTACACTCATGCAAACATTCAGCAAAGACAAGCAAGACAGATCCAGACTGAAAACCTTACACACCTAAAACACCAGAAATATTTGTGTCAAGTATTCTAGAAGTTCAAGTCTGCACGTCTATATTGCTGACCTACCAGAGGAGGCTATACCTAACACACACACCCACACACCTTAATTTGAACAACACATAAAGTATAACAGTGAAAAAATACTTCAACACATCAAGTGAACTGTTCTACTTAACATCTGAGTTAGTTACCGAGTAACCAGACTGTTTTTCCCTGTTTTTAATAATTTACCATTTGAACTCATTCTTTGAAAGATAAGGACTGTCTCACAAAGGACATTCACAGATCAAATGATCAACTTAATGCTTAAAAAGCTGCTACTTGTGAACAGAAACACAGTCATTAGCTATCTGAATACTCCAAGCCAAATCAAAGAGAAAATTAAAATATATTAAATTATACCATATTTTGATTCAAGAAAAAAACACATTAAGGTAGTTCGTAAGTTAACATTTTATAACTGGGGTGTCCTAGCATAAACACAGAATCAGTTAATTTATTTATCTAACAGTATTTTTTTAGGATGTGGTAATTTATCAAGTATATTTTCATGATTACAAGTGAGTATTTTTACAGCATAACAGAATCTCTTTGATGGTACAGAGCTAGCCTTTTAACTGAGTAACACTGTAAATCAGAGATTCTAAAGATGCAAAATCTTTAGCTGTACTTGTAACACTTTGCCTCTCATCAATTACATGCTTTTGGTTTTTTTCTCATTTTGACCCTTGATGTAATGACATAAAACATTTCTGTCACAAGCCAAGTTCAGAAGCATCATATGACACTGCTACCCATTTAAACAGATCCAGAGGTATATAAAACCCTTACTAACAAATTTAGTTCACTTCCAAGTGTTACTCATCTTTTAAATTTTCACACTGAACTATAAGCAGCAAAGTTTCTTTTTTTCTCTGTAGATTTTCACACAGCAACTACAAACTTGCGTATTTAGATACATATTTTTCCCCTTGATCAATCCACGTATCTTGGTAAAGTCAGGAATCTTATGTCTACAAGGAGGAATTAAATAAACCAGAGCATCACATTAAGTCACATTTTACTTTAAAAAAACCCAAACCAAACAAAAGGCAGTTGTATCCTTTAGTTTTCAGTGCATCAAGCTTTTCCAGATAGCCTGACTGTAATGTTAATATTGAATACTCACCTACTTACTTAGACATTTAATATACAAAGATATAAAACATCTTCTCAACATAAACCTTTTTAAACAAGTATCTACCTGTGTCAGTTTTAAGTGCAGACCTGCCTGCTTTCCATTTTTTTAATTTTTCCCTTCCTGGAAAGACACCGCTGTTTTTTCTCTGCAGGCTGTTGACAAACTCTGTCAATTCACACTTCCATGTTGATATATGATGCAGTCTTGAACGTGAATAAAAGTCAGAAATAAAACTACAATCTGGTTTGGACACAGGTAAGGAAGCTGCCTTGCTAGAAGCAGGTACAGAAGTGCTTTTTGTGCTTGAAGGCCCCTGAACTGTGGAGTGGTGAGCACCATTTATTTTAGCATTACTGTGCAAAGGTGAAGATGAGGATGAATTACTCATAGTCCTATGTGGATTCCAAGAAAAGTCTGTATTTTTGTTGCTTTGCTGCAACTGCTGCATTGCGCAGTCTCTGAAGTCAACCATGCCTTTTTCAGTCTTCCCTTCCTCCTGCACAGGACCTGGAGAGAACCTACTTGCAACACTGTTGCCAGAGGGCACCAAACAATCCTGCGTCTTTAAGGCACTGGTAGAAGCGTGTGTGTGTCCGTTAAAAATGGCAGCACTGTCTTTGTGAGACTGAATCCCATTTTGTTTCCGTCCAGGAAGGATCCGCTCCAGGTCTGTAAATCCCAAATCGTCACTTTCTTCTTCCTCTTCTTCATTCCAGCTACTTATTCCATTGGGTGTTATCTCATTTTCCATCTCATCCTTTTTAATATGATTTCTGAAAGAGATGGTATTATTTAATACCATATATTCTATATAAAAAGACACATTTATAGGTCATTTCAACTGCTAAGTATTTACCTTCCTAATTGTTATCAGTATATACTTGAGTAGTTTTTACATTCTCAAGACAATTATCTCGAACTCTGAGCCATGAACTCCCAATGTCACAAATACTGTACTGCTGTACAAGACTTGACAGATTTAGTGCATCATTAACACAGCACTACCAGGAGTGACCAAATACCACACTCACATTAGAAAAGCTATTTCCGAGGCCTTTAATTTGAGCAGCAGTCTCCAATCAAATTACAATGATTATTTATTTGCTAACAGAACTGTACTACCATGGACAGCATGAGTGGTTTAGGAATATGCAAACCACCAGGAGTTACCTTTTCAACAAGAGATGTCATTTTCTTTATCTACTTACAAACAAAAAAAACCAAAATTAAGTATACACAGAAAACAACTATTTTTTTGAAAATTATTTTAATGTGCTAGATTTTTTCTTCTCTCAAGGAATAATGTGTTCAAACTCTACAAATCAAGCATATTCTTAGCTTTTGAGAAAAACACAAACCCCTGCATTTTATTGTCTAAGCATATAAACCAAAATATTCTGTCACAAGTCCACTGGCAACTTACATTTACTCTGACAGTGTAGAGGGAAAGACTTCATTCAAGAAATTAACTATGTAACAAATACCAAATGGAATTAAAACCAAAGCCTTCAAGAGTTGCGCACACTCTCGATCTGCTGCAAAAACCCCAAACCATCCCAACTCCCAAAGCTGGCAATTTAAGTGCACAAAAAGATAGGTGGGAAATAATTAGCTATCAAGTATACCAGTGAAACCAGAAAGCCAATTAACTGTGACAACAATTTGGTTAAGATTACCAGTCATGAAATATATTAAACATAGTATTTTTGAGGAGCTGCATGGCTAATGGTGGTACATATTTAGCATCAGTGGATAGGGTAGGCTTTCAAACTCAAGCTTTCCAGACTAAATTGGTATTTTTTGAATATTCTAAATATTCTTCTCATTTAAAAAATATTAACAATGCAATAGTAAGAGACAATGGTGATTGTATCACTCATTGTTCAAAACACATGTAAGAAATACTGCTTAGGATATTAATTTTGTGGCACTGTCTATTATTCCTTAATATAGACAAATTCCACTTGTGCGTTGAAGCCTCCTCAGCATTATGAAGAACTGGATTTTAAATAAATCAGTGGACTGTGGAAGAACACAGATCACAATTACAAATCAGAAAGCACAGTATGTTATACAATACCCTTCACCCTGCTTTAGCAGTAGTGTTGGACCAGATGACCTCCAAAGGTCTCTTCCAACCTCAAATATCCTCTAATTTTATGATTCTTGCCTCTAAACAATGCACACGTGCTTCTGAAATAGATGAAGGAACCCTCTTAAAAGAAAAAACATATTTAAAATAAAACCCTACAGTTTCAAGTGAAAGGTTCCTTTCCAATTCTTCTGCCAGTAAAGTTTCACTGGGGCTTTCTGTGCTATTCCCTTCTCAAGGCCTTTCAGAATTTTTTATATTGCAATTGGATTTTTTAATGCTGCTTCTCTCTCAAGTGTGACAACTTTGTGTTGGCATACTTGAGGTATGATGCGAGGCTTTTTTTTTCCCCCCCCAAAAAAAAAGAAAACAAAAAGAAAGAACTTAGGAACTAGTATGCATTTACATTTGTTCCTGGGTACCTTAAGCAAAAGAAATCATATCATACTAGCTTTTTGTTTTTGAAATGAAGACCTACTTTTCAGTGTCACTAATCAGAATCCTTTAACATATGCCTGTTGCTTCCATACAGATACGCTACAACCTGGGACTCCAGGTTATGTTATCAAGTGGACCACAGTCCAAAGACTAGAGACAAGGCTTGGAGTCAAGGTAACTGTAGTTGTATCCTCAACTATTTATACAGCTATACTTTATTTCTAAATTTCAGTGACTCAGAGCTTCCCTCTTATAAAGCTGAAGTGAATTTTTATAATACTATATAGTTGTAAATGCAAACCCATTATGGGTGAATAATTAATATCTGCATTACAAGATCAGAAACACTTACACCCTGTTGAGATCATTAGCTATATTGCTTGGACCTGGCATGGCATCTTCAGGTTTGCATATGCTATTAAAGTTGAGACCTTTTTGAACACTTGACTGCTTGGTGTAAAGCTGATAAGGAATGTATGAGAGGAGACGTCCAGCTTTAATGCTGAAACAAAAACAAACAAAAGGAACAGGTTACTACTTAATGACATTGAAAAAAAAACCTCCAAATGTTCTATGCTAAAAAATACCTCATGTACAATAAACTGTTACATTGGTCACTGCTTTTTGCTGTTCAGATGTATGTACTCGTGATCCTTTCCCTTTCCCACAACCCCTCTACCCACTACAAGCTGGACTGAACTGAAAAGTAATTTGTGATGTGGTGACTGGTAAGCACGACAAAGACACTTGCACAGTTGTGTTTGTCAGTTGTCTACGCCCATTTCTCTTCCTCCCTGACACACACAAACCCCAAATACTTAATTTCAAAACCAAATTAAACAAAGCCCAGTTAAAAAAAAAAACAAACCCCAAAAAAAACCAAACCAAAACCAGCTGTGAGTGGTCCAGGTTATTCTAACTGAACAATGTTGACTGAGCGCTTGTCGTGGTTTAAGCCTCTAAAACTCATGAAGTTTTCCTCACTCACTCACTTGCTCCCTCTCTTTCTTCCCCCAGTCCCGGGGGAATGGGAAGGAGAATCAAAAGAATGCAACTTCCACAGGTTGAGATAAGAACAGTTTAGAAACTAAGGTATAACACAAATCACTGCTGCTACCACCAGTAGTGATACAGGAGAAATACAAAGAAAGAGAATACAACTGCTCACCAAGCCCGACCCAGCCAGTGCACCCCCCAGCAGCGAACCCCCCAGTCCACCACCACACCCTTCCGGGGCTCTGCCCTCCGGTTTCCCATCCTGGACATGACATGCTGTGGTATGGAATAACCTCTTTGGTCAGTTTGTGTCAGGCGTCCTGTCTCTGCTTCCTCCCGGCTTCCCCTCCTCCCTGGCATAGCATGAGACTCAGAAAGTCCTTGGCCAGACAAAACACTACCAAGCAGTAACTGAAAACACTGGTGTTATCAGCGCTGTTCCCAGGCCCCAAATCAAAAACACAGCACTGCACCAGCTACCAAGAAGGAGAAAAATGATTGCTGCTGCTGAACCCACAACAGCGCTTTAACTTGGAACAATGCATGTGTTCCAAGCAAATCTGGGTAGAATGTAAAAGATGTCAGCTAGGATGTGCTTCACGAACAGAAAAGAACTACTTTTTCCATTTCAAAAGGACAATTACCCCTTCTTGTGAAAACATTCACTGAAGAAAGCTAGACCGAAGAATCATTTCCAAACAGACCTTACATAAATAATTACCACAATCATCCCAGTTCTGTCCTGTGCGTTCCACTGAATCTCCCTCTTTTTCTTCTTCCACTGAAATTGTGATTATGCTTCAGTAACTGCTAAGTTCCTCGGGGAAAGTCATGGCCTTTGAAGTGGAACCCTCTCAAAAGCTCACCACAGCATTCATTTCTCCACCCCAATGCCTGTTCCTGGCAGCAGGCATAACAGCCTTCCCAGCTTATACTTCACCTCTTCTTCATACACAACTCTTCATATAGAACACTGGGACAGAGATGGCAGAACTTCTTACAGCAGAGAAACCTCTCTCATATCAAAGAAGCCTAATATTAGTGTTCAGGTTTGAAGATAAAAAAGAATCCAACTGTAAGAAAATTGAGCACAGTGACAGATACTGTTTTTATGCTCTTCAACACGTGAATGTTTTCTCTTGGAGATGTACTTTTTAACTAGCTCAAATCTATACTACTGTCAAGGGAGCTGGACATTGGAACAAAACCCCTTAGGAGCTTTCTTGCTGCAATTAGCGAAGAACATAGTGGGAGATCGCATTTCCCAATTAGATAAATTTAAACTAGTTAGGCACAGAGACCTGCTAAGGTTTCTACGGGAATGGGATGAAAAACCAGCCCTATAAACATCTCAATTAAGTATTGTTTGATACATGAATATATAGCATTCATAAAGGAACATCATTTACATTAAACATTGCTAAACAGACTTAAAAATACACACGGACAAGTTCCAAAGCTTTCTTGTACAGAAAATGGTGATGCAGCAACTAAGCTTTTAGAATGCCTGGTTAGACTGTTTCTCGTACCACCACATGAACCTGTGTGTGCAGCCACTCAATTATTTCAAAATCATTACTGCAATACCAAGATGACAAAAAAAAACACGTTTATGTAAGAACTTGTTCATGCTAAGAGTTCAGCAACTGGAGCAGCTGCATAACAAGATCAACACACAGTTGGTTTATTTTTTCAAGTTGTATTAAGATGCAGCAGTAGGAATCCTATTTTTGATGCATCATTCAACATCTTTCTCCATTCCGCACTCCCTGTATATCACAGAATTCATAATCTTCAAAAAAATTAGGCTGGAAAGGACCTCTGGAGATCGCTAGTCCCAACACAGCTCAAAGCATCATTTTGTCGCTAAAGCAACCGCACGTTCCTCTGCAATACTGGATTTTGCAACTACCATTACCCCACGATCTCTATGTGACGCTGATTAAACCAAAATTCAAGAGCTACTTGCATTTAACAGGCTTTTGTGTCTGTGACTTTAGACCATAGTTCAGAATATGCAAAACTTCTAACGCAGCAACAAACTTCAGTATATGCCTTACCGTCCTTGTATAATTAACTCTAAAAACCCCTTAATTTTCGATAGTTCACATGGTATATTCCAAATTATTGACATTTTTGGTGTTTTACCTTAGTGTCTTTATGGTAACTCTCAAAACAAAAAATGAAAACAATATCCACTGTAGTAAGTGCTGTGGTAAATTCATTAATCTTTGGAAAGCAGACAGATCCTATAGTGATAAGCACCAATAAGAGACAGGAATTATTTATTCCATTATCAGCAAAGAATTTGAATCACATGCAACTAATAAGGAATGGGGTTATAAGGACAAGAAGCAAAAAACAAGTCACTGAAATAGCAACTTGCAACCTGAACTCAATCTTTTCTGTGAAGAGAATGTGGCAGGTACCACAGTGAATAAAGACAGCATGTGATCATGTAATTAAGGACTAGATTACAATGAGTGCACACAAAGAAACAAATCAAAGCTCCACAGACAAATGACCTTTTCATTTTGCAACCTTGGATGACAAGACTGACGATCTAACAACACTGCTTTACCAGCAATTGGTGACAGTAACGTTTTAGGGTTGATTCTCAACCAAACTAAAAAAAAAAAAATAATAAAAAAAATCACCAACTCATCATATTGCACTAACATGATGTGCACATAAAAATACATTTGGAACCTCTGCATTCACTGCACTGATTTTCACGAACTGATCTACACAGGAGAACATCATCTGGTTTTCCATTCACAGAGATGGAGTATTTAACCAGTGAGTTCTTCAGTACTGTTGAAAGGAAGGGAAAACAAATACAGGGGTGGTTGTGAAATCAAGCTTTATCCAGATTCAGACACAAACCCTGTTCTACTGAGACAGTGAGTTCCCCATCATCCTGTGCCCAAGCCCATGTAGCTGTCTATACTCAGTTCTTCTGACTTACGCTACAGTACAACCTCCCAGAACCAGGAGATGCAGAACCTGAACACAAGGCATCTGTCGTGGTTTAAGCCTCTAAGCCCCCTCACGAAGTTTTCGCACTCATTCACTCCCCTTTCTTCCCCCAGTCCCGGCTGGAATGGGAAGGAGAATCAAAAGAATGCAACTTCCACAGGTTGAGATAAGAACAGTTTAGAAACTAAGGTATAACACAAATCACTGCTGCTACCACCAGTAGTGATACAGGAGAAATACAAAGAAAGAGAATACAACTGCTCACCAAGCCCGACCCAGCCAGTGCACCCCCCAGCAGCAAACCCCCCAGTCCACCACCACACCCTTCCGGGGCTCTGCCCTCCATCTTCACATCCTGGACATGACGTGCTGTGGTATGGAATAACCTCTTTGGTCAGTTTGGGTCAGGTGTCCTGTCTCTGCTTCCTTCCGGCTCCCCCTCCTCCCTGGCATAGCACGAGACTCAGAAAGTCCTTGGCCAGACAAAACACTACCAAGCAGTAACTGAAAGCACTGGTGTTATCAGCGCTGTTCCCAGGCCCAAAATCAAAAACACAGCACTGCACCAGCTACAAAGAAATAGAAAAATGATTGCTGCTGCTGAACTCATGACAGCATCATGAAGAAAATTTTAGAAGATACAATACATTAGGTTCTAGCAAGTCTCTACCAAATGCATACAAACTGATTTTACCAGCTTGGTTAAAATCACAGTGAGCTTTAATGGCATCAATGAAAAATGCTAAATCTTTCAAGTAAAACCACACCTACCACTAGTTTTTCAGGTGCTTAAACGCATGGTCAAGGCCCTGAAACTGTTTAAAAAATATATACTGGAGTCTTTTTCAAACTGAGGAACCTGTCTTTTCTGACTAAAGATATAAAGATTCATGATACCAAACAGCTGAATCCAACGCACTGAAAAATAAGCAAACTGGTAAGAGGAACAGCAGATAGCATTTTACAAGTACGTATGCAGAAGAGTTCCTTGCCTGTTTCTGCTGGTTGTGTAGGAAAGAAGCTAGTTAAGAATAGCATGACACTGACAGAATGATTTCCAGAACATATTGCTGCTTGTACTATTTCCCATGGATTCCTCAGATGGAAGAAGACAGATGTAAGCCAGATTAACTGCTCTGAGCCTGGCTATCTTCTTTTCCAAGGACCTGAGGACAACTTCAGTTGATCCTATGTATTTCACAGTGCATGGAAGAACCAAAGAACATAAATTCTTTGTAAATAAAACTTGTGGGTTTATTTTTCTTACTTTTTGCTTTGCTACAAATTCACAAAATAATGAATGTTTAGATGGATTAATTTTGATTTCCTGAAAATGCTTTTTAACTGTTTTTTATTTACAGATGAAATGAAACTTAAGCAAGGCACAAGGCGGAAGGGTAAAAAATAATCACCTGATATTTATTTAAACATACAGACATGAAGGCTGGTCAACTGACTAGATATTAAATAGAATCAACAGGATGATGTTCAGTTTCCTGATATTCCTCAGATTTCTGAATGTTTTTAGTGAAATTTCTTGGGGAACAATCACTAAGCAGCATATCTTCAATGTAACAGTGGTATTTTTATCCAGCTGTTGCAAGGACTGTTTTAAATTAATCCCTAATCTCAAAATACAATTTTCCACAATTATTCTTTCCCAAACTGAGAAATCTCCAAAAGCAGTAGACCTAAACTTACCTCTCTACAATCCACTCCGGCCGAACTACTTTTTCTCCTTTCAATTCTTTTATTTTGGCATTTGGAAGATTTGTGGCAATGATGTGAGTTGTTTTTGATCTGGAATAGTACACATGGTATTGGCCTCCATGCAGCATCATTAGCCGTCTTAATTCATCAGCTGAGGGATCTATAAAATTAAAACCAGAAATATCCCTGTTTTGTGTCAGCAAATACAGTAAGAAAAACAGCTTTAATTGAGAAATATGATGCCGTGATCAGAAAGTGTGCAAACCACTGCTTTGCTTCTGAAAAAACAAGTTCTTCAAAGAAATAACCAGAAAAGCATTTCTGAAGAAATGTAGAAAACTCTGTTTTTGAAGAGACTGATTCAAAATGTAAACATTCTACTTGTTCTAGAGGACCTTTCAACAACATGCACGATGGGGGGGCGACACGGATGGACAGGATGGGACTGAAGTAGATTTAATGCTAAAAGACATTAAAAAACACTTTACATCAACATAACGCAAAATCAGATTAACTCACTTATCTTTTTACCAGAGTTTGGGAGAGTAGTTTCTACACAGAAGTAAACAGAAAAGAATTAATAACAAAAGGGTTGAACAATAGCAGAGTTCCTACTATACAACTCCTGATTTACTGAAGCAGTTAATTCTTTCCTTAGCAGGTTATTCTTGAATTGTTACAGGGAACAGAGAATACCTTAAAAACTACCATCTCTTCTTATCCCCTCAATCATGTTAAAAAGAGTATTTGTTTTTCAAGCAGACATGGGAAAAACAAAGAAAAAGTTATAGCTTCTGGAAAACCTCTGCAGTGGCACCAAAAGGTCTGGATCAGGGCAAACAGAATGTTTTGAATAGTAAACCTGTCAGAAGATGCTAAAAAAAAAATAAATAAAAATAAAATAAAAAAAAAATGACAATATTATCAATATAGGAAGGAAGAAAACTTTTTAAAGAATGCAGTTACAATTCCTTGCAGTGGCCTACTGTCAGCTCTCAAAATACTGGACAACCATCTTGTAGAGCTGTATTAGGAATTAATATCTTGAGGAATATGCAAATGCTAGATTTTCACTAAAGAAACTATTAAATAACAGACTTAAGATGTATTAATAGTTTAACACGACCACCTCAACCTTTCTGAGTCTGTTTGAGCCCTGTGCTCAAACCTGCACTGCCCTGTATCACAGACGCTATACTCATCAGTTATGTAACAGTCACAACATTCCTGGCACAGGTTCCTGAAAAAGGCTTCTGGGAAGTTTCAAAAAGGTCATTAAGCTTCTTTACAGAACCCAGGAGAAATATGAACTTCAGTATGGTAGATTAAAAATCTTACTCCAGTTAACGTGCACTATCAGTCCATCACAGAGAACGCATATATACTTCTTACCTCTTCTCTTTTTCTTCCTTCAGCTATTAATGGGTTCACTGTCTCTAGCATGACGCCACTCCAAGGCAGAAATCCCCAGCATGGCCACCCAAACATAAATTTCATGCATACATTCCAACCATCAATAGTTTGGAAAATTAAAAATTTTATACATATAGGTGTATGAAGGAAGTTAGAAGGCTTCATTTCAAATAATAAGATCACAGAAAGGTGGAAATTTGACTCCTATTTCTATCAGTGGCCATTCATATAAATGATTTAGTAAAAGTAGTATTTATTCAGATCCTAAGTCTGACTTTATATTGAAAACCTTAATCATGACATACAAAGAAACATACACTGCAAACCACAGTAATTTTTATACAATATAACATAAAATGGAAACTGCTGCATATTATAGTTCTTTACTCCACTTCGGATGGTAAACAGACATAGAACAAAACAGGACAGATTCTTAAAAAAACAGAAGAAAAAGAAAAGCTTCACCTGTTAGGCCGTTGACATAGATGGCAACTCCACTAAAGATACTTGATGAATTTCCATCCCTCTGGCGCTGTATGGTTGATTCTGACCGAAACTGATCCCCCAGTTTCTTGACCTTTGCTGACATGTACCCTCCCTAGTTTTTAAATTAAAACAAAACAAAACAAACCCCATGATGCAAGTCTTTTTTCTAATGTTTACAGACAGAAACTGGTCAATTATAAGACTGAAAAGGTAAGCAACATTCCTTCAAATTGATTTTGGTTGACACACAAGAGACACTCTTTTTTCCAAATGAAAAATAGCAAATCCTCCACCTTACATTCTTATCTACAAGTTAACTGCATCTTGTTACCAACTTGACAGGATTTATTTCATACTTCTTTTATCTGATTACATAATAAAAAATTCTATGCATATAAAAATTCTTACAGAATAAAAAGAAAGAAGAAAGAAGTAAGGGAATGATGCAAGTTCGGATCTTAAATCAGAGCCTCACTGCCTAAAGAAACAATGTAGAGAATATTCATCAGGCTCCACGTATTTTCAGTTCTTAAATATACATGAGACAGTAGTATTAGAAATATTTATGCAAATTAGGTGACTCAGTAACTGTTTGTCGTACTATATATAATATGGTGAAGACAACCATACATAGTTTTAAAATTATTTTGTTTAGTTTTTAAATGGTGATTAAAAGCTATTCAAGGGTCTGCATTTAATAACGTAATCTAGTGGATTATTGTGAACAAAGACTTCAAAACCTGGCAGTTTAAAAAAATTTCTTTTGGACTTAATTATGTGTTTTCAGGTGAAGCATACAGAACAACATTGTAAACCCTTCTAACAACAGTGCCATTTACCACTTTAAAAATAAAATAAAGCCACTTGAGTTTTGAACATACCCATATTCCCCAGCCATCGCCTTCAGCAGCCCGTTTCCGCCATCCGCCCCGCCTCATACTGAAGCTTCTGCATTGGAAGAACAATGGTTGATCAATTACATGTTTCATAATATCACCAGTGGCATTTCAATGATGCATTACAGACCAGCTACAGATTAGCACAAAGATCACATTTTTCAATGGGCTTCACTAAAGTATGAGTTACACAGTTAACCCAGAAATGGACAATGGCATAAAAACCTAGTTCTTCAGTTTTGTAGTAATGCATACTGTAGCTCCTGCTACATAACAAAAACCACACACGTACATTCTGTTCTATTAACCTAGAATATAAAAAAATGCAGTATATTGCTCAGTTTCCATTATGATTTATTAAATTCTTCCTGCTCTTCCTACAAAAAAGGAGTAATAAAAGTTTCCTAAATACAATTGCTACTGTTCATGCAAAATATTGCCCAATACTGCCCACACTCTTTTATTTCCTATTTGATAATACTTAAATGGTGGGATGCAGGCAAACACTTCCGTGTACTAGAGACTGGATTGATTTCACCAATGGATTTACAGCCAATTATAAAAGGTCCAAACACTTGTTGCTCCAATGCAATACGTCACATAAAACAAAAAGAACCAAAGGCCATCTTATGGTCAATGAATTATCTAGATCTACAGCTAGGTTTATGATTTGTTTCTTTGGGGTTTTGTTTGTTTGTTGTGTTGCTTAATAGCAAACAATCCAACCAGCCAAACTGCCATCTTCCTTTACACAAGACACTTATCCCTGGCCCATGAGCTGTACACAGCAGTGTCCCCAGATGAGCTATTTGCTGGATAGAACAGAACTGGTGGAGAGAAGAAGAAACATTTTGGACTGTGGCCAACTGTTCACTGCACCCAAGTGGCTCACGTTAACTATAGCTATTGTAACACTGATTTTAAAATATTAATGATGTAGTAAGATCACAAGGTCACTGCCTGCTGTTACATCTTTCTCTCTCTACTCCAATCAGTTCCCTAAATAAAAACAGTTTTGACTTTTAGGGCTACTGTCTCAGAGTGAGGACAGGACTTCGAAACTACTAGGAAGCTTTAAGCCAGTCACCTTTATTTTTTAAATATTTATTTTCTATTCCTTTATCCTCCATAAAAATGTACAAAACTACACTTAATACACAAAAGGAAGTCAAACCATTTTTTTTAAATCCTTGTCTGCTTTTGAGAAGATACTTATTCTCTGGACTCCCCATAGCACTACCCAGTAACAAAGCACAGAAGCTTCACTCAGTCTCCATCCCACCAGAAAGCACATACAGCTGTGAATGGAGATAAAAGCTCATATTGGTCATTTTCCTATCCAGGTCTCCTAATGCACTCTTCTGGAGGCTGCCTCATTTACCACATGAACATTTTGTTTTCTCTGAACCTGGCTGAAAGCTAAATTCTACCTTTCATCTCTTAAATCCCTTTTGTTCTACAGCTACCAGGCAGGCATACTCTGAAATCCAGCTAACCCATCCATGTCTGCAGGAAAGTTTTAATACATATTATGATTTTCATGGAATACTACAAATATGACAAATTAGGCAATCAAAGAATTAATCAAAGCAGGCATAACTACCTTGAAAAGACAAGCTTCTTGTATGTTTCAGGACCTCTGCAAACACAGGAAAATCATTATGCACTTCGTTCTACTCTTCTTACAGTTGCTGTAATTCGACACACAACCTACACACATGTATACAATTACGATGATTAATCACATGTCTAGGAGATGAGCTCTTCACCATCAAGCAAAGCAAAGCAACCCCTCCTCAGTATGTTGCATTTTCTCTCTAGGTACCGATGTTTCTTACCCAGAGACCAATTTCCAAGACACTGGGCTTTCTGAAATTAATTTCAGTGGTTTGGATTATATCAACCAGATACCACAGAACTCTTAAGGAGCAGGGAGAAAAATAAGAGATGAGTTAGATGACCACATGAAATTCAAAATTGACTTCTTCCCTGTAGGGGACAGTACATACTGGAAATGCTAGATGATTTCTTTCATATGGAAAAAATGATTTTTCCATCAGCTGAAGTCAACTGTAATTCTAATTTATTGCTTCAGGGTAAGAAATTCTTGGAGGAAACAAAAGAAGTTCAAGAAAAAAAAAACATTCATGAAAATGTCATCTAGTGTTTTTAGATACTATAGATATCAGTGTATGAACTCATAAGAGACACCAGAATTTTAACTACTGATTACCCTTTCTCCTTCGTAATAAAGGATGACAAAGTCTTAAAGGGGGGCTACAGAAAGGACAGAAACTCTCTCTTTGCTAGGAATGACATGGAGAGGACAAGACACAATGGGCACAAGTTGAAGAAGGAGAGGTTTCATATACAGATAGGAAAGAAATTTTTTACAGTGAGATCAATCACTGAACAACCTCCTAGGGACATGGTACAGTCCTCATCACTGTAGGTTTTCAAGCTGCAGCTGGACAGGGTGCTAGATAGGCACATCTAGGCTGCCCTATCCATGAAAGGCTAGACTAGAAAAGTCTTTTGAGGTCCCTTCCAATCTGGGCTTTTTTACGATTTTAAGTCTATCACAAAGGAAATATCATACAAAAATAAACTCTTACTCTGAAAAAAAAAGCCAAAAAAACCCAAAACCCAAAACAAAGAACCTTCAAGAATGCATGAAATGCACACTATTAGTCATCACGACATCAGTCTAACAAAGATGTTCTTTACTGCAATCACCAAGTTCTTGAGAAGACAGGACTTGATAGGTAGTTATGCTGACCCCTATACAATCAACCTCTTGCTTAAACTAATGCCTGATAAATTGAAGAACTGCTTTCAAGAGGGTAATTTTTTTCTGAAACCCTGAAAAACATTTCGTTTCTATTCAGCACATTGGGAGCTAACGAAGAAAGACCTGTAGTCTAAAAGCCATTAGATCAGAACACCACAAACAATGGGGCCAACCAAAATCAGAATCATGGGTATGTGCCTAGGCTTGATTAAAACTAGAAATCAGAAACCAAAACAATTTTAAGTTAGTGTGTATCATATCAACTTTTCAAAAGTTGTCTTCCTAGAGCCTGTGAAACTAGAGAAGTGAGGCAGTAATGCCTACTTACAACATCTGATAATGATTTGCCATTTCCTTGGCAGAAATGATTTTTGACTCAGCCAGTCCACTTACATTCCAAACACGTAAGTTATGAACATGGTACTCCTGCGACTAGTGGATGCCCTTGTCTCAATTCTGGAGAGTTGTGGATTATTTTCTTAATGCTGACATGAAAACCTGGAAGATTATTTTCTCCTTCTGTAGTTCCAGAAACTGAGGAGTGAACCAAAGTTGCTGGACTAAGGAGAATCCCTACTGTTGAAGACTTGTGTTTACAATGCAGATTTTTCCTGGAGAATGAAGATAACCTCTACAACCGCCTCACTAAAACCTAACGAACAAATGAGCATGAGAGACATCTTGCACAGGATATATTAAATCAGAGGAAAAGTCAAGCAAGATTTGAAACATGCTCACTGGTTCATGAAGTAAGAAATCTAAGGATGATACCATAGTGCAGCTATAGGAATCACGATGAAGGGATGAGTAAGAGAAATGCTTTGCAAAGAACACCTGAAGTGGGGGGTGGAGGGGAGGGCATGCTATCAAGACAAAGGACTTACACACCCATCACAAGCTGGCCAATTTTACACAAGAGTTAATCTTTCTTGTCATTACAGTATCTAACTTCTTTCAGAAAAGTAATGGAATGAAATGTTAAATCTACATTTTATGAACTCTATAAACATGTCTACGTGGATAGAAGAGTTGCACAGCAGCTGAGGTTTTTAGATTGCAAAACATGGAATGTTGATGCGAATTTGATGTTACTTGTTTTAATCTCATCTGTAGTACACACAGCCTGATGCAGGAAGTTACTTCTTTAAAATACTTTAAATTCAGGATGGTGGTGTTATATGTCAAGTGGCTTTCTGTTATATTGCGCAGGTGGGATAACACAAGTAACAGACAAACCCAGAAAAAATCCACAGGTATTTGTGGGGAAAAATGCCTGGGAGTACAGAATACAGACCTCAATGACCATGTAAGAAGCAAACATGGATCCTGATGGATGTTTTAACTCCAGGTCAGTACTAATCCTGCCCAAATTCGAGTTGTCTCTGCCATACTCCTTAGATTCCCTTTTCTAGGTATATTGTATAAAGACATTTCTGTTGCATCTTCAAGTAGCGAACTTTAAATCTGGCAGAATACACACATTATGGCTCTGCACTACAGGAAAGCGTATGAACTATACCCAAAACCAAAATGAAGCTGCACTGTGATGCAACAAATAATCCTCCCAAACTTGTGTCTATATACATGGCAGAAGTAACATCTAATCCAGATAATCCAGTTTCAGGTAGCTGAAAGCTGAGTGAAAGTATAACACACTGTAACAGTTATTTTGCATTTCTGGTCAGAGTGAACATGCGGTCAATGTCCTCTAACACAAAAGACCTAGATTTAATTAACATACTCAAACACCACAAACCTTATTCTTGAAGGTGTAACTTCTAACTGCTAAGGGAAGTACGGATATCTTGGGCCACTGCTAATGAGTATCAGAATCTTTTGCTAGAACTGTAGATTGAATCCAACCCAGCTCAACAGAGCTTAAAAGTTACTTCCATCAAGTGGGTATTTTGTGGCCTGTTGAGTTTCATGCATCTACATTCCAGCTCCCACATCAAACTCGCCACTCTACTTGGCACTACACTGCAAGCACTTTGAGGAAAGAGCTGTCTTACACGCTTACACATTTCTCAGCACAACAGAGTCCAATTCTTGGCTGGGTCTTCTGGAAAAGAGCTGTGGCTACAGGGTCTAAAAACTGTTTTCTACCACCTATTGAAAGATTCAGAATCCAGAAAAAAAAAACCAACATAAAAATAAAAAAAGTTTGAAAGTTTTTTTTTTAAGATACTGTATTTTTAAACCCCTGTGATTTTAGACTCTTCAGAGTTAACACTACTGTTCCATATTAAGATAAACTAATTAGTATTTTGCAAAGCAACCTTTTATTCTAGGTGGGAAATGAACTCCTAGGGTGAAGTTTCAGAAGATGGTTGAGTCAACTTGATGGCAGACTGCCACCAAAAGGGATGATTCTGCTCTTCAATCTCTGCTGGCCTAACAGACTTTATTCCTTCTTCCTAACATCTACACTACCTCCGAACTCCCATGACCCCTAGGTTCATACTGGTGCTATGTGCATTTCAGCTTGCTAAATCAACAGAAAATCAACACCACTTTATCAGTTAGTTTCCCTCCAGTTCAGCAAGCTAAACTGACTCACAAAAGCATCAGACAAATCCAAAGCATACGTTTTTTTCCACAGGGTAAGAGCTTTCAAAAAAAGCTATGGTGGAACAGCTTGCCTTATTAGGCCACATGTGCACATATGATAATCACTCCTAATTACAAGCACTTGATGCCTGATGTTACAGGGTCAACCAGCAAGTTGTTTTGCAGCTCAATATTTGATGATATTTTAAATAAAATTAGCTGAAGGACACCGGGAAAATACCTGTCCCCAGAAACACCCAACATAACCCTCATCTCCTGTGAGTAAACCTGAGCATATAAACTCAGGTAGAACAATCATTAAAATCTTGAACAACTGAGACACAAAACTGTTTTTATGAAAAATTAAGAAATAATATTTTTCTAAAATATGAACATCCACGGCATTTGCTAGAAAGGTGACACACCATACAATTTACATAAAGCATGGAAAAAAACCCAAGTCATTCCGTATCAACTGCTTATGTGAAGATGACTATTCTAAAACTCTCTTCTGTGCATGTCCTGGTTTCAGCTGCAAGTTATTTTTCTTCCTAGTAGCTGCTGCAGTGCTGTGTTTTGGTTTCAGTCTGAGAATAATGCTGATAACACACCAGTGTTTCAGTTGCTCCTAAGGAGTGCTTACCCTGATCAAGGACTTTTCAGTCTCTCACGCTTTGCCAGTGAGGAGGGGCACAAGAAGCCAGGAAAGAGCAAGTCAGGACACCTGACCTGAACTACCCAAAGGGGCATTTCATACCATAGTACATCATGCAGATCACTGCTTGAATCAGGCTGGGTATCGGTCAGTGGGAGGTGAGTAATTGTATTATGTCTCACTTGTGTTTTCTGAGCTTTCATGTCTTCTCGTTTCCTCCTATTACTGTTATTGTTGCTATTCTATTATCACTATATTTTACTTTATTTTAGCTATTAAACTATTCTTGTCTCAACTCGTGGGGTTTACATACTTTCAATTATCCTCCCCATCCTGCCCTGAGTGGGGTAAGGGGAAGGTGACAGCATGATACTGAGTTACTGGCCTGATCTAAACCACAACAGCACATTTGAGCTTGACAGCAAAGAAGTGATGCCCCGACCTTCAGTTCAATCACCCCCAAAATATACAGCAACTCTTCGCTAAACTAATTCAGTTTCCAAACTGTTTTTTGCAACTCAAGATGTTTTTTATTTCAGATCAGTTTACTTTAACAACAACTAAATACTTTACATACAAGTAACAATTAAGAAATAAACATTTCTTCTGCTGGCAAATCATCACAATGACCTAAAGCAGCTGTACAGCCGGTAACCATATGCATGAGAGCTGTACAGGCTTACACCACAAGTGTTTTCACAACTGACTTGGGAGTCACGGACATATGACTGTTTTAATCATCACAACTTCAAGAACCGCAGAATCATAGAATAGTTAGGGTTGGAAAGGACCCTAAGATCATCTTGTTCCAACCCCCCTGACATGGCCAGGGACACCTCACACTAAACCATGCCACCCAAGGCTCTGTCCAGCACGGCCTTGAACACCGCCAGCGATGGAGCATTCACAAGTTCCCTGGGCAACCCATTCCAGTGCCTCACCACCCTTACAGGAAAGAATTTCTTCCTCCCTATATCCAATCTAAACTCCCCTGTTTAAGTTTGAACCCATTACCCCTTGTCCTATCACCACAGTCCCTAATGAAGAGTCCCTCCTCAGCATCCCTATAGGCCCACTTCAGATATTGGAAGGTTGCGATGAGGTCTCCATGCAGCCTTCTCTTCTCTGGGCAGAACAGCCCCAACTTTCTCAGCCTATCTTCATACGGGAGGTGCTCCAGTCCCCTGATTATCCTTGTGGCCCTCCAGGATTTGGACTTGCTCCAACAGTTCCATGTCCTTTTTATGCTGAGGACACCAGAAATGCACACAATACTCCAAGTGAGGTCTCACGAGAGCACAGCAGAGGGGCAGGATCACCTCCCTCAACCTGCTGGTCATGATCCTTTTGACGCGGCCCAGGATACGGTTGGCTTTCTGGGCTGCGAGCTCACACTGCCGGCTCACATTCATTTTTTCATCGATCAACACCCCCAAGTCCTTCTGCACAGGGCTGCTCTGAATCTCTTCTCTGACCAACCTGCAGCTGTGCCTTCGATTGCTCCCACCCAGCTGTAGGACCTTGCACTTGGCATGGTTCAACTTCATCAGGTTGGCATCAGCCCACCTCACAAGCATGTCAAGGTCCCTCTGGATGCCATTCCTTCCCTCCAACATATCAACTGAACCACACAGGTGGGTGTCATTGGCAAACTTGCTGAGGGCGCACTCAATCCCACTGTCCATGTCATTGACACAGATGTTGAACAAGACCGGTCCCAACACCAACCAATCCCTGAGGGACACCACTCGTTACTGGTCTCCAGCTGGACATTGAGCCATTGGGCACTACTCTTTGCATGCAGCCATCCAGCCAGTTCTTTATCCTCCGAGTGGTCCACCTATCAAATTGATGTCTCTCCAACTTAGAGGCAAGGATGTCATGTGAGACAGTGTCAAATACTTTGCACAAGTCCAGGTAGATGACATCAACTGCTCTACCCCTGTCCATCAGTTCCATAGCCCCATCATAGAAGGCCACCAGATTGGTCAGGCAGGATTTCCCCTTAGTGAAGCCATGCTGGCTGTCACCAGCCACCTTGTTGTTTTGCATATGCCTCAGCTTGCCTTCCAGGAGAATCTGCTCCAAGATTTTTCCAGGCACAGAGTGAGGCTGACTGGTCTGTAGTTCCCTGGCTCATCCATTTTCCCCTTCTTGAAAATGGGGTTATATTTCCCTTTTTCCAGTCGTTGGGAACTTCACCTGACTGCCATGATTTTTCAACTATGATGGACAGTGGCTTAGCAACTTCATTTGCCAGCTCCTTCAGGACCCGCGGATGGAGTTCATCAGGTCCCATGGACTTGTATACGTTCAGGTTCCTAAGATGGTCTCAAACCAGATCCTCTCCTGCAGTGGGCCCAGGGTCTTCATTCTCACAGTCCCTGCATCTGCCTTCCAAGGCTTGGGTGGTGTGGTTAGAGCATTTGCCGGTGAAGACTGAGGCAAAGAAGTCATTAAGAACCTCAGCCTTCTCCAAATCCAGGGTAGCCAGTTCTCCCGATAGCTTCTGGAGAGGGCCCACATTGTCCCTAGCCTGTCTTTTATTTGCAATGTACCTACAGAATCCCTTCCTGCTATCCTTAACATCCCTCGCCAAGTGTAATTCTAACTGGGCCTTAGCTTTCCTAACCTGGTCCCTAGCTTCCCAGACAACATCCCTGTATTCTGCCCAGGCCACCTGTCCTTGCTTCCACCTTTTATAAGCCTCTTTTTTCCTTCGAATTTTCCTCCTGGGTTCAGCAGTAGCAGTCATTTTTCTCCTTCTTAGTAGTTGGTGCAGTGCTGTGTTTTTGACTTTCAGCCTGGGAACAATGCTGATAACACTTATGTTTTTAGTCATTGTTAAGTAATGTTTACTCTGACCAAGAAGATGACTGCTACTGCTGAACCCAGGACAAACCATAAGCATGAGGTACAGAGAACCGCATCACTGCACACTCTGCATTTTCAAGAAGATACTCTTTTTGCTTTTATACATGGAATTTAAGACGGTTAGTTCTTTGAAAAATAGCAAGCCAGATTCAATTTGAGTCCAACTGTCAATGTTTCATTTCCCTCTAGGAATAACACTCAGTAGCAGCTACAGTCCATTTAAAGCTTGTCACAAGTAGTGGTTTAACTTGGTTGAATTTTTCGTCTTCTCTGTCATGGTTTAACCTTAGCCAGCAACTAAGTACCATGCAGCTACCCACTCACCCCCTGCCCCATGTGAGATGGGAAAGAGAATTAGAAAAAGGTGAGACCTGTTTGTTAAAAACAGTTTAATAATTGAGGTAGAATATAATAATAATAATAAAATAGAAGAAGAGACAAAACCCAATAAACACAAGGGATGCACAACGCAATTGCTCACCACCTGCTGAACAATGGCTACCCTGACCCGAACAGCGATCAGTGGCTCCCAGCCAACTCCCCCCAGTTTACGTACTGGGCATGATGTTCTGTGGTATGAAATCCTATCCCTTTGGCTAGTTTGGGTCAGCTGTCCTGGCTGTGGTCCCAGCTTTCTGCGCCTCTCCTCACTGGCAGAGCCCAGGAAACTGAAAAGTCTTTGGCTTAGAGTAAGCACTACTTAGCAACAACTAAAACATCAGTGTGTTACCAACATTATTCTCACACTAAATCCAAAACAGAGCACTGTACCAGCTACTAAGAAGAAAATTAACTTTACGCCAGCCAAAAGCAGGACATGCTCACAGAAAAGTCTGGCCTCAATGTCAACATTTCTGCATTTTCAGAGGAGTTCCTTGGCAATGAGTGGCTCTTCACAAATTTTCATTGCTACATTTAACTATGTAGCTCAATTCACCTTTTAGTTAAAGTATGAAAACTTTCATGCAACTGTTCTTACTGTCACAATACACTGGTATTTTTCTGTGGACTTTTTCAACTGGCTTCATTATTTCTCTACTGCACTCATATTCTTTTGAGGCTTTAACCACAAGGGGGTTTTGAACACTCACAATCTTTATGCCAGCTTCTAAATGCCTAGATTCCACAATAAAAGACATTAAATAGAATCAGGATAAGAAACACAGCTTGTGCAATCAGGACACTCAATATCAACATACTGAGTGGATTGTAAATCACCAAAAGGAAATTCTCTTTCTTGGATTTAAGGATCTGAAACAATAAACAAGATGAGTATATGAATTGGGTAGTCTTCCTTCAAGCCCCTATGTTTAGTTGTCCATAATACTTGAGAACAGAGAACTGTATTACTCTTTTCTTTGAAAAAGGAAGAGTGAGATGTTAATTTTTTTACCTAATAAATCTACAGAACTTGTTTAGGAACTTTTTAGTTTGTGCACTCTTCAGTCTGATGACAATCTGGTCCCACAACTCCTGTCTTACACAAGAGGCCCGTTGTGGGGTGTAGGTGAAGCAGCTGATAGGTAGCGCAAGTAAACCACAATCCCTCCTCCCATTTAATGAGTTGCTGCTGCTGAACAATTTAGGACTTCCTGAAGGAAGTATCTCTAAAGCTAAACTTAACAAAAGTGGAGAAGTGGATAACTGGAGGTATAATTGCTTGAAAACAAGTAACTGGGAAATTTTTCATGAGGTGATTAAAGCAAGGAGTCTGAATGCTCTGAATGTATTAACATCAAATTCAGAAGAACTGCACTGGTGAAAACCTCTGACATACACTGTCGTCAGCTTTCACAGATTCCCTAGACTTCATGCCAGCAGACTGATGCTATCTTGTCCACAGGGACTACATATTTTTGATTGATTTTATGTATTTGCTTGTATAAACATGTCTGTAGATATATATGTGTATGCATGTGCACACATGTGCATGTATATACACAACAAACTTATCTTTGCTGCTGACGAATTTGATTGCTTGGTACCCAAGTTATCCACTATGGCAATGGAAAATAGCATGGAAATAAATCCACTTTTTGGACCAATGCTCTAACTAATGTAATGAGAAGGCACCACTTCTTCTCTACAAGCTGGGGTTTTTGTTTGTTTGTTTGTTTTTTTTCCTCAGAAGTGCCCAAGGCAGTCGTGCTTTATGCTTCAGTCAATGTCATCAGTACCCTGAGCAGGTGCTGATGAGGCCAGGCTTTTCAGGGAAAAAGAGAGCTAAGACAGCCACTTTTCAGAATCTCAAGTGGTAGCTGATGTCAGATCCTACAGAGGACCTTCTCCCTACTCACATATGGACAGCACTACATATATGCAGCAGCAGAACTCGTAACACTCAAGTAACATTACCAGCAGAAGTACTGATGACTACAGATGCAGTATTTAAATAGGCAGATTTTCTTTTCATAGCAGCTTTCGAATGACATTACTTAATTCCAACTGACACTGCACAGTCAAGTTCCCAAATGTTTTTCTGGATTTGCCTTTGAAACTCTCAAAGGTGCAAAATGTTTTTTGAAGTAAAACCTTCACAAGATATGGCTTCTATGCTTATCCTTGAAGTTTTAAGTTTCTACTCAAATTTTCTACATCTTTCGTTAGTCCATGGCTATTACTTTTATCATCAACTCAGACCAACCCAAGTAGGAATAATCAGATGAAACTAGTAAGTGGAGAGATCAAAACAAACTGAAATATTTAAATATTTTTTCATCTATTGCCTAGTTTATTTGTGGATTCTCTGACAGGACACCAAGAACTCTACAAGTCCATATGGCTTGAACAGATGAATGGAAAATAAAAGCTTTTTTCTTTTCTTTTTGAAAAACAGTAACAAACTACAGGAACTCAGAATATAAAGGCAAAGTATGCTCAAGACAATCTCTTGATCTGATCCATTACGTTCTCAATCATAGCAGCATTCCAGTATCTGAAGGGGGGCCTATAAGGATGCTGGGGAGGGACTCTGCATTAGGGACTGTAGTGGTAGGACAAGGGGTAATGGGTTCAAACTTAAACAGGGGATATTTAGGTTAGATATAAGGAAGAAGTTCTTTACTATAAGGGTGGTGAGGCACTGGAATGGATTGCCCAGGGAAGTTGTGAATGCTTCATTCCTGTTGGTGTTCAAGGCCGTGCTGGACAGAACTTTGGATTACATGGTTTAGTGCGAGGTGTCCCTGCCCATGGCAGGGGGGTCAGAACTTGATGATCTTAAGGTCCTTTCCAACCCTAACTATTCTATGATTCTATGAAAGTGGAAAGACAGATCACAGTGTTTCTGTGTTTTCTAGAAAACACTCTTTTAAGTCCTTAGGACAAAACAAAAATGCTCTAATTTGTTAGAATCCCAGAATAAAACTCAAATCTGAACTGCATTCTTGGCCTCAAATAGTTTTAAGTTGGTATTTTAAGTACTTCTAACATTGAAACAACAGTGTTACACTGCTGCTTAGTGGAGACAGATCGAGACAAAAAGGCCACAGAGCAAAAATGGCCTATCCCAGGCAAACATGATGCTTGCAGAACTTAGGTTAAAAATCAACACAGAAGTTACAGGAATCATTATGGAGAGGCAACACTTACAACTTCGAATTCCTGATCATCCAGAAATCAGAGAGAAAAGTCATTATCAGTACCTCTCCCCCAGAATTGTTTTGTAAGAGGATCCTTGGATCTGCTCATCAAATAATGCAATTTTAGCATGGAAATTTAGGAAACAGTGACTGAAAAGCCAGACTTGCCAGTTTCCATATGCTCTAATGTTTCCTGAAAAGAACAGGCAGATTCAGAGACCTGGAGTAGTATCCTTTCAATACAGACTATTATTTTAGTTCTTTGCTTCCACTGAGAGCTGCATTCAAAAGCACAAAATGGTAAAAATCTTTCACTCTATTTGGTAAACTGCATTAATCATTTACCTTACATGATAAAGAGTCATGGGCATTCCTATTTGAAAAATTATCAGCTATCTCATGACTTCCTTAAAACAGCAACAGTTCCTAGGTTTCCAAAATGATCTAAATGGAGTACAACCATTCATCCAAAATGCTGATTCATCATGCCCTGAACTAACAGCTAACCTGAGTCACCTCAGAAAGATGAGATTATGAACATGGTGGACAGAACCTTATTTCACTTTGGATATTCACTGACAACTGAAACCTGACAAACAAATGTTAGCAACAGTCCCCAAGATCCCTGCCAAAATCCACCACATACCTCATCCTGCCAGAACACTGCTCATCTCCAAGTCAATGTGGAAAAACTTTAGAGGAGCTCTCAACCCTACTCTGCACAGCTTCAGTACTGCTTTCATGTTTTGGCATTCAAACCAATCTACCTGCATTTGCAATAATTACTCTGCAAGGTACCTGAGCAGTGCCTTTTCCTAAGAAAACTTATTTTTCTCTGTTTCAGGATTATTTACTTTCATAAATCAAGAAGCTGAAAAGGTCTGCAGGACAAGGGGTAATGGGTTCAAACTTAAACAGAGGAAGTTCAGGTTAGATATAAGGAAGAAGTTCTTTACTGTGAGGGTGGTGAGGCACCTGAATGGGTTGCCCAGGGAAGTTGTGAAGGCTCCATCCTGAGCGGTGTTCAAGGCTGGGCGGGACAGAGCCTTGGGGGACATGGTTTGGTGTGAGGTGTCCCTGCCCATGTCAGGGGGGTTGGAACTAGATGATCTTAAGGTCCTTTCCAACCCTAACTATTCTATGATTCTATAATCCAAGCAAACCAAATGTGGAGGTTACAGCCAGTAACTCCCTTATGTTGGGATTTGGTTAAAGCATTTACAGGGTGCTGGGAATGGAAAGCAAAACCAACACAGAAGAGTGAACCACAATGTGGCTAAGCTTTACTTATGCAAGCAACTAAATTTCAAACCACCAGCTTCAGTACTATTAAATAGGTAGAATACCAGCTGGTAGACCTGAAGCCTTGAGGGAGGAAAGAAGCACTCATTCCCCAACCCCCAATTAACAAAATATTACTGTTACTAAAAGTTAACACTGAAATTCAGAGGCTATGGTCTGCTTAGGTGTTCACAGCAAAGAATATGGAAGATACATCAACCTTTTCTATGGATGTAACAAACTAAAAGTATCTCCTAGGTGAATTTCACAGTCACAGATTCTTTAACTACAGTAGCAGCAGTCCTTCAGTTTGTGTAGAAAACAGCAAGTCACAGGAACAGAAGGTATCATCACAACCCAGGATTTAAAGCTGTTGTGCACACTCACCTTTCTTCCACTGAAGAATGAGAAAGAAGGGTTTCCTAATTCTATCTTAGGAGTCCAATTACTTCACATGGAATACAGAAGTTGGGGGACCACAGATATGGGAGGCCCCCTCCCTAAAAAATTTGTGCCTCCAATTAAAATGCTGCCTGGTTTCCACAACAGAGCAGAAACACTTACATAAATTTCTCTCTTAAGACACTCCCGCAAGAATTCTATATTACACATTTGCTTGAGAATTCCTCACGCTTTTTTTGCATCTAGTCAGATTTGCTCTCTTCCTTTCAACTTTATAACTCCATGGATACTCCCATTTCCATTTGCTTCCAGTTCTTCCTGATTTTGCTATGCTTAGGTAAACACACAGCACTATCATTAAACTAATCTACATTGTATTCTTCAGGGAGGGTTTCAACATTTGGATATTTAGCTCCCTTGTGATACCTACACCAGGCAAAGATGCTGCTACGAGCTGACAGAGATCTCAGTGATAATAATATACAACTTTAATTAAAATAGAAAAGTGTTCATTCTTCATGAAAAAAAATAATTCTTTATGAAATAAGCTGTAGCTAATAAATTAAATGGTGAAAGCATGGGAAAAGCACACGGCAGAGTCAGACAAGTTACTCTTTTCCTGCTTGTCCTGAACAACTGATTAAGAAAATATATGTGTAATCACAATAATTTATTTGTATCTATCCAAAACCAGGTTTTCTGTCTTAATCATTCTTTTTTTTTCCCCCTCTCGCTCGTAACAAAGGGATGGTAGAAAGATTGAAAATTTGCCATGAAACTTTTTTAGAAAAAGAAGACGTGGGTGAAGGGATCAGAAAAGACTAACCAAAATCAGCACTCAGTTATAACACACTGTCACTGCATCAGAACAGGCTGTGACTCATAGTACAAACACACCATCCAGAAAGACAGACTGGCGCTATGTTTGAAAGGCCAACTACTGAATAACATATTGAAGACACATATACTGTACACACAAAAATGTACTGCATCACTGTATCAGTTTACTATCGAAGTTCGAAATACACTAATGCGTATTTCCTCTTCGAGTTTTACTTTTAAAACAATCTTTCTGCAAGTAGTCAAACATCAGTGAATCACAAGGCAGGTGCTTGCACTGTGCCTCTACTAATACTGTCCTACCAATGACCTCCAGCCTGACAGCTTGAGATTATTTACTAACAGGGATTTGAAACATTGTCTACTGGAAGGAATGGACTGAATGGAAGACCAGTATGGTGGGGAATGGGAAATACCTAAACGCTGGAGACAAGGCTGC
This sequence comes from Myiopsitta monachus, assembly GCA_017639245.1. Classification (NCBI taxonomy): domain Eukaryota; kingdom Metazoa; phylum Chordata; class Aves; order Psittaciformes; family Psittacidae; genus Myiopsitta; species Myiopsitta monachus. The sequence goes on from CM029927.1 coordinate 39,804,655, forward strand.
AAAAACTTGTCAGAGACTTGAATTTCTGTGTTAAATGTCATAAACCTCAGTACCACAGAACTATTCCAGGAATAAATGTAAACTATAACGTCTTGCAACTAACGGTGATCAGCAAACTGCTTAAAACAGTTCTACCTGAGCAACAATAGCATCTAAATGAATAAAGAGTTTGGACTGTCAAATTATCTTTGCCTGGCTTTTGCTTTCTCGGATTACAAATTTGAGATCGGATCCGGATTTTAAATCGAGATGCAGAACAAACATCCACTCATCTTTTAATGAAGAAAATTCTGCATTAACAGTATTCACAGCCCTGTCATTTTGAACACTGACACTAATTTTAAAGCATCGGTAATAACAGAATATTACAGCATACAACACACTGATTTTCTACGAAAAAAATCACGTGCCTGTGATTATTATCTTCCTCTCCCTTGTTAAGGTTAACGTGCCATTACCACATATTTCTGCCATTACCGCACATCTCTCATCAGGGGCTTTTTACTCGGTATCACAGGTCAAGTTAATCGTAACTGTATAGCAAAACGCATCGACGTTAGACACAGAAGGGGTGAAGCAGCATCAGCGAACACATCTGTCCCTCAGTGTTTGCAGGCACAGCTCCCCCCTTTCTTTCTTACACCCAGCACTACTGCTCAGCAAATACAACTTGCGACCGACACGGCGGAAAACCGCAGGCAGGGGCACGGCGCGCCGTGTGCCCAAGAGGGCAAGGCTGCGCCAGCGCTCGGCCTTCCCCCCCCCTTTCCCTGCAGTGACCCCTCCGCTGGCACACCGCCGGCGGCATCCCTCCCTGCCTGCGGAGCCGTGTTGTGTCTGAGGCGCAGGCCCCATGTGACACAGCCGCGCAGGTGCCGGGGGGCGGCGGGGGGCGGCTGACCCAGACACGCGCGCGCACACCTGGCACACCCTCCGCAAGTTGCGGGGGGGGGGGGGGGGGGGAAGGAAGAGGGAACGCGCGCGAGCCCGGGGGTGCGTCCCCACTTCCACCTCCCCTCCTCCCCGGCGCCCGCACCGCGCGCGCGGGCAAGGCCCCCGCGCCGGTTACATAACCCCGTGCGCCACACTGCGCCCGCCCCCTCCCTTTACACACACACACACAGCACTCCAGCACCCGGTCCCGCCGAGCCCCCCGCTGGCGGCAGGGCTGCGGCGGGGAGAACGGGAAGGCCCAGGCCGCGGGCCCAGGGAGGGGCGGAGGCGAGGCGAGGCAGAGCAGCGGCTGCGAGCCCCGCCACTCCGCGTTCCCCCCCTCCTTCCTTTCTTTCTCCCCCCCTTTCCTCAAGCCGCCCCCGGGACGCGCGCGCGAAGGCGCGCTCGCGAGCGCTGGGCGGCCACCATGAGGGGCAGGGGCCGGGGCCACAGCGCCGTCAGGGGGAAGGCAGCACCCGCCGGCCGCAGCTCACCTTTCGTCGCGTCCCAGACGCACATTCCCGGGGCGCCGCCACCGCCGTCGTCTGCCCTGCCGGGCCGTGTGGGGGCTTCACATCGCGACTCCCCCCGGCACGGACAGACGCACGCAACCACCGCCTCCTGCCCGCCTTCTTCCTTCTCCTCCTCCCCGGCTCAGCCCGGCCGCGCTCTCCCTCCTCTCTCCGTTCCCTCCTTCCTTCCTCTCACCCCTCCTCCCCCTCTCGGTGTCCCCGGCAGCAGCAGCCCCGCCTCCTATCCCACCCCCACCCCCCCCTTCCCGCCTGTCCTTCCTGCGAGCGCGTCACGAGAGAGTCTCGCGCCGCCAGCCCCCGCCCGGGCAACGAACGGCGCGCGCCGGGCAGGCCCGCCAGCCCGCCCCCCGCGGTGGGGGCGCCCCCTAGCGGCTCTCGCCCCGCCCCCTTCCCTCCCCGCCCGGAAAGTCGCGTGCGGCGCCGTAGCTCGAGCGGGGCCGGGGGAAGCTCTCACGCCAGGCACGTGACGGTGGGGAGGGGAGGGGCGGGCGCGAGCAGCTTCGCGCGCCGCCGCCGCCGGCTCTGTTTCCCCGCCGGAGCTCGGGCGGGCTGCGGGAGGGCGTGGGGTGGCGGCGCCCCCTGGCGGCTGGACGGGTGCGGCGCCACTACGGGGGGCTGCTGCTGCTGCAGCGGCGGCGGCGGCGGCGGTGCGTGCAGGCGGTTCACACGGGGATGGGACAGGTGGCTGATCCCTGTGCCGAGGGCGGCACGCAGCCATCTGCCGGACGGCGGCTGCGCCCGCAGGGCCGCCGCCTCTCCCGTGAGCGCAGCTGGCGGCGGGCAGCCTGCGGGGAGGGAAGTGTCAGGTGTGCTGCCCCCGGCACAGGCACGGCCCCGCCTGCCTTCCGATGGGGGGGGGGGCACCACCGCACCCGTTCCACCTGCGGTTGGCTGCTCGGGGAGGAAGCGGGCGGGGAAGGCCCGCGTTGGGGTGTGGCGGCGCTCGACCTCTAAGGGCCCTAGGCAGCCCGGCTGCTGGTCTCCTGGGCCTTCCGGAGTGGCCTCTCTAGGGTGCCGCTGAGACGTCCCTGTCTGGAGCCGGAAGCTGAGAGGGGAAGGAAGGTGGCCCAGGGCTGCTCCTGCTCCAGCTGGGCACTGGTGGCTCAAGCGGGGTTGAGCCTCATCCGCTAACCTCGCTCTAGAAAGGGTTTCTCCCACAGGGAAAACCTACTTGTTCGCCTCGCTCGGAATAGCACCCACTGGCTCCTCACCTGCAGTTCTGCAGTTTTAAGTAGCGAGGCTTCCAAGGGAAGTGCAACAGTGGTGCCTGCTTTTCCCTGGTAACTTTGAAGTCCAGTGGCTATTTCAGCCCAGTTTGATGAGGAATCTCAACCTCAACAATACAAAGCCGTAGAAGTTCTATTAGAAAGAAGAACAGTAAGGTAGCTTGAGAATCCAAGATAACTTACTTGCTGAGCTGCCTTGCCAGCCAGCACACTCCTGCGCCAAACCAGCCAGGGTGTAGACCCTTTTCCAGTTCTTCCCCAGTTACAGCTCATGGGAGAGCACTGGGGTGAAGTGTGTGGGGCGGGTGGGAAGAAGGAAGGACCACTTGTAGGGGCAGGCATGTGGTATGTGGGGGTCCTTGTACAGGCAAGTGGGCATTACTGTGGTATGGGAATGTAAGGGAAATAAGACACAAATTTCAGGAAACCAGGCCGTATTGTGCTACTTACAGAAAAATTGTTTGTTCCAGAGTTACCTCCTCTATTACATGCAATATTTTTTTTTTTTTAATAAATAAAAAAATATCCCCAGTCCTATAACTGTGTCCCCTTGGATAGATCTGCTGCAAGTTCCCTTTGAGTACTGGGCAAAACTCCAGTCAGGCTAGAGGCACATCTGCCTACACACAGAGACTCAGCTCCAGGGACGAAGCCGTACGTGTCTCTCTGAGAAAAGTGCTTATGTGGAGCCTTCTTTTCTCCACTTGCCCTGAACAGTCCTCCTATTCTGTGAAAAATGTTACAGTTTGAAGTATTTTCCTGCCCTGAACTGAGTGATAAGCCTTTGTGAATGCCCAGACTGTTCCCCATATCTAGTTACATACTGCCCAAGGCACCAGGTAGGATAAGGAAATGTCAAGTTCAGGTCTACCTAGTTGGGTTGACTGTCAGCTGTTTCAGGCAGGGCATGGTTTCTTTATTTCTCTTAGAAGTATAGGAAACCTTCTAGCACCTTTAAAAGAAGCACCAAATACTTGGCTTGCACTCAGTGTTTTAATGAAAATCCTCTTGAAAATGTGGATGTTCCCTGCCAGAGGGAAGCATGAACTAAATTTTTGACCTGTCAAATTTTGGAGATGTTGTGGCTGGCCACATCCTGGCTAATTTTCATCAGCAATTATATTGCCCGAGGAAAAAAATAAAAGGTTCTGAAAAATACTTTGTTCAGAAAAGTTATGTTATCTAAAATATATTCATGCCTCAGAGTCAGCATTTTCCAGTTTTGTTGAGAAATGCCTCTACCAGTCTGAGTCCTTGCCAGTCTAGTGCAAACTAACAAAGTACTGCGTGACTGGATGTGCGTCTTATTTTTCCCTTGCAGAACTGTTTCTCTAGGGGGCAGTTGTGGAGCAGAAAGGCAGAAAAACAAGTGGAATAGGGATTAATTTAGGTTAGCACAAAGCAGCTTTAAAGTGGTTAGTTAATGATTATATTTTATTTCTAAATAGAAGCTGGCATCTAAGCAAATTATAAGAGGAACCAACAATTATTTTGAGAAGTATGTGGGGACAAGCTATTTTGTTCTGTGAAGTAAAGCTGTGGTAAGAGTTAACAGTGAAAAAGCTTGAAGTAGCCATCCTATACTTTCAGCAAAGATTACATGCAGTTAGTTAAAACAGGCCAATATTAGTTTAAGAGACAGATAAGGAAGGGAATTAATGTTAAACAGAGAGTAAAAACTGGAAAATTTAGCAAAAGCGGTAACTATTAACAGGAGTAAATTATCTTCTGTCTTGTAAAGCCCTTGTGCATCTGCAATGCATCTGCACCCATGGGCTCCTGAGCTGACAGAGAAACATCTTTGATTATGGTAGCCAGACTGGGAACCAGGTCCTATGCTTATTCGTCAGTAAATATTTACAGGGTGAAGCCTGGCTCAAAGTGTGCTGACTTCAGTAAAAGCATTCTCTCTGTCTTCACCAAGTTTGGAATTAAATCTGGGGCTGGGGAAAGAGGTGCTGTATGTACAGGCCTCCGCTCAGTGGGACTGTGGTCTTAGCTGGGGCATCTCAGTGAGATAAGTGTAATTCCTGAGGAACCTTTACCTATAAATCCTAGATTCATAGAATGGCTGGGGTTGGAATGGACTTTCAAAGATCAAATGATTCCAACCCCCTGCCATGGGCAGGAACACCTTCTACTAGATGAGGTTGCTCAAAGCCCATCCATGGCCTTGAACACTGCCAGGGATGAGGCAGCCAGGGCTTGTCTGTGCCAGTGCCTTACCACCCTCACAGTGAAGAACTTCTTCCTAATATCTAATCTCAATGTCCCCTCTTTCAGCTTAAAGTCATTCACCCCTGTCCTGTTGGTATATGTCCTTGTAAAAAGTCCCTCTCCACATTTCTTGTAGGCCCCTTTAGGTACTGAAAGGCCACAATAAGATCTCCCCAGAGCCTTCTCCAGGCTGAACAACCCCAACTCTCTCAGTCTGTCTCCATAGGAGGGGTTCTCCGGCTCTCTGGTCATCTTCGTGGCCTCCTTTAGACTTGGTCCAACAAATCCACATCCCTCTTGCGCTGGGGGCCCCAGAGCTGGACGCAGTACTCCGGCTGGGGTCCCACGAGAGCGGAGTAGAGGGGGAGAATCACATCCCTTGACCTGAGTCAGGGAATACCACTTTCCCACTGGACTCAAATCCCACTTTGTGAGTCAAAATCTGCTTTAACTTACAAAAACTATGTCTGATGTAATTCCAGTAACTTCAGCACAAAGGAATTTCCAGGTGAGATATGAGAGGCTCCGTGTTGTGGGCCTTTGTGAGCTGCTGTTGTAAATATTGAACAACTCAGGGTCTCTCACTGTCAAAAAAGGTAGGCCACTGGTGGAGGATCTCTCACCCCTCTGGTACTTCTGAGCGTTCCTTCTAGTCTCATGCATTTCTTAGAGTTACCTTGGGCTGTCATAGTACATACAAACACAAGGGCTTGCCAGTCTTTTGCTATTCTGCAGAGAAAGGAGAAAGCTTAACATTGGCTATTCCACTGCTTGCCATTTTGCTGGTCTATAGGTGGTTATGTTTAAGGGGAAAAGCATTGCCAATTGATGGTATAGTAAAAGGCGGCTCACCACCCTCATCCCATCTCCAAACTCCAGGCTCTATCATGTGAAGCTGGCGACCAGTTGCCACATTCTAATTCTCCGATCCAGTCGCTGGCCTGCAGCTTCTGTAGCTCTTGTTATGTGGCAGTGGTGCCCCTTGACAGGCAAATAACCGATTGAGGACGGCTGCAGCGTGACAGCGAACTGACTGACCAGTGTTGTACAGTAGGTATACCCTTCCTTTTCTGTAGTTCTTGGAAGAGCCGCCTGTGTTGAATTCCTGCCAGGTGGGGGACTCCCCACTTCAAGTTCCGTTTTCAGCAGTAACTGCAGAGGTGCTTTTTGTACTGGAGGTGCGGAGGTGAGAACAGAGGACACTGAATTCACCTCAGGGTGCTTCGGACCCTTTCACACCCCTAGGTTCAGCGATGGAATTCATTCCGCAGTTTGGCAGAGAGTACCCACCCTCACCCCCACACGCGTTTTGCGCGCACAAGCCCGGTTTGTGCGGATGTGCATACTTATCCCCCAATCGCACCCAGCACAGCAACCTGTCAGTCCTTCGGGCTCTGCCCTAGGCTACCTCGGTACCGCACGGACGGCCAGCAGCAGCACCTAACGGGGAGACGCCGGCATTGCAGGGCAGTCCGGGCGGCCATGGCTTCTCCCTGCGAGGCGGTGCTGCATTGCGGTCACGGCCCTCCCTGCCTGCCCCCGCCCCAGGCCGCTTTTCCTCCCCCGGCTTGCGGCCCGCGGGTGCGGAGAGCATGGCAAGCCGTTGTCCCGGAGCTGAGGGCTGGCGGCGGGGTCGGCCGCGGCCTCAGAGAGCCCGCTCCGGCCGGGGCAGTCCCCGCTTGCCGCCCTCCCTCTAAGGCCGTTCAGCGCTGCTGAGACACCGGTGCGGCTGAACAGCGCCGGTGGAAGCCCTTTGCCCGTCCCTTCTTCCCCCGCCGCAGGTGAATAACGGGTCAAGCAACCGGAGGGAGAGTACGTGCTCATCGGCTGTTTCGCCCGTCCCTGACAGGACAGAGGTAATTAGGAACGGCGGAGACACATTTCACAACTCCTGCAGTGCTGCTGTAGTGATGCCCTAAATATTGACATGTGAAGGCTGCAGGATTATTGCAGTGGTTTCGTGACTGAGCAGTATTGTTTCATGGTAACCAGTGAAACTGCTGTTGTACAGTCTCATCTGCAGTATGTTCGGTCCTGGCATTAATACGTTATACAAGGCCTGCCGCTAGCGGACACGCACTTTAAAACAATGATCCCCATTTTCTTTGGCTCCTAACATACAATGCAGTCAGATATTTTTTAGGCGGAATATTGTGTTTTATTACAATCATAATACTTCTGCTAAGCAGAGCTGCTCCCTCTGTTTCAATAGTGGAAGAAGGTAAGGAGGATCTCTAACCAGGCATAGAAATCACCGTCTCTCTCTCACACACGTGATTTTTAAACATCACAGAAAAAAAGGAAACCTCTGCAGGATAATCTACATTTGCAGACAGGCTTCCCTTCTCTTCTCACCCCCTTCTTTTTCTAAGCACGTTACTAAGGTCAGCTCTGAAAGGATAAAGCAACCTAAGATCAAAACTTTCAGAGAGCAGCAGTCTGCATTTGGGCCTGGCATTAGGGGAAATGGCTGTGGGGCTCTTTGCACAGAAGGCAGTCTCAAGACAAGAACTAAGATCTAAGTAAAAGATGGTGGGAAACAAAACAATTACAAAAACCAGACAAACCTGGGAAGCTCATCAGAAAGAATCAGAGCTAACAGGTAGCTGTGGGCATTTTGCTAATGGTGGAGCAATATGTCTGTTAACATTACTGCTGCAGTCCACTAGACGGTGGTTGAAGGTAAAGGTGTTACCAATGGATATGTCTCCTGTGTCTTCAATCTACCCAACTAAGAAGAGCAAAAATGCTGGCACATGAGCCTGCACAATGGCTTTATTTTTCCAACCTACTTTACTCCCCAGTAGCTGTTTTTGGAGCAGTGCAAAAGTGGCCAGAATGGATCAATGCATCAGGGCTATCTTGCACGAAGTGTGGATTTATTGAATTGTCTAAAGATCCCTCAGTCCTCTTCTCCCCTTGCTCGTCACCACTTATGGGTGTAACACTCTTAACTGGTGCAGATTCTGTGGTCTCAGCTAAATGGTGAAGAGTCATACGTCAGGGCTGCATCTGTCCTCAGAACTGAGAAGACTATGTAAAAATAAGCTTTATCTTGAATAATTCTGTGTTGAAGCAGTGTAGGACACTGCAGTGGAACTTATTTTAGATGAAAATTGTACATCTGCAAAGATTTCTACATCATCCTGACAGTGTTCTGGCATCTCCATTTCAGCAGCAACCTCAATGCAAAATTGGTTTTTGTGAAGGGCAACTGTACATGAATGGACTGCCACCTGCAGCCTTGTTCTCAGTGAATCTGAAACCATGACTCAGTGCTCAAAGATATTGTTAGGTAATAAGCTACTCTCTATATATGGATATAATATAATGTGTGCCTTTGTGCTGTTGACCTTTTCTTCTCATAGTCTTCCTAAGCTAATATTCGCTTATCGATTATAAGTTCTGTGTCTCCAAAGAGAAGTTGAGATGAAGTCCTTGATTTCAGTTGCTGAGTTTCTTATTGTAGTTTCTTCATCATTTCCAACTGAGCCTGGAGCATTGGAAACAGATATTCTTAAAAAGTTTTGACAAAAGCAAGTGCTTGCTACAGCACAGGATGGTCTATTCAAAGCAAAAAAGTCACTGTTAGGCAACTGGGAAAAAAAACCCAAATCAACCACAAAACCTTAGGTAGCTGTATTGGATCACAAGAACAGAAGGAAGCCCAAAGCTGTGTGTCTCACCTAACTCCCCAGTTTCTCCATACTCAGAAATGTGGATGCCCCTTCACAGTGATCAAACAGATGGACTCCCTGCTAACTGCAGGACTTAGCAGGCCCTTGTCGGCCTAGTTACAAGCTGCATAGGATTTTTTGCATAGGTTTTACTTTCTGAAATGTTAGTTTCCTGCTGTAAACTCCAGGTACTCTGCATTTGTGTTGAGGCAGGGGAAGGATTTTTCTGTTACAAAGCCAGTAGCCCCCAGTTCTTCCCTTTTTCTGCTTGGAATCAGTGTCTTCCTTCTCTTCAGGATTGAGATCTCAGTTATATGGATGTCCATACATTTAACTTCTGTTTTATTTTTCATTGTGATCAGGGAATTTAATGGATGCCATTGGAAGCATTCAAACAGGCTTACATAATTGTCTTTGCACAGATGGCAAGGCATTACTGATGGGGTTCTTTCTCTACAAACCCATGGAAGAGCTCAGCTTTTCGGTGATGGAAATTAGTCAATATGTTTGTCCTGTCTCTGAGGGTTTGAGGTACCTGAATAATGGTGAGTGCCATATCCGGAAAAAACAAGTTACAGAGATTTTCTTGCACTTCCAGTTAAGAGCCAGGAAGAATCCTGAGGTAATTTGGAAGACAAAGCTGCACTCTGGCATATTTTTGCATGGGAAGTCTTGTGGTAGCTCCAGGAATGTGAGTGCTGAGAAATGCCATTGACATCAGCGAGATGGATGCAGTGGATTTAAGGAATGCTGACACAGAATATATAATTGGAACCTGAAAATTAAGATTGAATTGATTTCTCCTAATTTAGATACCTACAGCTGAGCTAGCCTTGAATGGACCTGTCTCCACTGACTGTAAAGAGTCCCTAGGGTGACTTGTTCATATGTAAAAGTCTATGTTCTGGAATGTTTGATATTAACTAAGATGAATCTTACTTATGAAAGTCTGTCCCTTCTCACTTTTCTACTGTGCAGCAGTCTTCTTACATGATGTCAGATTATTGGCTACAGAATCAGAACTTCTCTTTTATTTGCAGAAGATACAGGAAAAGAAAGGGTTAGCAAGAAAATAAACAATTGGATAAGGCAAACCAAATGTCTTTATTACAAATCCAAGTATCACATAAAATGGCTACCTGGGAAATGAAGCTATGGGAGAATGTGCATTAAAGGCAGTAGGGACCACTTTACCCTTTGGCTTTTCTAGGCTGCTGGAAAACCCGCTGACAGCTCCTAAGAAAGCAGTCTCTTGAACTAGTCTGGCCTCCTCTGTGTTTCAGGCCAGTGTGGAGTCTAAGAGGGAGACAGAATTGCCATGACACTTAAGGAAGGGATAAACAAGCAGAATGTGGATAGTAACATAGGGAAAAGAGGACAGCATGTCAGCAGGATGAAATGGCAGGAATGTCACAACCAAGCTAGTAGTAGAAAGTAGTATAAAAGAAAGAAAGCTTGTGCTGAGGATAGAGGCAGGAAAAGATCTGGAGGATGTTTGTGAGCCAGAGGAAAAGACTTATCATCGCGGTTTGTTTTTTGGTTTTTTGGTTTTTTTTTTTCTTTTGCATGTGGACAGAGGCCTCTGCAATGGTCTTGGAGAGAATTTCAATTGCTTCAGATGATGAGGTAGGGAAAATCATACTTTCATTGAGGGAACATTGAATCCTTCCCTTTTTGCAAGATTACTGTCTACTTTCACTGGATGCAAATTTGCTAGAAGGGGAAGGAAGATTGAGGTGCCAGGCTGTGTCTGAATGTTGTGGTAGAGGAGGTTTTAAAAAGTTCCAGTGAATCAAATAATATTACAGATGCATGCTCAAATCACACTCCTGAGTGCCGGGCGCTTCTATGGGGCTGCGTGCTGCACAAATCATGCAGCTACAATGTAGAGGAACAGGTTGGAAACAGATTGTAAGAGTTTTATTGTTAAAAAAGGCTGAATATTGTCTGTCACTGTTCTCCAAGAATGCAAACTTTTCAGACATGAAACCAAGTGAAATTTGGCTTGGAGCTTTATTTTCTTAGAGACCTGAGACTAAGAGGAGGACTATGACAAACTTTCCACTCCTGCCTGTGATGAATTCCCCCAACTTACAAATTAAAAAAGAGTAACGGAATGCTGCCTTGAATTACCAAACCTCTTTCTTCCTACTACTCTGTCCTAGCAGAACAGGGGATATGAGTGTGGTATGGAGCAAATGTTGATTTTTCCGTGCTCAAGCAGATGTAAAAATTGCTTTTCAGAAATGCTGAGCATCTAGAACCCCAGCTCATTTTAAGTGTGTGGAAAGTTTGGGATAAAATGCAGTATCTCCAATCACAATCACATGGGCACGTTAGTTAGTCAGGGTATGCTGATTTGCTGTCCGAGGAAGACATAGCACAAATTATTTCCTCTGATGTGTGCAGCTCATTAAAGAGTTATCTGTTTTGTGCTCCTGACTCAGATTGCCATGTAAAACCACTGTAATTGGGAGCAGCAGATGTTTGAAATGAAGCCCAAGTTTGAAATCCAGTCTAGCTGAACTCGGCATTCAGAAAAGTCAATGCACGTTAAAAAAAAATAAATTGGATCTTTTTACATGTGGACCATAAAGCGGCTGCAAAATCTTAACTTTCTGAACTGACCACTCTGTGGTCATTTTCCACATAAATAAAGGATCATAAAATTTGCAAGAAAATGCACAGGTTGTCTAGCTCTTCTCTTACCTGAATACATCTTAGGCAACTGATGATGCTTTGAGTGCGTGCAGTGCTTTCAAAGGAACACTGGAAAAGATCCTCCAAAAGATTGCTTGCTCTGGGTAATCCAAAACAATTTCTTCCTCAAATGACAAACAAAATAAGGCAAAGGCAATAGACCAGCAAGTCAGGTTTGCTGTCACTAAGACAGAAAAGAGTTTCAAGAGAATGTCACGTGGCACATGCATCAGCACACCATAAGGCTTACCCATAAACCCTGCTTTAAAAGCATCAGTGCTTAGCCCTTGCTATTCTAGTGCTCAGAGCTGGGAAAAGAGTGTGTGTCCTCACCTGACCCTGGCTCCTGCCACACACATCTGGCCCTCCACACAAGATCCCTGCTCGTGCCACTCACATCTGGCCTTTCACACATTTCCTGAGGGGGTTCAGAACAATTACTTTGTGCTGGGTTTTCAGAAATTGCACTTTTGGGCTGAGAGGAAATTATATTTTTGCCTATGGGGCTACAGTGGTGCTGGTTTCTATATGAGTGAAGTCTCATTTTGTTTCCATGTTCCTCTTTCCTTTCCCCCTTTCCCCATGCGCATGCATGTGCAGACATGCACGCAAACAGGACGAGGTGGAGATGTGGTGTGTGCCTCTTCTTCCAGTACAAGTAGTGAGAGCTGTGAGGTGGGGAGTGGAGTGCGTGCTGTATCTTGCTGTGGACACACCAGATGGAGTCTCTGAAAGCTGCAGCGGCCCATCCTCAATCTTTGGGATCCCTGGTGTAAGATGCTGCCTTGCACTGTCCTGCAGCGCAGGGCCTGGGCTTCAAGCCATCCTTTATCTCAAGCAGTCTGAAGCATATGTGAGCCTAGTTTTTGCCAAAGATAGCCCTTCTTTTCTATATGAATGCAGCAAGTGGCAAATCCAGGTGGATGCTCTGCCCAGGGTGTGAAAAGATCCTGTGGATTCCTGCATCTCCACTCCTGTGCCTCAGCTGAGCTCTGTGTATGTGAAATCTCCACTGGTTGAATAGTAAAACTGGAAGCGCAGAGAAGCGATAAGGAACAATGCAAGTGGATTCAAAAGGGATTTGGATCATTTAGTTGATGAGCCAGCAGATGGCAAATGCTGCTTGGTATAGAAAATGAAAAGTAATTAGTCTGGGAACAAAGAGCAAACGTAGGGAATGGATGTTACATCCAGCACGCTGATCAAAGGGAGAAAGGGGTTACTGTGGAAAAAAAAACAACATAGAAACCATCACTTTGGTGCACATCTGCAATAAAAAAGGCAAACAAGACACTAGACCAGTGGAATAGCAAGCTATAATGTGCCACGAAAGAGGCAATACAGTCCTCTGGAAGACGGTTATTAGGCCCCTCCAGAATACTGCATGGAGCATGGGTCACTGTCTCAGGAAGGTTATGTTTGGAGAAATGTGCATTGTAAAGCAACTAAACTCTAATGGTTTTGAAGAATTCAGTTCTGAGGCAAAGTTAAGAGGCTCATTCTGAGGGGTCAAAGAAACTGTAAAGAGATTTTGAAATGACAGAAATGATCAGTACCGTTACCAGACAATACTCATAGTGCCACGGGATTATAAAAATTACGGAAGTGGTACTGAGCAGAGAACAGAAACTTCACAAACTGCTGCACAAAAAAAGATAGCTACTTTCTGACTTCACTGAGTTACCTAAAAGTGAATACAGCTTCAGGAACATGTAACTCAGTCAACTGAGTGATGCACAATTACAGCACATGAACTGTCAAGTGGAACAAGCAGGACAGTAAAATCCCAGATAAACCAGCAAAATGGTTTAGGGGAAGAATCCCCAAAACCCCAGTGTTTCAGGGTTTGATTTTATTTGGATTCAGTTTGTGCGGGTTCCCAAACTGTATCTGTCTGGTAAAAGAAATATCAGCCTTTGCACACAAGCCATAATGAATGTGAGTTCCCCCAACCCGCATTAAAAGAGGAGAAAAGGGGAGGGGGAAGGTAAATGTTGTTCTGCTCTTTTGATCCTGCTCAAGATCATTCCATATGAAAATAGGGTGGCTTCAGATCTATTTAAGACAAATAGAAGTTGTTGAGCTGCTGCTTATGAGAATGTAGGGCAGCAACAAGCTGAATTGATTAATTTACAAGGCTAGGGAAGGACAGGAAAACTGGAAGCAACTGTACTTACAAAAGGGGATGTTAGTATTTAAGCTGTAATTAAATAAATTTCAGGCACCTAAGCCTACCAGAACTATGCAGAAAAATCTGTGCTTGGTTGTGTAGGCATCAGAGAGGCACTTGAAGTTAATTTACATGTGCTATGGTGCAAATACACAACTGCTGCTACTGCAGCTGGGCTTATCTGAATGGAGCCTGTATCTCCTGCTTAGACCTGAGGTCTTGAAGCTGGTAGATATAGTTTAAAGCCTACAGATTAACCAGGCAGAAAAACATTGACCTTGACAGAAAGCCTGGGCTCCTTTCATTTAGTGTCCTGGCTAGAGAAGACTGTAAACCACTTCTGTTAGAAAAGGTTAGCTCCTAGGGGTATATTGTCAGGAACTAGGAGGTTCATGTGCACAAGCCCCCTAACAGAGAGATACTTGCTGCAGTTTAAGCTTAGGTTGTGATTAAGCTTTGGCCTTTCTGCAAAAAGCAATGCAAAACAATAGGCAAGACTGAGCTTGACTCTGGGGTGGGGGGAGGAAGGTAGCAAACTCTGTCATTCCATGCCTACGTGGCTGCAGCTCCACAGTCGTAGCCACCCTATGATACAGGAAATTGTGTTGTGATGAAAATGCCTTGTGCTGATTTGCTACAGGTAGTGCCATATCACTAGTGAGAAAATGCAGGTTTGAATTTGCTGACATTGTCACAGCTAGACGAAGCTTTTCAGTGCCCCTGGAGCTGATGTGGAAGTGGGAAAATACAAACTGTGTAGTTCGTGTAGACTGATGATCTGGCCTTAAAGGGACCAGCATCAAGTCCTTGCAAAGAAGACAGGAGGACCTCAGAAAAAGATGTGGTATAATCTACCCCTGTAGAAACCTAATTTTAATTTTCCCATAGTGAGGCACTAGCTGAAACTCTGAAAGCCTGTCTTTTTACTTCTTCCAAAGTTTAGCATAATTGTTCTGACTGGATATTCCTGTGATCCACATAACTGTCCGATCCTTCTTTGAATCCTGCACAGTTCTTGACCCCACTGCTTCCCATGGTGCAATTCCACTGTCCAATTACACATTATGTGAAAGAGAATTTCCTTTGATCAGCATTGAATACATAAGCTCTTCGTTTCATTGAATGTTCCTTTATTCTTATGTTATGCACAAAGGTAAAGAGAAATGTTAGATGCTTCCTCTCTAGTGTATTTGGTATTTTATCTTACTGTGTGCCTTATCTCTCTCCTTTCTGAGATAAACAAATCTCATTCCTTTCAATCTTTTCTTGTGATAGTCCCTGCCTCTGCCTCCACCCCCCACTTGCTTATTCTCATTCTTACATTCTGACCTCCACTTGTTTCTGCAGGACCTTTCAGAGCTTGGGGAGGGTCATGGACAGTATGCCAGAGGAGAATTCAGCACTGATTGGTGTAAAGGGAGAATATTTTCTGTATTATTCACTTTGTCACTCACTCAGTAGCTGGGCATCTTGTTAGCTGTTTGGATTGCGGCTGTACCCTGAGCACGTCTTCGTTGAGCTGTCTGTAACGTTTTTTAGATCGCTGATGCTGAGCTCACCACCTCAAACCTTAATTACTGTAACCAGCTCCTCTCTGGCATCTCTAACATTCATGCTGTCTCACTTCATTTGGCAGATATCTCGCTACTCAGGAAGTCTGCATTATCTAGTAACCTGAGCTTATCTCACCTTCCCAAATCCTTTTTTCTACCACATCAAGAAGGGTCTTATCCTTACTTTAAAAAAGCCTTTTTAATGCTTCTTTTTTGCTTTCTGTCTGCTTTTATGCCATCCTCAAGCTATTCATGGCTTCCTTTTCATATATTAGTAGTTTTGACATGTTTTGCCCACACTGCCCATGCGGTCTCCATCGTAAGAGCTTTTCTGTGCTCAACTACAAGGTTTCTTGTTATTACCTCTTTGTAGTCATTCAGATCATCCTTAAAGTCTAGTTTTCTGGTAATACCTCCAAGATGCAGTGATGGGCGGGAATGCAGGGTCATCTGGAATTCCTTGGTGTGTCTATAAGATGTGCCTAAATGTGAAAGCACATGCAGTACAATGAAGGTGGATATGCCCTTGATATTTAGCAGGAGGTATCCCTTCCAACCTCCTCAGCCCAGGTTGGTACATGGAGTTGTAACACAAGCATAGCCAATCTCTACCTTTCCTGTCAGAAGAGCCGCAGCTACTTCACTGTGCATGTGTTTGCCTGTATGTACTAAATACTCTGATGGTGAGGCACTCTGTTTTCTGGCTATGTTTCTTTGCCCATGTAGATCACTTCTTGGAAAGTCACAAATAATTAATGTCGGATTAGAAAGTGGCCTTCAGGGCTACCAGGGGAGCCAGCCACTGAAACGCATCTCAGTTACAGAGATTATCCCACTCGCCCATCCTGTTACAGCTTGGTGCAGAAAGCTTTCTTGGAGGTTTGGAGAGAACAGTGTCTCTCCCGTGCAGCTCTTGTGGGCTGTGTTTTTTGTATAGGAGGCCTGTTTGCAGAGTCGTGTCTTCTAGAGCTAAAACCTGAAGAATTCTTGAACCAGAAAAAGGAATTCAAGTGTTTCTTGGGGTTTTTTTCAGCCTACTTCATACTATAGTACTGCCTTTCATATTAGTGTGTAATACTGGAAATCCATAAATAGTAGAATCACAGAATGGTTTGGGTTGGAAGAGACCTTAAAGCTCATTCAGTTCTAACCCCCCTGCCATTGGCAGGGGCACCTTCCACTAGACCAGGATGCTTCAAGCCCCATCCAACATGGCCTCGGACATTGTCAGGGATTGGGCAGCCACAGCTTCCCTGGGCAACCTGTGCTAGGGCCTCACAACCTACACATAGTGAAGAATTTCTTCCTTATATCTGATCTAAATCTACCTTTTTTTTTTTTCCAGATTAAAGCCATTCCCTCTTGTTCTGTCACTACATGCCCTTTTAAAAAGCCCTCTCCAGATTTCCTGTAGGCCCCTTTTAGGTATCAGAAGGCATTTTGGAATGAATTGGAAGTTGACTGGGTGAAGTTCAGGAGGTATCTGAAGAATATTACATGGGAAAGTGCCACTGAGAGGATTTAGTGCTGAGGTTGTGCTGAAATCCGCAAAGCATTTGTTTCTGCAGTCTTACTCAAAAAGGAGCAGGAGTGGTATTAGTATCTGTCCAGTTAATTTTAGAGAGGGCAGCTAGGATGGTGAACAATTTGCAACAGTACTTAAATTTAGGAAGACACTGGTTAGTGCTATCTTTTTATTACTTTAATAAATGCAGTGTAATCTGAATGTCATCTCTTCGTTATGAGCCAGTTGTGCCTGATGCACGTTTTAAATTGGCACTTGTAAGGCAAATGGAGAGGTGAATAGAATAGCTGAGCTGAAGAAGCAAACCCAGTTGGGTGACTTCTGTTTCTTTAGTGTAAAATTTTCAGAACACATGCACAATAAAAGTATAATCAAACGTGAATTTTGGATTGCTTTCAGGGTTCCAACTGCCTTCCATCTTCTCAAAGCACCTATTCATGCTTTCACAGGAGCCTTATGAATGCATGTGAAGTTGGTATCAGTTTACCCCTATCTTGTGCTTGGAGGTGGACAATATAGCTTTATCCTCTTGCGGCTTTGGATGGTGCTGAAGAGTTTTGTGAGACTGACCTAAAGCAGCAAGACAAGAAAAAAAAATTGGTTTTGTGTATACCTCATTCATTGAGTTTAACCCTAAATCCTCCACTTCTGCAGTGTTTTAACTCAAACAACTTAATATGCAGCAGAGCTTGTTTTGATTAGAAACTATTAGCTCAAGCTAGATAACGGGAACTAAGCATAGTTCCTTAAATCCCTCCCTTGCTAAAATTCATGTTCTGATAGTATAACATAAATTCTATGTTATATAGAATTATAATCTATATATAATTATTATAATTATTCTATTATATAGACTATAACATCAATGCTCCATCTAAGCCTTTTTGAAGCTTTTACTTCATGTAGCATCATGAAGAGAGCTATAAAAACAATCCTCTGAGTCCAGATTGGACAGTCTTCAGCCACTTGCCAAAACAGATGATACCTTGAGGTCTCTTCCAACCCAAACTATTCTATGATTCTATGATTCTGTGAAGTTGTAGTTCTTGTTCTTGACATATGCAACATTAGCTTCTTATAGTGTTTGAAAAATGACTACAGAAAATCAAACCAGTAGAAACTCACACTGTCAGGAGCTGCATAAATGGTCCTAGAAGGCATTGTAACAGCACATGTCTTCTGATTTGTAATCCCTTATAGTTCAGGAGATGTCAAGCTAATAATCCCTGTCCAGACAGTCAGCTAGCCTGGGGTTCATTTTAAGTAATATCCACACATGCTGATAGTTCTTATCTTTAAGAATTTCTTAAGTAAAAGTAAGAATCACATTTTAATGAATATTCGTGCAAATCTGAAAGGACCATGACAGGGTCTGCATTTCAGCAGTACTTATTGCAGTGTTTGCTTTTGTGTTTTGTTTGTGGGCTTCCATGTTTAGTGAACAAGATCGAAGCCTATTCTGTTTCAGAATAGCAAATAATACTGTCTAAACATATTCTCCTCAAATTACAATCAGAAACTCTCCTAAAATGCGAAGTTTCCCCGTATTTTTTTTTCTCTTGTTTCAGCACACATATTCCATTCTTAGGCTTTGAGTTTTCTTTTTTTCTGTTTGGCTTTGTAGTTGGCTTTGGTACCATTCGAAGCGAAGCCATGGGGCAGAATTTTTGGCAAATAGCAGTTCAAGAGCTGTGGTCAATTCTTCATTGCTCTGTGTCTTTAAATAAAGATTGGGCACCTTATTAAAAGGTTATGCTTCTCTTCATCAGGTTATTAGCCTTTCATAAAGGAATCCCCTGATGAAATGTTATGGCCTGTGTTTTCCAGGGAAATAGGACTAGATCATCATAATGAGCCCTCCAGGTCTTTAGCTCAGTGGTGCCTGATTTCTTTCCTGACCTTGAATTATTCCAAGAAGAGGAGGTTTTTGAGGAACGAAGTAAAATTCTGTGTGGATATTTTGCAGGATTACCAGCAATCCACTAAAGTGTTCAGGGAGAGAGGCAGTGCTGGAGCAGGCAGATCGAACCCGGCAGGAGTTAATGGAGCTGTGTGTGGTGTGCAGGTCTGAACCAGCGCTGGTGTGGGAGATAGCAGTGGGCTCACTCTGAACCTTGGTGGTCTTAGAAACACAGCTATGTGTAACTGTCCCTCTGGTACCCTCTGGTGTGCCAGCTCCTCAGCTGCTGCGGGCAATGCCTGGGAAAGCTGTCTCCATCCTTTGATAATGGCAGTGTCTGGGAGAATATTCGTTGCCTCTTCTCCTGTCCCAGCAGGAGACTCCTGGCAGTGATGAGAAGCAGCAATGGCTGGTGTGTGCCCATCACAAACCGTGGCATGTCATAAGCCAGAACTTGTTCCTGAAACACATTTCCTGCCCTTGGTAGCGAAAGCTCTCAATTTGTGTGCTTCAATACACAATGGTTACAGTCCATTAAAGGTTTGTGTTTATGTAAGGAGGTCACAAAAGTGCAGGACATTTGTTCTGGCCTGACCCTGAGATGTTCAGCCAGTACCTGCCCTGGCTGTCAGACACCGCATGGGAAAATGTGATTCCCCCAGTAAGAAGTAGGAAAACATCCAGCCCCAGACTCTCTGGGTATTGATCAAGCAAAAAAGAACCATCAGAAGCTGCCTTTTGCAAAATGGTCATGTTAACATAATAGCATTTGGAATAAGTACTGGAATAAGTACTTCTGAGAGATGGTAATCCCCTGTGGGAAGAAGCTGTAGGAACTGGGTAATAATTGGTAAACAATATATGCATGTATGTATGTGTGGACAGGGAAGAGCAGGATGGAGAGTGACTTGATCCTTGTATTTCTTGTGGTTTCATCATAATACTGACCTAAAAATTGTGAACTGCTGATGTGCAACTGCTGAGATCGCAGCTGTTTTGGCACTAAAGCTGTTACCAGTCTTAAGGTCCCGGGTCTTGTCTTCTGCATCGAAGTAGAAGTTTGGAATTGTTATGTGCTCATCCTGTGCCTCACTGAAAAGTAGCAGTGACTCTGTTCTGCTTTCTTCAGAGAGTTGCCTCTTCTCACATCTGTGGTTCAGTATAAGACACTGTCATGGGTTCAGCAGTAGCAGTCATTTTTCTCCCTCTTGATAGCCGGTGCAGCGCTGTGTTTTTTTATTTTGGGCCTTGGAACAGCGCTGATAACGCCAGTGTTTTCAGTTACTGCTTGGTAGTGTTTTGGTCTGGCCAAGGACTTTCTGAGCCTCATGCTATGCCAGGGAGGAGGGGAGCCGGGAGGAAGCAGAGAGAGAACACCTGACCCAAACTGACCAAAGAGGTTATTCCATACCACAGCACATCATGTCCAGGATGTGAACACGGAGAGCAGAGCCCCGGAAGGGTGTGGGAGTGGATTGGGGGTGCACGGCATGGTCAGGTTTTTGGTATTGGGGGGTTCGCTGCTGGGGGGTGCACTGGCTGGGTCGGGCTTGGTGAGCAGTTGTATTCTCTTTCCCTGTATTTCTCCTGTATCACTACTGGTGGTAGCAGCAGTGATTTGTGTTATACTTCAGTTACATAACTGTTCTTATCTCAACCCATGCGAGTTGCATTTTTTTTTTTTCTATTCTCCTCCCCATCCCCCCAGGACTGGGGGAAGAAATAGAGGGGAGTGAGTGAGTGAGTGAGTGAGTAAAACTGCGTGGGGGTTGGGGACTTAAACTGCGACAGACACCCCAGTTAAATCTGATGCCTCGTTAAAGAGCTCTGCTTTAATGAAGAAGCCTTTCCTCCTTCCTTCTATGAAGGTTTCACATGAGCCCGCCTGTGAAGGCGGTGTGGAGAGAGGTAGGTGGCCCAGTCAGGAGCACAGGTGACTGTGATCAGACCCAAAAGCCATAACAGAAAACCAGGCAATTATTTTCCCTCAGAAAAAGGTTTAAGAAAGAGACAGATGAGGCGTAATTGAGACAGAAGGATGTTGATTTCATGGTTTATTGTCACATTAAAAAAGTAATCTTACTGATGAATTAATATTTGCTTTTTAATATAAAAGTGCTTATTCTTACAAATCCTTAAGGCTCATTCTGTTACATTACAGTAGGATTTTTCACCATCCCAGAAACTGTGCTACATGAGTTTTATATGAACTGCGGACATAGCAAAATCTCCAAACAGTAAAACAAGTCATTAATGATTTCATTGCCTTTGTACGCATGAACCTGTTTAGTTGTGTAACATAATTTAACAGGAAAACAAATAAAAGCAAAATTTTCTTGTATTTTCTAGTTTGTCTCGGAACTGATCCTCAAAGATTTCTACTTTACTTGAGTGAATGGAACAAATACAGTTGGGTTTGAATCTCAATTTTTCACTTGTACATCAAAAAGGAAGGCGTGAGGCAGAGCAGAGTTACAGATGGAGCATTTGCCCTATGTTTCTTACTAAAGAGAGAAGGAATGACTACAAAGCACAAGTACTGTTCATACATGATGTATTTATTTTTGTCATGTCCCTATGTTGATGTTGTACTTTTACTTAGGTAAAGCTCCCACTGAAGCCAAAGTGAGTTTTGCCTGAGGGAGGAAGAAGACCAGGGCTCTCACAGGGAACATTTAGGTTAAGTAGTTTATTACTTATTTGTCTCACAATGGAAGACTGATGTAGGTGAAAGTTACTAAAGCTCTTGTTTGTATCGATCACAAGTGGAATATGACTGCTGGCATATACTGTGATGCACAGATAAGAGTATACCATATTTAATTTTAATCATACTCGGAGCTATATTAGCTGGATGGGCAGTGAATTTGCTATTTCTACTTAAATTTTAAATATCTATTTACTGTAAAGACCAATTATTTCCAGTAATTGGGTCAAAATGCAGTAGCTAAAAAAATACCTAATGCAAAAGATAAAAATAATTTAAAGTATTCTGGAGCAAGGGGGAGAAGTGCTAACTGATCTAATAAATAAGGCAGTGTAAAGCATTTGTGGCTGCTACTGTGATATATTTACATACTTTACAGCATAAATTACTGTACAGAATACTCTGTTTATTAACCTGTGTAAACAATATTGTCTGCTGTATGGGGACGTATTGTGGGATTATGGTCGGTGGAAAGATAAACTGCTATAGCATTGGCTGGGTACTGGAGGCCTCGCGTAGCACATCCTCGGAGAGAAACATGAGCGATACTTTATGAACTGCAAAGAAACCCATCCTGACTCGAATAATTTAACAGAAAACCTGCTGATGTTTCTTGCTATAAATGAAACATGGAAATGAATCTCTGCGGTTTGTTACAAAAATAGTTCTGGTCATAAGCTGATCTTTGTGTACCTCATCGGACCAGGAACCCTTGCTTAGAAGTTTGCTGTGTGAAGAGGGGAGGTGGGGAAGAGTTGCAGCATGCAACAAGTGTCCTACTGTCTCACTGTGCACTATCTACACTGCCAACACACCCAGCAGGAGCACAGTAAGTGGCCTCACACTGGGACCACTGCATTGCGTTTTTAGCCCCTGATGCTATGCATAGCATGGGAAATAGGGAGGGAATCAGGACTACTGCGATTATTGCAACTGGCTGGAGAAGTAATGACAAATTTAAGCATTCTGTTATTTTGGCCACCCTGTGCTGTCTTCCCCACCTGTTTGTTTCCCTTACCCATCTGCAGTGTGGTTTGTTTTTGCTCCTGCATGTTGGTAACTCCATCTCTGTAAGGATGCCTACTGCAATGTGGTCCAGGTTTCCATTAATAATATGCCCAGGAACACAGGCCATAAGTGGTGAGTGTGTGTACGTGCAGCCATGATTTGTTACGCCTATCGTCTCCATCTGCCATGGTCAGCATGGAGTGATATCCCTGCACAGAAGAACGAGGTTTAGACTTGGTCTGCCTGGAGAGCAGCTCTCACACCGCCTGGCTCCTCTGCCTTGGCTCCTGTGTCTCCTGTTGCTGCCCACAGAAAGAGACAGACTACCAATGCCTTCACAAGCACACCTTGATCTGGCTGCTCTGAAGCTCTCAACACAACACTGCTCATCCTGCCTCCACCAACAGCCGAGGATGCTGCCTAGGCCAGCCCTAGGACTGCTGGTCTGCAGGCAGGCCATGAGCTTTAGGTGGCCCTGGGTGGCTTACAGGCTGTTCATCATGGATAAAATTGCCACTTTCACATAATGAATTGAAAAATGCTGTTGAATTTCCATTAAAAAGAGTAATATTGACATAATGTGGGCTCACGGCCAAGCTCATCTCCTTTGCCATGTACAGAAAAACTGCTTCTTCTGTTTAAAGGAACAGCTCTACTTCCAGACAACATAAAGAAAAAGTGCCTGTGTTTAGTACTCTGTAAAATATATTGTCTTGATATTTCAGTAATCTTATTAGAAGAAAGGTGCATGTCCTTGAGAAACTATGTACTTCTTTGCATTTGGGCCCAGTGAATTAGGGAGTGAGCAAGAGGTGGTCCAAGTCTAAAATGTATACTTTAAGCATCTCAGAAATAAGTGTACTCAACTGCATACCTATTTTCCTGCATATCTGCTCCCTCCCAGCGTGATCTCAGCCCCTCTCCCATCCTACATCAGTGCATCCTAAGGTATTTACCAATTTCAGCAGGTACCCTCGTTAGCAACAGATATGATTGTAAACCTGGGATAGGATTTATATTCTATATCTGAGCTCATCACCTAAATTCCCTTTGTAGACAGTACACAGAAACAAGCACTAACAATCACTTCCAGGGAGTGATTTATTGTGCTTATTATGTACAGTACAAGATGAGGTGGATCCCAACTTCTGTGTTTAAATCAGGACCTTATCATCTCTCCCATTCTACCTTCTCTTGGTCTTTATCCCCAGTGAATTGTTACGAGGCTGACTGTGTGTCCTCAATGGCTTAAAAAGGTCCTTGCACAGGTGTGAGACCATCAGTTCCTGCGAGTTCTACTGCAGGGCCACAGATCAGCAATACTTATGGAGGCAGATCAGTAACACAATGTCAGGCAATGGTGCTGGGCCAGGAAATGCTGCTGTAACCCCTCCAGCTACACTGCTGTTTCACACAGGTTCTGTGAGTCACCAGCACTAAGGGCTTTTACTCCCCATATTGCTGGTCTCTCCAAACCACCTTCCAGTGCAGAGAAGAGCTTGGGTGGAAGTTGTGGATGGAGTCATCAGCAGTCACTGTCTCTTCTGAGGAGCGAACTGAACTGTATTCCTTGAACTAATGGGAAAAGGTGGATGCCAGTCCCATAGGTGGCGTGGAAACTAGAAGAAAGCAGAAAGGTCCTGAGCTGCTCAGAGAAGCTCTGTGCTGCCCTCCCATCTCTTTCCCAGTGCGGAATTTCAGCTCTAATTTCTCCTGTATGTCACAAGCACAGGCTGGGAGATGGGGTTGAGGAAGAAAATGTCTAAAATTGCAAGAAGAGCTGACTGTGGGACTAGGAAGGCAAAATGAAAGGCTGAGAAGATAAAAAATGAATAACTGCATTGATCATGATACTTGTTAGCTACGTGTTATTTGCTGAGGAAAGCCAGAAGTCCCCATCTTCCCATACTGCACCTTAGCAAATGGAAGATGGGCTTGTTTGTCATAGGCGAAGGCAAACTGCCAAAGGGCCTTGATGTCCAGAAAGACCTGAGGAAAGGACCCATGTGAACCTCAAGAAGTTCAACAAGGCTAAGTGCAAGGTCATTGGGTTTGAGTGAAGCCTCAATATCAATACAGATTATAAAGGTGAGAATTCCATGTCTAAGAATGCCAAGTGGAGGAAAGGATAACCAGTGCTAATGAAAGAAGGATTTGTTAGTATTGCCATGAACAATATATAACATGTACAGCAGTAGAAACATTTTGATTTGGCTGGTGGTCAGTCCTTGGTGAAGCACTCTATTGACTTCTAGAGGTAATGTGTCAGAACAGAGCTGGGAGTTTGACCAGGGATGCTGGCTAATGATGGTGTGATTTGGGAAGGTAACTCCTTGAGCACTGTGTTCCCAACATACTGACTTCCTAACTCAGTCACTGGTAACGTGCATCACACTTAGTCACATATTTTGCTATGAGAGAGACATTTTCTTAATGTTTCATTAAGCGATTGGTCCTCTTTGCAATGTACCATTCTAAAAGCAAATTAAATCCATTGATTTAAAGTTATTTGAAGCTGGATGTGGAATAATAAATGATCTGAATACTTCCGAGGCTGCTATGAGAAACACACTTGGTACAACTGGGGAAGCAAATTTCTTTCACAGAAATACAAAGTGGCTCAAAGACATAAAAGGATTTGAAGTGCTGCGTAGCTATCATCTGTAGGATGGCTACACAGCACTTGGTTAACCTATGCTGTTTGTCCCATACACTACAGTGATCCTTGCTCTCTACCAGGATCAAAGCTATGCTCTGGGAATGGCAATTTCACCTAGGCTGTGACTCCCCTTAGTGCTAAGCACAAGTTTTATATACTCTGGTGCTTACAGTAAGAGCTTACATGGTGTTTAAGAATTTTGAGGGTCTTGCAGCTCTGGACTCAGGGGTGAAATTCATCCAGTGTACTTAGCAGTTTTCCCCATAGCTCTTCTACAGCACTTTCCTTCTGAGGATACAAAGTGATTTGCAAACATTAATTAATTCTTCTAAAGCCCTATGAGGCAGATAAGTGCTAAGTATCCCTGTGTTAGTTCGTATGAGAAACATGAGACCTGAGTGCCTTACGATCCATGCTGTTCTCTATATGTACTCCAAAAAAGGAATATGTGCCTTGGGACAGAGGAAATACCTATTTTTTCATCATTCTGTTGTTTTCCTTGGACCCTTCTAAAAGGGCAGCAGAGATGAGACTGGCATTCAAGCCACAGCATGTGAGATTCAAGATACAGAGATTGAAGAAAAGAGGGAGCCTTGCTGTATTTGCTGCCGGTTTTGTAGGGGAAAGCAAGGACCTTTATGCAACCCATGGGTTACTTGCTCCATGCTCCACACCCTATCTGCAAGGTAGCTTGGGCTGCTGAAGTAGGAAACACCCCTAATAGTGCAGGCATATTTGCAGGCTATCAGGAGCAATAGAACCAGACAGCAAGTGCAGGCAGAGGAATTACTTGAATAAACAGCCCTAGCTGAATGCCACCTGCATCACTGAGGAAAACCATAGTCTTTTAGAAGAACAACGGAGCCTTGGATGCTCCAAATCTTTGTGTTTTTCCTCCATGGAGCTTTAGTAAGGTAAGACCAATCAGGGCCTAAAATACCTTTCCCAGATTGCTAATTAACCTTAAGAACAATGTACAGCATGGCCACTCTGCTGTTACATTCCTGTAACGCTGGAAATGGAGTCTTTGACTTCTTGAGGACAAATGACAGCTTTATGAGAGACACTGAAGTAGCCAAATTTTCATGCTAACAATACAGGGTGAGAGACATTGTTCTCCAGTTTCCAAGAGAGACTAGATAGAAGATCATCCAAATGCTTTTCTGAATGCATTCTGACAAAATTATCTACGGTTACATGCCTTCCCAGCCGCTGGTGCACAGCACATAAGCTAATGTAACAATTATAATTATGGTTGTGATCAGACCTACAAGGCCTTTTTAAGACATGAAAATCAGACTAATTCCCTAGTTTCAAACACAATGAGTTCAAATATGTCATGTAAATGCTAACAAAAGGATACCAAATGAGAGGCATGTTAGGTCTGCGCCAGCCAAACTTCTATTGTTATCTTAACAAGTCCATATTCTTTAGGCATTGTTTGTATTTCTATTGTGCCAGGAGATTTATTCTGTAGTTTGAGGAGTCTCTCTGAATGGGGGAGGGAAATGTTGCGATTGCTGTGAAAAAGAAACATCTTTTTCTCTGACGTATTAAGCATTAAGAGGATTATATAAAGGCAAGGCATATCGCAGAAGGAGATGTTCTTAATATAGCTTTTACCGTGAACCCATGACCCTCCAGAAGATTTAGGAGAGTTGAAAAACCTATTGCTTTGTCAATCTTTTAATATTTTTTAAATAATCTTCTTGTAAAAAGATCAAGGGATTCATCTACTGTTATTTACATAAAATTCAACCTTTCCTGCTTAAAATCACGAATCATTTAATGTCACATCTGCAGGATATCTGAGGCAGATGCCATTAACGCAAGTAATTTCACGAATTCCAATTTCATTTGGATTAAAACCTACAACTATGTCAGTGAATAGAATATACTGTACATGCGTTAAGGCTGGTGACTGCTAAAATCTCTTGGGTAGATAAACTAAGCACAGATTAGCCAGGTCTAAGTATATATGTCCTCACCTAGGGAAAAAAAGATATCCTGACATTTCAGTGATGTGGATTTGAATCAGTAGCCATGAAAAATGGTTGAATATTTGTATTACAAAGGAGATACTGTGGCACAGTCACAAAGGTACATTTCTTATAAATTAATTAGCCACACAAATTATTTCGATAACAGCTACTGCACTTCTGAGGTGATATGGCTCCTCAGTGATGAGTACTTGATGATCAGTGGTAGGCACTAGTAATATCCTTCATGCTGAGTGACTTTTATCATTATTTAGATTTACAGTATATACATATGTGTTTGTATCTACACTTAGGGCTGGATCTTCTTAATCTCCTTTACCTAAAGTCATCCGTTCACTATAATCTCTTCCTTTGGAGCCCTGTGATATTTGGATAAAAGAAATAGGCATACCAGGGGTTGGGGTATCCTGCCACGTGACAGGGAGTACTATGCTTGGCTTTTGTCTGCACATGAACCTCTGCATATACTTTGTTCTTACCTGTCAGTCATGTTATACTATAAATGATTAGGGCCAAGGGGTCGATATGGTCTTGCTGTCTGTGAGGATGCTATAGGCTGCTCTGTATTTGTTGCATCCACTTGCAATACATGGTTCCTTTGAATCCATTCCCATTGCTTTACCAGCACTTCTGTTTGCTTCTGTTTGTAAGCAAACCTCTCCCTTTAGGCATAATCCTTCTGGATTTGTACAGAATGACTTCGTACTTTCCCAGAATGAACCTGAGCATTGCTGTAGTGTAAAGAAGCCTGTATGTTCCTGGACTTCTACAACAGATTTGAACACACCATTGTCTTTCATGGAACTCCAGAGAGGGACAGTCACCTCTGGTCACATCTGGGACACAAAGAACACTTTTGACTCATGGTGAAGTGCCTAAGACTATTCAGGTTCTTAAGGCAGAGCATATGCTTAACTGGACCAGACCTAAAAGCCACATGCAATTCTCTAGACCAGGCCCTAAAAAGATTAAATTAAGTATTCCGTGTCATCATGCTACATTCAGTCATATAAATGGCAGCAACCATATACAGAAAGTGGTTTGCACAAAAGAGTATCCTAAATAACCTCACCAAAATAGTATAGCTGCAGGAAACCCTATGGAGAGAAGGCCAAAACCTCTAATCCATTTATATGTCTAGTTGGTGTAAATGGCTGCTATTTCATCCTGTTATATATACCACCAGAAGTTAAGGCTCAGTGTGCTCATCAGACAACATAGATGATGCCAGCACAAAAACTAAAACACTGTGTTTTTCCATGGAAGCAAGGGGCATTTTAGCTGGAATAATTCAATGTAAGAGCAATGTACAAGAAAAAACAATCATCTACAAGAGATCCTTCGTACTTGGAAATGTTACAACAGGACAGCATTAATTCTTGCATTTCTCTGAAGTTTCTTGGCATATTACATCCATACAAAGAGTTCATTGTGATTTAAGAAAAATATCCCAATCTTAGTAAAATAAACATGCTTCAAAGTTCCGTATTTGAAACTCAAATGCCACATGTGCAATAAAACTAATCTCCATTTAAGGCAAGTAATATATGTCACTTCTAAAATTTCTCAACATTAAATAGCAGTAAGGGCTCCCAAACCCTCAAACTTATCTGAAAATAAACATCATAGGCACCATAAAAAAAACCAGAAGCTAATCTAAGTGGAATTTCACTTTCCTGATCTGAGGAGAAATCCCAAAGTACCTTCATATGGTATTGAAGCAGCTGATGGAATCTGTTGCTGCTAGTGTAGTAAATCCCAACAGGCTTCCACAGCTGGAGATCAGGCAAGTGATAAACTGAAAGGCACCGATCAAGTTCTCCATGATAGTTGTGACCAAACGAATTGTGTTCTTTTTGGGGTGGGTAACAGCCAGAGTTCAGAGTGACAGGACTTGGGGGATGTCTGTTTTATTACTTAAAGGCAGGTCCGTGTTCACTCTTAAAGCCAGACACTGTAACACTCAAATCTGTGCTAAGACGTGGCCACAGCCTGAGCTCAGTACTTCAATTATGGGGAAGTATCTGAGCTCAAGTGGACACAGAAATATGAGCCCAGCCTGGCTGGGGGCAGAGCAATTCCTAGTAGCTACCTGCTGAGCTGCTTCAAACAATGGGGTGAGTGCTCCAAGTCCGAGCAGTAGCTGGAGTTATGGTACATGGGGCTCAATGTGCTCTCAAGCCTGCTCTTTACCACGAGGTACTGCCAGCCTGTTACCAGAGATGTTTAGCTCAGAAAACATGCTGCAGGGTTTAGTACTTCTTTTTCTCAAAATGCAGCTCTTCAAAAACGGGTGAGGAAAAAAAAAAGGCAGCAAAGAATGATCAATCAGCAATCAATTGTATCTTCTATTGAGAGAGTCTTTTGTACTCACATTTCCTTAATATGTAAGTTAATTAGATTAGAAAACAACAATCAAAGGGTCCAACCAGTGACTCTGACAAGAACAGACCATTGAAAGTCACCGGAGCTGCTCAACTGAGTAAAGGCTGCAAATCTGATTGCAAAAAAAATACTTTTTTTTAAATTTACATAATTTATTTTTTAAAGTACAGAAAACTATATCTGTGAAACCCACTGAAAGTGAACAAAAATGCACTGAATGCAAGCACAGTTGAGATGAACTGGCCTTGACCTCAGCTGACCCAAATTAAACTCCAATTATTGTGGGATTAGTTCTGGCATGAAAAACACAGCCTGTCAACAGGAACTGAAAACATCCCATAAATCAAGAAACATTAAAGCCTAGTTGAGGATTATGCATGAAGAGTGAGCGGATTATGATGGGAAACAGTTCTTAGCCTGATGAGCAGCAAACTCAGCTTCCCCAAGGAAATTGCATGTTATGCTCCCATACAGTCTAGAAGAAAATGCTGCAAGTTTCTGCTAGATGAAGAAAGGTATAAAGGTAAAAATCTGTGGGATGAAGCCTTCCTATGCAAAGCCAACAACTGTTACAGATATCTGTCTCTCTGAGTGTATGCAGCTAAATTAACACATTTTCTTTACTAAGTGGATTGCAGTTTGCCTTTTTTTTTTTTCATTTATCTATTTACTGTCAGTAACAGAATGCAATTTCCCACCATCTCTTCAAAGCTTTTGCTATCAGTGTATCTGTTTTCAGGCTTTTTGCTTGATCCTGTAGGTTATACTGTTGGTGAGGATCTGAACAAGAGGTAAAGTTATTTAAAAAGACAGGAGATAAAGAAATGCATGCAATTTGTTGAAACTTATTGCACATGAAAGAGTGCCATCCTTCTCCAACTCAATGCAAGCTACACAACTCCGCTGTGTGCCCCAGTGGAGAAGTAACAGAGAAATGACACATTAATATTGAAGCTGCTGTGACGTGTCCATGCTCGCAGTAAAACTTCTCCGTGTCTGTGATTTGCCCTCACTCATTCCAGTTCAGGAAAGCCCCTGTTTATGTGCTTAAGCTCTGCTGAAGTCAACGGGATTTCAGTGCAAGCTTAAAGTTAAGAATCTATTCAGAGCTTTCCTGAATAGGGATCTGTGCTTATTGCACTTGGTTTAATCAACTCATGAGATTTTGGTTTCTGAGTTTTTCAATACAAGAATAGAAAGGGTATGCTTTGTGCATTAAGATCAGTTCTATCTAGTATTTCTAGTGTATGAAAATGTTTGGAGAGCGATACAGAACAATTCATTCTGAAGAGACATCATTGTATATTGTACATACGCACGCATACATGTCTACACTCAGAAAAATTTTACTCAGTATTGAAGAAAGATTCACCTTTGTTTGGATCAATGCTGTGGTTGACTATTTCTGTAGCACAGTGTCCAGAATAACTGAATTATCCATGAAAGGTATACTGTCCATGTGAATGGCACACAGTCATTATGACAAGTGAGCACTATTCCGCACCCAGTGAAGTCCTTGTTGAGTGTACTGAACTAAATGTTCCATACTGCTGTGCAAGGTGATAGGTCCCATCAATGCATCCAGGTCGTTAAAAAAATCTACAGGGGGAAAAAAAGATTAAGCATCAGAAGAGTAAAGCTGCATTTGCTACTTGTCATCCTTTAATAGATTTTATTCTTTTGCAAATTGAGCCAAGCTGAACATTGCATAGGAATGAAAGTTTAGTTCTGGCAAGATTAATTTTAAAGCCCTGCGGATCATGATGCTATAGGCTGATGCACAACAATTTTCTTTTTAAAGAACCAAGCAGTGAGTTCTTCGGCTTTGCTTTTCATTAATTTCCACTGAGTCTTGATAAAGCAAACAGATGCTGGGCAAGATTTATTTGGAGATTAAGGACAACTAAATCAAAAAGTCTACACACAAAAGTCTGTCTATACATATGCTAGATATTTAAGCTACCATGGCAGGGAAAGAGAGGCCTCTACAGCATGGTCAACCCAGCTTAAAGAATAAATTGGCTAACTAGCCACTAGAGGCTTAATTCAGTTGCCTGCTTAGAGGCATGTATTATGCCCTTTGAGATGCCATCAGGCAGTTGATACATACAACCTGGACAGGCAAATCTTACACAGGAGACTTCTGCAGTAGGAGTGTAGGTAAGGATACCTCAAATAATGGCGTCTGGCAGCTATGGTTAAAAACTGAATTGTATCCCAGTCTCCCTTTCAGGGTGAACTGGGCAGCTCTCTGAACTCTGCTGACTGTATTGAACAAAACTCCATCAACTGCAACGAGAGATTAACCCTCCCCACCCCCCCCAACTCATATATACACACCTACATTTAGGTGTCTTCATCTGGATTTGAATCCTGGCCATGCCCCTGCCTGAAATACATAATTTAGCCTGAAAACCAAGCAATACTTTGCCATCAAGTCAGATGCTGAGGCACTTGCTCATGGAAACCAGTTCAGCTGAGAGAAGTTTGCTCTTAAGAGGGAACGAGGTGCCTCATTCCCATATGTGTCTGCTTGGATCGGGGGAGGGTTAGGGGCTGTTCACTCCTTCTTCAGAAGGGAAGTGTGCTCCTGCTTTTTGACATGGTGTGGCTAAACACATCCTATCCAGCTCCACAACTTTGGGAGGAAGGAAGCTGCCTTGCCTGCCACGAACCTCTCTCTCCAGAATGACACAGAGGGCAGTGAGTGCTACCCACAGCAATGTCTGTGACCTGTTTGTCACTAGTCCTGACCAGCTAAATAAAGAAAAAAACCTGGTGAGATAGAGAGACAGCTATCAAAATTGCCTTTTTGTGCTGTTTTGAGCAAACTATGAGCAGGCTGAAGAAAAAAGTCACCTCTGCAGTCTTACTTTGCAGACAGGATTCCCATTAAAATAATTACTTTCCTGATCAAAATTAGGTGACAGTCTTCTAGAGTAGTCTATTGCCTTGACTCACCTCTGTTTTCCTTGGCCAGGTTGTCAGCCATCTCCCAGTAGTCATAGCTGTGCAGGATGCTGTTGGTGATGCTGACATGGTTGGCAGCCATCTGATGAATGCGCTGTGGTATGCTGACGATAGGAGATGGGGAAGGGGCCCCTGTGCTCCCCTGGGATCCTACAGAGCTGACTGGAGAAGGGCTAGGGGACATGGGTGATGGTGTTCCTGTGCTCCTGGAAACAGACATTAATAGTCACTTAAAAGGTGTTGGGGTTAAAACCATGAGATTATCAATATCAGAACATACTGCAGGTAAGAAAATATTATTTCTGACTGCCAAGCTGATGTATGTTTCTGTGTGACTTACTTTCCACTGGCACCCCAAGGAGATGGGTTCTGGGCAGCTTTTGATGAGTTCTGTAAAGGAAAAATTAATTCAGAGGGCATATAATTTATATAAGACTATGAAATGAATTACATTAAACAGTATAAAAGTAAAGAAATGTAAAGAAATGTAAAGAAAAAATTGTGCAAGTACAAGTATTTAACTCTCATGATGCAATAAACCAACTCAGTGTTGTTTGGTGTTACGATGAAGCAGTGCTGCAGCACAGACCCAAGTCACAGTCTTCTAAACACCCTGGCATGGGGACTGATTAGGAAAACATGTTAATTGAAACGGGAACTTTTCACAGAAATCCTGGCAGTTCAGAAGAAAGGACTTTTTTTGTGAGGCTTAGGCTGGAATTTCTTGCGATAGAGAAAGCCGGAAGGATTTCCTCCTACTCTCCTGTCCTCAAAGATGAATGTCATTCACCTAGGACCTGCAAGACTGCAGGACTGCCTGGCTGACCACAGCGATGTGAATCTGAGACTTCTCCAGCTCAGGTGGGTGTTTTAACCACCAGGCTCAAGAGTTTTTCTCATGATTGCTCCTCTTGGAGCTGTTCCTCTTTGTCTGAATACAGCAGCATTCACAGTGTCGGGGAGACTGCCCTTGTATACTGCTGTTTTTTCTAGCTGAAGAAAGTTCCCAACAAGACCCCAAAGGGGACATCAGACTTAGCGTAATCTCTTGTGTGCCTGCAGTCATTAAGACTCTCACTGGTACAGTGTGCTTAAGGTAAATAATGTCATTGCTTGGGGAGAGACTACCTTGTACAAGCACTACATTTACAGAGCAGAAATTCAGGTGTCTGCGATAATGGAAACTGAATAACTAAAATTATTCTAGTAGTTAGTGTGCAAGAGCTGGTGGGAATTTTCTGGCAGGTTCCTGCCCATTTGACCTGTGGGAAAACTCTTCTCTCCCAAATGCAGTGACTGATTTAATCCTGGGCCTGTGAGAAAGAAGGATGTAGAAAACAGAAGTCTAAGAACAAAACTGTTCTAGTCCATCCTATCAATAGCCTCATATTCAGGAATGGCCGGTCTCTGATTCTGCAGAGGAAAGTGACCTCCTCACACTCTCCCCTGAAACCATACATGCAGATAATGGTGTGCTTCCTTTCCTTCTTGACAGCCACAGGAGATCAAGTGAAGTTCTGCACCTTGAGATCTGTTTTGATATTTGTTTAAATGCGAGACTGCAGGTGTTGCAAGCTGCAGGAGCTACAAGGATTAACAGCACTACAAAGACTCTTGTGTCCCATCCATGGCTTAGTAAGGAAAGACAATAAACCAGGGGCTTTAGAGCTTCACAGATTTCAAGGCCAGGAGTAATCCCTCAGGACACTCAGTCTGCAATTTCTCTTTCCCACCAATCATGGAACTTTTATGAGAAGCTAAATGACATTTAGAATTTATTCTATTTTATTCTTTTTGAAAAGGATAGCTGGTCATATAGAAATCCTAAGTCACTATTTATCCTTCTTGTCCTCCTGTGTCCTGCTCTAATGTTCAGTTGTTCTCACAGTTAGAAAAACAGATTCTGTTTCAGGATTGAATTTTCTTGCCTTCAGTGCTAGCTTTTGGATTTTGTTGATCCAATGCCAGCAAAACTGCATGTTGCCTGGTGTTATCAGCTCTGTTTGCCTATACACAATGATCACACCCTCTCTTAACCTGTTCTGCAGTAAGCTGGACACATCTCCTTAGCACCTCTTCTAAAAGTTCGTTTTCTCAGTTTTGATGTGTCCTCTGAACTGCTGCTTGTGTTCCTACACTGTTCATGTGCACGCTGGCATTGGCTGCATTTTAGCAGGGATCACATCAGTGCTGTGTGGGCTCTGGCATTCTTCCTGCATTTTGACACTGGGCTAACCCTTCTACATCCCAGGTAAGTGGTATGAAAAATAACCTTTAAAGTGTCCCACAGGGGTTCTTCCTTCAATGGGTTTTCCTTTGTTTTGTTTTGTTGTTGTTTTGTTTTTGGTTTTTTTTAAGTTTCTTGGCAGGAAGGGTTAAGGTGTAAAAAGGAATAGTTCTCATTTACCATCCTGAACAGGACCAACCTGGGAATCCTCAGCATTTGCTCCTCTTACAGAATAACTACTGGCCTTTGTCTTTCTAGTGTAATGGAAACCAAGTATATGCTGTTTATTTTCAGAGTTGGAGGCACAACAATACAACAATCGAAGTGGAGTCAAGGATACTTCAGCTGTAAGTGTAAACCAGCCTCTGCCTTACTGTACAACTTACCACACCTTTTTTCTCATGTTTTAGGTACATTGCTCCAGCTTCCTCTCGGTTCTGCACCAGAAGGCTGGGGTAAGGATTCTAAAGAGTGTAATGTTGTAAGGGACCATCTCTTACCCCACTTTGCTTACTGCTGTCCTTTCTCTTGATTTCTCTATGCTCTCTAATATGTTTGGCCCCAGAACATCTGTGGCTTCCTTTTAATTCTCCGCTGCATTATCTATTTTTTTTTTTAATAATGGAAATAAAATTCTTAAAAGGAGATTTAAATAATATTTTTTCTTTTCTAAAAGAAATCTGTGTATAATTTTCTCTGCAAATGTGTGTGACAAGGCTTAAAATCTTTCTTTGATTGATAATATATGTGGAAGTCCTTAATGCAGTCAGCATTTCACATCACTTGGTTTAGAAAGCTTTTAGATACCAAATACGAAATGAGTGGAGAATTGGCTTGTTTTCCACTGAAAATTATAGCAAATGGATTTTTTTTCCCCATTTTTACTTTCAAAGGTGAGAATACTTTCTAATGTGAAACTGCACTATCATTATATCAGCAGGAGCTCTGCAAAAAACCAAGCTCATCTTGGCTATAGCAAAGTGTAAGTAAGTCCATTTTGTGTTTGCTGTGAAACAGTTTCTGCCTGCTAGTATGAGGCATTTTACATGGTTGAGAGCCTGACCATCCTATTCTTAATGAAAGTATTCTCTGAACTGGTAAAGAAGAATAAAGTACTGTAATAGGCACATATTTCTTTCCCCTGAAATCAAGTCATTGTTAAAGAAACATAACTTGTTGAATTATATATTGCTAAATTTCTAGAAGCAATTACAGTGACTTCAGTTTCAGTTTCACAGTAACAGATCTGTCAATTTCCTTCACTGTCTTCATGTGTTCAGAATCTGGTCATGAGCGTTTGTGCTTGTATTTGAATTTTTTTCATTAATAAAATGTCAAAGGATGGATGCTTTTCATTTCAAGGTACCTCTCTCTGTAATAAAACCCCAAGAGACGATCTTTTTGTTCAAAGAGAAATGGCTGCTCGGAAGGTCCCCCACACCAGTTTGGCTTAAAGCACTTGCATGTTCACATTACTTTTTCTCTTAATTATTTAGAAAGATAAAGGCTAATTCTGTGTTTGTAGATCAAGTGCTGGATGGACCGACTGCTAGGTGAACTCTACCTGAAAGGTTTTGTTCCTGAGATACTTTCCAGGGAAAAGTTGCCTGCCAAATACAATGTGTTAAAGTATTTCAAGTGACTTCTTGTCTTACAGAAAATAAGCAGGGTTTGGACTTGGCAGAGTCGAAAACGGAAGCAGTATCAGGCGAAGCAAAGCAGGAGGGGAAGCCAGCAGTGTCATGTCAAGTACATGGCAGGTGGTTTGGCTGCCCTCTGATGCTTTCGTACAACTCCCACTGAAGTCAGTGTGGGCCATTTGCCAGTTCCACCAGTAAAAACATGTCCCACTGCACTCTCCTACCTACCAGTTCTGCTAAGTGGAAGCCCTGCAGCTGAGGACTGATCTAGATCAAAGTCTTCAACTCACAGGTCTAGTGGGAAGTGTAATACGGGAGGGGATTCTTGGAGGAAAATCTGTAAACCTAATCATAACAGAGCTGGATGGCACTAGACAATCGACCAAGAACAATCTGAAAATAGCTGTTTGTTAGTACAATGAATCTCTCATCCTCATGAAGGGACACAGTGTGTATTTTGCAAAGAGGGGCCCTTGTGAAGACAACAGAACTGAATAGACATCAGGCATTGCCATGGGAGTCTATGGTAAAACTCCACTGACTTCACAGGGGAAGAACTAAGCCCAGCACACTTGAAGTAAGATGTCATATTTCCTATAATGGCACACTGATTTAAAAACATGCCATAAAGAATATACCTTGAAATACTCAATAAGTGCTTTCGAATACTTGACTGCATGGTCTTTCTTGAGTCGGAACATCCTCCAGTACAGAAGGGCCAGGCAGCGGTAACTAAAACAAAAGGGAAAGCAGAAGGTAAAAGCATGCCCCCTGAACAGAAACCCCAATTAATTATCTTCAAGTCTCAAGCTAACACGGAGTGTAATGCTGACAGCTCTTTGCTTATGAATTTTATCAGCATTTGTTTACAGAACTTCACACTTTGGCATGGATTCAGGAGCAAGGCTAGGTGTTACAGCCAGGACAGGTGACATTGACAAAGGCTACCAGTAAGGTACTAAACAAACTGTTCTCAGGAGGGTTTGCAGGTTTGGGTTCCCAGGCCTTGACTCTCCGTCTGCACACTTGACCAAAGGCCCCACCTGTGAAAAGGTCATTACAGGCCTGGAACCCAACATATGCATTTTTAAAGAATTCTTTTTTATAAATGCAAAGGCAGCCTTTTGGGGTGTCTTCTTCTGGGACTCTATTACAATAGCCTGGAGCTTGTATAATGAACTAGAGTTATAATGGGTGTATTTTGTGTACACCCCACGGTCTCTTCCAGCAGCTGGAGATAGCTGGGAAACAGGGAAACCTCGGACCTGCCCAGATTTCACTGGCCAAGCTCCTCTGTGGGAAACCGGAATAGAGACTGTGTTGGAGCCTGGGAGCTATTCTTAGGCCACCTGCTGGATTTGTTCCCTGAGGAAAGCAGCAGTGGGCTTAAAAACTCAGTGCGCTGTACTGGAGCTGTCTTCTCCCTGTGCACCTCGTTAGTCTGCAGAGTGCCACACACCTTTAGCGCTATGTAATTAAATGAGAGTAACAGCTATTAACTATATACATCACTATAACTGATAAGCAGCATTCAGGACACACAAAATCTTTTCTTTGCTATTGGCTTTAGGTGTAGTGGTCTATTTTCTGAATCAAGAATCACCACCACCTCTTCCCAGCAAGCTTTTTGATCGACGAGTGTGGGACTGCCCCACAGTCACACAGCTTTCGCAGCAAATATCTGACGTTTTGGTTTTCCTTTGGCAGCGGAGGACTTATTTTGAAAGTTGTATGTAGTCTCGGAGTTAACCTGGAGCACCAGAAGGTGCCTTGAGCTTGGAAGCTCAGAGAAAAATCCACCTTCCCGTGCCCAGGAGCTGCCCAAACCTCACCAACCCACCGAATTAGCAAAATTGCTCTTGGAAAAAATCCCAGGCAGGGTTTTTCTCAGGTTCCTGCCCGAAAGCAGAAGGTGAATTTCTGCCTTTGGCCGCTTGAGGGCAGTCTCTCCCTAGGAGAAGCGGCGCTGCCCGGGAGCTGCCAGTGGATGCGGTGGCCTCGCAGCCACCACCATAACTCTCCCTCTGTCACCTTCACAGGTACAGCACATATGCAAATGGTGTCAGCTCATCTGCTGCCTGGCAGACGGTGAGTTAAGATTGCTATTCATCGCCCAGCGAAGGCACCGTCTGCTTTCCCCCTCGCTGACCTTTCTGCTGAAACAGATGCAGCGGCTCCATGAATTTGGATGTGACTCTGCACGTACCGAGGTGCTCCGGCAGCTCTCAGCAACCCTTTGTAATACAGCTTTATATTATTTTTTGCCATTCTTTGGTAATTTTCCCACCTAAGTGTCTTTAAAGCAATTGCCATTAGCGCATTCTGTGCTCCTCCCAACAGCACAGCAAACCAGTGACAAAGAAAGGGCATTTAAAAAATAAATGTATCTCTGAATATTTTATTCTTTCCAATACAAACGATTAATTAGGAGCCCTTATTTATGGAGCCTAAAGATGCACTTGATTTGGATTTTTAGCAGATGGTTAATAGATGTTAAAAACACACTTGCTGATTATAAATGTCCACTTACTGAGAATCAGTAACCATGTAATAGGTATTTTATGTATTAACCACATAGATATTAAATTAAAATTTGATTTTAATAACATTTTAGTATTTTACTAGCAATCAGCAACCATCCTATAGCGTCTAAGGTGCGTGCTTATATATCTAGAAATCTCAATTTAGAGGGTAATCCAAAAGGCTTAATTAACACCATCACCGTATCTCCCTTCATATAATATAAACATAATTTATGATTATTGAGCCTAAAATGTCAGTCACAAAAGAAATGACCAAGCTATTGGTACAAAAATACATCACTCATAAAAACAACAAACCATCAGGCATTTAAAAATTAATTATGCTGACATACCATAGCTGACCTGTCACAGTCAATAAGTATGAATTGCTTATTTACAGAGACAGCATACAGACTTGATACAGTGATACAAGGGCTGGACCTTCCTGGAGCAGAAAGTATTCTCTTAATTTCAATAGACAACATAATCCTATCTGGCTGTGTCCAGCATGAAAATCAGACATTTTCAAGAACCGGCTCACTGCAGAAAAGAAGCCTTTTGGGGAAATCTTGATTTACTAACCATAATGCTGCCAGCTGTTTGTCTTCTGGCGTGGCGTTGGGGCCTGAGTGGGTTTTTAGTCTTACTGCATACCTTAAACGAAAGGAAAAATGCCAATGTGAGTTAACTGAGACAGCTTTATATTACCGATCAGAGAGCTAAGCTGCCCAGTGTCATTTCATCTGCCCCCTTGTACATATTTGCTCAAGTTACCAGACATGCATGTGCTTTTTCTGCTCATGTTTCAGAGATATTTTGCCATTAGCAGTGCCTCCCCCTGCTCTTTAAACAGCAGTAACTCCCTTGAACATCCATCAGTGCAAAGTGGAGCCTAGCTGGTGAGGCGATGCTGTCCTCTGCTGCTGTGGAGACCCAGTTACACAGAGTTCATGCAGAAAGGTTTTCACAGCGTTTGAATGCAGACAGCCTGCCTTGAGGCTGGTGCTGCCCTCACCCTGCCAGTTCTGAGCGTGTCTACAGGACTTGCTCCTCCAAGCAGAGCACAGCAGAGGGGAACATGTGGCTCAGAGCTATTTTTGCTCATATGACATTACATTCAAATTCTATAAATATTAAGCATCCACAGAGGTAGCACTGCTGTTTCAAGAGTGTATGTGCTATGCAATCACAAATTAGTTTCTGGAAATCTCAGCTTCCAGCTGAATACCTGAACAATGGACAAGGTTAGGACAACACACACCACTTCTGGGCTCACTTCCAGAAAAATACCTGTCCCCCACAATTAGCTGCTTGTGTTTTTTCTTGTCTTTACTTTCAATATCTTTGCAAAGAGTTGATATGAACATCTTGTTTCAGCAGGCATACTTAGCAAAGCACTTATTTTTCTGAGCTGCAGCAAGTGACATCAGCAGCAAATCACACTACAACACAACCGCAGCTACACACATTATTGAAAGCTATGCATCTGCAAACAAAATTAGTTTCCAGAGTTAGGACCATATATTTACTATCATGAGAAAAGATGGGGTAGAGAAAGAAAGAGCTTTCTGCCTTTTGAAAATAAAAAGGACAGGATTGCAGAGATGGGGTGTGCTATTCTCTTACTGAAAAAAATATTTGATTTTGTCTAATAACCTTCCAGTCAGAAAGCTGGACTGACAGTGCAGCTTTCTCCGCTACTGTGGCTGGGTTTGTTCTGTTGTGGAGAGGGTCACTCAGCTGCTGGGCTGATTTTGACCTTTGTTTTCTCTACTGACGCTGTCAATAGTGTTGACTATTTAGTACCAGCTATAATGGAGAAATAGAAGACAAATTTTCTTCATAGGAACTGT
The DNA here is from genome assembly GCA_017639245.1 of Myiopsitta monachus. Classification (NCBI taxonomy): domain Eukaryota; kingdom Metazoa; phylum Chordata; class Aves; order Psittaciformes; family Psittacidae; genus Myiopsitta; species Myiopsitta monachus. The sequence goes on from CM029927.1 coordinate 39,845,060, forward strand.
GGGTGGGACTCAATTCTACTGTCCTGTTTGGAGAGTCAGGAAGGTGACTAAGGGTAAGGGTAGCTTTAGTATGAGGTAGACAGCTTTTGGGACTCCACTGGCTACAGCAGGAGCATATGCACCAAATGGACCTTGAGTGTCCAATTTCCTATCACTGTTCAGGTAATCTTTCAACTGCAGTCTTAAACACGTTGCAACATTTTGCAAACCACCACTCAGTGAGAATGTTTTGGTGTTATGTATAATTATTTTTCCCTTTTGAGTAGCAAAACTTGTATCATAAAACTTTTGAAATAATTTGCAACCTAAGTAATATGGAAAGCTGTGGTGGTTTTTTGGGTGTTTTTTTGGTTTGGTTTTCACTCTACACGCTTTCCTGATTTAATATCAATCACAGATAATACATACACATTACATCCCACTTGGGAGGACCTCACTTCTCTCTTCTTCCTGTATCTAAGGAAGTATGTGATAATGTAGATGAGCATGTTTGCACAGAGTAACCTCCTCCCTTCCTACCTGATGAGTTCGACTGTTTCTGAATACATTGTATAAGGGGATTTAGATTCCATTGGGCCTTGTTCCATTGCATTTCCACACTCAATAAATGATAGTGCTGCTTCTGCATAATTCAGTGCCTTTCCAAACTTTTCTACCTAGAGGGAAAAAACAAGGACACAGAGAAATAGCGTAATCATCAAGATATGGTTACATTTGATGGCATTTTCACAACCTGAATTGTAAACTTGACACAAGTTGGTATATCTTCAGATTCACAAATTTTCCTATGAGAAACTTAAAATCCATCATAGAGTATGCATCAGTGAAAATCGTAAGATATAGAAAATAGAACTAGAAAAGGCTACAAGATGTTATTATGCCCACACTCTTGTGCCTAACAAAGGATCAACTCTGCCTAGGACATTCCTGACAGATGTTTGTCAAGGCTTTTCCAGTGATGGAAATTCCATCATCAGGCTTTTTGTTTCAGCTTTCATTAAAAAGCATTTCACATGTCTTTGAAAATGTAGTTTTTTGTCATCAGTCAACAAAGAAAGGTGATTATCTTGAACTAAGAGAACGAGAATTAAATACTTAAATACTATTAACTCTTACTGAAAGGCTTATCTCTGTTCTCATGTCTTTTTTATCCCTACTGTTGCCAGCCCTGCTTGACCATATTCTCCTCTTTCAGGATTTTGCTTTCTAAACCCTCCTCCTCTTTCAGGGACTGCTTTGCTCCTGCAGCTTCTTATGCCATCCTCCTTCTTTATTTATGTCATCCTGCCCCACTTCTTTATTTTCCTCCTTCTTTATTTGTGCCATCCTGCCCCATTTCTTTGTTTTCATTGCTTCTTTAACTCTGTATTTGCTTACTTGTATGGATGTACATGCATGAAAGTCCTCAGTGATGGTGTGTATGTAAATGTGCACATAGTGTTCATATGTGTACGCTTACATACCACTTCATCTGCTCTCAGAATTTCATTTTTTATGTGGATAGAGATGAATCATTCTAATACCTCTCTGTCCTGCCTTCTTTTTCCTTCAGTTGGAACTCCTGTGGTACATAAAGCCCATTAATGGACTGGATGCATTTGGTTGAAATCTGATGCACACAGTGAAAGGTTAATGGACCTTATTCTTTTCCAAGGGATAAAGATTTTAAATAGCAACTTTGGAATGGCACACTGGCTTCAATCTATTTTAGGTTCTTACATGACTCCCATTGCGATCATACCGGAGAACTTCACAAACTTTTTATTATATTTCTCTCTCTGACGCTCTTGTGCAGGTGGAAGTGCTGTTATCCCAATTTCACAGACGGGGGACTAAGGAGCAGAGAGGCTTAGAGTAATTTTCAGGCTGCGCACTCTAAGTGCCTATGTTAGGTACTGCAGTGCCAAAGTAGGAAGTATCAGACCCCGCAAAGTGATTTAAAGTGCCGGGAGGCACATTGACGATATGGCATTTCCTCCAGGATCCCTACAGAGTCAAGGAGGGAAAGGAAGTACCTGCAAAGGGAGATTCACATGGTAAGTAAGGTGCTGGTCCACTGTGTAGAGAAGCTGAGTATGAAGGGTATTTCAATCACCTAAGACTGATGGGAGACTATTTAAACTGTGCCTAAGAGACTTCCATGCAGGAAACTTGTGGCAGAGTAGAGAATAATGCTTGCACCTCCTGTTTCTGGGAGTCTCCCATAAAAACATTTCTCTTCAGGCTAAGAATTTCCTTTGCATATTAAGTGATCTTTTCCATTCTGTTTAAAGCAACACACTAAAATGCACCATTTGTACTTCTCCACAATATTTTCTAATTTAAGACTCACCTTACAGTAATATGGAACTGAATAAACCATGGAAATTTGCGCTAATAAACTCAGGCAGAGTGTAAAACTTAGTGTCTTAAATTAAGGGCCTGCTTCTGCTGCCTTGGCCTTTTTACATTGTGCACAGCTGAGGAAAAGAGGTGAGGAAGCAGAGGTTCTGAGCGACTTCTGCTGCTGTGACGACAAAGTGTCTATCAGTAAATCTACCCCCACCTGGAAGATGATAGCCATATTAATGCAGGGCCCCACTCCATATATTGCATCTACCATCCCAGAGGCTGAACGGTTTTAAGGCTTTGCCTAACTTATTTGTAGCACTGGACAAATGTAGCCTGGGAGAAAAAGCTGAGAGCTGGCAAAGGGAGCTAGCTCTCCTGGAGCACTGTGTACTTTGTTGCATCCCGTTGTGGGAATCACAGAATCACAGAAGGGTTTGGGTTGGAAGGGACCTTAAAGGTCATGTAGTTCCAACCCCCTGCCATGGGCAGGGACACCTTCCCCTAGACCATGTTGCTCAAAGCCCCATCCAGTCTGGCCTTGAACACTGCCAGGGATGGGGCAGCCACAATTCCTCTGAGCAACCTGTGCCAGGGTCTCACCACCCTCATAGTGAAGAATCCCTTCCTAATATCTTGATCTAAATCTCTCCTCTTTCACTTTAAAGCCATTCCCCCTTGTCCTACCACATGCCTTTTTAAAAAGCTTCTCCATTTGTTTCAAAAGAGAAGCATCTCTTTAGTGCTCCATGTCATCTCAGATTCCCCTTTTTCCTACCAGCTACAATTTTAGACAGGTCAAAGCCAGGGCCAAGAATCTGTTGCAATAGTCCTTTGTGCGCAAGGTGTTCCTCTAGGGTTGTACAGATTCCTTGTGTGCTTCCAATTATGTTGGGAAATGCCTGCCATGTAACCAGGATTCTTTTGATACTGAAGTGCCAACGCTCTTTTGAAGAAGTAAAGATACCTCAGCCACCAGACCAAATTTGGGGATACAATTATAGCACCTAGCCAGTTAGCTAAACTGGGGAAACAGGTATGTGGATCTCTTACACAGCCTCCATTGCTACAGTTACTAATTAAAGCAAGGGAATAAATGGGAAGTTTCATTTATCCCGGCCTTTATCTCGGTAAGTCATTATTTGTTAAGTCATAGTTTATTGGGCTATGAACATTTGATTATATAAACATTTCTTAATTTAACAAGCCTAGCCATCCTTATAATAGATTTTATAATTACCCCAGCAATACTGCACTGATGAAGAAACTGCATTGCAAGAATAATTTGGAGCAACATAACTGGAAAGAAAATGTTCTCACCATTGCATCTGCTTTATGCTTCTTCCGTTTAGCTTCCTGCATAAAGTAATCTGCATTGTGTGGCCTACCAGGGGAAAATAAGAAGACATTTTATTATTTTCTGAAGTGCAGAATATTTTAAAGTTATTTTCCCCTTATTTTAAACCCGATTTTTGATCATTTTTTATGAAGAAAATACACTTATCATGTAACCATGCATCTTCTGTTTCCAAATTGCTGCCTGTGGAGACAATAGCATTTATGGCTGTTCTCATTCTTTAGAAGTCAGTGATTCAAAGCAAAAAAAAAAGCTAATAAAATGTATTTTTATGGATTATATAAACTGCTTCCCAAATTAGTGCAGTTTTGATCTGTAAAATGGATACAAGCATTAAGCGGAACAAGTTATTCCATCCCCTGGTGCTTGCTTACCTCTTTTTCCACTCCTCTCTGAACACTGTTATTTGCCTTTGTTTCTCCCTCCTCTCAAAACAAGTGTGTGTTTAATCTCTCCACTCTGAAAACACACACTGAACCCTCTTGCCTTCACAACTACCATCCTGCCCTCCTTTTCCCTTGTATCTGTAAGCATGCTGAGAGTGCTGTTTACTTTTGCTGCCTGGAGTTCATTTCCAGCTTGGTGCTGGGCCGCCTGCTGCAATTCCACTGGTGTTGCTCGTGCCAAGGTCTCCACTGATTTCTCCTCAAACAGATCTCCATCCCTTCCTTAACCTGCCTACTGCCGAACTGATTTACTGATTCCAAAGTGCAAATTCAACCGCTGTCTCTGTGCTGAAATTCACAACTTCGATTCTGATCCAGACCTGTCCACTTCCTTCCAAACTGATAACACAAACGGATGTCTCCTTGGCAATGTCTGGTCACCATCTCAGTGAGCTCATCATGGCTGAAGCAAATTTCTTCATCTCCTCCACAAGCTTTCCCTATTGCACTTTCCCCAGTCACTGTGGAAAATAGCCATTTGCCATTTGTCAGGCCATAACCTCGCACCTTCAGTTGTTGCCTATTGTAGAAGTCTTCACATTTCCTGATCCTGTACATTCTTCCAGACTCATATATACAGGAGGTGGCAACCTTTTTCCTCTACTCGGCTAAGACACGGAATCACATGTCCTGTTTCTTCTCAGCTTATACTGTGCTTACTGCCATATCCTCATCTCTCTCAGACAAGGAAGTTTTGCCTTGCAAAAGTTTTCTTAGTATTGGTTAGTGTCATTCCTTTGCCCTTATCTAATGAAAAAGAGAGATTCCTGAGTAGTCTGAGTATGAATTCTGATGCTTTTACCATTCATGCTTTTAAGTGCTTGGTGTGGTAAATTATGTGGTATTGCTGCCACTCAGAAATTTGCTGTAGGTTAACCCTGGCTGTCAGCTCAACCCCCCACAGATGCATGCTCACTTCCTCCCACTAGGATGGGGGAGAGAATCAGAAGAGTAAAAATGAGAAAACTCATGGGACAAACTAATAAGTAAAGCAAAGCAGAGCAAGGAATTCATTCATTGCTTCCCATGGGCAGGCCAGCGTTCAGCTATCTCCAGGACACCAGGGCTCCATCATGCTTAACAATGACTTGGGAAGATAAATGCCATCACTCCAAACATCCCTCTTTTCTCCTTTCCCCAGCTTTTATGTGCTGTGCATGATACCATATTTTACAGAATATCCCTTGGGTCATTTGGGGCCAGCTGTCCTAGCTCTGCCTCCTCCCAGCTTCTAGTGCACCTCCCTACTTTGCTGGTAGAATGGCATGAGGAGCAGAAAAGGCCATGGCTCTGTGTAAGCACTGCTCAGCAATAACTAAAACATCCCTCTGTTATCAACACTGTTCTGGTCACAAACCCAAAACACAGCACCATAAGAGCTAGTATGAATATTTGGCAGTGTGTTTACTTAGTCTGTTTCCTTCTGCTTATGTGCACACAATTTCAAGGACATTTAACTGCATCACAGAAGGTTAGTCAACCTTATTTTGAAGAGATGGAAGGCTAAGTATCACTAGATGGAAATCAAATTCAAAGTCTGACTCATTTTGAATGACAGTTCCTTTGCTCCAACTTTCTTTAAAATATTATTCTCCCTGAGAGTGGATTTTCTCCCCAGCTTACTCTACCAGTAGGTCAGAAAGGGGTCTGAAGACAGGTTTGTGTCCCTGTATCTCATAACCTACTGCAGCTGCAAATACTTCCTGTGCCCAGCAAGATGCAAATGTTATCTTAATAATATGAACCATCTGGATTTGGTCTTGGTCAATTATGAAATATTGGACATTGAAACAGTGTTAGCTTGGCATAGAAAAATGGCTGTGTTTTCAGAACTGTTGAAAGAGCTCTAATGAAATTTTTAAGCCCTGTCCGTCTCGTACAATGACATAGGCAAGACGGTTTACTATGAAGTGCCAAAAAGCAAAACAAAGCAGAGGAAATAAACAAAACAGTGGTCTTATCTCTCTCTGAAATGATTTAAGTGATGAACCTTTACATGATCCTTTGAAACTCAGGTCATTAAAATCTGTCCTTTGCAACATTCCCTCCCATATATCACCCAGCACTGTACATCTAATTTGCTTGTTTGAAGCATGGTATGAGGCTGTAAAAGCAAAGTGAGATAACACAATGTAATTATTGTCTACTTATTTATGAGTTAATTGTAAAATTGGTTTCAACTTGTAACAGGATTTATTCTCCCAAGTTATGATTAGCAATGAGGGTATTAGCAAGAGGTATGCACATTACTGAACCAAGAAGCCTGCTTTGAGGGCCCTGCCATGCAGTGGTTAACAATAATGCAGTGTGCAAAACCTGAAGTCATCAGTTTGTACTAAGTCCACTTGTTTTTTTGGGAAGCCTAATATAAAAACGAAACTATTAAAAGGTCATTTTAAAGCAAAGCATATGTATTCTCAATGTGAAGGTTTAGGTACTTCCATAGGAAAAATACATGAGTGATTTACAAGTCAGGGGATGCCTAACAGAAATTAAGATTCATTGGGAAAAAATGGATAGGGTATGTTTTCTTCTAGTTTCTTAAACAGAGCTTGTTCAATGGTGTTAATAAGCATACCAAATCAAATTCTGATCTCTTTATGCCATCTGTGAAATACTATTCTTCAATTTATCACTTCATGCTAATAAATTTCCTATTCAGATTTTTAATGTGCATGTTGGGTGAAAATGGAAAGCTGAAATGTCCTATAGATTTAATGTATGTTATGTACTTTGCATATATTTCTTATATTGTTTTAGTAAGAAAATAAGGATGTGCTTGGATTTGATTGTTTTCTGATTTTTTAATAAGGAAGAAAGGTGTCAAATTCAGTTTTGTTTAGGTTTCCACTGCACCTGCACAGGGTTTGTCTCCTTAAATCCAGTGTACTAATCTAAATTTTGTCATGAAGTAAAAAAACCCAGAGACCACCCTCCCCCTTCTATGGTCTCCTTGAAGAGAGCAGGTTACCTCAGCTCATGGACATGTGAAGACACATGAGAAAGCTGATGCATAAATTAATTACTCAGGATAGCTCTTTTGCATACTGCACATTTTCTATCGGTGAAAATCACAAAAGATTGTTAATTATAACTTGATTTTACATACCCTTAAGTTGTACTGACTAAGAACCCATATCTTACAAATGCGAAGGTTCTTCCAGATTTCCTCTGCAACTTGGCCTTTTCAGTTACATTGGTGATCATCTCAGACTGAAGGATTTGCAGGTAATGTCACTGGATGCTAATTTCAGATATTAGATGTTGTTAATGAGAGGCATCTTGGGAGGAAGCAAATCTGTTTTCCCACTGACAAGATACAGAAAGATCTGTGGCTAAACCCCTTTTCGGGTCTTTGGTCTATGGTTTGAAAATGCTTTGCAGATCACGGCCTCACTACAGCCTAAGAAGCAAGAGAATAAAGAAAAAATTCTACAGGATTAAAATGGTACCAGACTACTGGTTGAACCGGAGTGTATGTGAGTAGCAGAAGGAGCACTGGAGTCTCTTTATTAGATTTACTGGTTGTGAATGCAAACCGAAGTCCTGTGGAAAGTCATTCACTGACTTCGGGTTTTCAGACAGTTGAGTCAGATTTTCCCCTTAAGTTATTTACAGCTGTATGTACCCACTGGTGTCAGCACTCTCACTCCAGATTTACAAACAGAATTCAGGTCTCTTTAAAAAAAAAAACAACCCTAAGAAGAATTCTGTCTTCAAATTAACAGGTACAAACAACTGTTTTATCTCTATTAATAATCGAGACTGCACAAGAAAGTCTTTTGCTTCTGAATATCTGATTGTTGGTACTTTTAGAAATATAGTCGTCTTCAACAAAGCCAAAAAGGAGTTCTAATACACTGCTCTAATGCGTCTCATATATCTCTCTGAAAGGCAAGAGAAAGAGCGCAAAGCGTCAGTGCCAACTAAGTCAGGTCGCTGGTGAATTCTCCCTGGGATCAAGTGTCATTATGTGAAACTGGCTGCTCTCGAAGAGAATTTACCCTACTATGTTGATTGGGGAAAGCAATCAAGTACCGCTGGAACCATTTCAACGCATTCTCAGTCAACACTAGCCAGTCACCTAGGCACTGCAACAGAATCCAGCCTTTTACAGAATAACCCCCCCATGGCTAGATCTGATAGTACAAACAAGGCCAGGCTTCCTTTTCAACAGCGGCATTCAAGCCGTTTATGACTTTGACAAGGGCAGCCTCAGTAGCATGGCTGTGCCTGAATCCAGGATGAAATTTATCGAACAATCCATTAGTGTCCAGAATTTCTCTCACTCGCCTTGCCACCACTTTCTCTGGGAGCTTGTAGAAAACCAGCAGGAAAGACAGCATTGCCACTGCTTGTTATGTTGTGCAGGATCCCAGCATGAGGTGAGATAGCTGTGGGCATCGTAATTACTCCCCTTCCAGAAGCAGCCTTTCAGAATTTCCAGGCTGTTGAGCTCCTAAGAGTGGTGTTGCCATTACCCAGGTGAAATGCTTGCATGTGTTTCTCTCATCCTATTTAGCTCTATGCCATTACAGCATATCTCTGCCACCTTTGTCTTTTGTTGCCTTCTCTGAATTTAATTTACTCCAGTTTAGTAGATAATTGCAAAAATGTAAACTCATGTAGTAAAAAAAGGGGAAGAGAATCAAAGTGAATCAATAAAAGCCTTACTTCATACAGTAATTTATCAGCATCTACTGCAATATAATCTCCTTGGAACTCAGAGCAACCGCTGGTATTTCCAGAGGATGGTGTAGCTTAGATTCCAATATACAATTTTAATTATAAGTGCATTCAAAACCACATTTTTCATCTAATTCTTATATTTTATATGAACTAAATACTAAACTACAGCATTTTCTGCTTCATTTACATAATCTACCACTTATGCATTATTTCTTACTGTGGTATGGTGCTTTATGAGGATACATTAAAAAAAACCTAATAAAAGTTCAATTAAACATCATAAATGTAGCCAAGTGCATATTTTAATACCCTTCAGAGATAATGATGCTGAAGTGTTATAAAAAACCAAACTAGTACTTCCTCAGTGTACAACAATTGCATGTAATAAAAGCAGCTTAAATCATAATTCTAAATATAGGACCAGCTTCACAACTTTTGTAATCTAGACCCTAGAAAGCGGGTGTGCTGGAAGGGAATAGAACAGTAAAATGAGCGACTTCAAAATCCGATCAGAGCTAAGGGGAAATCAGAACAAACTCATAGCCACAGTTAGCCTTATCTAGTTTTGAAGCTGTGCCAGTAGGTCCTGTAAGAAAATCCTAAAAGAGCAGGAAAACCATGTAAAGTGAAAGGTAAGTGTATAGAGCCCTGTTTATTTGCTCTTTCATACTAGGACAGGTGTCAGGAGCAGGTCTGACATGTTGGGTTACAGATAAGGGTGATCATCTTGGGGGTAAAGGATAGAGCTGAGCAAGTTTGCTATCCAAAATAGTATTCTGCCCTCATGTATCATGGCCTCCTGTACAAGGTGGGTACCCAGTTATGGGACTGTCATGCTCATTGTGGCAGACCCAAGCAGGTCTGGGAAGTTCAGCAGGGGAGCATACAAGTGGAGAGGGCAGAGGGAATATTTGTGACCCATTTACATGATAGTTCTATAGACATTTCAGAAAGACAGGAACAAAGGATCTGATTGGAGTCTGGCCAAATGTAAGAAAAATTTACTCAATCACACAACTATCTTGCAGGGCTTAGTATAACAAGGTCAATAGCTTAGGTTAGATGAATAGATGAATAGTGCAGATACCTAGACAGGTAGTTACTGTTGCAAAAAATAGCAGCAAAATTAAAGCCTGCCACCTAATTCAAATGAAATGGAGAAGGATAAAATAAGTGGGGATTCCTGTTTTGGCAAAAATGCAAAATCCTGCAGACTGACCGTGTCAATGCAGTGAAAATACAAGAGACCATGAGAAAGAGACAAAGCCTACTACAGATTCCTGGGCATGGCCCAGATTCATGACTTAAAGATATCCATGTGAAATCAATATCTAGGCTAAAACATGCAAGGGTAAAGTGTACAAGCAAAGAGATAGGAATGAAAGAAGTATTAACAGTAGGGACTTGAGCTTCTGTATTAAAAGGTGAGGGAGAAAACATTACATCCTAGTAGATAAACTAGTTGTGTCTCTTTCAATGCATGTTAAAGAGATATTCTGAAATCAACTAATTTAAGTTGAAGGCTGGGTAAAAGTCTTCACAGTCAGACCTAAGGAGAGATGGCAGGACCTCAGCAGCCCAAATCTATATTGTTTTAAAATACCACGGAACTACACCCTGAATTCTCAAGACGCAGCTGAAAATGAAAGGCAGAAAGATTTTTCTAGGAGAAGGACTACATGGCAGCCAGCTCTGATGTTCCCAGCTCTGATGAGTGAGAAGCCAAGGTGTGGGTGAAACTGTTGAGTGAGAGTACATGTGAAACCTAAGTCAATGAATGGGGCATTTCCAGTGAAAGGAGCTGGCAATCCTCAAACAAAGACTCTCTCCAGGGCTCCTGTCCTTCAATGCATGTCTAAGAAACTTTAGTAATCATAGGATTTGAAAGAAATCTCAATCAGGCACTAGAAGATGGGGAAAGCATCTAATAAGGGTTTTGGAAATTTATATTCTGCATGTGTGTTAGAATATCATAGAACATCATAGCCCCACATTTGCTAGTGTGATTCATTATCACTGAAGATGAAAATATTCTTTACATCTTGAAGGAAGCATCAGCCAAGGTTCCAGGTTTCCTTGGGGGATCACAGCCTTTGCCCCCTAAGGCCATTACAGTGAGCCTTCTAGTCCAGAAGAGACACTTCTGGGTAATTTTATTATGGAAAATGGACTTGAAGCACATTCTTCAAATTCATGTAAAGATATTTTCTACTGCCACAAGGACAGCAAAGCTGATTTAGAAATTAAGCTGCAGTCATTAGAATATCTTTTATGCACCACACCTGTGAATCCTGGCATCAAGGGTGATGAAAACCCACACTTCTCTGTGATCCAGAACAAGAAGACAAACCCTGAATTACACTGGAATGGACTTTCAGCTCTTTGAGGAGAAACCAGTGTTTGACACCAAAACTGAGGAAAACAAGCTCTGTCAAGAACCAGAGGTATGGTAGAATGGTAAACACCATGGGGGTTTAGATGAGACTTCCTCATATTCAGGATGAGACATAGACTAGTCAAAGAGCTGTAGTGTTTGGAGGATAGTCATCACCTGCTATAGGCATCTGCTTATTGCTCACCAGTTGCACAGGTAAGGAAAGACTGGGAGAGACTGTCCTCTCTTCTGTTGGGCCCTGGAGGAGAGTTTGCTGAGCCTGATTATAAGACCCTTGTCCTGCTCACTGTTATGATTCACTGTGGACTAAAGATATTTTCCAGTCAAGCTATATAGTAAGGAAAAGGCACATCAAAATCAACTGATGCAAACAAATCCTCCTTCCTGAGTGACAAAATTATCAGAGGCTGTTTCAGATCTGAGTCTGTCAATAAAACCATTACTTGGCTGTCTGTGCAAGTGCAATAAGCAGGGCGAAGATACCAGCTCTGTAGTTTGATCATCCATGCTGTTTAATTGCAAATCTCCCTGGCATAGTTTTGAGCTTGGTCCCAGACAATGCCTGGGCACAGCTGGAGGATAGTACATGCCAGGGACTATTCTCAGGAGGCAGACAGTGTCCTTTGTTGTGTGGAGTGACGACAGCTTCATCCTATAACATAAGCAGTCCTGGACCACTTACCCATAGGAAGAGAGAAGAGGCATGGATGTAGCTTATAAGTTGAAATGAGGTCCACAGTCCTGACCACAGGGACTAGTGGTTATAAATCCTTTGCCCTGTGAGAATCTGCTGTTACATCTGATTAAGCACCTATTTCCCACCATACCAAGCTCTCATAAAATGTCCCTAAAAAGAAAGGGGGTACATGGCCTTGCAGAAATCAGGCAGCTTAATTATCTAATCATGGGAGGCAGCGCCTGCTTATAGTCTAATGTCATTTTCTTACGGGCAGTGTACAAATGAAAAAATTTAGTGCCACAAGTAAGAAGGGAAAGAGAGGAAGAACGGGATGGTCAGATGAAGTCTTCAACCCCCCCCAACGCCGATAATATGGGAGCAGTCCAAATAAGCACATGAATTTGTGAGAAACGGTGTAGTAGATGTTGGTCTATCTGGATCAGTGATTTTTTAGATTGCTGATGAGAAGAAAGAGGAGCCAAGCTCTTTTTCTTATCTGTGCTCCTGAGGATGTGCTCAGCACTAGAAAAGTGTCTCTAAATATTTCAGAAGACTGGGAAACCTTGAGACGTTTTGAACAATGCAAAGTGAGATGACTTCCAGATGTATGGGAGGCACAACTCGAGCATTTTTTCCTTTCCACTCTGAGACAGAAGAATGAGGAAGAGAAGACTGAAAATGAGAGACTTTGGGCTCAAGCCAAATAAAAGGGATATGCAAAGAAGGTATCTTTATGAGCTCTAGTGCATAACCCATTTACAGGTTGAATATTTTCCAGGTATGGGGTTTACTGGTTGACAAACCAACCAGAAATTCTATCTCACATCAGGATATTCCCGTGGACAATGCAAAGCTGGTGGGTGTGTCTAGCCTCTAAATCCATAAAAATAAAAAAAAATCAACAAAATATGACTTAAAAAAACCCCAAAAGCTGAAAAAGATGCGTTATCTCGCTGGTGTAAGGTCAGAAAAAAGGAAGATAAATTTAAATGAAGAAAAACCACACCCCAAGGTTGAAACACAATGCAAGTGAGAAAATAATCTGAGGAACATGTTCTGATTTAGCCATAAGGAAAACTGGGAAGCTGGGTACACTCTGCTCTTCCCTTATACCACACATGCAGTATTTTGAAGAGGGTGTGGGACTGTGCCCTCGGGCACTCATGGCATGTCTGTGGTTATCACTTTAAGGACAACAGACTTTGTTCCTAAATGCAGTTATTGGGAATTCTATCATTCAGTGAAACTATATCAAGACTGAATTTGGCTTGAAGCGTTATTATGTAGCCTTGAAAATGTTCTCATGGAGTCAGAAATGGCCTAAAATCCAGGAATTCTTGTTAAGAATTCATACTGGAAACAGCGTTGATGTCACTTATACATGTGGCATGCTGGGTACCTTGAAGTGTACTTAGAGCAGGCAGAATGGCAAACAAGGGGAAGTAGAATTTTGCCTGCCTTTTGAATCTGTATTTACTTTTATATTGCAATGTACATGTATACAGCACTCTGCCAATCAAGATATACTTTTATTGACCTACTTGTGTTCCAGTTTATTGCTAGTGACAGCTGTTGTCAATGACCTGAAGAAAATAAATTGAGAATAAAGCACTGATTGTTCAAAAAAATAGTATTGTTTTAAATCAAATATAAGGGATTTAGTGTCTTAAAAACTTCAGAGTATGATTAAAATGAAGAGTCTAAAGTCATGTCTGGATTACAGTAATTCAGAACCTCATGGATTATAAAATGAAACACTTCATAGGCATCATTTTGGACAAATGCTGCCATTAGGATTACTATATCATTTTAGACCTACTGTATTGCTTTTCTTCAAATCCTCCGCTGTGGTACTACATGAATTTGAAACACACTGGCTGCCATGTTTAATTTGATCCTTCTAACGTGAGTCAAGTTTGTTGACATTTAACATTTGCAGCCAGTCTAATCTGCTACATTTCAGTGACTTCTCTGCACAGTAATTTCAGAATCAAGGTCTAGAATAGCTGGTATTCTGGTGGTGTTTCCTAGATACAGATTGTGGATGACTATTCGCAGTACATGAAAATCTCTCTCCTCTAGTTAGCACAATAGGCATTTAACCATTTCTGGTTTTTTAAGGGCAAATTAAGACATATTTGCTTCTGTGTTTTATCTTATTTGGCTTTTTAGATTGCTTTTTTAAATGGGCCACAAGTTTCTCGGGGACATTCTACATGAAAGGCACTATACATGAACAGTTTAATTGTATCTCTCTTCGAAAAGGTGAAATAGTTTTCTTGAAGATGCCTGCCAGAGAAATCACATGTATCACTAATGGAGAAAGCAAGTGATAAAAGACTCTTATATGATAGAGATGGTGAAAAAAGTAGTTTTCCTATGACAGTATTCTAATATAGGAAATAAGGGAAAAAATGAAACAAGCCAGCCCCCATTTTTCGTCAGCATCTTGAAGGAAAATCAGACGAAGATACAATAGTTTTGTTGTAGCTGTTTCTGACTGTGATTTTTTTCTAATCCAAACAGAGGAGCATATCCTACAATTTTTACTTTTATCAGGCACACTGATACCTTTCTGATTTGTATGTATGTGCTTAAACTGCAGAAAAATTGAACAGTTGCAAGTAAATTGCAGATGATAAAGTATTTTAAGAGACACGAAGAGTTAGGTAGCACTTCTAAACAGTTTCAAATTTCCTCAGTGGAGATTGTTGAATACATGTACTGGAAGAGCTTAAACACGGAGGGAGATGGATAAGGAGGGAAAATAATGAATACATGGGAGAGAGTTTTCTCAAAAAGGGGCAGAAAAATATATTAAACTTACATCTCCTTATGACTGCCATGAATGCACACAGAAATTAATCTCATCAACCTTCTTTTTTTGACATACAAAACAGTCACATCCTTTTGAAGTCTATGAGAATTATTTTATACCTTACATTAGGAAACTTGGATTCTTTATATGAGAACTTGGAATTCTCTGCATGAGAGGCTGCTGTCCCTCAAGCTGTCCCTGAGACCAGGTAGGTGGTGGTGGTGGTGGTATTATTATTATTAAATCCCAGTGGTGGTAGAAAGCAGTTGCTGAGGAAACAAAGCTATTATCTTGGGTTTTCCTTTGGTATAAAAGAGTTAGACATGTTGTGGGTGAAAGCCTGGGAGTGCGAAAGGCATGTCAAGGTCACCCAGCTCATGGAGCTCCAGGCAGTCTGAAGCATAGCTTAAACAGAACCTCTTCTACACTAGGCAGAAAAAAATAAAAATCAGTATTTTCAGGCCAGAACAGTACCAGACAAAAAGAATCTAGGATTTCAAATTTCAGTTTCACCCTTATACCTCATCTAAACAATACCATATCCTAAATGACCTTGGGAAACAAACCAGCCATTTTAAATTACCAAAAAGAAAAGAAAGACGATTACAAACTGAAATCATTTTCAGAGGAGGAGAGGAGGGGAAGTTTGGAGGATGTAGTGGAGGTGGGTCAGGTATCTCTCCGAGTTCTCATACTAACCACTGTTTCTACTCTCCCTGCCTTTGTACTACCTTTCTCTGAGCAGCAGTAGCAATGACAGCAGCAGCAGTCAAGGCTCAGGGATGCAAGGCTCCAATGTGTCCTCCCCCCTTGCTCCAAATGGTGCACAGGGGAGCCCCTCTGGTCCAACCCTGCTATATTATCCGTCTGACGTGTGCATAGTTAATGCCGGAGCCTTGAGGGTACTAATAAAGCCTTAATGGCCCTGACCTCATGTGGGCCTCCCCCCTCTGCCTATGGGCTAAAGAAATCCAGTTAAGCTCAGGTCTGTGCCTTCACTCCCTGTCCAATTCATTGTGTGTCTGTCTTCAGCCCTTTCACACCCATGCTTGTGCCTGGCCATGGCCCCCACTGATCTGGACCCTGAGCACTGTCTTCCTGGCTAGACCTCAAATCTGCCTTGTCACTATGCATGCCTGGCAGTCACTGAGCTGTGCCTAACCCTCACAGGACCTCATCCTGACCTGACACCTCACCTGACCTTGGGTCTGCCTCAGCACCATGGACTTGCCTGAGGATCTAGGTGCTTGGCTGAAGCTGATTACACTCTTGGCCTGTCCTGGTCACCTTGCTTGGGTGTTGTGGGGTTGGAACCCTGGCTGGCACAGTCTCTGCCCTGCCAGCGGTGTTCTGCTCCTTGGCTCCTGGGTCCCTGCCCTTTAGAGAACAGCCAGTCCTCACTGCTCCCTGATGATTAAAAGCCTAATTCATGATGAAAAATGAGTTTACATAGAATGTCTTGTTCATTTCTCAGGGTACAGTATTACTATAATACTCTGGCCATGTCTCAGTTCCTGCTGGGCAAAATGTATTTTTCTCTCTTTAGATGAAGAAAATGACATTGTTTTCTTTTTTTAAAGTAATCTGTACTTACATATCATCAAAGGTAAGCTTTGTCCTTCTGCAGTCCCTGGGTGTGCTGGACAGAGGTGACCAATGCTCTGTTTGAGACTGTGGCTTATTGCAGAGAAGAGCATTTTCTGAATTGATGTGAACTGCTTTCTAGACAACAAACAGCAGAGAAGACATTGAGGAACTGGCTACTAACTTCAAAAAAGGAACTAATAAGCAACAGATCGTCTTTGCATTGTGTTGTAAATTGGCAGTTAGTTTTCCTACTGTTTTAGCAGGGGGTATGTACAACATCAGTCTTGTCACTGATAGCCACAAATTCACAGATACTGCTCAGAGCACTTTGTAAAGGGCTTGAGTTTCAATGTGATATACAGAGGAATAGAGCAGAAATATTTGTAACTATCAAAACACTCTGAAAACAGAAATAATTAAAGAATAGCTCTGTTGTGACTATTTAGAAGATCAAGTTATACCTCCAGTCTTCGGCTTCCAAACTAGCATTGTACCTTTCCTTGGGAGAGCAAAGCTCACTTGTTTGACTCGTTTCATGCTGCACAGCTGATGTGCCCATGCTGTGTGAATTTGTAGCCCATGGTCCCAGTTTCTTTCTGCTTTGGATCCCTGATCAGCTTGAAAGACCACTAACCTGTGCCCAGCAGAAGCAAATCTTCTGGTACAGTCCCACACATTCCCTCAGCTGCAGCCCTGTTTTTCACATGGCCTCATGAAGCCTTTGTCCTACTAAATGACCTGATGTGTGGGCTATTAGACACCGATACAGTGCAGACCAGAGGGGCACAGACTGTTCGTGGTTGATAACCACTCAGAAAACACCATGTGACAGACAGAGATGCAATAGAGAAATAGACAAAAAAGCCACTCCCTGGCTTATGATCTCTGACAGAAGAGATCACTGGACCACCAGCTAGATGTCAGATGGGAAGATGGGATAAAACAAAGCTAACTTTAACATTTATAGTTCATGAGCTCTCATCTCCTATAC
Source organism: Myiopsitta monachus (assembly GCA_017639245.1). Taxonomy (NCBI): domain Eukaryota; kingdom Metazoa; phylum Chordata; class Aves; order Psittaciformes; family Psittacidae; genus Myiopsitta; species Myiopsitta monachus. The sequence goes on from CM029927.1 coordinate 39,862,350, forward strand.
GGTACATCCAGATCAGTTCAGCAGGTTAAAGTTTTCAGATGAATAACCAGATACATAAGAATTCTATCGCAAAGGTTGTTAAAATGTTGACAAAATGATGCATTCTTAGAGCATGCAGAAAATCTCAGTGAAATGCGTTTGCTAAAGGTGTGGATCATAAAGCAATCACCCTTTACTTTTGATTTCCAACATATTTGCCTGGGAAGGAATTTAAATTGTCTTCAAGAAACCCAGTGAAGACTCATATCATTATAATTCTGAATGGGTTATAAACCCCTAAACTTCTGTTTTAGAAGTTAAATGTTTAAAAACTTACGTTTAATACATAAAAAAAATATAGTGTCAACTTATGATATGTTAAAATGCTTTTTATTGGAGTATTTTAATGTAGTTAATTTTAAGTCCATTTACCAAAAGTAAATATTCCTGAAACACATATTTTATGATAACTTGTTTTTTAACAAGTGTCCAAAATTAAGACTACAATTATTACTTCCCCCTCCACTCTCAAAAAATAAATATATTTAAGTACATATACTTAAAATATACTGTGGGGCCAGTTATCCCCACAGCAAAAGTGGCTGGAAGAGACCACTCCTACAACTCAGGTAGTTTGTGTCCCTAAAAGTTGCTTAGGTGCTAATATTTAGGCTTCTGAAGCCTCTTACGCATCAACGAACAAATACAATAAATAGATACAGGATAAAATATAGAAATGGCTTTTGTAGCAAGGACAGGATTGTGGGCCTTTCTGAGAACCAGCAGACTGCCCTAATGGCTTGACTAGATGCTCCAGCAGTGGACATCAATATTATGGTACCCAAATTGCTTCTTCTAGGTATTTCACACAAAGCGGAATAGCATCAAGGGAGAATATGACAATATTCTGCCCTTAATATTCTACTGGCAGTGTCCCATAGGCTGGAGGGTAGGGTATGATTTTGAGAGATGAGAGAGAGACGTGAATTCTCTCAGTCAGAAGAGCTAACAGGCTTTTTGCTCTGGCATCCTAATCACAGAACCCATACATAAAAGGGGGCAGCATCTGTCCCTTTCTCTCTGTTCTCTGAAGGCAGTGGCTACCAAGCAGTGTAGTAACATCGTCTTACCTGGAAAAGCTCTCAGGACGCATTTAGAGTAAGCAAGACTCTGTTAAGAATCTGAATACTTGGGCTCTGATAGAGCAGAGTTGTGAGGGTGGTGCTAAGCTGTTCACCAGTGTCAAGTGTAAGTAGAAGTGTCTGAGAAAGCTGGTTGTAAGATGTGGTAACTTGTCTGCCGGCACACTCATGTTTAGGAGTGGCTGAGTAGAGGCCTTATACAGTAGAGGCCTTGTGAACCACACTTCTGGACGTAGAGGGCTTGCATCATGCCCTAGCAATACTCTGGAGACCTAAAGCCATTTGTTTTGGACCATTAGCTTTTACCTTTTGTTTATGTAGCCTTTGTTGTTTGCCCACTTTACAGCCTGCCCTCTTTCTTTTCTTCCGTGCCTTGCTAAACTTGAAACCAGGAAAACTGAACTTATAATACAACATTCATTATGCCCTTTTTTTTTTTTTGCATAACATTCTGCAAAACTATCACAGACTGCAATACAAAGTGAAAAATATACAGCTAGGCTTTATATTGAGGACAACAGCATAAACTTACATTGAAGTCTCCAGGATGTGGCTGTGACTGGATTTCACTCTTATGTTTTTTGCTGGAGGAGATGGAAGGTAATACACTGCTGCCATTAGGTCTCCTGGAGGAAGTTAAATCATCGTTGGAGTATTTGTGTTTTGATGCATCAGAGAGGGGAGAGACAGGTGACCGAAGCATTTTCTCATTTTTATTTATTGGTATTGCCAAGCTGGAAATGGAAATTACAGTAATGGAGTGTCACAAAGCTGGCTTTGAGAAAGGTAAATGTTTTATATATTACCAAAACTTTGAATTTAAAACCTGCTGGCAGGAGAAAGTCTATTGGTATCTGGAAACAAGCTTATAGCATTGGGACCAAGAGTTCATTTACAAATTTGTATCATGTTTCTCCTCTTTCCCTTCAAGGCAAATTGTAATTCTGGACCTAATATAAAGTCTGTATCAGAGTACTTGAAAAAAAAAAAAGGCAACAACCCAGAGATAAATGGCCACTTGCTTGCCATTTCTTAAGGGATAGCTGGAGACGAAGATTAGGCTCTGATGTGTAAGTTCAGGTTATGGAGTCCTATTTCACCATTACAGGTGACAATTTATAAGCCATGCCAATAAAACCATATGTGAACTAAAACAGTAATGTGTTTAGAGATGACTGGCTTGTCTTTGTGCTCCATGTCCAGCTTTTGGTAGCACTGTTTATACTAATCTAATACAGATTTTGAAGACAAAGAAAGATAGGCTGGTAGTGCAGACAAAAGGAAACATATGAAAACAGTAGACAGTGAAATGTGAGCTGCTCTGCCTCCTAAAGTAGAAAGCTGTAGCGCAGTATTTTCAGCTTTCATTTAGTTGGGGGAAGCTTTGGATGAGAAGTCAGAAAGACTGTAAAAACATGCCCAGAAATAAACTTCAGGTGCACTAATCTGAAGAAAATATTTAGCTGAAAATGTTAAAGCAACACACAGAAATAAAAGTTTTTCTTTAAGGAGACAGTTTGCATTAAGACTAAACTTGTGATTAAGGTCAGACAGACTATTTTAACACAACCCCTTTCCCTGTCACATTCCCCTTTATTCAGCCTATTACATTTTATGGACAATTCTCACTTCTTTATAGTTACTGTATCAGACAATATACGCTTAATAGAATCACAAAAAAAGAATACGGTACAAACTATGCTTCATTTCTGCCCATAATTTCAGGGAACAGAGCTAATTAAATGTGTTCTTATCATACATTTGTCCATTTATCTGGCAAGTCTTTAAAACTAGCTGTGAAAAAAGGCTATGAGTCGTAATTCAGAACCTTTCCTGTTTCCTACAGTGTAGTACCCTGAAAACAGGACGTGAACTGTTTGGCTTTTAATGACCAATGCTGTTTATGAAAGCAAGAATCAGGGTGTGTAAGATGGACAACTGTGCCCTTCTTCTTTCCCTAAGAAAAATAAGATCTTTAGCACTATTCTGAATGTGCAGGCTGAGGCTGTCATTTGTTTTCCTTTTTTCAACCAGAAACCCACACCTTGGCTAGCCGTTTTTACGCATCATTGCTAAAGTGCAGGCCTAAAGCATCCAAGAGACGCCATAGCTCTTCAGAAGTGTACCCAGCCTCAAAAGCTTGTCCCAGAGCTTGTGAGGAGTAGCTGCAATTTCTATTTGTGCTGCAGACCTACATGGCCTTCAGCACATTGTGTAGGCCCACCTAAATGTATCCTGGGCAGTCAAACTGCCCCAGGACAATTATCCAATACTCAGAAGCCATGCAGAACAACCTGCAGTGGGCTGTTACCTGCTCGGACTGAGGAGATAGTGGCATCCAACGTAGGTATGAGATATTTGGGGTATCTCTGCCTGACATTGTGGTCTTTACTGTCAAACAGGACCTTGCTTAGTCTGCCCCTCAGATTGTAATTCCACAAGAAAATGCTTGTGTCTGAAGGTGGTTTTGCTCCTCCCTTTGCTACCTCGGCTGTGCTGACAAAACCGTCTGTGGCTCTGCTGTAACCCAGCCATAAAAAAAAAAAAAAAAGAAAATAAGGAATTCTGTTTTCAAACAAGTTCCTTGAGGGAATTTACAGGAGTCCCTCCACCAGCTATGGTGGCATAACTTATCCTGATATCTACGCCGCTGGTTTAGCTATAGCCTCAAGTAGCTCATCCTCAGCTGTGGCAATATTAGCGTTTGGTATCATGTCCTACAGTAGCATAAACCACAGAAACATCTTCGAAGCAGGGCAGATCAGGGAAGAATTAGGGGGCAAATACACATTTAAGACCTTCTTCTTTGTTTCTTCAATGTACAGTTGCTACTAGGAGTACTGAAAATAATGTCAAGTAAAACACAAATTACTGTCCCGCTTCCAGGAAGCACAGAATTAACCCTGTGACATAGCAAGCTATAAAAGCCATGGTATTCTCTGCAAATGAATGCGACGTAAAACATATGACACTGCGGTAACGGGAATGGCATGCCTGCATGCAATCACCCACAATGAAGCAAACTGTTCTGTGTATTGTTTTCACTTTATGAAACATATGTGACATGTCAGGACAAAGAAATTGAATGCATATTTTTAAATAAGCACTATATATATATCTTAGTGTTCTCCATGATTTCTTCCAGAATTAATGACAAGACTTGCTCAAACCCATCAGTGAGGTGTACAATAGAAAAGCCTCCTACAGTAAACACAAATATTTAAGTTCAGCAGTTTCACCCCAAGAGATACCGTGATACTACTAGAAAATTACTATTATTTTTTTTTAATACTGATGACTAGCATGTACTAGCAGCATGCAGCTGAACTCTGAAAAGGTGCATGTCTAAGTTTGACTGCTGGAAGCCTCCAGAGAAACACAGTATGGTTGATCTGACATTGATAGGGGTCTGTGTGCATAAACCATGCCACTAGATGCTAAATATTGTTTGCTTCATGCCTTGCATTCTTTAAAAACCTCATTGTTTTTAAAGTCTGAGTTCCCTGTCCTAAAATACTTATTAATTACACTGAGTAGATTACTTGTAATCTCAAAAATATTGTAGCTCAAATATAGTCTGGAATTGAGTATTGCAGTCATTGTTATGAATATTTTTCTTAATCTTCTTCACAGAGTTTATAGATAATTGTGTTTATACAGCCAAACTTTTAAGCTTGAAGCTTGCAATTCTGCAAGGAAAGAAAAGGCTAGAGATAGTATGTGAACTGGTACCTACAACACAGTGTGAGTACGTCTAGGACAGTCGCACTGCTATTGCTATAATTACTCATTCAGTGAACCTCACACTTGAACTCACAACTTCTCTGTGGAATAGGACAAAAATGCAAGTATATAAATATGTCAGGAGCTGCTAACTTGTTCATTAAACCAGAAGAAATGAGAATGTAGGGGGCAATTTTTCAACATAAAATGTGATAATTAAAAAATAAATCCTATTATAGGAAAAAATAACACACAGCATTAAACTGCAACTAGTTGTAAGACTTAGTGGTAAATAAGAAGGAAAATGCTTACCTATTTTCATTCATATTGCAGTGATTTGCTGTTGCGATGCTGTGGGCAGAGGCAGCTAATCGTGAAGAACTCTCTCGCTCTAAGTGAGCCTTCTTGATGTCCCTGCACTCTTCCTCGTTCTCACACTGAATGAAGAGAAAAATAATAATCTTGTACGTTTTGGATTTCCTACAGATCCAAAAGTATTTCAACTGGTCAGGGGCTGGTATTTTCTGGTATATTGGTCTGAATGATTACACTTTCTTTGATCATATAACTAACACGGTTCAGAGATGATTGGTCCATGTTTCAAAAAAATCAAATCTGAAGAGGCAGTGTGTGAGTAAAGGAGTAGAATATAAAACCTGAATTGTTTCCGCCACTTCCCCACTTGCACTTTGGGATTTTTTTTTCTTTATATTTCCCTCTTTACCCATCTCCTCTGCACTCTTCTCTTGCCTCAAACTTTTACCTCTTTTGTCTCTCTCTGTTTCTTGGTATCAGTGACTATGCTTACACTAGCAAATGCAACAGATCTGCAACTGGTCTTGAGGCCAACTGGCATGGCACAGCTGGCACCCATGCATTTATCTTGCTCCTCCTTCAAGCCAGGGTATGACACATTCAGAATGCCTTTTGGGAAGGCACCTTAGTCTGGTCTTGAGCAATGTCCTGTTACTGTCTGGAAGAACAGAAAGTAACCCAGGACAAAACCATGTTAGCAAGCATGTTAACAGTTAGACAAAGCTGCTGACTGTGTGCCACTACTTGGGACTGCATCCTGTCGTTATCTGGCCTACTGGTACGAACATAGCCAATGTTTCCTGCCACTATTTTATTTCATGTTATGTCCCCTAAATTCCACCATTAGCTCCCAAAGGCTCTGCTTTCCCAATCTCCTGCAAAGTCCACATCCTTTTCCACTTCTAACACTTCCCCAACTTGCAGTGGCACCTGAGTTTTACTTCTGATTTGTTGATTCTGCTGCATGTATTGTGTCGCTGCATGGCAACAGCATTTTCTGTGCTATCCACTGCCGCTGTGGCTGCTGCTGCAGGATTAACATTGTGGCTTACTATCCACAGGAGTGAAGATCTTACACCTCAGAGCTTAACCATCCTCCTCCATCTCCAATTTACCCTTCTTCTTGAGATAATGACTGAGGTGGAAATGATAAAGACCTCTTTTTAATTTTGCAGTTCTGCCTGATAATCCGTTCTCATTAGTCTTATTCATGAAGTCTTTTGGAAAGACGGATCACACAGTTGTGCATAGCAGCTGTCCCATTGAGGGTCATCAGCTTGTGGTACTCCAGCAATGTTTTGCATTTATTGTATCACTAAAACCACCACCAACAGCAGTGCTTTAAAACAAAAGAGTAAAAGATAACATGCACCACAGGAAGTCAGATTAAGCATTGCTAGAATGACTGCTCTTATTTTGCTCCTCTATCGTGTTCTCCCCTGTCCTTCTGGGTGTCCAGCCTGACACTATCACACTGGCATCTCTTATGGCCTAAACCAGAAATATTTTGCTTTTGCCACTCCTTTTGTACTGTGCAATTACTTCCATGCTACCTCCCAAAGAAAATGCAGACAAACACATCTCAAAGCTTATCAGAGCTCTCTGTTATGGCTCTACAGGTAGCCAGAACAGAGTTCCCACCTTTCAGATAGTGAAAAGTGGAAAAAAGGATAAGAAAAGAAACTCTCCTTTAAATAAACAACCCTAAAAGTATACAGGATCAATCTGCACATGTACGGTAGCTCAGAGGTGACAGTAAAAACTGTCCAGAAATTGGGCAGATGGTGATTCCAGTTCAGAGTGACTTTTGCAGTCAGATCAGTACAAACGGACACGAAAGCCTCCTCACTGGAAAGCTGCGGCCACGGGGTGGAAGGGGCTTTTTACCACTCCAAATGCCCAGTTTTGGAGAGAAGCCTCAGGAAAGAAAACTACACTAGTAAAGATGCAGTGCATCCACTAGGGTGTGGAAAGCCACGGGCCAGAAGCAAGAACCGAGGGCTGTGATCCCTTGTGGCCAGTTTTATCACCCCTTGGGGTGGCGTCTCCCCAGCGGCTTGGCCAGTTCCTATGCAGCGAGTGGGGACAAATCCCAGCTCTGAAGTGCCAGCCTGGAGACAACACCACCATTGAGCACTGGATGTGGGCACAGATAACGCTTGCCTCTGACTTGCCGGAGGCCCCCCTACCCACCCCTATCGGTCCCCTTGAAGCTCACCTTGCGTTTCCTTCTAGATTTCGGTAAACCCTTCTCTGCAGGGGGGTCAGCACTACTACCCTGCGGGAGGCTGGCCGCCTGGTTTGCTCCGGCGCTCATGGCCAGCGGCTCTTCAGGCAAACGCTCTGGAATCCTGGACAAAAGAGCCAAGTCAATGTTGACCCACAGCGACTTTACCTCATCACTGTCTTTCAGAGGAGACAGGAGCTCATTCCTACCGAAAGGAACCAGGGTGTAAAACTGGTCCTCCAGCTCCTTTGCTATTTCACTACTAGTCCTGGCATTAATGGAGCCAAAGGCACTGCAGCCACCGTGGGCTTTGCTGGTGGCGCTGGTCCCCGCGTCCTTGGTGCGCGGCTCGGACCCGGCCGCCACGGGCACCTTGGGCAGCGGGCGCTCCTCCCGCTCCGACTCAGAGCCCGAGTCAGAGGAGGATGATGAGGATGAAGACTCGGTCTCGATGAACTCCTTGGACTTGGGCGCCGTTTTGCTCGGCCCCCGGGCCCGGCGCTTCTCGCCCGTCGCAGCCGGGCGGGGTTCCCGGCGGTGCCCCGCTCTGCAGCCACCGCTGTTGGTGGTGCTGCCGCCGGCAGGCCGGGCCCTCGGTGCCTCGCCTGCAGTGCTCTCCACAAAGCTGCGGCTCCCAGGGGGCTCCTCTGCGCTGGGGCAGTGGGGGCCGTCCCCAGCAGAGGTCCTCTCAGCCCGCCGCGGAGCCTTCTTCCCCGCTGCCCGCCTTGGAGGCCCACCGTCGGCCGCGGGGGGGGACTTTTGCCGGCTGCCCTTGCTGCCCGGTGCTTTGTTGGCGGTCCTGGGCCGTGGTCCGTCCCCGGGGGTGGTGGCGGTGGTGGTGGTGGTGGTGGTGGCACGGACCTCCCCACTGCGGTGCTCGGCTGGGCCGGTGGCTGGGGTCTTCTCGCTTTCCTGCTGCTCTGCCTTCACGCGGCCATAGTAAGGATGGGCCTCCAGCGCTGGGCCGTCATGGTGGGTGAGGATGGGTGCTTTGTGTGGGGTGACTTTATTCAGCCACTTGTCCAGCTGCCACTTGTTAGACGAGGGTGGCTCAGGCTGAAAGGGAAACACATGGCAATGAGCTTAGTGCTGAGACCCCTGCTGCTCTCGCCCAGGGATCCCTCAGAGACACCAAAACACTGGGTCTCCTCTGGTCAAAGAGCCGTCCCCAAGACACAGCAACCCCCTGGCATGGGCCCTGGAGTGGGACACGTGGGGCATGCCGTGCAAGGAGTATTTTTGGTTTCAGAATGAGGTTGGGAAGGAGGACAGCTTCTGTGAGTCATCATTTCTAAGGATGATTCACGCAGTGCTACTGGCATCAGCTTTACTGGGAAACGATCCCAAGGTTCCAAATAGAAGAAAATGTAATGGCAAAAGGAAGGGAGGAAAACAAGGCAGGGGTACAGCTAAGGCTAAGGGAGGATAGCTAGTAGGACAGCTATGGATATGTATTTTGTGTCCTGGGCCATTGCAATAAATACATGAAGTACTTAAAAAGCACACAAAAAGGCATGTAGTGGGGAGTTGAAGGGCTAGCCAGATGATTCATGTCATCTGTCTGGTATTGATGTTATAATCTTCTGAGATCCCACAAACATTTGTTGTGTTGTGGCACTGTCAAGTACTCATTTTGTGAGTACTGTGTGGCTGCTAGCTTTTCTCTTTGTTCCTGTCACAACATGATGAAGTTATAAGAGAGCATCTAAAACATAATGGTGTTTGGACAGCAAATAAGTGGGATAATCATCATTTCAAATGTAACCACAGCTCAGACAATGTTATTTCAGAACAATGTGCAAGTGTTTTCTAGTGCTTCTTGCAATCGGTAATTTGAATGTAATAAAACAAAGGGGAAAGGCAAAAAAACCCAAAAGAAACAAATGGTGGAGGAGATCGCCCGCCACAATCTAGCGCCACAGAAGCCAATGTGAAAAGTCTCCCAACTTCCTTACCCGGAACCAAAGTCTGATCCACTAGGTTACTGCATGTGAATAATCAAAAAGTGTGTCATGAGTCTAACATGGAAACCATCAATGCTCTGGAAGAAAGTTTGCTCAAGAGAGAATATCCGCAGACTAACTTGAAAGAGTCTTTTACTTTACTCCTTATTTAAAGTAGGTGCCTGAGGGCAACATAGGTTTCCTGCACAGCCAAGGGCGTCTCCAGAATCACCCACTGAGGGCTGTATTCACTCTACATAGAGCAAAGCCTCCTAAAATAAGCAAAACAGTTAGACATTGAAATTCATACGATACAAATATTTCTTCTTGCAAAAGTGTCTAATTCACTTATTACTGAGCAAGCCAATACCTATGGGAAGTTTGCTGGATTGTCTTGTATTTGTTTTTTCTTCAGCATACTCCCTAATATCTTACATGAGGAACTTCTTCCCTGAGCTGTAAATCTTGGAAATGGATGGGTAGTATTTCTCGTAGATGAAGATATATTTTTACAACTCTTAAATCTTTATCTAAAATAAACAGCATTTTTTTTTGATTGCTGCTGAAAATACAGATAGATTTGTTTGGTGCCATTCATTGTACACATACTGAATTTAATAGATATATAGTTAAAAGTTCAGTATACATGGAAGTCTTTCCACTATTCAGGTGGATTTAAGAAGAGGACATACATCAGAAGCATGTGGGGAAAAGTATACCACTGCCCGTAAGTATAGGTCAGAATGAATATAGTTCAAAAAAACTTCCAGCTTTCCTGTTAAATCCCATTCTGTCTCTCTATGTACCTTGTAATTCTGGAAAACAGTAGTTCACAGAATATGGATTTCAAGGGATTACAGTAAACCAGCAGAAAACAGTGATTAAGTGCTGCAGTGTCATAACTTGGCAACATGGTACTTTCCTAGAGTGATATGTCTGCTATTTACGCAGAATAACTACAGCCTCACCAGCCTATAAGCCAGCTGTGAAATCTAATAAAAAGGATCAACAATGTTGCCAGATTTACTAATTTTATCAGGAGTTTCAGGACACTCATTATTTTTTCTTAAAGCCTTGGCTCTCAGAATCATGGGCTTAGATGCATTTCTGGGGTTTATTTAAATAAAAAATAAAAACCTTATGGCTTCTGAATAAAGCCTTGGGATGCGTGTCCTAAAAAAGAACCCAACCCTTTAAGATTCACCAGCTAAAAGTAAAAAGCCTGCAGGCCATCAGGTAAATGAATCTAAATTTAAAAAAATCAGAATTTTAAAACTTTTCCCAATATTTTTGGGCCCTGATACAGTTTTGTCAGTGTGCATGAGTGATGCCAATTCACTTTTGGAAGTAACATATGCAATTGATTGCTCTAACTGAAAAGTACTGTACTTAGAAATCACTTCAAAAATAAGGCACCTTGCAAGGGAACAAATCATGACAGCCAAGAATGAAGAGCAGGCCTGATAAAAAAAAAAGGATTGGGAAAATTCACTTGAAAGTTTTCACCGGTCCGCTTTACATGCCCAACTGCCATTATTTGTGGGAGAAAAAGAAAACCCCTAATTCCGCAGCCCACATCACCTCCTCCCTGCCCCCCCAGCATGTCACATCCCATTCTATGGAAGACAAGTTCGTTTGCTCGAAGTGGGAAGTTTGGGATGGAAATACATATGAATATATATATATAGAACGGTCAGATAACAGAATTGTCTCTGTCCCTTGGTTTTCGTGTTACGGGAATATGCTGCCCTCAAGGCCTTGTAGAGAAACAGGCAATTTTGAATTGAGGTAAAGCTTGTGGTGCCCAGATGGACAGCAGCAATAGAAGTAAGAGTCTGTGACAAAGCTGACGTGCAATGAAATGTGGATTTGGCATGAAAACTCAAACCAAGAAACTTTACAGGACAAAGATAGTTTCAGGGACCAATGCACCACAGACGTACACATGTGCCAGGCTTCATATAGAAACAGAAGGATGTGATACACTTCCTTAAAAATTGTGGGTGGATTCATCTGTACAACATAGACACCTATATCTCAGCTAGTCAACGAGTTCCTTCTCCAGTCAGTGGACTAGTCTTCTAGGGTGTGAAAAAAAACCCTCTTGAAATAGACATCTGAAATAGGCCAGATGAGCTGGGCCCTAAAAACGTCTATTCCTCTCCACCGACTGTAAAGGGGAGGCTGAAGTGGTGAGCAGATGTAGGTATCTACTCTGAAAGTGTCAAAATTTAGGTGGAATGACTCCCACACAGCACATCTATATATCTCAGATATCTTCAAGGCTACAAGTGCAACCAGAAGCACGAGTGGCATGCATCCAAAAGAAACCTTTGTCAAAATATTATCCAGAAACACTTTCTGGGATAAAGGGCTGTCAAGCAATGTAAGAGTTAATGGGGTTGCTTGCTATTACAAAGAGGGACCTAAGGCGTAGCAAATAACATTGTAAACTTAAAGCATGACACCACTTTCGCTGGCAAATTAGACAGCCTGTGATATGTGCATGTATTTAGCCTGCTGTGGAGTGGGACAGAGCTATCTACCATCCCTGCAGTATACTCTGCCTATTGTAAATCCACATACTAATCTACCCTTATGATAACTTGCTTGTTCTGCCCTGATAGCAAAGATTTCATTCAGGGCAATCCCCATACAAATGTGGTACCTTTTCATTGTATTTAAGGCATAGATTATAATGAAGAAGATAATGATGATGGTTATTATTACTACTACTGCTTTATTACTACTATTAGCACTGTTGCTATTGCTGTATCAAATTAGAACTGGGCATTCCCATGTGTTAAGCACAGCACACATATACTGTACGAGGTGGTCCCTGCCACAGAGAGTTTTCTGGAGGGAAGGAGGAGTTTAGTGTCAAAAGTAGTCCACAGGTCAGCTAAAGACCATGAATCCTATTTGCAAAGGTAAAGATAGTATCCATGGTTGGTCTAGTGGTAAAATCCTCTTTTCTTCTGAGTGCATCAGTCAAGAAATTTGTCGTGGTTTAAGCCGTGGTTTAAACTCAGAACCACACAGACTTCTTCCTTCCCCAGCATTGCACCCAGAGGGATGGGAAGGAGAACCGAAAGAATGTAAGTCCCAAGGGTTGAGATAACAACGGTCCAGTAACTAAGGTATAACACAAAACTACTACTGCTACCACCAATAATAATGATATGGGAAATAACAAGGGGAGAAAATATAAAATTAAAAGGGGAAAAGAAAAAGAAAACAATAAACACAAGTGATGCACAATACAATTGCTCACCACCTGCCAACCGATATGCAGCCCAACCTTAGCAGCGATCTAGCCCTTCCAGGTAACTGCCCCCAGTTTATATACTGGGCATGACGTACTGTGGTATGGAATACCCCTTTGGCTAGTTTGGGTCAGGTGTCCTGTCTCTGCTTCCTCCTGGTTTCTTGTGCCCCTCCTCACTTGCAGAGGAAAAGAAAAATGAGACTGGAAAGTCCTTGACCGGGGCAAGCACTACTTAGCAACAACTAAAAACATCAGGTGTGTTATCAGCACTGTTCTCAGACAAAAGTAAAAAACACAGCACTGCACCAGCTCCTAAGAAGGAGAAAAATAACTGTTACAGCTGAACCCAGGACAAAATCAATCATGGCTATACTTAAGATGGGAAGCAAAAACTTTTTGGAAAACAAGACAGATAGATACAGAAAACATACCTCTCCTACCCTTCAGCTGTAAAACTACAATTCTTTCCCTGCCTTCCTACTGAAATCTATCAGTAAGGAATGAACAGTGAGGTGGCAGAAGCATGCCCACCAGTTAGCTAGTCTGCTATACACATTCTTCCTATTTTCCAAGCTAAGAAGAGAGTCAATGCCACAGAGCACCTGAGGGAACATCAGGAATTCACAGGCAATGGCTCCTTAGCCATTGGTACTGATGTCCAGGGCACTTGAAGAACTTGATGCACAGTGGTCGGAGGTGGCTCTCTGCTAATGGCAGAGGAGGATGGGGAAGAATATAACCATGCAAAACACTTCAGCTTAGACCTGGTCAGTCACAACATGGGGACTTGGGATGAAAATGATTAACCTGTGATGATAGAATAAGATGGACAAAAAGCATATGTGAATTCTTGAAGAAGAGGAAAAACCTTTCATAGCTGTAAACTAGCCACTACAGCAGAAACTATAGAAGACATTGCATCTGATGTGTGGGGCCCAGGACAGGACACCTCTCTCTTCTAGCCTTGTTACTGTTGACTAGCCACTAATGCTTTGTCTCATGCGATGGCATCTCCACTTCCTTCCTGCCCATTCTCCCTTCTAGTCCACTCTGCATAGTGGGAATTCCAAGTAACCTAACCAGATTCAGCCTTATAAGAGGTCTGCTGGATAATTCAAGGGAACAAAGAACAAACAAACCAAACCCTTATCTTTTGAAATGTAGCTCCTTCTATGAGCTTGACACCCAAGGTTTTTTTCTACCATCCAAAATAATTGCAAGGACAAGTCGTCACTGTTTTCCAGAGTCCTCATTTATGACGTTAATTACGGTCATGCGAAGAATTCATGACTTCAGCAGAAAAACAGGAGATAGAAACCTCAGTCCCTCATTCATAATTTCAGGTTTGGCAGTCCACAAACCTGTAACTACTCACATTAATGTCTCAGGCACCTTAATTTGTCCACATCACTGAAACCAGTCTGAATGTTGTCTCCTGCTCTAGCTCTGCCATTATTCTTAGTTTACTGCAGACATAAAGTGTAGACAGCTGAGCTAGACACTACAGGCTCTAAACAGTCAGTGGAAAGAAACAGACACTTCTAGGGTGCAATTCATCTAATCTATTTTATATGTATGCTTTACAATGAGCTGCTTTTACACTCTGGGCAACTGCATTTAGACACCTGATAACAACTCAAAGATCTCAAAATCAGAGGAGAAAAAAATTCCAGAAGAAATGAAACAGAAGAAATTGAATTTCTGTATATGCTCAAATGCAGAAGACACACTGTCCTAGAAATAAAAACCTTTAAGGATATGCATATAATATTTCAGATTATGGAAAAAAATTAATAAGAATCAGGTCCTCATAATGGCCTGCAGATTTCCAGATTAAGTCTCTCCCTCCCTGGAAATTGGGATTTCCTGCCCAGCACTATACTGGAGTACCCAAGTTCTTCATACCCGAATTTATCAGATTATGCTAAAGCAAAAAAAAAAAGATGTGTTTGCTTTTTCTGTCTTATCCAATAGATGAATTTAATTTTAAAACTAGGACTGAAATTGACTCCACTACATAAAATTAGGTGAAGAGAGCCTTCCTTTAAAGAGCTTCCAAGGACCTGTCTCTGTCCATCTACTGGGTAAGAACATGGCATGGACTTTAGAAAGACGGCTTTACTGGGTGCATAGATGTAAATTAAAGCATTAATGCAAAGCAGACAGGACTTCCATCGCATCAGCATGTTTTGAACTGGTGCCATCAGTCATATGACGGGCCTGGGAAAGCACTGGCCCTTGGGGAAAGCACAGGTATCCCACTTCCCTGGAACACCCTGACCCTATCCATGTGTGGCCTCTTCCATATCCCATCAAGGCATGACCTATGAAAACCACTGCAGCCATCACATTTTTTGAGCCATTTACATTTTTGTATAAGCAAGTTCCATGCAGCATATCCTAGAAGGCAAACCACACAAATGCAATGCAAAGAGACAAGCAGACTGTTGGAGCAGTGCAGCTGTTTCGTGACAATGTTCACTGATAATTCAGGCTATGTACAAAAGTAGTTCCACAGATCTCGAGAGAATATGTATAAAATGATGAAGAGGAGGCACTTTATCCACATTTCCGTGACTCTCAGTCCCCTGCTTGACTTTATGAAATGCACGACCTGCCTCAGTTAATTAACTTCCTCCATTCCCTGAGGAATGGCTGCTCTCAGGTCTAAGCAGCACAGGTACCTGCCAAGATTGTAAACACTCCTCCCTTCCTGGGTACTATGCTTCTCCTCTTTTTATCTCATATTTCCTTCTCCCCACAATGGTTCCTTCTCTTTCTTCTCTTTGTCCCTTTTCTTCCACCTTCTGAGATCCCGCAGGGAGAAAAGAAACTGTGCTTAAGATCTCCGTGCTAATTCCAGCGGGAAACTAGGCAGAGAGAGAACAAGGTCTTAATGGGCCGGATGAGAGAGCTCATAATGGGGTAGAACAGCGAGGGCAACAAGGAAAAGGCACTGGAAGGAAAAGAATAGAGACAAAAGGAAAGAGAACCAGAGAGAGAGATTAGGAAAGAGACAAAGTGAGAGGAAAATTAACTGGAAATGGATCTGAAAGTACTGTGAAGGAAAGGCAGAAAGGAAGATAAGTGTTAAACAAGGAACAAAAGTGACAGAACCTGAGAAAAATATACTAAGGATGTTTCTGCGAGTGCTGCATTTTGCCTGATAGGAAACATGGGCTCCCAAAAAAAGAGCAAAAGATGAGGAAAGGCTTGCTGGTTATTCAGTATAATTTTTCAGGGTGAGAGAATAAGCAAGGTATAGTTTTGAAGGGAGGAGTCTGGTGATTGGATGCTTTATGTGGAACAGGCAAATGCGCTGCATTTCCTACGTATTTACAATCTCGCTGCTAGACTTCTGAATATTTTTACATACATTAATGTGTGTGATGTGGCTGTGGAGTTCATGGTTTTATACTAAATGTGTGTATTGACCAAAACATGTAAAAATATCATTCCTGGTACAAAAGAAGAGCAGAAAAAGCAGCCTTGTCATGTCTGTTGAGCCCTGAGCAGAGGTAAAAGCAGAAGATGGCATAGCACTGCCAGCTTAACTGTAATTTGGCTAGGGCTTGTCTACGTGTGGAAATTTTCAGTGCTAGCTTTCCAGATGAAAAGTTTGGCCTGAATGTTTTGCACCATGAGTAATTCAGTTCAGTCTGTTTTGGAGGTGGATTAAAATCAATCACACAAAGGCAGCAGTAACAGAGAATAATTCACTTAGAAAGTGAGGTGAGGGAAGAGTGTGAGTGAAAAACAACTGTTTTGCTTTAAAAATCCACCCTCAAACTGATTTTATAATAGCTTCCCTGGGTAGAGGAGCCTTCAGTTCCCTTGCAGTGCTGGGAGCCCACATCAGGACTTCCTTACTAAGCAAGCCATTGCTGTTGAGGCAGAGCTGCATAAAACTCAAGCAAGCTGTGAGCCTTGCAAGGCTCTCCACTCATCTCTAATTTGAGGAAAATATCGCAGGGTTATTTCTTGCCTCATCTTTGTTTCAAATGCTTTAATCTGACCCAGGATTCCCTGCCACTTGCATTTCACAGCATGCTCGGAGGAGGATCCCTGGGCTTTTCTCTTCCATTTTTTTTTGTGCAACTCCCCACAGCCTCCTTGTGTTGGCTTGGCTGGAAAAAGGTCTGAGTGGGTGTAATAATGGGTTGCTGCCCTAATGATACAGAGCAGAAGCCCTTACCTCTGGACTGGAGTAATGGGAGGGCTTGCTGCCGTCACTCTCGCTGGAGCTGCTTTCGCTCTCTGAGTCAGACTCTGAGCTGGTCTCGGATTCACTGGAGCTGCTGCTGCTTGATCCCTTGCTGGAGAGTCCTGAGGCTCGGGTGTTGGATTGCGGCACCACCAGGCTGCCAGCCCCCCACACAGCCCATTGTGGAGGCGGGAGGGAAGAGAAGAAAACAAGAACATAAAAACCCCGCATGTAAACCCATGGTGTTTTAGGGGGCATACTTATCTGAATGCTTGTGTGTTTGATGCTAATGAAGGGTGAAATGAGCTCAACATTACATTATTAGAATTGGGGGGAAAATATGGGGTTACCCTCCTATCCATTTAAATCCATAACCTTTGCCATTTCTTCTTCATTTGAGGGAGGGTCAAGTTTTCACTTCAGCTTGTCTCTTTTCTCATTCAACAGACATTTTAGGATATATTAAAAATGCCAAAAGTTAAAATCCAGTATAGAAAACAGTCTTACACTGCCTAATGAACACTCTGCAAAGAGGTAAAAGCAGGAGATGGAAAAGGTGAACAGTTAAGAAACGGAGTTGAACTCCACAATACCAGTTATTTATAAGTAATAATAGCAATAATGATAATAGCAGTAGTAATACATCCTCACTGGAGTTTCCAACCCTCATCTTTTTTCTGCACACTTCTTCACCTACCCATAAATGACATGGTTACCTGTATATACCATCTTCATATTGACAACTGCAAGATCTAAGGCTCTGATCCTGAGAAAACCTGAAGAGCTGTCTTGTGCTTCTGCATGTCCCTAGCGCAATGCTGTCAGCAGAGCTACTCACCTTCTTAAAAGTTATGTTTGCATGCGTTTGCATTATCAGGCCTGACAGCAGAAGAAATGTATACTTTCCTGAAATAGTTGACCATGCATATTGAAAATATAACAGTCATAAAGACCTTAGTGTGAAATGTCCTATTAAGTCATGCGGCTTATTCCCCAGGCAATGGAAGATTGTTCCCTATAGCAGGGTGCATTTTCTAGCGAGTTGTCCAATTTGATTTTAAGTAACTTGAATGCAGCTTTTACTTTTACCCCTGGGAAACTTTTCTGCAAGCTAACCCAAATTCCACTGTCAGAAATTTCTTCCTACATTCAACCTGAAGTTGCCCTTTTTAAATTTATTGTTGTTACTTATTATTTCATTCTGTTACTAATAGTTACTATGATAAATTGTCCTCCTCCCTTTTTGCTTTCACATATTTGCAGACTGTTTTCCTGCCCTCCTTCAGTCATCTTTCAGACAAGGCCTTACACATTTACTTCTTCTGATCTTTCTTCATAAGTCATTATCTCTAGGGATATGAGATCATTTTTATGGCTCTTTTCTGAACTCATTCCAATTTGTCTATATCTCTGTGATAACAGGATGCCCAAAACGGAGTGCAGCATTATAGATGGGTTCTCGCTAGAGCTCTACAATGAAGGGCTATTACCTTCCTGCTCCTTGATGCGTTGCTTCTGTAAACATATACACAGGCTGTGATGGAATATATAGTCCATTAACACTCCTACATCTCTTACAACACTCTTTTCTCCAGAATTCTTCCACCGATAGCTACTTTTTAGATTAATTGCTTCCAGAGAGATTTAGCTTGCTTTTTTTCTTCATACCAGATCTCATTTTCTTCTTTATTGCACATGCTTCCAGCTCTTTTGATTTATTTCTTTGCCCTCGGAGGTGTCTGCAGCAACTTCTAATTTAGTATCAAATGCAAACTTAATTAAATGGTTATTCACTTCCTTTTCCAGATCATTAATGAGACTGTTAAATAAACCCCACATGAAACACACCAGTACCCTAATAACTATCTCTTTCTGACTCCATTCATTGGTGTTTATCATTACCCTTGTTTATGCTCCATCAGTCCAATATCGTGGCTAATGCAATGTGATCTTGGAGATGCATTTTGTGAGAAATAATAACTAATAATTAATTACAGTTCTGCTATGTTGCACCTAATGAATTGTCTTTACCTGCTAATTGTGCTTTTCATTCTGGAAAACTGGTACCTGACACCTGACACAAGTCACGTATAACAGGCAATTTCTGGGGCTTTGAAAAGAGGCCAGGCCATCAGAGATGCAGCTTCAACTCCACGATTACCCATGGCCACACATTTCCCTGCCTCCCCTAACATATCCCAACCTTTCCCACTGGACCACCTGTCTTGCACAAGCCAGTACTCCTACCACATCACCTTTACTTAGAGCATCCCCTTTGCCTTTTGCTAGGAAGCAGCACAGCTGTCCATGGCTTTCTTGCTCCAGAAAGTTTCTGCTTGCTTGGAGAATCATGTTGCTGTTGGAGAGCTTTCTGTACCCTTTGAGGCACTGTGAAGCCAGGCAGTGCAGAAAAACTCACCTGTGATCTCACCTTACTAATTAAAGCAGGTAAAATAAAGAGGAGAGGAGGAACTGACATCAATTTATACTTTTTGACCTTTGTTTCCATCCTTGTTGCCATCAGGCAGTAGAGAGAGAGGCAATAATAAAAGCTCATGCTCTGGCAAGATGGCTTGGTGCTACATGAATGTTAGCAGAAGTGCCTGCCAGCTCCTGGGAGGCAGGAGGTCTGTCATCACGCACAGGCATTAAATTTGCCAGTTACAATGAGTGCCTTTAAAACTTGCCCTCTGCTATTTTTGTTGTTATTCATGATGACTCTTTGTCTAGCCAGGTAGGTATTTTAAATACAAGATTTTCAGGCAGCCATTTGTATAACAGCATGAAGGCACAGAGATGCCTGAAACAGAAATAGCTTATAAGCTTGTAAAACTTTTCCTTCCCAGAGAAGGAAAATTGATATTTTGTGCCCTGCTTTGTGACAATGCTGTTTTCCTCTTGTACAGGTTGCCCAGTAAAATCTAGATATAAGTTGCTCACTTATATTAACAGATTACAGCCAATCCCTTGCTAATAAAATAGCGAGAGCTAAGCAGAGGCCATTGTGAGTAGGTTTTTATTTTATATTATTTTATTTTTTTTTATGGGAGTATGAAAAGGTAACTGTCTTTTCTGACAGTGGAGCTTAGGGAATGCTTTTGACAGTGCCTGACTAACGGATTTCCAGTGCTTTCCACAACAGAATTGCGACTGTTGCCTGAAAAGTTCTTCAACATCACAAAACATCTGCACATTTATGTCCTGCCCTTAGTGGCTGTGGTTTTAATTTTTAAACCATTATTTTTGTTTGGCATTGAGTGAAGTATTCAGAACTGCTATATAGGGGATGAGGAAATAAACCAAATCCCAATGTAATATTTCTTTCCTGTTGTGACATGAAATGTTTTTCTAGGCTGCTGAATAGAAATTGTTCCTACAGCCATAGATATAAAATACAACTGTTGGACTCTTCACAAACATCTGGAAATCTATGTTTGCTGCTGCAATGGTAGCCAATATACTACAAAAATTTAACATTACAATATTTTCTCATTTATGCTGATACTGTTGAAATCTCCTGTCGTCCTTCTACCTTTTCCATTTTTAAATATAGTGTATTCTGATAAGGATACTCACTATATTATAATGACCAGAGTGAAAACATATGTTTTTTCATGCATTCTTATTAGAAAACAACCATTATTTTAAATTGGTGACTTCCATTTTGGACTGTTTTTTTTCTAAAGTATGTAAGCAAGATCATGAAGTCAAAATAAAAGACCGATTTGCATTTTAATGACCATGGCACACAACATTCGTGCATATTTTGCTACTGGCTTATGCCCCAGAATTAATTACTACATCATAGAAATGTTAGTTTTATTTTAAGCAATTAAATCACAACTTGGGTAAGAACCACTTTTTCTTTAAAGCCCTTCGTCAGAACATTCACTGTCTGACTTGAGAGAGTAAATACTGTGTTAAGTTGCCAGAAGTTCATTAACAAGATCAACTAACAGCCAACACACCATCTGAAGTTTCTGGTCAGATATCTCCCATCATCCTGCCTACATGGAACTTGGGCACCTAAACACCGTGCAAGTCTCCAACAACATATTTTCCTTCATTGTGTGAGGGACAAGTCACCCTTCTCTGAAAAACTGCTAGATGCCTTGTAACCTCGCTTTTTTCTGAGATATGCAGACTCAGAAACACAGTAATTTGAGCAAATTTATACTTCTTCCCCACTCAGACTAATTTGTGATCCAAGTTGAGAGGCGGAGCTGTGTCAACCCCTGGAGAAGCTTGAAAGGCTAGTTGTGGTGGGACCAGTTATTAGCACCATCAGACTGCATGGCCACAGCAGCTCTGAACAGCACCAAAGTGGTTTAAACACTTGTACAGGAAAGTGCAGGTGTTTGCTGTTCAGTTGGTGGAGATGGATTCCCAAATCAGGCTGCTTCAGTGGCCCTCAGGGGGCATTCTGAGGTTAATCATGCTGGACCTGGGTCCTACTCTATGCTTCATATTAAGCTGTTGCTTACAGCTGCACTACTTTCTGTGCTAATAAATCATGGCATTCATGGCCACAGGAAGTTCCCAGGCAGCTAAGCATATTCTGAATTGCAGGAATTCAGTCTCAGAGTTTCAAAGATGGTCAGTGTGGATGCCTGATTAAGGTAAACCAGATGCAGCTCTTTACCAAACTGCTAGTATTTGGTAACAATGTTAAATGGATTCAAAAGAGAAAAACTCCTCTTTTGCTGAAAAATGTGGCCAGTATCATTTGCATGGTTGGGATCATCTGTACTATTTTTCTTCTAAGTCTTACCCGACGGCACCATACACCAAGCAGTGCACAACTGTCGAGTGGCCCTGACTCCCCAAAGGCTCCCTTTCCCCACAGGAAAGAGGAATGCAACAATTAGTGCGAAGAGTTGACTTGAATAAACAAATCACATTGTCAGCATTGAGAGGTAAGCATGGAGAAGGTGATCTGGATTAATATAAAATGTCACAAACTTTTGAGAAAAACCTAAGAAAGGCTGCATGAATGCTCGCAGTATTTGAAATATCTGAAAAATCTATCACTGTCTGGAAGATCAAGGCCAATTGTGGGAAAACAATACTCTGAAAAAGACATCAGTCCCTTGGCTGGTATAAACTGTCATAGCTCCATTGACTTCAATTAGGCTACAGTGATTTAAATCAAACAGTAAATCTGACCAAGACTCTGAAATGGTATTTCATGCTCAGCGATGAAAACATATTCCACGGTTTAAAGGAGTTCTGTTGGCAGAGTTCTCCTTTTATTCCAGATTAAAGTACCTGAAACATGACTTCCTTCTTCCCTTGAAGCCAGTCGAAAACCCAGTGAAGGTCTTTCACAGAAAAGATTTTATCCCTTTGTTGTGAGAAGCAAATTCCACATGGTGCTTCCTCAAAGCACAAACTGAGAGCATTGTGCCAAGATCTGTATAATTATCTCTGTTGCCTGGCACTGAAGATACTGTATGTCTCCCATGCACCCAGTAGGGAATTCCTGTGTTGATAATTGTGAATGAATCACAGAGGTAACGGAAATGCCCACTTCCTGATGCTTCCCCCGTGTATTTTTCAATACACAGTGAAGACATCTGAAGCATGCTTACCATGGGGATCTATCTGGACTTGCAGATCAGGCCATCCCAATGTTGTAATAGAACATATGGAGATATTTTCTGAGGTAACTGTAGAATGAATGCCAAGTAATAGCACCATAAGAATAGCCTACAGAATGAATGTGGATATCATCCACTAGTTTCAGGCCAAAATCATGGTCAGGAAAGGGAGATGATACCATAAACTCTGGAATACGCACCCACTTGAGGGCACACAGACACCTCCATAGTTTAAAATATGAAGGTTGGTTTTGTACTTAATGTACAAATGTGAGCATAAGGAGCCTCTACTGTATTTTCAGGTCTGCCGTGTTGAGACTGAATTGCCAAATCAGTTGATCCTTTCACGGCTCTGGTCACTATCCTAGTTATACACGGGAATGACAGAACTCGCCTACCTTCAGTGTGCTAGGAGAAGTCCTTTGTTGCTCTTCAAAAAGCACTTGGATATCCTTGTTCTGAACACAGTACGGAAGTAACTCAAATTTATGGTTTTGTACCTTTGCTAACCAAGAGCGTGAAACCAATTAACTGTCTCAGTCCTTTACAGTTACTGATTGCCAAAACCTATCACTCACTAACAAAAAAGGCTGCTAGCCCTGCCATGGTTTTCTGTTCGGGCCTGAATGCAAAAAAATGAGGCTGGGCACTTCCCTTTCTCCAGGTAAACGATTTCCCAGGAGTCTGTTAATGTCTTTAGGAAACAGAGAAATGTTTTCATACCTCATTCCTATAATGGATGAGGTATGAAATAGGAGTCATGATGAGTGAGAGTCCTGGAGGTTGTTCAGCTTGTCACAATACATAATGCTTCTGTGAAAGCACTGCATTACCTTAGCTGCACCACCTTTCCACAGCACAACTAATAAAGCACAGCTGCCAAGAACAGAGTTCACAGACTCCACCTATATTTTAACACTGTCCTTGGGAGTTGCTTAAATAGTTTGTGCTGACAAGACTACAAGTATCATCTGATAATGCAAACCTAAGGTAAATCAGGTCTCTTCAGAGAGTCAGGTGTGCCCTGTGTAATTGCAGCTTAATTGCCAGAATAGTCAACAAAGAAAAACAAGTTGTTAGGAAAAGCTTTTAAGAAAAACAAGCTATGAAGCTCATATACACACACACACACACAAAACCCTCAAGAAAATTCACTCTGGCAGGAGGCCCTAAGGCCTCGTTAGTACTGGAAGCAGCAGAATCACAGCTCCCACCTTAGAGAAATATGGTAGGAAAGAGGAAAGCACTGAAAAATACCTTGGCTAAAAAAACACCTCCAAAAATAAAATGCTACATAACAATAAATACTGACATCTCTGTATAAATAGCTCTATCAGGAGGCGTGTGTGCTGGGGTATCTGAGATGAAAGTGTCCAATAGACCTGAAGCAGCATTAGTGTGGGGATGAAGTGATTAGTCAGCAGGCTGACAGTTGTGCTAGGAGCCTGGTGCCAGATTCCAGTGTACGCTTTCCACTGCTGCCAAGTGTTTACTTGTCACTCCAGATAAATGGAGCATCAGCAGTGTTTTATTTGACCTGCTCACAAGAAAAATACAGCAACTCTGACTTCCTCAGTGTGTTTGTCGTTGACCTTGCATCAGCTGAATATGAGCAGAGAGATTCTTTGGTCCAGGAAAGTTAACTCTTTAGTAGAAGAGGAGTTATAGAGTCTTCTTACCTTGGTAGTATAATTGGTTTCTTAATGGCTTGAAGTACAGTGACTTAAAAGGAAAAAGTAACAGGCACAGCCTATGTGTCTTATACTGTCCTTGGAACATGCCCTTGGACCAACAGCCTGGAGAATGATTAACAGCTTTGAGAATGGTCTGTGAACAGTCACCCTCCTGCCTCCAGTGTGAAATCAGGAAACCATTTCTACAGAGAATTTTTTTTGGGGACGAGTTGGGGGGCAGAAATAAATTGTAAACAGGTGAAGCTGTTGAGAAGATTCAGTCAGACAACACTGCATTTGATGTCCTCCTGACACCAGGGGAAATGGCTTTCGTATGTTTTCCTTCGTATGCACCCCACATATGCATTGTGAGCTGTATGGGAAACAAGGCAGCTTTAATGCAGATTCCTTTTCATAATTTACCTTTTGGGTTCAGTGAACTCTCTCTACCTGGGGGTGGTATGCAACAAGAAGACCTACATCCATTCCCAACTCAGTACTTCACTTTCTCATTAGAGGACTATTAAAAGCTATTTCCCGGTCAGATTCAACATATATTAGTACCACCTGTCTTAGAAATAGAACCTTCACTGAATCAATTTGAAGGTGCTTCCAGTGGTTTAGTCTTTGGTGGGATAGGCTTCAAGTCACTGGAAGAGATGCTGCAAAGATAAAGGTAGTTAAGCACTGGAACAGGTCATCACTGAAGATACGGAACATTATTCATGGTAGTTTCAGAAACTAGGTTAGGCAAAGGAGCAACGCAAAATGTTCTGTAGAGTAGCATTAATCCGCTATCTTCAAAAGGTCTCATCGGGAGAATTTGGTATCACTTCTCTGGAAATTAGCCTGGGTATTGCTTTTCTTGTCTCATTTATTTCCTAGAACATGAAGTATAGATGTACCTCTATCCAAGAAAACAGCAATTCTTGCTCGTGAGAGACAGCTTCATCAAGCCACAGAAGACAACCACTTGCAGTGCAGACCAGGAAAATCCCTGTCTGCACTGGCATACCATCATCTTATTTCAGAGTTACTGTTAATATAAGTCATGTTGTGGCTGGCAATCTAAACGAACCGGCTTTTGTAATTTTCAGACACATTTGTGCCTCACTTCAGCATGGCAGTCTTTTGCCTCAGTCAGCAAGGCCTTGAGTATGGTTCTGCCTTGCAAGACCTTTCGCTAAGCTCTGAGAGTCCAAATACAGATGAACTTGTGCAGATAAAATTACTAACTACCATAATGGCTGTCCAAATGGGTGCAATAAATTTCAGCGTGAGACAAACTCTCTCAGGTTTTACTGACTCTTAATGTTGCTGCTGCCAGCTTTAGTGTTACTCTTTGACTCAAGCCATATTCTGTTGTCTCCCAAAGGTCTTTTCGGCCTGTCAGCTCTAATCAATACGCTGCCTTGAGAAGGAGCTTGTTTTAAGTAGGTTTGCTCGCCATAAAGTACGATAGAAAGAAAATTTGACTTCTACTCCTTGTCAGCATATATCATTCGCTATGCAGAGTAACATTTAGATGGTCTGTTAGTTGAATCCAAGTGCTCTCTTTTCTATGTCTCAAGAAATGACAAATTCCTGGAAAAAAATGCATAGTTGTTCTACAGAAGACATTAGACAGTCTCAGGAATGGCAAGCAGAACAGCTAATAAAGCCCAGAATCCTAGCAGAGAGGATGTTAAAAGCTAATTAGTTTGAGATTACTTGAAGACTTGTAGAAGGTTATGTTCTCCATTCTGATGTAAGTACAGTCTGGTTTCCAGCAACATCCCAAACTATTTAATATGTTTTTAGAAAATGTTGCCCAAGATACGCTGTTTACCTATTATCGACATTCTAGTTCAAAATAAAAGATGTTTAAGCCCAATTTTTAGCTGTTATATATGTGCCTGTGGTGCAGCCTTATCTTCTCAGGTGTCTGAGCCACTGGAAAAAAAACTACTCCCGTTCTGACTAGGCTCAAATTCTTGACCCCTTATTCTGGCTTAGTAGCATCACACTTTACAGCTTGGATTGGAGTGCCTGGAAGTGCTCCTGAAGAGCAAGAATGGTCTGTCTAGTAAGGGTATAAGGATTGACCAGCTGTAATCCAGCAACACGGTGTGCAGATACTTGATGAAGGACCTTAAGATAGAGAGCAGCCTGTACTAGTAACCTGGTGTGCCTTCCTCAGATACAATGTGGCCTGTGAAAAACAATGAATAAATATGATAAGCTCAAATATAGAAATATATGGTAAGAAAGAGTTATATAAATTGCTTTACAATTCAAAAGAAAAATCAGACGTGAATTGCATCCTTTTATTAGATGTTATCCATGGAAAGCAAACTTAAGGTTTGTTCATGCACACGTAGATGATGAGGGGAGGCAGAAATAAATTATGAAGTAAATATAATTTTATTTGCTTTATTAATCTAGAATGTGGTACCAATATGTCTGGACTCAGTGGCTCCCCAGCTGCACCCTCCTGCAGGATGTCATCAATCCTTTATTTCTGTGAAATCTGCTACCAGCCAGTAGGAAAAGCACTAGAACTGTACGAAATCTTAATAAAAAAAAATTGTCTTACACCATGCTGTGTCCTGATGTAGTTAAACTCACATCTTCCAATATACCTTTCAATCCATATCTCGTATGTTTTGCTGTTCATTAACTTCCATGCACCTTTTTAGGTTTCTTACGAATTTACAGTATCAATAAAGCATGCCTAGGCGCCTTTGCCTATTCTACAATGTATCTTCTATTCTCCCTGCCTCTCCCAGGGAGGCAGGAAGGAAACGCACACATGATAGTAAGGAGAGAGCATGGGAGCAGGGAGAAATATTGCTCATTGGTGTTGCTTCTCCCTCCCAGTGCCACAGCAAGCTGTGCTGCCTTCTTCCCTTTGCCCCCAGGCTAACAGTCCCTTTCTGACACTCTGGCTGTAGAGCAGTATCTCAAAAAGCCCTCCCAAAAGGTCCCGCATGGTCCAGGATGATGTGCTGCATGAAGTGGTGGACCTCTTCTGACCATGAATGTATGTTAAGCAGCGTGATCCAGCAGAGAGGCTGTTAAAGGTGTAGGAGTCAACATGTGTTGCTGCTAGGAGGTCAGTGCCCAGCTGCGAGGGTGCCTGTTCAGTATTTCTTTGAAAGTGTTATCAGGTCACCTGCCTGCAGCTGGAAAACAGCTGGGGAAAAGTGAAGATTCTGCACAAGGGCTTTGCAGAGAAGATGAGACAGACAGATTTGTAGGAGAATATGATTTTCCATAGTCACTGTAGCAAGGAAGTAACTCTTTGGGATTTTCTTTACCATCCTGACATGACCCTAAAACACTGCTAGCCAAGCCTCAGCTTGGGGAGAAAGATCAAGTGTCTCGATTTTGCCATTAGCTCAGACACTAGAGGAAAGAGCTAGATGACTTTGTTGATAACTAGCTTGAAGACCCCAGCAGGCCTTCAGACAGTTTTATTAATCATAAAAGTCATTAAAAATAGCCATTTCCTCAGAGGCAATGTAAAAACAAAACCACAGAAGAATGAATCAGAGCAGACATCTCCCATTCCTAGGAGCACTCTGTTCACATTCTGTGCAGGGAACTGAAAGAGAATACTTAGGAGTGAAACTCCCAAGCAATATAACCAAATGCTTTCTCAGGGAAGGGCCAAGCACTTTCTTATGGATGCAGATTCCACCAAGGAAAGATATTTATGGGATTTGTGTGGACCTCAGAGGCACTGAATTTTGAGACAGTTGACTCCAAAGCTTGCACGTCATATGCAGAATCAAGCACGATAATTTTCCCCTTTGCCTTTGCACTTGGCATTTTGTCTTTCACTTTTTGGCTTTCCCCTTTGCCTCTCCCTTTCCCCCTTAACCTTCTCTTTTCCCCTTGCATTGCCTTGCCTTTTTTTTTAATGGATAGAGATAACATTTATTTACCTCTATGCCACCATACATGGCCTGTGCTCCATCTCAGCAGTACTTCTCTGCCTTTGCCATACAAACCTCTCAGGCCCTTAAAGACGTCTTGTGAATCTTAGGGCGTCTTAAGTGACTTCAGATGCCTGTGTTAAGGTACCTGAATCCCATCTTAACTTTGTCAATCTCACAGTTGCGACAGAATACTTCAAAACCGGCCCAAATGTGGGACAAAGCATTGCTATCCTCCTGGGTTTGCAGGCAACTGATTCTGGCTTTATTTGTTGATAAAAGATATAAACTTTCCTGACAAAATAAGCTTTATAAGGATGTTGACCACAAAATGCAATGGTAGTTTAAATGTAAGCATTCATTTATCATAGTTTAACTGGAAAGATTTCAGTGGTGAAAAAAACTGAATGAAGAACTAGGACATAAGGCAGGCAAAAAAAGAGGGTGGAGGAGAATCGTAGGAAGTGGGAAGGAGAGGAAGCTTGCAGAGCCACCTCTTCTGTGGCCTGCAGGGCTGGTGACTGAAACATGTAAAGTAGGTGAACGATGCAGATTTGCCCGGCAAGGTGCCTCCGTGCACCACTAGACAGAATTTTTGGACTTCCGTGGCCTGGGCTCGTAACACTTGCGTGAGACACCATGCACCAGCAAAGGCGATCGACTATCTGGAAAGCATCTTGGCAGCCAAAGCCCTGAGGGTCCTGATGAACAAAAAGTTCACCATGACCCAGCAGTGCTTCCTCCCGGCAATGGCAGCCAACGGCACCCTACGCTGCAGAAAGAGGAGTGCTGCCACCACGCAGAGGGAGGTAATCCTTCTTCCCTGCTCAGTTCTGGTGAGACACATCTGCAAGTACTGGATCGCACTGAAGCGAACCCAAGAATAACTGTGTGGGCAGTTCCTGAACTCTGTTTGGCCACGAGTGTCCCCTAGCTGTGTGTTTAAAACTCACTCCGATGCTACGTAAGTCATTGCCCCAGCTTGACTGAAGTATAGACTTGGCCTTGGACACCAACTCTACAGCTCAAACCACATGCCAGATGCATGATGCATGTTGGCAGCTTTACCCACTGCTCCATCCTTTTATAGGCTGCTCCAATCTCAGTGTAAAATGGACCCTGGGGGTGTTATGAAGTTCACTTGCTGCTTTTGGTGTATTTCACAGCAGGTGGAAGGTGCAGCCACAGGCTGGAATACTTCTTTCTCCGTCAAACATTTTTGGATGTTTCCAGATGTGGTCAACAGTGTCTGAGGCAGCCCACCAGGTCATGCTTTATTTATTTAAGTGTAACCTCACAGTACCTCCCTCATTCTATTAATACCTTGCTGTTAGGTGACAGCTTTACATTTTTGGCGGAGCATCTTTCAAGCGCAGTTGTATAGCATCACTGCCCAGGGGAACTGCTAACAATGCCAATGCACTGAGAGCTGCGAAATCCTTCCTTTCTGAAACCAAGAGTAGAAAAGATTATCATGAAATAATGGACTAATGTGGCCATTCTATCTATGCTGCTCATAAATTACATTTTGAACCTGGCAATTGCAGGGTAATTAGGAGGAGAGTAGCTTTCCTGCAGGATCATATATTTCCCATTCTGCCTGCCTGACACACTCCAGTTTAATTTTCCCTTTGTTCACTCAGCTCAGAGAATGGCAATTACCAAAGGTGATAGCCTAGTGGCAATTTTTAAATCACGAAGGGACTTAGCACAGAAATGAGAAAAAAAACCACCCAGGTATCACTAGTAATTAAAATAATTTTGAATTAAAGGGACTATTTCAGTAATTGCTTTTGTACTATAATAGTCACCATATAACCTATCCTTATGAATTACTAATACAGTGAAATAACACTACTGTGGAGAGTGAGCTTAAGAAGACAGCTTTCCTAAACACGTAGCATTATCAGTGAGAGATAAGTAATGTTTAGGCAGACATTTCGGAATGGTAGGTGATGCCATGGTGCTGATCACTAACAGCCATGTGATTTTTCAGCCCTCCTTCCCGCTTTGGCTCCTTCAGAGAGGCACAGGAAACAGAGCAGGAATTCCCATCTCGGGTGGCCAGAAGAAGGTTTCACATTATTAAAATAGATGATTTCCTTCATCTATGAGCCTCTGAGGAGCATAAATTACAAACAACATCAAAGTGAGTGAAAAGTCTTAGAGCAGACTGTCAAAGAGACTGCTGGGGTTTCCTTGGTACATTTCCATTTTTTAGGAGTCTCAGCAATTTACTTTCTTTCCCAAAACACTTCCATATGTCTGTGGATTATTTACGGCTGTTTTGATTTTTGTTGTCAAGGGTTTTAAAGAAACAATATTGCAATTATTTAACATGGGGAAATAAATTTAGACAGACAGTGCCTGCAGTAACAAATTACTGGGATGATCTCATGGACTAAGACTTCACAGACTTGCTCTGTGCTCTCCAGGGTTAGACAGCATGAGTTCAGATACAAAGAAAGGCAGTACAGCCAACTGGAAATGAGTATAAGTCAAATGCTGTAGCAACACAGCAACTAATTATTCATATTGCCATCACTAATTTTATAGGATGAAACAGCATGGCTAGAGTGGCATAAGAATAAGAGCTGTGACATACACTGGCCCAGATTTGAAGGAGACCTGAAAAAGCTTTGTTTAATGATTATTGGAATTTATCTGATAAAAAGCACTGATATCAGCTGTGGTCTTAGATTAAAAGTCATCAGAGCAAGATGTGAACAGATTCATATTAGCTTCCTAACTTAGGGTAAAGAAGTGACCATTATTAGAAAAGGCGTGGAGAGACTACGTGCTGCCAAGGTTATTAGCTAGTCCCAAAGAGGTGGCTCCTGCTAAGTGTGGGTTTTAAGTGCTTTCCCTACTGGGGAAGGTTGTCATTAGTTGCTGGGACATGGACTGCGCAAGAGACTCATGTGTCACACCTCAGGCTGTAGTTCCTGCCTGCAAGGCCATGGGTCTATTCAGCAGTGATCTACAGTCTATATAACAGGATGTATTGACTACATCCAGAAAGCCAGGCTCCATCTATTCCGGAAAAAGGATGGAGCTGTGAGAAGCATTGGCACCTCTCTGGTCACATTTTCAAGTTCTGTCATTACGTTGGCCTAAGCTGTTCTTTTGTTGTGCTGGCAGCCAGCAACCATGTGAAATAAAGATCCTTGGGAAGAAAGGACAAATCCTAACAGTTTATTTTCCTTTAAGGGAAGGATCCCTCTTTATTTCACATGTGCACGAGCACATAGGTGTTTGGCAAAGAAAAAGAAAAGTCTTTACTAATTGTTTCCAAGCCTAGAAGCAAATGCCAGATTCTTAAACCTGTCATTTACTGCTGGTGAATTATTCCAAAAGTTATTCACAGTTCTTACCTCGTAATTCTTCAAAGAGTATTTTCATAATTATTACATCAATAATTTAAAAGCTGCAACAGCATATGATTTTCGGAGTGACCTCTGATTTGAGTTTGATGGCCAGGAGAGGATAAGAGCAGAAGACTAATCATACTTGATAATCATGTGGCATCAGAAGGAAATGCTAAACTGTGCATCCCTAATGAATTTGCTCTGACGGGTGTACTTCCATGGGCTGAACCCTAACAGCACTAGTCCTCCATGCATCACTGGCAAGGACTGAGAATGTAGTCTTTGATTGCCTTGTGTTGACTTGAAACTTTGTGAGGAGCTTGGTTGAAACGTGAGCTGGCTTCTCTTCGGTTTTTCCTGATGGAAAACTGGATGTAGCTCCATCTTGTGTCAAGCTTATAATTTAAAGCTGATTACCTTCGCATTGAAAGTGTTTGATAACTCAAAGCTCTGATCTATTGGTTCAGATCTTGATTGTGACCTTGATTTAATGGCTGTATTGTCCACCATTAATTAGCTTGTTGTGGTTCTGCTAATATCAGTGATGTGTTTTACATTTGTTTGCTTATTTTTCATATACAGGGCTGGCTTATTCACTCCAATTGTAACATGAGTCATGTCAACTAAAGATGTATGTAACTTAAATAATATACTCCCCAGCCATGTGGCCCTGCAACCAAATAAAAAACTCTGCCCCCCAAAAGATGACATCAAGATTAAAAGCTATTAAAATGCTGTCTTAGTTAGCAATTAAGCGAAAAAACCCCTCAAGGTTGCAACACCACCTTTAGCAAGTTCTTTACCAGGTGCAAGACAAACCTAAGGCAATTGTTTCATAACTAAGCAAACCCTGTTTACCTCTCAGCTTCGGAAACATGTGTTGTTAATCTTAGAACTGGAGTTGCCATGTGAGCGGGGTGTCACTTCTCAAAAGAGAAAAAAAGAGAAAAGTGAGACTTTTGAGGGCAATTACTTTTTTCAGCACAGGTGCAGAAAGTGCCTTTGAATGCCCTAAACATTCACACAAACTAAGATTTAACTCACTCAAACTGCAGCCCATCAGAACCTGAAAACAGTGCTGTAAAATCTGTTCTTTCAGGCAATGCATGGCCTTAGTAAAAAGTAGCGCAGAATTTCTTAACAGAGACTCATCTTTGCCCCTTCCAAATTTTAGCTTCCCTTCATGATCTGGGAGCACACATTCGCTCCCCTTTTACACTGGCCAGACCACCACTTTTTTCATCCCTGTAGCTCTTGGGTTGATTGGAGAAGTGACTGGCAGGTCCATGCAGTTCTGGAGTTTGCAGTTACCAGTCCTTTCAAGCTACTCTCCCAGTTCAGCAACTGAACACTGGTGCATGGTGTCCCTGCAGATCTCAACTCCAAAGCAGCCAAGGACTGTGTTGTGAGACAGTAGTATGACTTCTCCATGTGGGGCAGTGGGAATTCATTTGCCAGACGTTCCCTCTTTAACCGGAGAAGGTATGCATAGAGTTTGCAGTAATGTATTTAAAAGGCTGATGTGGTAAATTACTGACATATGAGCAATGCAAACCAGATCCCAAATTTACTGCTGTTCCGTAGTGATACCAGACTTTTGGCCATAAAAGCAACCCTAATAATTTGGGTAGGGCAAAACTGCAGTAATTGCCTGGCCTAACCAATGTAGGAGACCTTACACAGGCAGAGGAGAACAGCAATATACAGTGGACAATGACAGAAATTTGTCATGGGTCTTGTAATCCTAATAAATGGTTAATGCTACATTTTGACCAAATGGAAGTAAAGAATAACATGCATTTCATAGAAAATAATGTGGTGTTGTCTCAGATTAGCTAACTCCATCAAATGTTAAACCACTTGTCTGCTTTAACAGTGCCCTTTGTATGCACACATAAAAAATACGCATGGGAATAATGCAAGGCTCCAGGAGGGGGGAGATATACTTGAAACACAAGTGAGAAATTCCTGGATAATCAAGCGTCAACCTGGCACTTTTCACCAGCACTAAATCCCTTCTAATTATTTTGGAATAGGCATTCATTTTTACACAATACTCAGAAAATATCAGCAGTCTGAGGTTAAGATTTGGTGGCAGCTGACAAGCAGATAACATGCTAATACAGAAAACAGCTCAAAAAGAGAAGTTGAACCAGAGGTCACAGTACATCCCTGTATCAATTAGAGAGTGGTAATCTCAGAGGAGTGTTTAGGTTTTGCTGTCTTCTCAAACAGTTCTCTGGTTTGGCCCCTAAATGACTTTGCAGTTGCTGCTTTCTTCTTCAGCTTTAACACAGAGGGGTGCTGTGCTGTGAATCTCTCCCGCACGAGGAGGAGGAGGAAGGCTGAAGATGATTTGACAGCTGGACAAGCCCCATATTAGGTTCTTCGAGAGCTCCACCTTTCAACATCCCTATTTCAAACACGTAGGCTATAGATTTCACATCAGAAGCCTAACACTTTTTTCTGTATTCTCACAAGCCCTGGGAGGTGTTTGCATGAGAGGGGTTACACGGAGAAGTTTCCAACTGGAAAAATGAGTGTGCTTATTATTAGGTTCAGCAGAGTGGGGATCTGCCGGATCTGCCCGGCTTTTACACAACTGCTCATTTTCACAGCCTTAGCTCTTTTAGCTGTTTCTTTTTTTTTTATTGAGTGGGGGACAAGCTCTATCTTATTAAATGAAAACAATAGAGCGAGAAGTTGGAAATTGCCAGGAAGCCTGGGAAAGACCGACACTCGGCTGAGATTTCATTCCACGTTTTCCTGTTGACCTCACAGGCTTTCGACACAAGAGCTCTGAGTACATTAAAGAAAGGCCACAGTCTCATTTGGTCCTGTGAACATTGGCAATATGTTATGGGGACAATATACAAGCTTGAAAGGGAAAAACTGCAGCAATGTCCCCATGCCCTGGAGGTTTTGTCTGGTGCAATGCTGTTTAACCAGAGCACTGTGAGGTTTTAAATGCCCATATGAGATTTATAGTAGGTCATGACCAGATCTCTTTTCAGGGCAAAGTTTGAAAAGTCCATTTGTCTCAAAATTTAAAAAAAGAGTCTGGTAATTCTCCAAGGTTTTTCCTCTTCCTCCAGGCAACTATTTTTGCCTGGCCAGAGTCCCTAAACCTCCCCCAGGAGCCCTTTTAATGTGGGAAATATTGTCTTAGTGCCTGCTATCAAAGGAATAATATTGAAGCTACAAACATTTACAAACCTACTCTCACTCCCCATGGTTGGTATCGAGCTTATTAAGTTTTAGAAAAAGGGACATCATGACCTTAAAAGAAGCGGCTTCAGGAAATCAGTATTTGAGGGCATTATTAGCAGGGAAGAGTGATGGTTGCTGCGGGGAGCTGAATGGGGAAGACTCAAGGTGCAGGCAGAAATGCTCCATGTCTGGCTGTGGGGCCAGCAGCTGAGGGGCAGCCCTGGCTGGGTGGGTGGCATTGGTGGCCCCCCACTGCTGCCCAGCTGGGATACATCCCACCACGTGTTGGCAAAAGGCATACACTGATGGGGCTGCGGAACTAGACAATGTGCTGGCCCCCTGCCACCCCTGTTTCTCCTGCACAGCAGGAAGAGCAATTGATCCCTTCCAATGATGGGGGCCACACCAACATTTCAGCAGTGGCTGGTGCTGGGGTAGCCTCTGCCAGGCTTCGATTATGAAACTCCAAGCCAGTGCGGCTTCCAGTGAGGCTTGCCTCCTGCCGCGTGGCCCTGAGACCGGGGGCAGCTGGAGGAGGCTGGTGGAAGATGGGGGTCCTGGGAATGGCTCCAGGCACCCCAGTAGGCTCAGGGCAGTTTTGAAGCGTGGGGAAAGGGCAGATTGGTCAGGCAAGACATTGAGGCTCTGTGTGGTGAAGCCAGAGAGGCAGCAGAAGAGGCTCTGGGACACGGTGCCCCTGGAAAACTTGGAGAGCCAAAATCATGGAGCTCTAGGGCCAAGTGGGGGGAGATGCCTATGACAGAGTTTCTGTTTTCCACTTTGCTCTCTAAATGGACTGTAGGAAGAAAGAAAAGGAAGATGGGAATGGGAAGCAAAGTCCCATAGGGCTGTTGGGAGTCAGGCTTTAGCTGCCCCTCACCAGTGCCTCCACCACCAGCAGCCTGGGTATGAAACAACAGACGTGGGATGCCAGGGCCAGAGCAGATCCTTGCAAAAGCATATTAAAGTGTCTTGAAGGGTGATTGTAAAGGAAGAAATTTACTTGTCAGGTCTCTATGACTTTTCTGGATTGACTTTTATCTGCTGTATAATTCGGAATCATGGGACTCTTTAACTCTGCTTCCCCATTTTTCTATCTGACAAACTTGTTTGTTCATTAACAGCAGTTATGCTTGATTG
This sequence comes from Myiopsitta monachus, assembly GCA_017639245.1. NCBI lineage: Eukaryota > Metazoa > Chordata > Aves > Psittaciformes > Psittacidae > Myiopsitta > Myiopsitta monachus. The sequence goes on from CM029927.1 coordinate 39,898,062, forward strand.
TGCTAGTGAATAATAAGTAAGAGCTATTTGTGAATTATTTGGCTGCTAGATTTCCACAGGGAAGGGCCTATTCTCTTCAGCGTGAAGAAGCCCCCCAGTATGAAGAAAAGTTTTGCACCTGAGACAAGAATGAAAAAGACCTTTAAAATCTTTATAGCAATCTAATACAGAAGACACACTGGTATCCAAAGTAAATTTCATTAGGCATAAACCGCCTACCTTTAAAATAAATAATTTTCTTTATTTTGCTAAAATGCCAAAAGATTGCAGACTATATTACAGATAGCATGTGTCACATTTAAATCATAACCCATGGAAAAATACCTAATTTGATATAAGTAATTTCTATATATTTCTAAATATATTTCTATATAAGTTATGTCATTTTCAGGTTACAAAAATGAAATGTCTGAACCTAGACTCTTTGCACCTAGTTTCAATCCAGACCCAATTTTTCATCTAAGTTAAAAACACATGAGAGCACAGTCATAATATGATCTGGCCCCCCTCTGACAGCAAAAAGGGCAGCTTACTATAAAGAGAGTCCTTGAGAGAAGGAAGGTCTCCCATTCTGGGGAGGATTTTGAAATTTCACATCATTCCAGTTTAGAACAAAGCTCTCAAATTCTGAATTTTCTCAGGAAACCAGAACCCCAAAAGAAAGCAATAATAATGAAAAATAAAGCAGAAAGCATTTGGTCTCATAATTTGTAGAGAAAATGTCGCCAGACAGACCTCCTGAAAATGGTGACTGCGCAAAAAACTCCACAACTTTGGAAAATGAACCATTTGAGATTTTGGAGACTTGGTTTGCATCAAAAAAGCTCCAACAGTTCAGGAGCCCGAGTACCTTCCTTGCAGTCCTACTCATCAGATTCTCAGCCGGGGGGGTCAAGGGAGCTGGTAGACAGGCTGAGTTGAAGTGGAACCTTAACTGAATCCTGATGTCTGAACTGCATGATGAGTCCTTCCCTTTAGAATAATTCACTTGTACAACATTTGGAAACACAAATAGGTAGTGATGGGATTTTTAAAAGCTGGAAATATTTCCAAAGTGTTGAGGTCAAATCCACAGAGGTTGAGAACTGGGATAATGCCACCAAAATCAGTGAAGAATCATTGCTATTGCGCACTATCAGAGCCATTGATGAACCACAAAGAGAACTACTGTGGGACTCAAACTGCTAAAAACAATTATACGATTTAAGCTTTTATTTCATGCAGAAAAACATCTCTCAATCAAGCTAAACCAGAACCTTGTCATTTTTCTATTTGCTTTTCAGATTTACCATGAAAAAATGCTCCCTGCTGCCACAAACTGCTTGGGTAAACCAGAAGGTTTGCATGCAAAGCCAGGTTGTCAGTATTGGCTGCAAAGTGTATAAACATACCTCCTTCTCCCGATGTCTGCATGAAAGACTTTCCACATGCATGGAAGAAGTATTCCTCTTTAACCAGCTCAAGACATACAGCTAGGTATAACATTCCTTGCTAACCAAAAACTCCCAATAATTTTAATTTGGCTTCTGGGTATATTAGGAATGCAGGTTCAAGTCCCTACTTTGGAAGCTCTGCAGGGCTTCATTCTCCAAATGTGTATCTAGATTTCAGTGCACTGCACAGGAAGAAAGGAGGTTTTGTTTGGGTATTTTGTTTGTTTGTTTTACAGAAGGAAGGAGAAAAACAAGTCCTTGGGTGGGATGAGGACTTTTGCAGCCCCTAGGATCTCCAGGATTCTGGGAGTAGGACTGACTGGTGGTATGTAATGGGACTCTGGAAGAGTATCCCCTTCACAGACTTTTCGATAGGAATTTGGTTACAAGTACAGGTGGTGGTCCTCAGGAGACAGATATTTTTTGAACAAGATCATGGGCTAGCCATGAGATGACCTGCATGTATCACCCAACATGCACTGGTTCTTTCTTATAAGGAAGATGACAGCATCGCCAAAGGAGTAAGAGTCTGGGAGGAGATAAAAACGGTTTTGTGAATCTGATCCTTTTCTCAGGAAGTTCTGGACGTGAGTCCTTCCCAAGTTTCCTTAGCCAGAGACTTCTTTAGAGGTACTACCAAACATGCCTAAAACCTTCCAGCTGTGATGTTTTTCAAGCTAAAGCATCTGTATGAGATTTGGTGGATCACATCAGGCTATAGGACTCTACTGGACTGCTGCTGTACCTTCACACTAGTGCATGTGAAATAGCTAAGTGGGAAACCGCTCTTCCATCCTAAAAGCTCTGTCAGATTTCACAAATGTTCCAGTTTTTACTCTGGGAGGAAACCCAGGCTGTTCAAAGATCACATATTTTCTTTCACTGAAGTGCAAGTAACCTAGAACAGTGTGAACCCTTCCTCAGTGGCAGAATAAATCCAAACTCTTCTCCAAGAGGAGCGGAAAGGATAAAAGTTTTCTTTCAACCTACATAAAATTGAGGAAGTTGTGAAAAAGAGGAGACATCTGGAGGACACTGCATGAGTGAGCAAAATATCGAAGATCATGACAATGTGACCTCCTTGCAGGAGCATCTCAGGCTTGATTCAGCCACGCAGTAATCCCCATGGGGAAATCGCAGGGCACCTCTTTCTTTGTACACACTCACCTTTTCTTTCGTGCCTGCAAAGCAACTGGCTACAGTTCTGCGTCTGTGTAGTGTCCTCTTCACCCCTCAGAGGGCCAAACAAGAAACAGACTGTGCGTTGTCCCCACTGGGGGCTCACTAAGACGCTGTACTGAGGAGTCCCTTGCCCACCCTGGGTGCTACACAGCTCTCTCATGGGACTGGCCTCCTGCAGAATATGCCTCCTCTCCCCTGAGCAAACCAGGACTGCCATTTCCTTTATTGCTATCAGGGTCAGAAGAAAACCAAGTGCAAGGAGAAAACACTGAGACTAAAATTAAAACTTAAAGAGGTCAGAAGACAGACAGCCTTACCAGTGACAAAAGCAAACCCAGAAGCTCAGCTGTGATTTCTAAACCACCTTTGCAAGAAGGCAGGCAAAACCAACCGGGGTGAGTGTGTCATCCACAGAGCTGATGCCAGAAAACCCTGTTGTGCCTGGCTGATTACTGAGCGATTAAAGCTTGGAGGGGGGATCTCCTTCCATCTGCTGCATGGACTACTGCCTCACTGAAAGGGAACTGAAAATTCTCCTTTCTGCTGCTGCACCCGCTCTGGAGACTCCCTGAGCTACAGCTACGACATGACTCACAAACACAGAAGGGTCAAAAGTCCCAACCTAACGTCATGTAACTGGAGCAGGCTGAGGCGCTGCCACTTGCTACGAATTTTCAGCTTTCCTTAAAATAAGGTGATAATGAAAGTGTGGTGATTTGCGGGATCCCTGGTTTCCTGCTATTGGCGCTGGGTAAACCTGAGCTCTCTTTCATCAGCCTGCCAGGAAATAGATACAAGTGTATTTATAACATTCCTCTTTTGAAGCGTAGTGCTAAAAGTAGCACAATGCATCATTCATGGTATAGGTCTCCCTATTCTCTTATCCCACTGATGAAGTAAGAAAAGCATGATGTTATCAACTAACTGACCTCCTGCTTCTTCCAGCGAAGCAGGTTTTAGCTACTGGAGTTGCTATCAAGGTTAAAATTCCCTGTTTTACAACAAACATGTTCATTGCCTAGGGGCACTGTCATTGCCCAACGGGAGCAGAATGTTCAAGTCTCACTGAAATATCACAAGTAATATAAATAATAAGGAAAACAGAATTCATTGACAAATTCACTGCCCATAGCTATGTACTCATGATATACGGGAGTGGTGTTCAGAGCATCAATTCAACAATACTCTAAGTCGGTGCTCCTCTGACCCATGCTGATGAAGATGGACAGACACTTTAAACAAGATTATGCCTCCAAGGATCATAAAAACTTAGAAGTTTCCCAACTGCAAACTGATTTTTCAAAGACAATTACCTGCACAATTTAACTGGATGGCCATTTATGCCTTCCAGGTTTCATATCGTTAATGTTTGTTTCCTCTTGGATTTTGCTGTTTCTCCCAAACTCACTCTTTCCCCACCTCCCCTCAGATACAAACATTAAAAAAACCACTTTCACACTTCTTGTCCTACGTGATTTATTCCTGAGAAATTAAATTACATTTTTATAAGCCTGTGTTACTGCAAATGATAGCTGGAGATTTGCTGAAAAAATTAATTCCTGATCTGTTGCCGTGAAGCATCCTCACTAGCACTGTACTGACTCTGTCTTTCAAAACCAGATGGAAGCAGTCCAACGGTATGATTAACTTCTTAGTCCCTCCAATTTCCTATTGCTCTACTTGCCCTAGATTTCAGGATTGACCTCCTGCTTCACTGCCAAATGCACAGTTGCTCTGTTTGATAAATCACATGAATACTTTTTTGATCACAGTTATCTACTATTTACTACATACCCAGTGAGGTTAATCATATGCTGAGGCACTTCATATGCTGCACACATATACACTCTTCTTCCCAATAGCACTTTGCATATTCTTCATGCTGCCAGCCAGCAATGGGACCTGTTTTCTCCTTACAAATATATGAAAGACCACAGACCTGCACCTTGCCTCTTTTCCCCTCCACATTAATTCCGCAATTATCCACACACTGAGTCTTAAAAGACCTAACAAGCCAAAGAAGATACATGAGAAATTACTAGTCAGACCCCTCTTTTAGCAGATAGATATTTATCAAAATGCAAATGTTTCTGGGAAGTAGAATTGATCACCTCCCCACAGATATCTTTGGGGAGCAATTGAGAATGCATGGGTTTGCCCATACTGAGGTGGGAAATATTTGGCTGTCACTTCCTCGAAGAAAAAATATGTGGCAAGTTTTCCTTTACTTTCACTAAACACCAAAGGAATTTCGGTATTTAGTACCACTAGCTAGGGCTCAAAATTGTTACAATTCCAAGGGACAGCTCTGCTCCACCTTCTCACTCTGCACTTGAATACACCCCAATCATGTCTCCAGTGCTGTGGTAGAACAATTCTAAACAAACACTAGCAACAGCCAAGGTACAGGAAAACATCCAACAGCAAACAAACGAGAGCTACAGATCTTGCTCACAAATTAAATAAAGCGAAATGGAGTCCCAGTTTTACAGAGATACATATTCCTTTTCACTGCAAGCCTGCCACACAGGCTCTTCGTTTTGCTAATTCACAGCAGTCTCCAATAATGGAAATTGTATCCTATATACAATACGTATCATTACTCTTCCTCCGCCAAGTTCTGTAACTAGGAGGGCTGAGAAACTCTAGACCATTTCCAGCAGCAGTACCATGTGGGAGGGCTGCAACTGTGGGACACCAGCATTTCCAAACCGGCATGTAAGGTGCAATTGATAAATCCATATCCCCTGTCGGAGGTATTCTTTTTTTCCTCTCAAAGATAATCCAGGAAGTTTAAGCAATGTGCTAACACTGTGAGAGCCATGTGTTTGTTTCTGTGGAAGGGAACACCGTGCGTGTATGCTCTTTTCCAGCCAACCTTTTGAATCCTGTGGATACCATGACTTCAGTTCCGTTCTCTGCTGGGACCCGGATCAGCTGTGCCAAGGCAAGGCTTCCCCTCGGCTGTCGCTGATTGCACAGAGCTGTCACACGAAGCCTTTCCAGCCAGCCAGCCAGCTGAGTCACTCTGCTGATAAGCTGACCACGTAGCTTCTCATGTGGAGGACTCTCACGGTGTAAAAGGCGATGTTATCGAAAGATCAGTCCAACACAAACATAAGTGTGTGAGTGGCAGAGAGCACACCAGTATTTTGCTAGCTGCCACTGTACTATTTACTTACTTTAGGATATCACAAGTGTAATGGCTTCATTTAATCACAGCTCAAGCAGATACTTGAGAACAAGAAATCTTTGGCTCTGTCCACTGAAAGTTTTAAGGCTGCTTGGACAGCTGCTTTCCCTGCTTTAAGTGATCTATTAAAAGTCTAAACTGCCTCTTATTATTGTCTTAATACTTTACAGTCAGTCCCTCCTCAGGCCCCCTAACTCAAATGGTGTATCTCAATGTGACTTTGAAGGAGAAGAGCCATGTTACAAATCCCACTGGACTAAACACTGATCCTGTGCCTTATCACAATATCAGAGAAAGGCACTGGATTGTCCCAGGCCAACCTTTTCTGCTCGATTTTCCTTGCAGTTCAGTGGTAAATGTGAGCATGCACCCATGAGGAATGGTGCAGCAGCACCTCTGCTTGCAAACATTTCTCTCCCCACAGATGTGGGGCTCCACTGCTTCTCATTAACTGCCACTCAGCTCCACAATGCTATCACCAGTCTGGTGGACAAGGGGAAAATTCCTTTGTCCTTTAGGATCTTGAGTGCAACTGGCCAGTTCCATGAGGGTAAAATGGCTCATGCCTGGCACAGCCTGTATCTTGATGTCCTAACAGTTATCAGTCATGCATGGACAAGGCTTGGTTACATGGAAATGCAAAGTACTATCCCTTCTACAGGCTGTATAGCTCACCAACCGTCACAAACAGAGCTTGTCTACACTGTTGTTGTGGTTTAAGGCCAGCCAGTAACTCAGAACCATGCAGGTGTTCATTCACTGACCCCCCCCAAAGGGATGGGGAGGAGAATTGAAAGAATGTAACTCCCACGGGTTGAGATAAGAACACTCCGGTAACTGAGGTATAACACAAACCACTGCTGCTGCCACCAATAGTAATAATGATAAGGGAATAACAAGGGAAGAGAATACAACTGCTCACCACCCGCCGACCGATACCCAGCCCAACCTGAGCAGCAATCTGGGCCTTCTGGGTAACTCCCCCCAGCTTCTATACTGAGCATGACGTGCTGTGGTATGGAATACGCTTTAGGTAGTTTGGGATCAGGTGTCCTGTCTCTGCTTCCTCCTGGCTTCTTGTGCCCCTCCTCAATGGCAGAGCATGAGGCTGAAAAGTCCTTGATTTGGGCAAGCACTACTTAGCAACAACTAAAAACATCAGGTGTGATATCAGCACTGTTCTCAGTCTAAAGCCGAAAACACAGCACTGCACCAGCTCCTAAGAAGGAGAAAAATAACTGTTACAGCTGAACCCAGGACAACTGCCAAATGGATGTTAGTGTTGAGACACCTTCTCTACCAACAGCACAAGGTGATAATCGAACAGGTTTATCATAGCCTGCACTTAAAGTTCAGGTCTGGATGACACGTATATATTCCCCAGGTGGTGAGGGTAAGCTAGAGAGTTGAAGTCTTTACAGGACTCGTCAGCTGGGATTGGGCAGGCTTGCCAGCACAGCAGTATGGCTGTGGGACGGAGTGCGTTCAGCTCTGCCCCTGCCCTACACGCCTGCACTGAGGTTCGTAAGGGCAGAGCTTAGCAGGTCCTGCCTTCATCCTGCAGCATAAGTACACAGAAAGGAGACTGGATCACAATAGTGAATGAAGCATGTTTTCTAAGTACCACCCAAGCACTGCAATGAATGAGCTATCCTTCCCCTATTACAATGAGAGAGGAAATTCAGCGATGGTACAACGCTTTCCTCTAGACAGTCAAAACTCTTCAGCAGCGAAGGACTTGGCCTACACTACAGCACAGAGAAATAAAAGCAGCTAAGGGACTAAAAGTGCCCTAGGAACACTGTAAATCTTTATTTCATGGAAAATCTTATCTTGCACATGAATATGAGCTGCAAGTAAATTTAATGTGTGGATTAAGTACTGTGCGGTCTCCCTCATGGTGGGCTTTTCAGCCTAAAAAGAACAAAAGAATAATAATGAGTGTTGTGTTTGGGTATGATTACAAACAGCTGTAATTTACAGCTGGACATTCTCCATTGCAAATGTATCCAGCAAGCAAATGCTTCTGGGTTAGTGGAACAGACTGCAAAAAATTAGCTGTTTTAGCCTTAAGGTCAGAGTTTTGGGACCATGGGAGTCAATAATAAAATCTATTTAGCTCAGTGGGATTAAGCAGGTTTAAGACCTGACTTAACCACATCGCTTACTGTTAAATAACAACAGAACACACCGAATATTTTAGTTATAGACATTTTTCTTCATTTGAAAGCTATTCAGGCAGCGGCTGTGAGAGTCAATTGAAGGTATGCTAGCACTATACCATTAAGGTATATGAGTTAAGTTCTTGCTCTCCTTTGTCCCAGAAACTGAGCAATCTGTACAGTTAGACTACTTCGCTGAAGAGCCCAATAAAATTAAAACCAAGCTGCGCTGTACAAACACCAAGGGTTTTTCTTGAGAGAATGAAAAGCTAATGGGGCCAGTGCATCTTTCCTGACAAAGCAGTCAGTGCATGTGCAGAGCAACCTGTCTTCTGGAAGCAAAAAAGCCGTTTCAGTCAAGCTTCTGGGTCACTAATCTTTGTGTTTGCACATAAATCTACTGGGGGTTACTGTGTCATTCCGAAAACAAGACTGAGTGCAATACACTAAAGAAATCAATGGCTACAGGTTTAAAACCTCTTTTTTTTTCTCTCCCTCTTTCAGTTTAGCTAACTTACCTTTTTAACAGAATCCGAAAGCAAAAATCGTGACAAGAACTGATGGAAAATATTGAAAAAAACAAGAAGACAAAATTACTGAGAGCTCCATTTAAGCTGCCACCTCCCTTGGCGCTGGGAAGTGCTGGTGTGTGACTGGGAGCTCTTAGTTTCTACCAGGACACAAGTAATGAGCAGCAACATCGCAGGCATCCTCACTTCAGCCAAGACTAGACAGAAGCTGCCATCACAGGGTGGGTTTGGACCCCTGCCCTCCCGTTTGCTCACTGCAGCAAAGTTACAGGCGGCAACCCTGCAGGGTGCACCCGCAGCCATCCCAGCACCCCTCCAGAGGGTGCCCTGGCAGCCAAAGGCAGCCAAAGGTTTGCAGAGCAGGTGAGAAAGCTGCAGTCCCCACAGCTGCTTTCAGGGGCAGAGAGGGGAGCACACGATCATAAATAATGAACCTGAAGTTTGATGGGTGACATTTAAACCCTTTTGCCCTGAGGATGACGGCAGCCTGCACCCAGCTCCCTCACCAGCCCTGGTAAGGTACGGAAGCCTCTATCCATCACTGCCCCTTTTCTTTCCTGGGGGAGATAGTGCACTGCAGGGTTTGGGGATCGTTAACTACCCCCAGGGGCACTTCTGAAGGAATGTTCCTCATTCAGCCCCGGGGAAGGATGCTGAGAAAAACACCCCACATTTCCTTTGGTCACGGTATTGTCCCCACCAAGTGCGAAAGCTGCTTTGCCTCAGGGGGCAAGCTCATACCCCTCCAGGGAGAGGGGCATAATGATGACTCTGACACCTCTTTCATTTTGCATTCCTCCCAGCATATACTTGTGCGCCCTACAACTGTGCCAGCAATTTCACCCGCATCCCATACATTTCACTTGGGAATTTTATTCCTTAAGGGGGGAGAAACAAAACAGTGTTTGTAAACTTGGGGGGGGGGGGGGGGGAGGGAGGGAAGGTCGATAATTTTGGCGGTCTTAGCTTCCAAGCAGAGAGAAATGTTATTCATCCATGCACAACATATAATTCAGCCTAAGTGACAGGCTCTGCTCTGGAGAAATCCCGGCCTGAGCTGGCTTCCAGAGTCAATTACCGCTTATTCCCAGGGAGGCGGGGGGCGGGGGGCCAGACGGAGCAGAGGGGGCTGCCAACAAGGCATGGGGAAATTTACTCTGTGTCAGCCTGCATGACACAGTACCTCATTTGTGGATAAATGTAAATCTGCTAGTCCTTTTTCACAGGCACTAAAACGTACAGTCTCTCCTCCCCCTTCCTCCCTCCCTCTTGGCCAAAACTGGAAAAGAAATCAGGACCGTCTTAGAAAGCTACCTTATATTTCAATCAATCCTCTTTCATAAAAGTCATTTAAGGTAAATACCTGTGCAGACCTACCGGCCCAACCATAACATTTACTATGGCCCAAATCCTGAATTCCTGACTCGGGCAAGCTTCCCAATGAAGTTAATGGATTTTTGCTTGAAAAAGAGCTGGGTAAAACCTGAACACTCTCTAAGGATTTGGTCCCCTGCTTATCTGCCTGGAGCACTGCTACAGTTCTAGAATAAGTGCAAAAAAATGAATTAAATTCCTCCAAAACACCAATCCCTCCAAACTTAGGGGTAAGAAAGGGATTGTTTTTGTGCATAAAACGTACAGAGAATCTCATCAAAAAAGGAGTAATTCCCAGGGAAAGGATTTGGAAAAAGTCAAAAGAGAACATCTCAGAATAAATGAAGCACTTATTGCTGAAAAATGAGCTCAGATATATCTCAGCAAACTCTAAAGCTCAGAATTTACTGCATCATTCATGCCCTCTCCAGTAAGTTTCTTATCTCTCGTTTAGTATCACAACAAGGGATTCTGCATACTCTGTATGAAATACAACAAGACTGTGATTTCTGCAGTAATAAACTCTACACATGCATGACAAATCCAAGCATGCAAAATGTTTAACATCCCAGTTCACAGATACTTTGGGGACAAAATCCGATTATGAGTTATATGCCACAATAAATAGGGCTCAACGTTTCATAAAGCAATTTATAGTTCATAAAAATGACAAAATGTACCTGTCAGACAGAACGCGGAGAGCAGATCGCTGTGCTGCCTGCTGGAAGAAAGGGCAGAGATGTTTATTTTATATTCTGACTTGAAAATTACGAGCACAATCAACACTTTAGAAAATGCGTTACACACATTTTTGTCACGTGTCCAAAATGTTAAAGTACGAGCAAAGTAGCAGAGAGTCTATAGTCAAATGGACATTCCAGCCTACTCAATGTAAGAACACTTTGTTAAGTACACCATAAACTAGAAGATTGTCAAAGCACCGCACGGTATTTGAGGTCTGAACTACTCTATTTAGGCGATTTTTTCTGCGGGTCCCTGAAAACTCAGCAGGGTTTGGTTCCCTGCCTTCCCGTCTCCCCGCTTCCGCACTCCCACTCCCTCTCCTTTACCATTAGTCTCCTCCCATTCTTCCACAGAAACAAACATCACATATTTTGGTTCCTTTTGCGATGAAGCCCGTAGCTATAATTGCAAATTTTGCAAAGCTTGCCAGAGCTGCTGCAGACTTTTCATGAGCGCTCCATGTTACTCTGCTGGCAACTTTTGACTACACAGTACAGCATTGACCTGTTGCTGGTTTGCTCCTCAGGTTTTGCCTAGTACAACCCTTTGGATGGGGTGGGGAAGCATGGTGCTTGTTCTTGTGTTAGCCAGCAGGTCTGGGAATAGAAATTGTAGCCTCTCAAGTTTAATAGGACTCCCAAGCCTATCCCTGAGCTAGTTTGCCACTTTATGATTATTATTCTTTCCCCTCCTTCAATCACTTCAAGCGGTGTGATTCATGGCTTCAGCACAGTAACCAGCTGCTAAGCAGAGATGAAATCCATAATGGCTTGAAAATCTATTTTAAAGCCTCCATTCCACTTGAAGCTGCCCAGAGCATCCCCTTCCCAGCTGTATCTGTCCAGGCTGTGTCTCACCTGGCACAGAAGTGACACAAAGATAAGCAGTACGGAGAGTCAAGGAAGGGGCAGGGAATTAAACATCGATTTTGTCTTTGCCGTTTCCAGTAAATAATGTTTTGAAGCCATTCTCCCTGGCTCCTCAGGCTGCTGGGGGCTATATCCCTATTCCCGAACAAGCCTCATGGCTTGCGGGCATCCTGCTCAGCACCAGAGAGCATGGAGGTAATCCTTCTGGCTAATCAAAATGCTGCTGACAGGCTGCAAAGAAAAGCTTGCTAAAAACTGATTTGTGGTTGTAGTTACGGAGTATTTTGCAGAAAGACGTGAAAAGATCCCGAGTGGATCTCTGTAGATCTGACAGGAGGGAAGGAATGCTTTGGGAAGAGTTTCTACTTGAAGCAGGAAGTTTCTGGAATAATTTGTGCCTCCTGAGTTCCCTGGGAAGATGTAATCTGCCGTGTATCGGACACCAAATTGTTAGAAGACAAGGTGGCACAGCTTGCAGGAGAGGTTTACCTCATTGGTGACTTTTACAGCAGGCAGAGAACCTGTTGGAAGGGCTGGGAAAGTCCCAGCAGTTCAGTAAGAGTATGCCCACGGCACAGACATGCTGGTTTTAGTCTTAGAAAAGTCATATTTGGAGTCTGGTATTTTTTACTTTCTTCACTAGGTCATCCTATTTGCATGGTCTTTGGATACAATGCCATCCACGTCACTCAGGTCACTGGTACAGGGCAGGATTTAATGGGAGCAGTCATTCTCCAGTCCAGTGGGCTGGCACCGTTTTCACTCTCTTCTCTGAAAGGAGGAGAGCTCATTATGACAATTTCATCCCACAGAGACCCAATCCTTAGGTTTAAGAATGTCTTATGGCTTAAACGTCTTCTTTAATGCCCTGGGCCACTGTAAGTTCATATCCTCCCTGACTGATCAGCCTCACTAGCAGGAAGCTGTTTCCATTTTGAGTTTCAAGCTGCCCGGCTCCAATGGTGAGACTTGTGCTGTGTTAAGCCTTTGCCTGCAAAACTCTGGAGCCTCCTCTCACTATGAGAGCCCTTTTACATGGCCAAGTTGCTTAGACACCATCAGGCCACCTAGCCTTTTCTCCTGCCAGGACCTAGGGCTAGTCTCTCATTCATAGTCAGCCCCTACGTGGCAGCGCTGTTAAACCCACTTCTAATGTTTCCCACTCTTGGCTCAGGCCACCACAAGTGTTCATGTGGTTGTTCAATGCAACAGGTTGGAAAACTGATCCACTTGAAAAATAAGCTTTCCTTCTTTTTTATTCATTTTCTTTCTTCCTTCCTCCTTTCCTTTCCTTTCCTTTCCTTTCCTTTCCTTTCCTTTCCTTTCCTTTCCTTTCCTTTCCTTTCCTTTCCTTTCCTTTCCTTTCCTTTCCTTTCCTTTCCTTTCCTTTCCTTTCCTCTTTCCTTTCCTCTTTCCTTTCCTCTTTCCTTTCCTCTTTCCTTTCCTCTTTCCTTTCCTCTTTCCTTTCCTCTTTCCTTTCCTCTTTCCTTTCCTCTTTCCTTTCCTCTTTCCTTTCCTCTTTCCTTTCCTCTTTCCTTTCCTCTTTCCTTTCCTCTTTCCTTTCCTCTTTCCTTTCCTCTTTCCTTTCCTCTTTCCTTTCCTCTTTCCTTTCCTCTTTCCTTTCCTCTTTCCTTTCCTCTTTCCTTTCCTCTCCTCCCTCCCTCGTTCAGTTTCCATCTTGGTACATCCAGTTGCTGACAACTTTGAAAAGGTGATACCTTCTGGGCAAGAGAGTGGGTTCAAATGACAGGCAGGGCAGCAGAGAGAAACGGACAAGTGCATTTCAGTGAGATCATACTTTTTCAATTAGCCTCTCATTTTAAGTTCTTTAATAAATGTCCTTTGCATGGGGCACCTCAGTCTTTGCTTGGTGGTTGCACATTCTGTAAATGAGGCTATTGATTTCTTTCTTACACCGCTTGGAAATACAGCCATGTCTGACTGCATGTTTGTGTGACCCCCTGAGTTAGTAATGGCCCCATTTCCGAATGATGGGGGAATAAGATCCAGTCGCAAGTTTATTCTTCCTCCCTGGAGAAACAGATCTATTGCCTGCAATGAAAGGCGGTTAGCAACTATCCAGCAATTTTAATTCTAGCCTATATTGCTCCCCTCTCTGGGAGAAAGTGAGCTGTTGTAATTAAAGGTAGTTAGCAGTTCCCTAGCAAGTATAAATACTTGCAGCCACTAATTACACTCTGCTTTCTTGTTCCCCTGCTACAGGACTGGGCTGCTCAACTTCGGGGGAAATATCTGCCCTTGCTTCTCACTAACAGTTTTTTGTGCCCCCATTCAAACTCGTTCATGAATCCCCATGGAGGGTCATGACCTATTGTTTGAGAAACTCCTGGCTATAGAAACAGCTTTCTGTGATTTATTAAGTTTCTAATATGCTGGTGTTATCTATTTAACAATATAAGCAAAAGGGTTGTGCTTAGTCTTATATACTGCCTGCATGACTGTTTTTTTAATAGCTTGATTTTGATTGTGCTATTTAATTTGCATTTTATTTTACATCGTTAACAACTTTACTGAGGCCAACTCATCATCCACCAAGGAAGATGAGAATGTGGTTCTACAGCCTTTATTATTTCTGGAAGTAAGTGACTACACTGGTTATAGAAATATGGGATAAGAAATAATTTTAAAGTTTGATATTGCTGACAGAATTTAAAGATCTCTAAGACTTACCACTAAAAAGGGCTTTATGGGAAGCTTAATAGTCTCTCAATAAGTTATAGAGCGTGTTCACCAGCAATGAGTATAATCCTGAATTTTCAGTTCATGGAATCAGTGGAGTTACTGATGGAGGAAGGTTCTCCTCAATATGAACACAGATATTGGAGGCCAGCTCACCACATAATAACTTCAATGCAGAGCAGGACGCAGGAAAGGGAAAAAACCAATCACATAGTTGACTCAGATACTTGGGCTAGAGAAACCAGCCACAGTAAATGAGATGAATTACTCTGTTTCACTACATCAAGAGTTGCAAATTACAGGATACCCTCTGGTTAGACTTCTTTGACCCCCACCTGAGTTGGTTATAGAAACATTTAGGGCAGAGTTTCATTGATCTGCCTATAGCTCATTAATCATTCATGAAAGATCCTAGCTGTACCCCAAGACTACTGGGACAAAGCAAGTTTTCAGCCAGCAGTAATCAAGGTCAGCTTCTCAATCGCAAGAGATTGCATCTCCTTTCTCCATCCCTTATTGCAATGAGCCAGAGCCTGGGAACATAATCAGCAGATATTCAGGTTTCAGTGTGTGTTAAATGAGCTACCAAAATTACTTGAAGTGTCACAAGTTGCAATCTGTTGTGGAAGGGAAATCAAAGAGGAAATTAAATACTTTCATTGTAATTGGGACTGAGCAGCGAGCTAGCTCACTGTAATTGGGACTGAGCAGTGAGCAGAACAGGTTGAATGCAGCTATTGAGCTGGAGATACAGGAGCACTACGAGTGTCCCCAGAAATCCCTCTTTTCTTCTTCTTCTTTTTTTTTTAATCTGTTTGGAAAATAATTGCTTCATGAACTGCTGGGCTTGCAGGCATTTTTGGATTGCAATTGAGATGCAATTGAGAACTACTGAAGAATGTTCTGCTGGGCTTGGAAGAGTGTCTTGGAGGCACTGCAGGCTGACTATGGATGCATTTTGCTATACCTCAGCCACAACATGCTTTGGCAAATAAAAGCCAATAAATTAACCCTTGGCAGATTCAGGCATTTTGCTTTCCATTTTTAACTTCCCTGTGGATTAATCACCGTTATCATGAGAGAGCTCTGTTACGGCAATTGTATGGAGTTACACAAGTTACACCCGAGACTTCCCTGAGGTGGCACAGGTGTACACAAGGTGAGAATTTGAACCATTTCTTTGGTGACAGTTTAACAACATGCACTACCTGTGCATGAGTAAACTGCATTGCTTCCAAAGGAGCTTGTTTGTCATCCTCAGGTGGTAGGTGCTGCCTTGGAACTATGCAGTGAGCCATTTTGCCTTAAGTCAGCATCTCCCATGTTAGCAACCACCCAGGCTGCTGGATGCCACCTTGTACTGGACTGCAGTTACTGAGCTGTAGATGCACTTTTTCCAAGCCAGGGTTGAGGAAAGGTGTCATTACTATATACTGCCATTTGGGAACCAGACCAGAGCAAATACTTTTGTATGTCTTCTTTCACGTTTCTCTCTTCATACATCTTCCATGTAGATTCTGTTTTAATTTCCTAAGGTCTTGTTTGTCTTTAGCTTAAATGCAATTTATTCCTAAACTAGTGAAGCCAGGAAGAAAATTTTGTGAAGGGCACAACCTGACTTTGTGCCATAACTTGGGCCACAGGACTCCCCAGAGTTTTTCTCCTGCTTCAGATCTGAGAGCTGTTGTGGACCTAGAGCACAACTTGTGGATAATCCACTTATGGTGAACCCAGCCCAGTCCAACCACACACACGATTTTTCACTTTACGTGTTAAGATGTGAATTTAGTCCAGCTCTGTTTATAGGCACCTTCTTCTGCTGGAAATGATACCTTTGCCTGTGAGAAAGAGCTACTTTCCAGCCTCTCAGCTCCTCTTCCTCTGCAGGTGTTTATAGACTGTGATCCAGCCAGACACCAGCACAGCTTCTGGCAGGCTCAGTTCACTGGGTGGATGTCTTTCACCCCAAGGCACGCTTTCCAAATGCGTTAGGCATCCTTCACCTTCGTCTTGAAAACCTCTTCAGTTTTCAGCGTTCTCCTTGAAGAGTGTAGAGCTGCAGTGTTGCAATGATGCTCTCACGAGGGCTCAAAACAGAAGTAATGAAATCCTCTCGCACCTACAGACTTGCCCTGTTTAAATGCCTGTGAGTGTCTTGTGGCCACAGGAAGTTGTCTGAGGGGCTCAGGTCAGAGAATTTATCATAAATGATTCCTAAAGTGCCTTCTCTCACTGCATTGTTCTGTACTTCTCACTGTTCCTAGGGGCTTTGCTTGAGGATCGCCTTCCAGAGTGGCTGTCTGAGGAATTTAGAATCACTTGTAAAGCGCAGCTTGAGTGTTTCTCTGTAAATTTGCAATATAAATGTATGATTGTGATTTTCACTGTCTGGTTGGTATTTATTTAAAATTTACAGGCTGTAAGACTTGAAAGGGTCTCCCTTCCTTCCCATCTTGGAGTTGGTTATCATCAGAGCCACATCTTTTAAGAAACTATAAAACTCCTTCTGGATTTCATGACTTCTCCAGGCCTTTCAACACCTCAGTATTCATTTTTCACCCTGTAGTTTTATTATCGTACTTCTGGTGTACATTGTTCTTTCTCCTCTGCTTTGCTTATTAATCCTTATTAATCTTCAGGGGCAGCACAGTCTAGTGACTTGAACATGGCACCCGAGAGTGAAAGACTCAAGTGCTAATCCCGGCTTTGTAACTGACTTGCCATGTGGCTTCAAACAAGCCACATCTCAGTCTCAGTCTCCCTGTCAGTTCTACAGAGATAATAATTCTTGCTTCGCTCTACCTAAATACCTCTCAGGGGCATTGTATTAAGTAGTTAATACTTGTTCAGTGATTTGGATCTCCAAATTACTGTATAATCAGCATGGGTATTAACAATACAGAGAATTTTATAGATCTGTAAATGTTGAGTCTTCTGTCCTGCATCTGTTAAGATTTCTCCTGCAGTCTGGCCTCAACAACCATGCAGAGTTTCAACACAGATGAGTTGACTTTAATCTTTTTCAGTGGAGATGAGCAGAAGCAAAATCCGTGGTACTTAACATTAATAAAATGGTTATTTTCCAATGACACTGGAGAAAGGACTCAGTCATTGCAAGCGAAGCCATGGTCACCTCCTCTGTCTGCACGAAAGTAGCCTCCTTATTCAGGAAAAGGTAACTTGGTTACAGCACTGCTTACAAAAGTTTTCGGTGTTGTGCCACAGGCTTTACAACACTTATTTAGAAGGCAAAAAGCTCAGAACTTAAAGTAAAATTATTCCAAAAGCCTGTATATGTGAAAATAGGGGAAATACAAGTCTAAATTCCTCAAACAGTGGTAACTCTGCTGAGGGAGGTGCTATGTTGACTGTGATGCTTTTGCTACTGCCCAAGTATCTGCTTCAACTGTGCTAGGAAATACAAAAGAAGACAGGAGGATAACATCCTAGGCTGATTGAAATCAATGGCTAAACTCCTGCTGACTTCAGAGGAAAGAGATTTCATCCTAGGTGCAGGAGAAATTGTAGCAATGGTTTCACAGTCCATATTTCTTAAATACTAGTTTTGATTGATTGGCTGCTGGCTTTTTTTCCTTATTTCTCGTCATGCTCTAATATAGTTGCTATTTCCTGTATAAGCCCCTCCTCCCCCCAATTTCTTTTCTTCATTAATTTCCTTTCTTATTCCCCTAATCCCTTTCCCTTTTCATGTTCCTTTTGTTTCCTGACATGCTCTCAGCTGCCTCTTTGTTCCTGCTGTCCTCCACCTCTATGCAGCACAGCTCCTTCACACAGCTTTTCATGCTGACACCACACTAGCCTGAGCTGAACTGCCAAGGGGAGAGGAGTGAGCTTGATCTTCTGCCTTGCAGAGAGCAACAGGCAGCTCCTAGGGATTCTGTGAGTCTGTGTTTGTGTGTGTCAAATGTGTAAGAGATACACAAGTGGGGTATGTTCTCTTCTTACAGCTTCTAACAACTGCAATATTACAAATGACAGTAATTTGTGCTCTAAATTATTTGTGACTCCTGGTTATTTAACTGTTCTCTTACAGGCACACTGGAATGAATTTTCCTGAAGGCAAAAAACTCATTGTGGCCACTGCTTAAGCAGGGTGAAGGCTCAGGCACAGTGTTTGGCTTCAATGAGGGCTCTCGGCAGCTGGAGCAGAGGTGCATGGGCTGTAAGGCTCACAACACACAGGGACAAGGGAAAGCCAGCCTGGAGATATGGAACCTAATCCTTCTTTATGCCCCAAATTAGCCAACACTGCTGAATTGACTGCACTGGGATACGTTCCCATGACAGTCAAAGCAGACATTCATACAGTAATTCCAGCTCACAAGGGAAAAAAACCCAACAACCTAACCAAATATTTCAACAAGATGGGGTTAAGAAAGTTATAGCAATAAAAACTGTTAGGCCTGGAAAAAGGTGATACCAGTGGAAAAGGGCAGGCTTTGGAGATTTACTAGAGTTAAAACTTAGCTTAGTCCCAGCACCCATATGAAGAGACAAGGAAGATGCACTCGTACTTTAGTTTTATTTTCCAGACTACTTTTAGAGGTTTGCTATTCAGGAACATGGGGATCAGAGTGCCGTGTTTGAATTTCCCCACATTTTGTGCACTTCCAAGAGCCAAGCTGATCTCTATCTTTTTTCACTGTCATTCATGGTGATGGCATTCAAATTTAGAGCTTGATTCTGCCTGCCAGACATTGAATCTGATTTTGTAAGATAGGCAGTGACGTGAGCCAAGTTTGGCAGGACAAGACTGAGCTCTTATTTTGTTTCATCTGACAGTTTCAGTGAGGCAATCTTGGTCTTCTTGTCATGCCTTGTGGAAGTGCAAATTTAGATGTCACAGAGATTTTCAAATCAGAGCCGGCAAACCACAAAAAAAGCTTGACTCAGCTGGCTTAAATCTTACTCTGGATTTTAGTTAAGTTGGATACCAAAAGGATTGCTTCTTTAATACATGGGAAATAATGCACTCACCCTAAGTCAAGTAAGGCTGTTACAGCAGCTATTCCCCCAGTCTAAAAATGTGCTCGCGTTACAGAGACACAGGGCTGACCAGAGCACTTGGATTAAATACAAAACCACCTCAGGTTCAGGCCATTCCTTAACCCAAAACTTAATTTTTCCACTCTGCTTATCTCTGCTTTGTGCAGTTTCGGTTGCAGTCAGATTTCCTGTGGCCAGGCTTCATGAAATAGATTTCCTATGCTCAGCAGAGTGAGAAACTTCTCATCGGAAAGATTTTTCTTTTTCCCTCCAAGTTTATCAGGGTATTTTTTGACAGAGAAATTTATCTGTGGGCTTTGTGGTTTTGTTTTTTCAGGGCTGAGTGTTCTCATCTCCTTTTTCAGTCATTTCGCCTTCTGATCAAGCATCAAGCATCATGTATTGCACTGATGAAGAGGTGAATAAAAGGGGGTACAACATGAAAATTACTTAATGTGGCTAAAATATTTGGACACGGCGTATGTGAATGCAATTAGCACTGCCTCAAAATTGTTCTCATGATCAACAGGGCTATGAAGCGGAGAGTTATAATTTGCCCAATATATCTTTTCTCTCTAGATGTACATGACTCTGCTCTCTGCTCACCTGATCGTTGACTTCAGAAAGCACTGTCCTAACAGAAGAGGTCTTCTGCAAAGAAAGCTTGCAGCCACTTTGCCCCTTTTTCAATTTACTTCAAAATTCACTACAGATGACTTCAAATTAGCTGGAATATACTGCAGTTCATATGCAGAAGTAGTGCTTATAGCGACCTCTGCTAGAAATTATTCCTTCTGGAAGAAGGTGGATGCATGGCCATTCATTCCAGGATAATTTTTATCTTTCTATTTGTTATCAGTCCATATCCAAAATTAAGAGGAAAAAGCCCTACACCTTTTCAAAAAGATTGTCTTTACATACATCCTTTCTCACTTGTTTCTGGCTCCCGTTGAGGAAACAATCCATGATTTTATGACTTAAAAAATTAAATAATTTCCTAATGCTATTTACTTAGGGACCTGGCCACACTGCCATTGGCTACGTAGATGAACTTTAGTTCTGCTGCAACAGTGGGGTGGATTTGGCTGGTCCTATAAGCCTACACTGCAGAGAGTCCTGCCAGAAATATGCATTTCCAGTGTTGAGCCGCGGCATCCGCTAAGCACATACACGATGGGGAGGAAACATACACATCTATGGAGGTGCGTTTATAACTCTAATTGTCATCACATTTTCTATCTCAGCCACGGCCAGGCTGATGATGGAGCACTCAGGTCCCCCAGGGCCAGCAGCCCACCCTGGCTCTCCCCAGCTTGCTATGGGTGGGTGGCAGTCCCAGGACCCTTGGGAAGACACAGGCTGGGTGGGCTGCTCTCACCCTGTGGAACTTTGGGTGGTGAGCCAGACCAGGATGCCGAGACTATTATTTTATCACACTGAAGCTGTTCTTAGTGAACTTTCTCGAGGCTCTTCCTCCCCCAGGGTCGCCTGTGAAGGACGTGGCTTTCTGTTTGTCTTGGCTTGCCTGCAGAGGGGCTGGTTTCACTCACACCACTCAGACCCTGCAGGGCCAGCCTGTCCCTGTCCCTTCTTAAGGCAGGCAGCCACTTGCAGGCAAACACTGCCTTTCCTCTTCCTTTGGTGCAGGGCATATGAGCAAAATTAATGAACCCAAGGGGATTAGTTCACTGCCTCCCTGTGCACTGTGCACGGAGGGAGTCTTCAACCCCTGCATTTACCTACTGCTGCAGGGAGATAGTTGTACAATTATTTAGAGCAAACAAAAAGGACTAAAGTTGGGGCTTTCCTTTCTAGATACAGCAGTGTCTGGAGTGCAGAGCCATGTCCCCGAGAGTGCGTTCTTATTGCTTCTTCAACTTCTGTTTATACATTTTTACAAAATTTTGGCAGGAATCAAGAGCACATACCAGGGTGTTGGCTTTTATGAATCCCATGGGATGTGAAAGTCAAGCTGCCTCGATGAACTTTAGTTACATATTCCAGACAAGCACAATGACTCTATTTATTCAGACTTGGCAGCCAGAATGCAGATTGAATCTGTGGGTAATAAATTTTCACAGCCACAAAACTTCAGCGCCAACCAACCTGATCCCGCGCAGAAAAAATGCATACAAGGAAGCAGACTTGGGTTGCAAAAATATGTTAGATTATTATTCCATGTATGCCTACCAGTTAATTTATTTGGCTATTGATTGACATGAATTGCACAAATGATGCTGGGATCTTTTTCTCCTTAAAAGAACTACTTTCTATGACAAAATTTTCATGTTGTAAAAGGACCAGTAGGGCAGAAAAAAGAGAATTGATCATATTACAATTGACAATCTCCTTTTACTATTTCATCCAAGGCTGATTTAAGTTATCCGGTGACCTCTACGGAGAAGAGCAGGGTATTAAAATGGGGACTGTTTCATGTGCGATGCAACAGTTCAAGGAACCAAAAGGCAATAACCACTACACTTCAGTACTCTGAACAATCTTAAGTACAATTTTGACATCTTCATGCTATGAAGCTTCAGATGCTTTCTGGGAGAGATGATGATGAAAATATTACTCTATGTGTTATAAATCAAAATGAATTGGCTCTTTAACTTGCAGATTTGTGTTAACTACCTTGGTATCTGTTAATTGCATGCTCTTCAGATATTGATTGGGGATTAAAAAGTACATTTTCTTCAATCTGTGTGATGTAAAATATGCCAACAGGAAATTTTCCTTCTGCATATTTGATCTTATGATCACTGCCTGTAAAATTGAAACGATGAGTTTAAATGGATAAACTATGCTCATTAAAGAAGAAAAATACATTTATGTAATTAAAATTAAGAGACTAATATGTGTGGATAATGTAATTACTGTGGGTGCACACACACTCATCTCAAACCCAGCCTCTTTTGACTCTCCTGGGTCTGTGAATCTCACTACCTTAATTGCCAATGCGGAGGGAAAGGGATGGGAATGCCTTGCCCACTGTGGTCCCAAAGCTCTTAATCATGCCTCTGTCTTGCATCTGGCCTTCGTCATCTATGGCTTACATTCCCTGGGTCAGTCACAGCCCTCCAGATTCCAGTTCTGGGAGCACAGGGGCACCTGTCCCCCTTTGTACCACTTCAGAAACTTTCCGGTCGCTGCTTGGCGATTTCCAACAGGAAAACACAATCTCCTCTAAAGTTTTCAGAATCTTTGCCCTAATATTCCCAGTTTAGAAATTAGCAAAATGAAAAGTTTTGCAGTTCTCGTACAGATCAACTGCAGCTCTTTGAGAGATTGGATTACCTAAATGAGTTCGATTGCTCAAAGGTCAGGTAATTACATAAGAAATATCTAGGAATCACTCATGTACTGTTCCTATCACTTCATCTTTGGTTTCTTTCTTTACTGTTCTCAGCTTAGGAGGAGATCTGAGATTAGAGAGCCTCTGAATTAGGAAGTAAAATGACATGGGCTCTCCCGCTGATATTTGGCACAGGCCCATGTTATAATCTGTGCATTTATTGGCAGAGAGGACCTGTGCTATTCTTTTTTTTGGGACCTATTTCCTAGTAGGAAGATGGAAATGTAGTGTTTTGTTTATCCAGCAGGCATATTTATTTAGGATTGTTTGTTAGGCAAACTTTCACATCTCAGCTGAGGTTCTACAAAGCATTTCATATAGCAGGAGCCTGTGCTTCCAGGAGATTTTTATCTGTACAGTCAAGTTAGAAAAAAAAGTGACTAGGGACAGGGACCAAATCGCAAAGTAATTGCCCATGGCTGCTCATGCTAGGGCCCATGATGATTAGAAGTGAGTAATGGGACCTCAGCTCCACTCTTTGCTGCGTGTACAGCAAACTCTGTCTTGGCTCTGCAAAGCTTGTTTGAGCACTGGGGTGAAAGATACAAGTTATATCAGCTTTACTTTAAAGCTCTGCTTACTCAGTGAAGACCTTGTGTAGCACACATAATACTGAGCAAGTCAAGTGCACGAAAGATGTCAACAGTTGTTAAGCGCTAACACTAAACTGAAGGTACCACGTGTGTATGCCCAACCAGCAGCCCTTTGCCATGATCCCTTCTCCGCTTCAACCTACTAATGTTATTTTATCTCCCACATGATTGATGTACATTTTCACTTGTCCCTTTCCGCTTGCTATGAAGCAAACCTGAATTTCAGCTCTCCGGCTCTGCCAGACTGTTTCATACTCACATCCATCTCCTTTCCAAACTGAAGGGCAAGTCATCTCTCCTGATCCCCAGCTCCTCCCTTTTGGTGTGCTATTGTTATTCTTCAGACATCCCTTCTGTCCCTCATGTTAGCTTGCCTTATGCTGTCTATGCACTGTGTTTTAAACTATCTAGACAAGCAGGAAGAGTAATTAAATGTGAAGCATTTCAGGATGAAATACATTAAACAAAAAGAAATTGTATAAATATGTAAATAATTGAATTTATATCCTGAATCTTCTTAAAACCAAGAGGCTTTGCTCAAAATAGATGAAATAATGGTGTAGTATAAATATTAAAAGGTTTTAACTTACCTGTTGTTTGGAAGATATTGTAAAATAGACACTTCTAATAACAAGAGCTAAAGAAAACCCTGGAAGAGCTTCATGCCTACATACCTAGAATTATTTGTCTAAGATCCTGAGTTTTGGAAGTCTAGATAGCTCCAGTTACCCCTCATCGAAATAATAATATTTGAAACCCCGTTACATCCAAGTCTGGATCCATCTGTAAGATGCAACCAGGGGCAGTACTTCCCTCATATGCTCTGTTGAAAGCACAGGACATGCATTTTAGTACAAAAGAAAGGGAAGAGGTTCCTTCCCTCTCACTCCCAGTCACCTCTGGCAGTATTCTGAGAAGGAGAGAGCATGGCATAACTCCACTTGGAAATGAGGCATTCAACTGGCCATTGGAAAGTCAAGATCCAGCTCTATTCTAGTGAGCACTTAATACTTAGAAAAAAACATTGGGAGACACCTTCTCCCAGCAACAAACCCAGATGTCTCAACACACGGAATGTTTGGCTTACATATCTGCTCCCAGTCAAGTAGTTTGGCGTCATTAAAACCCAGGCAAGTGCCCTAATTGCTGTGTTATGGAGTGAACCAAATGCACAGCTAAGGCTTTCTCTCAGCTGTCTTCAGCTTTCTCAGCACATATAGGCCACACAGAGACAGGACTGAAAATGCTCAGGGGAGAGGTGAGGACTGGGGGGATGCTGGTGAGGCTCTAGTCAGGTAAGAGGAAAGTAGCCCAGCTGCTAATCCCTGGGGCCAGCTCATGACTGTAAAGTTTGGCCTGAACCCCTAATCCAGAATTCCTGATTCTGCCTTCCTTGGCTGCTCTTTAGAGCAAAACAAAATCAAACCAGGAGGAGGCTGATACAAAAACCTTCTGGGTCACATCAAGGTAATAAATCAAGAGCACTGCAGACTGTTCCCCACCAGTTCAGCAGTTAGCACACATGGGCTGGCTCTGAGCAGCAACATCTGTTACTCCAGTTACAGTACTGCCATGTATTTTGATAACCTTTATGTATGTTTTGAAAAGCATTAGCAAAATATTTGCAGTAGCTCAGTTTCCACATGAAACATGCTACAAGTGACATTTTAGTTGAATGGTTCTCACCTGGTCATTCTCTTCTTCGTCACTGCTTAACTTGAGGTCATCTTCTAGCATTCTGGAAAGCAAGCAGTAGAATAAATTACAATTGACCAAAATGCTTTAGATTTGATGTTTTCCTCTGAGTTACTATAGACATTTAATAATTTAAAGAAAAAAAAATATATTTTATCCCAGAAACTGTAGCTGTGATACTTCATCATTTTTTCTTATCCAGTTGCTATCAACCAACTTCTTAATTCATTTCCTACTGTTACTGCCCAAGGGAAAATGTTTACTAGAGTAATAATGGATTTTGCAAAGATTCTTGTTATTACAATCACTGAAAAACAATTTTTATATGCTAAAAATAATATTTTGATGCTGACAGGTCAGTAGTCTCTCTGAAAGGAAAAATTTGCTCCTTTTGGCTTTCAGCTTACAAACCAGAAGTAGATACTTACGCTGGTAGTCCTGCAGTACAAAATAAGATTCAATGCTGTTTCCCAAAGGCCATTTTTACTTTATTGCATGTTCAATGTAAAATTGACATTGACTGAAACAATTAAAACCAAAATATATTGTCTCAGCGCACAGGAGAATCCACAAGGATTTCACTGTCACACAAACGTAAAAAATAAGGCATCTTCCCTAATGGGGATTTCATCCTCCCTTCCCATATCCTTTCCTCAACTTGCTTAAACTGGCTCACAAAAATGAGGAGTTTGTTTTTACCTCCAGGCATTTTTTTTCACAAGCTAGGGTTAAGTAACCAGCAGTTAAAGGAGATGAAGAGGTGGAAAGGTTTCCCCCAGAGCTTAAAAGGTCTTCAAGAATGGCACCTATTTTTAAAAAGCACCTCTGTAACAGTAATAATACTTCAGAAAGTCGCTAATTTTTCTTGAGTTGTGGGAAAAAAGAATCTGTAATTTCATCTCGACTCCAGCAGAAAGCTTTGGTGAGCAATTCAAACATATCCTATGACGTGGGTGGTCCCTGGAGTGTAAATATCTCAGGAAGACATATGTAGTAATTTCAAACCACCTCCTTGCACTTGTGCCTAGATCTTCCAAGAGTATGCCTGAAAAGTGTGACACTTACATGGGCTGCACGGTGTGCTGTGTCTTAAAAGAGCACAGAGCATAACCACCCTCTCCTCGGCTCCCCACTATGCACACAGTGCCTGCCTGTTGCTGCCATCACAGCTGCTTCCCTGTTTCCTCACAGCACCTTTTGGAGAATGTAGGTGTGTAGGAACAGGATTCAAGGTCAGAGCAGAAACTCCCACTAGATCGTCTCTTAAAGACTCTTGCTATTCCCCCACATTTCCTTCTACTCGTTGCCAAGATTTTTCCTCTGTAAAACCAACATATCACATTGCAATGCAGACACCTCAAATATATAAGACACCCATTGAGTTAGAGGAACTTAATCTCACAGCAAGGCTTGCTCGTGTTTTATCTGGAAACATGTCCGCAGGCAGGAAAAAGCTTTCTCTGTCATCTCCGAGTCAGCAAAAACTCAGCGGCCGTATCAATGCAGCCACCAGCCAAGCTAACAAGCCCTGCTGAGAAGCGAGCAAATGGGACAGGTATGAATGGCAGGATATAACTCCTAGGAGCTAAAATATGTCAGAGAAGCAAAGCTTCCTGTAAACACTGCAAGATCCACATTGGCTTTGGATCTCAGGGAGCCAAACAATCTTACAATTGCTCAGACTGAAAACGTTTGATCTGTTCAGGGCATCCCTGAGAAAACAGTGCTTGAAAATAGAAAGCTCAGATCTGGAACTGGCCTCTACATGATTAAATGTGATGAAATCTGCACGCATTGTGATTTAACCAGAGAGAGATGGTCTATCAGCCTCCCCTTGCTTGCATGTTTTAGCCTGTCTTTATTTTTCCTGTCTGTTTCTCATTTCAGAAGCAGTGCTCTCCAAGAAAAGCACTGCTTGCCTGGGGCTCATGGCCCCTTTTGGAACTACCGACAGAGTACAAACTATCTACTAATGCTGGGGATAGGAAAAAACAGGTCATCATAAAATGCTTGCTTGCTTGCTTGCTTTTTTTCCCCTGCGTGGGGTCTGGCCTGCTTGATCCATGTACTTGTCATAAGGATCAGGCATCAGGTTAAAACAGCTTGCCGGTGTAGAGGTCTACCTTGTAAAGTCAGGAGCTGTGCGGGTATAGCCTCCATGCCTTAAAGTCTTCACTGCTTTCACTGTCAGGTGAGGCCCTCAGCCCTGATCTACAAAGCTACAGCCTGAGCAAGAGACACCGCCACTGGTGGCTTCAGCTTCACCTGTCAGCAGTCCTGGACTAGGAGGCTCACTGAGCACAAGGCAGCTCTCACAGCCCAGGCTGAAGCATGGCCCGGGTGACAAGGAGGTTATTTTTGTTATAGGGACTCCAGCTTGCAGTAAGCTAGATCAGTTTTGAGTCTGGATGCTTTTGAGGAACACTTCTCCTCAACAGCTCATTTCCACCATCACAATGATGATTGAAAAAAGAAGTCCGTATCTAGACCAGCAGACCCCACTTGAAGATAGGCAAAAGAGCAGAAAAACACTTGAAGCTGAAGAGAAGCATTACATTAATTTGTAATTTATCTGAAAAGCACTTTGGCACAGATTCAGCACAGAAGGAGCTTTGGTACACCCTGTGTTAGCAGAGAACTTCAGGTCATATTTAAATCAACCCATGTTCAGGATGGGATTTCTTTACATATTCTGGCAAACTAGTACAAGCATGAACAGACGAACACATATATAAGGCCATGTGCAAATATAGCCTTTTCAACACAGCCTATCTATAGCTATTTTCTGTAACAACTTTTTCAGAATATGCAAAATTGAGGCCAGTAAGTGACATCATTCATGGGCTTTTGGATTTTTTGGAATGCACTTGGCTTTGATGTGCTTGGGCATTGGTAAGAAGATAAGTAAATATAACTTTGCAAACAAAAGCTAGAAAAAGGAACTGGTGCTTGATGCAGCTCGGAAAAGCACATACCACCACATAAGGAAGGGCTTCTGCTCTTGAAAAGAGCACATGCGGTCAGCCAGTCACTTTGCAGAACCTAATTACACATTTTTAGTGAAATCTCCATGAGGTTGTGGAGGCAGCGAGGGGTGGGATGGCCGGGTGGGAGCACTGACTGCGCTCTAATTAATGCATTTGCTCCTTTCTCTGCAAAGAACGTGACAGGTAGAGACAAAATGAAAGGACATGAGGATGAGTTTGGGATATTGAGAAATGCCTCAGCAAGCCACTTGGTTTCCTTCTCCAGTAAGGAGAACCATTAAGGGGTTGCAGCCTGGGGTGCTGGGCCACTCATTTACAATGGGAAAGGAAGAAGGTGGGGGGTTACTAGTATTCTGGAGGGACTGATATCCAACGTCTGCAAATTTCAATGTGACTGCATGTCCAAGTCTCCTACATAGCTCATCAGAAAGCCTGACCTGTTTTACGTGGATGCTGCTCACTGTATTGGCTCAGCAGGCTATTGAGGTGAGGTGACCATGTGGGGCACTGCAGGGGGACCCTGCTCACCCCAGCACCTCACAGTGCCAGGAGATGCTCCTGGTAAAAGTACCCAGGGTTTTGCAAGGGAGGGCATTACAGGTTTCTCAGGAACTACATTGCTCAAAAGGAACGGTCAGGTTGAGACTTGCTGCTTCACTCTTTCATCTGCCTGTCTTTTTTCCTGATCTGTTGTTGCTGGAAAGTCAAGTCCCAAGCAAGGATTTTGTTCAGCACCAACCAAAGTCCAGGGGATATCAGGAAGACATCTAGTTTCCTCTCTGGGAAGTAACACCAAAGTAACATCAGCTTTCAAGTGTGAGGATAGAGCCAGGGCCCAGGTCAGAGATTTTGTGTTTTGAAAGAGCTTCAGGAGAAGGAGCTGCTGGGTAAGGAATTGTGGATGGTATGGTTTCTAGTGGAGGTGGTCCTCAATAGCCAGTTGGGAATCAGTTGCAGCTTTTAATATCCGGAGCCAGTCTGAGACCCTTCCAGCTTGGCCCTGCTTAGGAGGATACCTATTTTCCTACAGGATGAAGACACAGCCCCACAAGGAATTATCCTTCACTGCTGCTGGTGCACATGAAAGATGTAACACCTTGCTTTTTACTTTAGCTTCTGATACATTTCAGATTCCTTGGTCTAATGAATTCTATCCTACTTTCCCCCTTCCCCAACGAATTCCCCCCTGCAAATTACTCATGGAGGCATAAAACTCTCAAAAAAAATGCCTCTGTGATTTTGTTTTGTGATTAGAGAGATTCTCTTCTGGCAAATGAATCAAATGACAAGAGAAGAGGCCCTGAAGATTTTCAAAAGAGGTCATGAAAACGAGGGAGAAACCCCTCCTTGCATCCCTCTGGTGGTCTAAGCTACCATATTAGATATGGTCTTCATGATAATTTTGATAATTAGAATGAAAAAAAATTCGAGATGGGAAAGAAGAGAATATCGATAGTAATTAAATCATTAACACTAATGCTTTAGGAGAAAATATGGCAACGGTTTGCAAGCCCGGGGCGCAAATATATGTATGTTGCAATTGTCATTTAAATAAATTCAGAAGTCACCATCTTTGCAATTTGTGAAAGATCTCATGAATGTGTTAATCTGATCAAGTATATTGTTCCATTTTAATGCTAGGCAGCATCTCAGTCAGAATACCATGTTTGTTACGGACTTTTGTGATTTCTGCTTATTATGTAGGAAAGAAACTTCAGCAGTGGAAAAATACTTCAATTTTAGTTGAAGAGGAATCTCACAAAGCAAAGAGTTGTGATGAAATATGAAAATCAGATAACTAAGTGTTCCTTCGAGTTTATGCCACCACCATGTTTCACTTGGTTTTGGTAAACGAGACTGGTTTTGGAAAATCATCTTATTTTTTAATGGACAATATTGACATTTTATTTTCCTTCCCATAAATGCACAATGACCTTTCAAGAACTGGACATTAATTTCAGTATTATCAGAAGGCCAGAAAGAGAATAGATGTTATTCTAAGTAGCAGTACGCTAGAAGGTTCTCAGGCTGTCTCCAGATGTTTCAAGTCACAACTGATGCACTGATGTAGGAGAAGAAAAGCATTGCTTCATGTAGAAAACCAAAACAAAACCTTCCTGGAGGCACAACACTGCAAGACCTTTAACTCTTGTTCCCAGCAAAATAAGAGAGAATGCCAGGTGGGAATCTTCTGTTCCTATCCAGACTGTGCCCTTATGTTACTGGGATTATTTCAGCTAGGAGTGCTCACGTACATAATATGACTTAAGCGCCAATAAGACAAATGTATCTTTGGTTTCTGGCTGTCTTTGGTTGTTTTCTAAAAGAGAAACGCAAGGGAAAATCTGCCTGCTAAGAAGTATGCAGAATTCATAAGAAACAGATGAACACGTTCCCTTCCTCATAAAAAAAGAAAAAAGGGGAACTAATGTTGTTGCTATTGCCTTGGTTACTTGCACATAACAGATGGCCAGTTATGTTTGCACTTACCTACAGCCAAAACAGGTATTTCAAATAGCTTTGTTTACTAATCCTAAATATGCGAGTAGCTGTTTTATACAGTAGTAATTTTTAATTAATTAGATTCTGATTGCTGAAATTATTTTTCACTTTAGTGCTATAACTGATGCAAATGCTTCAATTTTAAAAAGCTCATGCATTTATATTATCTGAAAAGTGTAGTATTTATTTGTGTTTTATATGAAATAAAGTCAAAAGCTTATGGATTGAGGTAAACAACTAGATCAAGAGGATATTTTATAAATGCTGTAATAGAGCTTTCAGCAGGCTTGTAAGACCTCTGCAAGCACTGCTTGCAGCATCTAGAATTCACTTTGAATGTATGATGTTTAAGTTGTAAACCCCCCTCCACAAACAGTTTGCGCACATTCCGCTACGCAGAAACATGTAGGAAAACACAATAATATAGAATACCATCAAATCTAATTAAAAACAGAGGGAGAAGGCCAGTAAAATCAGGCTGGTGAAATATTAATGTACTTAATGCTGGAATGAAGCATATATATCAATGTGAGATTTAATTCCAGAGTATAGAATTTAAATGCCTGAACAAACGGACTCAGTCTATACAAATAGAATTAGCAATTCAATAAAAAATAGATGCTCTGAAGGAAAAGTTTTCTGCCCTTGGCTTGAATCCATCTAAGCTGGTCTACCTGGCTCTCCAAAACCATTTAAACTGGCTAAATGCTCTGCTAAATTCCCATTACACTGACGGTCCCATTAGAAATGCAAGGCAGTCCTCTCCAAGTGATACAGCCACCACTCTCTCCTACGAGCAGAAGTTGAAAT
Source organism: Myiopsitta monachus (assembly GCA_017639245.1). Lineage (NCBI taxonomy): Eukaryota > Metazoa > Chordata > Aves > Psittaciformes > Psittacidae > Myiopsitta > Myiopsitta monachus. The sequence continues at coordinate 39,929,198 of CM029927.1, forward strand.
AAGGTTTCCTCTGCAGCAGCTGCCCTGGTTAGTGACTGTGTTTGCCCTGGTAATGTTTCCCCCCTTTAAAGAAAGGGAGAACAAATGCATTTGAATTATACCCTAAATTTCCTAACTCCTTGACATGGTGGCAAGAAAATGCCTCACAGTCCACAGTGCTTCCCGAGAATGATGCTTGGACAGAAGGACCCAGACTATCTGCTTAAAAATGGGAGACATTCTTCAGAAAAGCAGGGAAATAAACCCATGCAAGCTGAATTCTTGTGCAAGGAAGTCACCTAAAAATGCATGCAGTGTCCCCCTCAGAGAGAGGGAAGAGTGATGAGCGACATACTGGCAGCTCACACCTTAAGCACCCACCGAAGTAGTCCAATTGCTCTGAGGAATTACCTGAGTTTCACGGCTAATCATGCTCTGTGTGACAGGAGGAAACACGTTTGGGGAATAAAAGTTTTGAATATGTCACTCGCAATTTTCCGATGCATTTCTTGCCTCTCTGCCCCTGCTCCCCCCCAGGCTCTCTGGGTGTGATTAGCATTTATTTATTTACTGATGCTCTCCCCCCTGGTTTCCTAGCAATTGTAGGCTGCCACCTACAAAATATTAATTTCAAATGTGAAATGAAATGAGTGCATGAACTGCACTACCGCCTTGAGAGTCAGCCGTTTTGGCAGAAATCATGAGCAATCTAGTGTGTCTGAAAGAGGATTGCCACAGTCAAGTCTCCTCACCGAAGGTGCAGCATCTGATTTTGTACTCAGTGATTATTTCCTTACAAATAGCCTCTTTCTGCCTAATCCCCAGCATTGCAAGCATCTGTCCTCATGCTGGAGTCATTGTCCCAGACATTGGTATTCTTGCACTCTCTTGTAGATGACGGCAATCATAATGCTGACCGTTCATTTAGCAACATTCATGCCCATGTCTGCGGTAGTTTATATCCCTATCTCGCTGCTCAGGCAAGGAAAATGAGATTGTTCAGGCTAAAGGTTACTCTGCTACACCAAAATGAAAAGTGTCTTGTATATCCATCTCTCCAGTGTTTTCAGAGTTGCAGGTTCCCAGGGTAGATTCCCCACTTAAAAATGGAGTCAGGAGGACATTCCTTGTTCTGGGATACACAACTGTGTGTTAGTTTCTTTCAAGTCTCCTTGTTTAAGTGAGGCTGGATTATTAAATCATTCAGACTATCTAGTACCTGCTCCATCCTCACTGGTTTTTTTTTGCTGTCATTCTCTACAAAGTTTTACCATCGGTTAATATAATTTCCTACCACATCCTCCTTGCCAGCTCCTCACAGAATGAAATCAGCTCTGGTTAAATAAAAACTTACATTTGCTTCCTTGAAAGTAAAACATAAATAACAACATAACTATGTTCGTATCCTTAAGTTCCTTAGTGGTATTAAAGGAACCCTAATTGGGCTCCCCCCAAACTTTGTGTGCAGGAGGAGGAGGCAGGCAACCAGTCTTTAGAACTTAAACTTTCCTTCTTAGCCTTTGGATATGTTGCATAGCATTAGCTATCTCCCAGCATTTACCCCACATTTCAAGGTACACCACAAATGTCCCTCAGATTCTGCTAACCAGCGGCCTTCATGGCTGTATGGTAGCATGGAAGATTTGAGTTTTATGGATACTTGTATCTTGGGTAACTGATTTTAAATATTTTATTGTCTCTAGACATGGTTCAGCTTCCTGCCTGTCTACTAGGAAGGCACCCTGCTTTTTCTAATATTAAAAAATATTTATTGACTCTAATATTATTAATGGCTTTAATATTTCCAGCTAATAAGGCACTACTGCCGGAACTTCTTTATTGTTGTTCTTTATACACCTTAAGAAAACCCTTGTTCTCACTGTCCTTGAACTTTCCCCTGGTATCCTCTATCCTTTTTATCCATCTTCAGTATTTTATAATTTCTCTTTTAGATTGTTATCTTCCCTTTCATATTGCATGTAGTTTATATTTCATCTCTATTGTACAGATTGCTTTTTCATGTCTAAATGCTACTTTCACTTCACCACTGAAGCTGAGATAGCTTTCAGCAAAGTTGGGCTTTTCCTTGATTGTGAAAATGCAGTCTTTTGCTAACCTAACAAGCTCTGCTTAAAAAATGCCAAACTTCCTTATTTCTAGGTTTTTCTACCCCATCAATTTCTGGCCAACAATTTCTTCCACTTTGAGACACCAGCCTTTCCTTACTGGGACTCTCCTCTATTTGCTTAGCTTGGACAAAATAAAATCATGATCTAGTGTCCACGCAACAATGTGCTTCACATCCAGTAAGCAATTCATCTTTATTCAGCAGGGTGAGTATGTCTGGTGAAATGTCCTCGGTGCTAGAAAAGTGCCACAAAGACCATCCACAACCTTCATCTTGATTTCATGGCTACTATGCTGGACCTCTGGTGCTACCTTCAAAACTAAGATGTCCAGTATCCACCTGATGAATTTGCCTTTGTTTTACAGATAGTTGCTGATGGAGCTGCTACATCCCCTCCTGTAACCGGAGTTGATATTCAATAATATTGTGGCTCTGGGATAAAGAAAAAGATGATTACATATCCTCAGTTGAAGCAGTCTATGTCAATAAAGGCTAGAGGAGGGGATAAACATGCTAATTTAGTGCCTCCCAATGTCATGTGGCTGACAGGCAGATAGAGAAGGCTACTACAGAGTATGTATGTATGGCACTGAGCTTCAGGACAGGAACATATGGGAACTATACCTCCTCCATAATCTCCCAGGCTCCAGGCAGTAGAAGCATGGTTGTGAAAGACATACCAGGACCCCCAAAGCTTTCAGCATTTCCTTTTAAACACTTTTCCTAACCATTTCCTGGAAAGCCACTACATGTATTTTACTCAGTCCCGTCTGCAATACTTATAGCTTCATTTAGTTTTAATATAGTTATAAATGGGCTGTAGCAACTTGCTTCTTTTAATAACCAAGTAAATGAAACCCTGTCTGTAATAATAAATGAACAATCCATCTGGGAGGCCTCCAGTAAAAATTTCAACAGGTATTTATTGCTCCTCTATGTAAACAGTACTCTGGACAATACAAGTGATTATACTCTCTGTCAGCCCTGTCAGGAAGAAGACAGTATAGTTTTGGACAAGGTTCCATAGTGTACACACTGAATTTACAGGTTTATTTGACTGGATGGAGAAAAGATGATAAAAACAAGCAAATAAACAGACAAGAATGAAGCTGGCTACTGTGAAAGGGAGCGTACCACTTCCTTTAAAGATATGGGTTGTGAGGATAAAATACAGCAAATTGACAGGTCCATGGTGCAACAGACTCCTCACAACCTCAGCTGTTTGACAGACACCCCCTGAACAAAACCCACCCTGACTCGCACTGTAAAATCAACACTTTCAGGAGACTTTAAAATATATTGTGCACTCATAGGTTCTCATGGTATAGAAGAGCAGAGAGTACACAACCAGGGCACAAGGGGTGGCAAATCACACTATCCATCCCTGGGGGGTCATCCCTTTCACTCACAAACACCGTTGCCCACACACTGGAAAAGGCAATAGCACAACACTTTTTCAGTAATGAAATTTTAATTAAAGAAAATCTCATTGCCAAAATCATCTTCATACCATTATTATGTTCCGGCTCCTAATTACATGCCATTACATTCTGCTATTGTTGAAATAATACAATGTCAGAATATATTGTCAAATAATTAATTCGGTGTGTGGCAAGAGGGAGAAAAGAAAAAGGAAACAAGGGGCAGAAAGACCTGAAAGCTCATGTATAGCCAGGTTGGTGCTGACGAGCGAGCTGTAGAGTTCTGTGCATTAAATATGTAGGGGATATTGTGAGTTTTGTCAAAATTTCCAACCCTCAAATTTCTGCAGGAACGGTCTTAAAACTCTCCCATGAGCAGGTTTCTCAGTGCCTTTCATGTGCAGCCAAGCTAGGCATAGGCAACAACACATTTCATTTTTCTTTATAAGGCAGACTACAAAACGAAACGAAAGCTTTTGACCAAAATGCCAGGCGGCATTCTGCCCCATGACAAATGGGGCAAATGGATTGCTGGTCGTTATGAAGAACTGCACCTCATGTGCTAGTCTTCAAGAAAGAGGCAGTGCTGCTCCTGAAGGGGATACCTCCAGGGCCAGGGTGTTTTCAACATTTTTATTAAGCTCACCATCCTAGCAAACTTATTAGGAGATGGTGCATTAGTGATAGTATTCTCTCGGCTTCTGGTGTGACCCTGAGATGCTGATAAGGAGTAAGATAATGGCAGACATTTCTGAATTGATAACAGACCCACCAAAATACAGGAGGAGTTGTCAGGTTTGCCTGTGGATGGGCTGAGGGAGGGAAGGGGCTGCTCAGGGTGGTGCCATGGCTCAGGGCAGAGATGCTGTGGGGACATGGGAGCTGGAGATAGGTCTTGGCAGATGGGGCAAGCATGTGGACATGGACTTCACTGCTTGGGGAAGGAAAACGTGCAGTCTGTGGCCAGATTTCCCTTTGTTTCACGTGGAGCTGCACTGAAGGGGTGGTTGCTCATGGGGGTTCCCATTAATTCAAATTGTATCATGCAGCTCCAGTCAAAGCGTGTGCTTGAGCTGTCTGTGGGCTTCCCGGCACAGACCCTCAGCTGCCCTGCGGTCTGATGGCAGCAAGCACTTCTGGCCTGCTTGCTTTCATTTGAGGTAACTCTTTGTAGGAGTCAAAATGGGAAATTCCTCTTCCTTAAGAAATAATCTCCTTTGGACATTGCAACAGCAGAAGTAATCAACTGAGGGCTGCTCTTTGAGAGGGGAAGGGCTTTTCCTCCAGCATTGAGATCCTGCATGCGCTGTGCAGAAATACACCGCCTGGACTGCAATATATATATGTATTAAAACAAACAAAAAAACCCAAAACCAACAACAACAAAAAAAAAGAATGCATTTTTTCTTGAAAGACACTTTTTGGACAAAATTATGAAGTTAGCTCTCAAACAGTAAACCACACTGTATCTCCTTTCTAATGTCTCTTTTTAAATATACACCAGGGAACATCTCTCATAACTCACTCGACACACACTATCTTATGAGTTATAGGTCAGCCTTCTTACGCACAGAGTGTGTGTTGCACTTCTACACAGCATTATGAATTTTCCATCCCTCATCATTCATATGTCAGAATATCTATTACAAACCCCTGTTTGCAAGAAGGGCTTCTATTTTCGCCTTTCATTTTATCACTGCTCTTAAATTTTCCTCTGGACACAAGCTTGGCATGCCAGCAGAACCATGCTGGCAGTTTCTGAGAAAAAGCCATGTTCAAAAATCGTATGTCAGAGCGGTAATGTCACTTGCAAAGAAATATCCTTTTTTAACTAATAGGAGTAGTGTGTAAAAATGAATTAGACACAATTGTATTCTGATTGCCAGATTCTACCACCCAGCTGCTAACTACCACAACCGCCTTGTAAAAAATAATCATTTGGAAGTTTAAGTGGTGCCTGATAATGCTCTCTGCCGTCCTAAATCTTTGGAAATGTTGAATCATCTTGAGAAAAATGTCGACAATAATTTTTCACAACAGCTCAAGTGTGGCTCTAACTAGAGTCTTGTGTGAGGGATTTAGGGGTGGGTGGAATTTTCTAACAGTCCAGCCATGAAGAACGGTGTGAGGACTGGCCAAAATGCTCTTCAATTGCTGCATTTTGAGATTTGCTTTGCCCTAAATAACTAAAAATGTTGAATTTGACGTAAAATGATGAAGTTCAACATTTATAAATCCTTTCCTTTTCTTCTTTCAAAAACGTTATTTTGAAATATGTTTTCATCTAGTGCTGTAGCAAGGCTTCCCAAGCACTTTCTGGGCTGAGGTAGCCTAAATGAAACAATTAGCCCTGAATGTGTTTTTTTCATTTCACTGAGAAAAGGAACACCACATTTCTTTTACGGTTTTAGTGGACACATACAATTTTTTATTTTGTCAAAAAAAACCCCAAACAAACAAAAAGAATCAATTACCCGTGCTGATTCAGAAGTTAATTCAACTTCATTCTGTGAAGCACTGAAACTAGCCTTGGCTTGAGTTTCATGTGCATCCACAAAACATACTGTCTTACTTAATTTTCCCACCTGTTGGCTGTTAATTTAAGCTTTCTGTGATTTTTTTTTCTGTCATCAGCTGTCAGACGGCCATCCAAAAATTCTATACCATAGTGGTGTTGTGACCAAGTGTTAGTATGAACCAAGCATGCAGGAAATGGATTCCCAGATTTTTACATGACTGAAATTTAAGGAGTTGCCTCTTTTCCTTCATCCTTTTTTATTTTTTTTCCACCAAAATAAGATTGGAATTAAAACCACCACTTGCTCAAATCTGAGATTTATAGAACTGTTTGGTTGGTTCGTATGTTTGGAATTTACAATTATCTGATACTGAGTTCCCATGAACCAAATTCTATGCAGTCTCCTAAGGATCTACCTATGGCCTCCACCTTTGAAAAAATGGCATCATTTAATTTGTTATTGCTTCATGTCAGATCAAATCTAACCAAAACAGTCCTTATTATTTCAGATGTACTTTTGGGTATGGAAATCAAATATTCAGGACTTAATACTGTCAAAGCAGTGGGTAATTATCTGATATTTAAGTAAGAATAAACCCTACAGATAATGACATGTTAATTTAGCACAACTGCAAATAATTTGCAAGCAAATATTGTACCTATATTATGCAATATGCATTAAAAAAGATATATACTAGGGATGACATGTGACTTCTAAAGAATAAAATTTAGTAGCAACAATGCTAATGGTCAGAAGTGGATCTCCTAAACTAAATGTATTGGGGTAGCTTCATCATCAGTGTCACTCTAGTAAAACCAGTTTCATCAGCAGTAAATTTATTCCACTATATTACCTTCAAGGCAAATGATTTTTTACTGATAGGAGAAAATACTTCAGATCGACATGCTTTATCATGCACTTAAATATTTTTAGTGCACTGAAGACAGCAGAGATGGCTGATGAAAATACTGAGTAAAATAGACTAAATATAGGAGACTGACAATAAAGGGTTTTAAAATATGTAAATAACTTTCCAGAAGTTCTATAAACCTTTGGACTATCTCCAGCAGTCTTTATGAGTCTAAAGAAATCATGCTGTATTTTTCAGCATACTACTATCCTCACACTAATAGCTGAAAAGGTTTTACCATTCCAAAGATGCAGCAAACAGTCCTCGCTGAATATTTGCATAAAATGTCTCCTACTTGAAGTTTATATGCGATTTAAAGCACTGCCAGGGAAGAATGAGGAATGAACAAAAGGTCTGCCAGAATTCTCCTGTTGATACTTTCTCTGACTGTTCCTTCTAGCTGAACACCAAAGCACAAGGACCTACTCTCCTTATTACCAGGATCATTAACTAGCATGAAATAGGACACATCCTATCAAGACAGGTACCAATTTACTACTTGGCTGTATTCTGTCACACTGTTTTCTAGTGAGAGAGCTCTGTGTAGGTACATTTCCCAGAACCCAATGAAGTCAAAAGCAAACAAACCCATGATTATACTCTTTCAGTTGGTAAGAAAAAAACAAGGCAAAAACATTGACTGCTTCTTCCTAAAGCCACCCTGTTTAATCAGATCCAGAAATGGGGAAGAAAACACCAGGTGCCGACTGAGGACAGATCAGCATTTCCTTAGACATACCTATGACCCAACATCTTATGCTCTTCAGCCTCTACTTCGCCTTTGAAGCCTGTGCTAAGAGGAAATCTGAAGAAAGAAGTCCAAAAACAAGGTGGGAAAGTGAAGAGGTGCCGAAACAGTATTTTTCTGTACACAACAATATCTCTTCTATCACAGCACAGCAGAGTTACTGGAGTAGAATATGTCAACATTTGAGAGTCTGTAATTCTCTGGCAAATACACATTCTTGCCTGGAATGGGGCAAGCGCGTTTTACGTAAAAAACACATTTATTCATCTGTAAAACGTTACAAACAAAAAATGAAATTGGACTGGACAATTTGAATTTCTTCTAGAAAAGCCCATAACGTCTGACCTATTTTGGTATTTTAAATCAAAATTTGATTATTTTAAGCTACATGTGAGAGATCATTCATTCCTAACAAGGATTTGTTATAGTGCTTGTTTAGAGTAGGATTAAATAAACTTTTGTCACACTGGGACTGTTAACTCCTGATGCTCTTTACTGCTATGCTTGTGTTATTAATTCCTAACAGTTTTTGCTTTGGGCTGTAATTGCTCCTTCCATTTGTTCTCGTGAGGTCTGAAACTGCACTCAAAAGTATCCTTTAAATACTTGGGTTTTGGTGGAGTTTTCCCACCATCTTTGTAAAAGTCATGACAACTCCGCTAATTATTATCATGAGAGATTAAAAAATACATTTCAGCAGATGGATGAAGCAGAAGCAGATAGACACTTTCTGCACCCTGCTTGGGACCACCAGGGCTGTGTGTGGGATACCAGCCACAGCTGGGATGATGGTGCCTGACCTCTTGTCTACTAGGCGGGAGAGCTGCTGCTGGCACACTGCTCTGTGTGGGGATCAGGTCTGCCCCCAGCTCAGCACCAGTACGGCTCTGTGACGCGCAGGCAAGCAGGCATGGCCACAATCAGCCAAAGCTAAGTGCAAAGCCGAGTGCTGAGGTGTGTCCTTTGTCACAGCGGAAACGGGTGGGTGAAAATTGGCTTGGAGGGGTGCATGTGCCCTTTGGGCTGCTCTGAGGTCTGGTGGCTTGGGGATGAGGGTGAGCACTGCCAATGGCTGGCAACAGTTGCCCTGCATGGGTCCTGGGGGTACTTCAGCTTCTGAAGCAGCTGAAATGCCAAGTACAGAGATTTTTCCCTGTGGCCTTAGCTCTGAGGCTTGATGAAGGGTTAAATGACGATGCGCCTTCTCCAGACACTTGCAGCTTGGGGTCCATCCCCACGGAGTGCTGGGGCAGTGCTTGGGGCTGGGGCAAAGGACAGAGTTACATTTGACCCAATGGGCAAGTGGCAACCACACTGGGGGCTTGAAAAGGTTGCAGACCTGAATGAAGGCACACTGAAATAAGTGGCTAACTATTCAACCAGAAACGTGGATATTTAGGACTGAAACCCAGGCAGTATCCCTGTTTTGGGGGTTGAGGGGACAACATGAGCCTCTCGGGAGTGGGGCTCTCCTGCAGCTTTGCTCCGACACCACTCCTGAGGTGCGAACGCTCTCCGAAACCCAACAGCATGAAGAAGTAGGCGAGCAGGCGCTGGCATACCCCTCAGGGCATCACCCCTGCATGCTGGCAGTGTGACAGCAGCCACACTGCTGCCAAGCTGCTCTCCATCCTCCGAGGACTGTGCCTCATCTGCTGTGCGAAGATTGAAACCCAGGAAGGAATAAGAGGAAAGTGCTAGTGAGAGTGCGCTTTATGCCTTAATTATTAGCATCTTCGGTGCTCTTCAAAGACTGTGACACCGCTGTATCGCATTAGCTCCCTGTATAGGTAATGAATGGGAGCTGCGTACTGTGAGCATTAGAGCATCAAGCTCAGAGAGATTTTGGGGAGGAAAAAAAAAGCATTACACACACTGAAGAATAAATATATTCAGCCTGGGATATTCGAATATGTCTCTTTTTCAGAATGCTGATTAATGTTGCATCAAATCACAATAAAAATAGCCCCTTAGGCTCATATTCTTACCTGTAAAAGGGTAATAATGATTAGCTTTACCAACATTTGTAGCAGGCTTTCAGGGGGGTTGCGTGTTCAAAAGAAATACTAATGACCTGAGGAGGTCATTAGTTTGGGGATATTCTGCTGCACTGGCACCAAGTATCTCTTATGACACTTTCTGCCTGACAAAACACATAGCAAAGAGTGGACTTTCATCTATGCGAGCTTCAGGCATATTTGAAATTACTTAAATGAGTGTAATTGCAAAGTAATTTTATCCCACTGTTTCATAGCAGTTTCCATGCTCTGCCAAAGACAGGGAGCCCTTGAAGGACAGGAGGTTGGAGAGAGAGTTATATTTTGTCAGGACTTCTCCACTCTTCTGCACCAGAGGACTCACATCACCTCAGCAAATTCCCCATCACACAGGACGACCACCACAAGCCCCACCACCAGGCAGGGAACCCCTAATTTACACCGCTGGCACTTGGTCTCAGCGCCTGATGAGGTGCTAACTATTGCAGGTGTGTGCAACAGGACTATAGTTCTAGAGGTAATTTCCTACACCTTATTACCACATAATAATGGCCTCTTAACAACCAGGCTAATCAAGAATTAATGAGGCACTAAACCATTTTAAGGAACAATGAAGGATTTAAAAATTTCTTTGATGTGTTTTATTTAAAAAGCAATTCATTTAACAGTTACCGCCCTTACTTTGGAGTTGTATAAAACATCTTGATACTTATCAAATATATCAGCTGAAAGGTTTTATTCATTTACCAGTTATTTATTTATGTGGGGCTGCACAGAACCGCAGAACTGAAGGAAACCCAAAGAGAGCAGAACCAGACTTGGGGTCCCGTTTACCTCCCTCATGTCTGTCCATCTATCTGCTCAGGAGCTCCCCTGCTTTCACGTGAGAAGCCTGTTTGTCTGAAGGTGAAGTGCCACACCAAAAGAAAACAATCAGCCCAAATTAACATGACTGCCAAAAGTGGATTTTGCATTATCTCTGGAAAGCTAGAACTGTCTTTTTGATTTTCAGGAAAGGACATTAAGTGCGCTTTAATGGGGGAGCTATCCTTGATGGAAGTGTTTGAGAAACTCAGAGCAAAATAAAAGGAGGGATAACTTATGCTAGGAAAGGATATCATATCAGTGACTCAATAGTGAATTGAAATGAAAATATGTGCCTTTACCACCGGCCTGGAAGGGATAATCCAAACAAAAGCATGTTCAAATTTGACTTATTTTTTAAAACTTCCTTCTCTGGTGAAAGGGTGGGGGATATATCCTGCTTTGTGAGAAAATCCCCAAATAGATCATTCTGCGACGGATAACTGTTATGATCATTAATTCCACTGCTGACATTAAAATTAAACTGATTCCCAACATAATGGATGAGTAAATAGCGCATCAGAAATTCTCAAATGCTTCCACATTTCCTATGCAATCAAAAAAAAAAAAAAGAACTCCCTCATTAAATAATACACTGACAGAAAAGGCAATTTGATTAAATAAACCTATCTGCCAATCACGCTTAAAGTTATAAAAGGAAAGCATTTTGCAGTTAAGTAAAACTCTTCTCCATATTAGTCTCTCTCTTTCTCTTTGTCATTCTTAAAAGAGAAGTAATGAAAAACCAAGTGCCCCAAAGGAGGACTGGGGCAATAACTGGGCACCTGACAAAGCCCAGTCATTTAACATGAAGCAACGATGACACGATGGAGGAATCAAGGGACAAAAGAGAAAGCAGCAGGTGACAAGACATACCCAGTAATCCAGGAACCCGAGCTGGTATGGGTATATATCTGTGTATTCCTTGTTACCCGTATCTCTTCATTTCTTTTCTGTTTTTTCTCAGGAGACATGGGGACATGTTTTGTGGGGCTAAAGTGGAGAAGGGAAGGGCCAGCTGAGGTGAAAAGGATGGAGAAATGAGGCTACAGGTGGTGAACCTGACAAAACCATGGATGGGAAAGTAAGAGAGCAGCAGAAAGGGTGCAGCAAGAAAAAGGAACAGGAGAAAAGCAGAAGGGGTAGTGGATGGCATAGGATGGATAGCAGATAAAGAGACAAGACAAGGAAGGAGAAACCAGAAATCACCCTGTGCAAGGATACCTGGAGAGTGGGCATGTATGTGGGTCTGCAGAGGTGTTCCCCAGGATTTGTGCTACCAAGCTCCCTTACACCCCATCCACAGAGCCTCCACTACCAAAGCAGCAAACACATGTTCTCCTGCTGCAGCAAATGAGGCCGCATATTACCCGGCTGCATTCCAACAACGGTGGGGTTAATTTTTCATGCTATTTAATGAAAACTCTGTGTGCTGGAGAGAGGGGAAGAGTTGTGTAACAGTGTGATGGGTGGAAAGCCTCCGAACGTCACTGTGTCTGGTGGCCAAAGATGGGAGTGGGGCCTGGAGGCTCCCTCTCCTTGGCTTTGTGAGGCAGCAGCTTCTTAGGACATCAAGTACTTAATTAATTGAGTTGCAGAACTGCAGGATAAGATTCATGAAGTTGCTTCTCTGTTGGAAACCAAGAGTGTCAGCCTGGACCACTCTATTCTTGGTGAGTCTTTAAAGCTAATGCAACTCATACGGAAGATGTTCTTTGAAAAGAACTAGAGATTTATTTTGATAAACCTCTGGGTGGGTGACAAGTTCATGCAAAGAAATAAGACGAGATTTTAATTTTTCTCAAGTAGAAAAACATAAGTGGCTTGAGCAAGAGGTATTTGCTTTCCAGCTATGCATCAAGGCTTCTACGTTCTTCAGGGCACAGAAAGAGTTGTTCTACTCATAGTGAATTCATAGCTCTGCAATATCACTGAGACAAATGTGATCATGGCTACTTGGCCACTTCCGATAGAAAAAACTAAATAAAACAATTTCAAAAGGAGGAACGTTGCTTTTTATAGTCTTTCCGTAATGCCTGGAGATGATGGTTATTAAGTCATCCACCTATTGTTGTCCTAAGGAAATACATGCAAGATGGGAATATTATCAATATTATAGGTCTTTCTACCAAACTAACCTTCACCATCCAGCTTTGTGCACATCTCTCATTGTTTATGTATTATATATGTCTTTGCATTTGTTTAGTTTTATGTATTACATGTAACAATGAAACTCCTAAAATCTTATCTGGATGACAAGTTTTCTGTTACTGTATCTCTGACCTTCCTCTTTCTCTCTTTATTCCAGGCTTCAGAGGTGGAAATTTATTTCCTGACTCCTGGCTACTGGGCATCAATCACAGGAGGCTGCTGTGGGTGCTTCAGGGCTCCTTACATTAGCATGCTCGCTGAAGAGTGGTATCAGTCAACAGTTCTTACATAGCAATGAAACCTATGGAAAGGCTCAGGGAGATGTTTCTTTCTCTTGAATACAAAGCTCTTCAGAGGAGGAAAGGACACCCCTCCTGAGAGACCTTCTGTCTCCTGGCCTCAGTGCTGGATTGCTCACTCCCCAGCACTGCTTCAGGATTACTGCGCCACGGGATGAGATAATCAGCAAGCTAGTGGCAGCTGTGAGGGATGGAGAGAAGAAGCAGACCTCTGCCCTGGCAAACACAGGTTCCTCTTTTCTTCTCCCTTTGCCTTTCCACATGCAGTCACTCTGTAGCAGGCCAGTTTTTTGACATATGTAAGTCACCCTGCTCTACTGAGACTGTCCACAGTAAAGCATGCAGCTCATGGGGAAATGTTTTTTAAGTGAACTGGAGAGGGGTAGCACAGCATGAACATGACTCTAGGTATGGGAACTCTTGGTCTTTCAAACAATGATGCTGAAAGAAGTCCTGCTGGAAAGCATCACGCTTGTCTATAATTATTTGCAAGATCAAAACCTGACCCTGTGGCAGAGGAAGATCCCTGGGTTTTTTAACAATTTGTGACAAAAACCTTCATCCTTTCTTCCACAGAAGTCTACAGAATCTGCTTACAGTGATTGCAAGTATTAAAGTTTGTGCCTCATATTACATTTACTGTATAAGTTATGGAAAAAACATGTGGATTTTACATAAGCAGCCACAAGAATTTTTTCTTAAGTCCAACAGTTAAAACCAGTACAGACCAGAGTGATAAATTTTTCCTGAGGTTACGCTCTGTGATGTTCTGGGGTTCCCAGCCCCAACCCTTTTCCTCGCTCTTTGATGTACTAGGCCTCCATCTGAACTACATCAAGGTAGGCTGCATGTCTGGGTTGCGTGCCTCATCTCCCTAGGGGACTTCAGGGCAGACGGTCCCCTCCAACACCCTTCCCCCAACCCCCCCCCCAAATTTCAGCCATTATAAATGGCACAAAAATTGGTCATCAAACAAGGTACAAAAGGGTAATTTGCTCATCCTTTGTATCATGCTTCTAAGTACTTTAAAGAGTTTATTTGTTCTGATTTGTCAGCTTTGCTTTGGTAGTAGGAAAGCTGATGGTGAAGTACAGGATTTTCACCCATAATTGCACAAAATTCTGATACAGCTAAATACACAGTTAAGTCTCCATGTTTATCAAATAACAGATCAGTTCTGGTTTAATTTAGTATACCTGATCTAGCGCATCTCCTGGAGTGTATCCCTGAAGAAATATGTCAAGAGATTCCTTTGCTTTACCTACAATTGCTTACAGTTTATGCAATGAAAGGGGGAGTCAGCACAAATGAATCCAGATAAAATACCTTACAGAACTAATAAAAATCAGCACGCAGAAATGCCAGCTGTAATTGCACTATTTTGCCGTAAAAGGGCTGTGGGCCAATCAAACCATGGGTTTTTTTGTTGTTTTTTTTCTTTTCTCAGAAAAACTTAGCTTTTATCTAAGTCAGTGGTACAGTTGCCTTGATTTTGGAATTAACTGTAAGTATAACTCTTTTGAACCTCAGGAACAATATACCTCATCCAAACCTTTGTCCTGATTCATCTCCAGCTTTGATAGCCCTGGTGTGTCACCCTGCTTGCTTGTCAAATCTATCATCAATTCTAAATTGCCAATGAATATATTCCACATCTCTTTTGGGAGATGAAGCTTGTCTGCATGCTAAACAAAGAACAGAAAGCACAAAGCCGAGATACACACCAAGATATAATACTCTCCCTCTTAAAATACGGCAGGTGAAATGATAATGTGGAAATATTCTTACCCTGAGGAAGGCAGACTCCAGTTGTAGCTTAGCAAATCAAACACCAGAAAGCTTGCTTGCAATAACATCCTAACAAATCCAAAGAGTTATTTTTTCCCCTCAGTTAAAAAATATCCACACTCTGACATTTAATCCAAATCCAGAGGTTAAGGCAGAAGAACTTCAATAATTTGCTTAGTTAGGTATGAAAAGTAAATTGCCATGAAGCTGCCAGCTTCCTACTATGAAGGTTTTAAAAACCATAGCTATTCATGGCTGAACAGTAGGACCTTTCCACACAGGAAAATTCATCATCATTTCAGGTTTCAGTACTTTTTCATATTTTACATGGCAAATAAAAAGTTGTCCTCCGAGCTTGAAAAGTCTTTTTTTTTTTTTTTTTTTTAAGTTGGTCACTCTGTGGGAGAAACGGGCATTTCTATAGAGTCCCTCAATTTGGTCTTCATACTTGTAAAACACGTGAAAAGCAAAATGAGGCAGCTTCCAATTCAAAACCTCACTTTCCTGTAATTAAAAAAAGATATCTGGGTACCAACAAAGTAGAAAACTAAGGCACTTCAAATTCCAAAATCTTTCCATTCCTGGACGAGCTTTAGTGTTCAAACGCTAATAGGATGCCTGCGTTTAAAAAAAAAAAAACCAACCCAAAAAACCCCAAAAAACCTGAAAAACATAAAAAAACTTGGCCTGAGTTCAGGCTCAAGAGTCTGTGAAACAGACTTTTTCCACACTATGACCTCAGTCTTAGGATTTCTCTTTTGCAAAATGTTAGTTATTTTTCTTGGCAGGTGTCCAGAACCCTGTATCTCTCTTTTCTCCCCCACTCGCCCTCCTCCTCTCCCACCCACCCCAGGCACGCACACACCTCTCGGCTTTCCATCACCCACCGATTCAGCCCCAGGATGAGGTAACCCCCCGCCCTTTGGCTGATGGGGCATGCTGATGGTGTGGGGGAAAAAAACCAGTTTATGAGAGCCTGGAAGTATCGAACGCTTCCGATTGCCTTTCTCTTCTTTTGGACCCATTTTACTTTGTTTCCCTGCCTAAAAGCCCTTGGCTAAGCCAGCAGCCCTCCTCACCCAGCAGTGGTGGTGCCCCTTCCAAGCATCAGCCCCAGTGGGTTTCAAGTTGCAGCGGCTTTCGCCCAGGGTAGAGGATTTCCAGAACATGTTACCCCGACAACCAGGAATTTTAGCCCAGCAAAAACACCACCATGCACATTGTGACTCCAACGTGCGCGATGCAGCGCTTCCATTTATCATTTTCTTCAGAGAAAAACACAGGTCAATGGTGCCTGCCTTCCTGGTGGCATTTCTGATGAAATAGACTTCTTTCCAGGTATTCACATCTCCTGATTTTCCTGGCACCCTCTCTTTAACCACTGTATTCAGAGCTAACATATAATACATTCAAAACTCCCAATTAGTCCCTTATAAATTACAAAGTCCAAGGAAAACAGTGCCTGAGAGGAAAATAATATGCTTTTGGTGCAATACAGGAAAACATTTCCTCAATCATGATGATATTTTAGCCAGTTAAATTGGTCAGCTTTATTCTAAGTGATGTTAGATGAACACCAGTGTTACAGAAGCGTTTTTGACTTGGTACAAAATTAGAAATAATGCCCAACATTATAGTGAATTTTCCAACCAGGCAAATGTTGCTGGTTTGAAGCGAGGGTTTTTCTTGCATTAAGCCACTTTTCTCTTCAGCTCTGAGCCAAGGGTGGCATCAAAATGAAGGCAGCTTCCCAGGCCTAATTATTTTTGTCTTCAGTGTGCAGAGTACAGGTATATAGTAAAGGTGAAGGTGCTAAACAAGAGGGCCTGGATTAAGAGGACTTTGTACATAAAACTGCATTGAGCCCTGCAGCGATAAGGGTGGTTATCTCAAGCTATTGGCTGTAGCTGGTAAAAGAGAGGGCTAGCATTTAAAAATAGGACAGCAAAGGCCCTATCTCACCCCATGAAAATCAATCACAAAACTTCCCCAGACCTCACTGGTGCTTTTATTTAGCATTCATCTTTCCCTGTTCCTGTTGACATCTCAGATAAAGCGTTTTCTTGCCTGACTCGTACTCAACAGAAGCTAAATTTTTCACCAGGAAAACCACAGATGCAATTAAGGTCAGGTTGGGCTTCAAGGTATTTTCTTTCTAAACCAAAAAATAAGCCCATCTCATCTGCTTTCCTGGACATCAAGTTTTTAAAGTCTTTTTATATGGCTTTATATGCTATTTAAGATTTTTTTACTTGTATCATGCTTGGCTGCCATGTATCTATAATTTTACATGGCAAAAAAAAAAACCATTAATAATACAAATTCATTCTTCCTCCTCTGCTTTGCTGAACCTCCAAGGTAGAATCAGACAAGACCTGTGTGAGCAAATGTCTTCCAAGAAAATGTCCTCATATTATTTGAAGAGAATAGTTAGTATCAACTTACAATAGCTTTTTGTGAACTATCAGCAACATTGTACACTGCACATCCAAAAAATCTACTCTCAGAAAAGGTTAGGAATTGGCAGGCAAGGTTCATATCAGCATCGTGACAATACTGCAGTGTCACTGATGCATTCCACAGGTGAAATCACTTTGGTTTTGGAGTGGGAACTTACAGTGGAGTTGTATTTTTTAAAGGTCTATATATTTAATCCATAGAGAAATGCTCTGTACAGGGACTGAGGGTAATTACGGAGGGGAGAGAGCAGCAAAAAGAACTTTTTCATGGGAATTTGAGAGCTGAAGAGTGCGTTTTAAAATTTTAGCTGTTTCTGCTGGACTGGCTGAGTAGAGTGACAGTCTGGCAATATTAGGGGTTAGCTCTGCAAGCCAAGGCTCAAGTAAACAGGTAGAATAGTGCAATGAAGCCAGCCTTCTTCTTCTGCCAGCAACTTGGTTCATAGATAAACACCAGACTTTCACTTCTACAGTTTTCAAGACCTCCATCGCTCTGCAAAACACTGCCTTCATTCAGCATAGTAAGGTGTTTGGTTTTTTTTTATTTCTCTTGTTTTTTTTTAGCATGGACTGCAAGACTTCTCTCTGAAACATCACAGACATACATGGTTTGGTTGACATGTTGGAGGGAAGGAATGCCATCCAGAGGGACTTTGACACGCTTGTGAGATGGGCTGATGCCAGCCTGATGAGGTTTAACCATGCCAAGTGCAAGGTCCTACACCTGGGTCGGAGCAATCCCAGGCACAGCTACAGGCTGGGCAGAGAAGAGATTCAGAGCAGCCCTGTGCAGAAGGACTTGGGGGTGTTGGTCAATGAGATACTGAACATGAGCCGGCTTTAGTGTGCACTTGCAGCCCAGAAAGCCAACCGTATCCTGGGCTGCATCAAAAGGAGCGTGACCAGCAGGTCAAGGGAGGTGATCCTGCCCCTCTACTCTGCTCTCGTGAGACCTCACTTGGAGTATTGTGTGCAGTTCTGGTGTCCTCAACATAAAAAGGACATGGAACTGTTGGAACAAGTGCAGAGGAGGACCACGAGGATGATCAGGGGACTGCAGCACCTCCCGTATGAAGATAGGCTGAGAAAGTTGGGGCTCTTCAGCCCAGAGAAGAGAAGGCTGCATGGAGACCTCATAGCAGCCTTCCAGTATCTGAAGGGGGCCTATAGGTATGCTGGGGGTGGACTCTTCATGAGGGACTGTAGTGATAGGACAAGGCATAATGGGTTCAAACTTAAAGAGGGGAAGTTTAGATTGGCTATGAGGAAGAAATTCTTTACTGTAAGGGTGGTGAGGCACAGGAATGGGTTGCCCAGGGAAGTTGTGAATGCTCCATCTCTGGCAGTGTTCAAGGCCAGGTTGGACAGAGCCTTGGATGGCATGGTTTAGTGGAAGGTGTCCCTGCCAATGGCAGAGGGGTTGGAACTGAATGATCTTAAGGTCCTTTCCAACCCTAACTATTCTATGATTCTATGATTAAAAGCTGTTGATGCATTGGTGTTTTCAGAAACAATATATCTCAAAAAATTAACCTAAAGGATCTAATTTCATATTGTCTACCACCCCTTGGAAGTTGTGTTTCTTTACAGAAGAGGGTCATCTGTGGTGACCAGGTTGATATGCTCATGATGCCTCTGGAGTTACTAAATCGTTTCTCACCAAATCACTTGCCAATGTGTCTGCTGCAGAAGTCCTTGTCATCTAAAATGCCCACACCTGAAGATATGGAAGACTTGGAAGTTGCCCTGGTATCTTATTCTGAAAGCTAATGGTGGATTACACCCCATAAAACTTTGGGCAGCCTTTTTTTAAAACCAACATCCACAGCTGCATGGATTTTACCCTTTCCATTGTCCTCCAGACCCATCTGTTAGGTATTCGCTGATTCAATTGACTTAAGCCATCATGGTCCTTTTGGCAAACAAACAGAAGGATATCAAAAATGTACCACTGGAGGTTTTTCTTCCTCTGCAGCTTGCATGCTTTGCTCTTTCCGTGTTTGCCATCCCTCCCTCTAGTTCAGCAAGACAAAAACCCAAATCCTTCTAATTTAAATTGGGTGACCCCTGTCCCCAGACTGAAATTCTGGGAGGAGGATGGGGCAGAAGCTGCCCATGCTCACCAGGTCTACTGGTGCCTGGGAGAGGCAGCAGCTCCTGCTCTCCCCTTCTCTCTACACCTGGCACTCCTCAGGACATTTACCACTTTCTACCCAAGTATGTCTTTAAAAACTTAAACTACCACTCATTTCCTTTACTGTTCTGGGTGAGTAATCCCTGTCCATTTTTACATAACATTACATTTTTCAACACCTTATACAAATATTAATGAGGTAGTCTTCATGGTGGTCTAATTATTATTTTAGATGGGTGAAAGCCAAGGCTAACTTTAAATATGTTGCAGCAGGCCTTTCAGTGAAGTGAAGTGGGATTAAGGCTCCTCTTCCAACTCTGATGCTCTATCAGGTCGCAGTTATTGCCTCAGAAACTTAAGGCCAAGACCACACGTCAGCCAGATGTGGAAGGCCAAGCTCCCTGAGGGCTAAGAGTTGGATGGTGAGTTGTCAGCACGCGTTTGAGCTGCCTCCTGTATTTGAGACTTGTTCTCTCTGTCCTGTGGAGACACCTTATAACCCCACTGCCTCAGTTTTCCCATCTGTGGAAGGGGAAACCAGCAGGAGTTTCTGGCTATTGAGTAACTATCCAGGAGTCACTGAAGATACAAGGGGCAAGACAGAAGTGAGGAAGAGAAAGCAAGAAACCAGCTGGCAATACTCATGCCAATACAGGCAAGAACAACAGCGATGTTGCTCTGAGTGCCTATTTTCTCTTTCCTTCCTCAAGGAGAATCAGGGTGATGAGAACAATGAGCAGCTGCTGGATGGGCAAGAGACTGTAGCACTAATGTTTGCAAATGGGCAGCTTGGAAGCTGCTGAATTTAGTGCTGTAATGAAGATCCCCCTGAGCAAACTATTCTCCAAGTGATGCTGGGGACCAGTGCAGGGAAGAAAAAGAGCCAACATCTATTTCTGCCTGGCAAAAGCAAACAAGCAAACACACACACTGATATCACTGCGATTCTCAGAGAGTGTTAGCAGAGGACAAAACTTGCATAACTGCCATAAATTATAAAAACCTCCCTCAACCTCGGTTAATTCTCTTGTAAAAAGGGAGGGAAAAATCTGGAGCAGCTCAGCATGGGAGCAATTGTGGGAGGGATAATAAAGAGACACTACCAAGGCATCTAGTTGCCAGCCCTGATATCATTAAGTAAGTGCACTAGAAATGTCGGGGTAAATGCATAGCAGTGAATCACAGTCAGGCAAGATTAACCTTAGGTAGTCTGAACTGGAAATCATTTACAAACACAAAAGGTACCGAAGAACACCACAACAGGCAGTACGTCGAAAGTCATCCCAAGAGCGGGAGCCTTGCTGAGCGCTTTGTGTATTTGTGCCATTTTTTAATAATTGTCATATTTTGTACGTGGGAGGATGGAAGACTGCAGACCCCTAGCTCAGGGACAGGTTTCTATGGCACTGCAAGGTCCTCTGAAACAAGTGCACATTCACTTTTCCTTGCACAGATGCTCTATAAAATTAAAAGTTTTAATCTATAAAATTAGAAGTTTAATTGCAATGTTACAAGGTTTATTGAAAGGATCCAGTTTTGCCAAAGAAAGACTGAAATTCTGTATCTGAAAATATTAAAGAACCAAAGAGTAATCTTCCTTCATCCTTTCACCACTCCTTAATGAAGCCCTCCAGACTCTAACTGGTAAAACCAAGGGGAGAAAGGATCTTGGTGGAAATCAGGTATTTCAAACAAAATCTGTGAAAGTTTTCTGATCATTGAAAATGGAACTTTTTTATCACAAAACCGAAAGAACAAAACATGCTGGATATTTCTGAGTAGCCCTAAAAGTTCAGAAATGCTCAGTGAAGCTGTAACCAGATGACCAATAGAGAGCTCTATATATGTTGAGTACAACAACAAAACCTCCCTTCAAATCCAGAATTCTCATGACTTTAAAAGCATTCAATTACAAGGAACATGAATCAACTGTGGAAGACTCCAGACATCTTAACACCTTTGTATTGTTTGCACCTTTTATTGCAATTCTTCAGTGCCAGCTCAGATTATTATTGTGCATGCTGAGGCAGTGAAGGCCATAGGAATATTGCGCAAAAGGACTCTGCTCAGACTTCCTTCGCACTTTTGCATCATTCTCCTTCTCCTACATCCATCTCAGTTACCACTAGCATTGTAATAACTGCCCTTATATATCTGCCTCATTAGGATGTTACATCAATTAATGTTTATCATCTAATGCATACCAGTTACTTAATGCTTAATATTACTATCAGTGGAGAGCTATGTTATATACTGAATGTATCCAGGGAGTTAATGCATACAGGAAAAAACCCTATGCATAATGCAATTCAGAATGATGCATTTACTGTACCCAAACCCCTCTGAATAGACCACTACACATCCTGCACTCTAGGTTTTTATACTCTCAGAGGTTATGGGCAGCACCTCTGGCCCTCAGGGCTCCATGTCACAGGGTTCTATTTGGTTTTGAGGATACTGAGCCCAGTGGACGAGGCAGGAGGAATATCTTGTGGGGAGACTTCATGTAAATGCTTAGTCCACAAATGCCTCACTGCCTGATTCAGGAGGGCAATCAACCTGCCCGTTGAAGCTGCATAAATAATGTTTGCATGGAGGTAGTAAATCTGCACCAGGGACGAATTAACTGCTATTGAGTCATATATGCTTGGCTTGGGTGTGTGGCTTGTAACATGCGTGAGGAAAATAAAAAAGACATTTGCAAGAAAGAAACATCAGTTTGCTCGTCCCTGTCTTTTCTGTTACCTTTATCTAGGCAAACATGACTTGCTTTGTGGACTTTTTGTTGCTGTTTGTTCCATTTTCACAAGGAAACACTGATTCACAGTGAAACCAATCCACAGTTTCTTCTGGTCAGGCCCGAACATGCCACCTCTCCTCCATTAATATTCCACCTTTACAGCACCCCTGCCAGGGGATGCCAACCAGACTCTTCAACACTCTCAGGGGAGCGACACCTAGCAAGAGGGTGCAGTCTTTTTACCCATGGGGTCCCCTGGCACTGTTTGTGCCCCCCTCACATACCTGCCCTTTGACAAACCCACTGGCTCCCAGCTGCTATGTCCCCAGAAGAACAGAAACAGTCTGCATTCATGACTGCTTGAGAACCAGGGATAAAAGACTGTTCTTGAAGAAGGTGGAAAAGAGAAGAAACACAGGGAAGGACAACAGAAGGTAGCAGAAAGAGAACTGGGCTATCAGTGGGATAACACACCAACATGAGTTAGTTTACTTCACTGTAACACTCAGGTAGCCAGCCCTCTGTTCAACAACACATACGTTTTAGTTTACTAGTAGCTTTTGCTCCTATTAGTCTCCCTTCTTTCTCATTTGCTGTGTTTGATCTCTGGTTTTCTCTTCTACCGCTCTCAGTTTTTTATCTCTTTCTGAAGATACGGCATTTGCAGTTCCTTTTCCTCCTTCTTAGATGTATCCCTCTCATTTTCTTCCTCCTCTTTTGGCACAGCACTTGCTGATTCCCTTTCTTTCCTCTTCTCCTTTCTCTCCTGCCTCCCTTTCCACACAATTTTTCTAACTAGAGGGGCTTCTGCTTCTTGAATGCAGTGGTAACTGGTCTTGTCTAAAATTTGCTCTGGGAACCAATATCTACTGTACAGTAGCATATAGTAACAATTTAAAGATAAGCTTTATGAATACACTATATCTACTAGACAGCACAGTTTCAGAAGGCTGTACTAAGACCTCTTGTTAGGCAAGGAACTTTTCACACCTAACCAGATTCTGAAGTCTGCCGTATCTAATACAGCATGTGACATGAAACATTCTATACTCTCAAACCAAAACCATAAACATATTGGGGTGTATCCAAAGGAGGAGAAGAAAAGAAAGGAAAGAAATTCCCTCATCAATAAAATACTATATAACTAGAAAAAAACACTTTGGAGGATAGCTTATGTTTTACATATTGCTAAATATCGGCAAAAATAAATGTGTTCATTTCTCCCAAATACCTCCAGATGGCATTAAAACCCTTCTTCCTTTGGTCTTTATTGCAATATTATTTTTTAAAATGATAATTATTGGACTCATTCTATTAACCATTCCCAGCAATCATACTATCATAAGGCATAAGGCTGCTAACGCTTAATTCATTTAAAAAGTTTGGCTAAATACGCTCACATACTGTAATTACATTCCACAACACAATCTGCAGGACAAGCCATTTCTTACACCATGTCAAATCTTTTTCTAGATTCATTTCCAGAAGATTTTTAATGCGTATTTGCAGCAGAAATCAAAACATCCCACAATAAATCACCGTTATTATACCTCCTTCTGTGACTACTTTTGGCCATGTAACAAATGGTGACACCTTGCGAGATTTACATGATATAATGCTCTGAATTTAAATAACAGGGATCAGAAAATATAAATTATAGGCAAGAGATGCATTCTAAAGTTCAGATGACTGACTGTTACAAGAATTTCCCTCCCTCAAATGGGATTAAAAAGGTAAATGGTTTTGCAGAAATTCATAATGCTCCTGCCTGGTAGTTATTAAAGGAATTCACTTACCTAGCTCAGTTTGGGAGAATGATGCTTTTTTCTTTTTTTTTAACTTGCAGCCCATCTGTTTCATAGACTGGTTTGTGTTGGCAAAACAATTCAGTCCTTTGTATACTAGAGTTAAAAATGGTAAAAGCTTCTATTGTTGCACTAGAGTGAAGGTGAACACTGATATATTACAAGTGCCTGTTCCTACCTATTTCTCTACTTCTCTTGTTAATTCAAAAACATCAACAAAATCGTGAAAGACCAGAGATAACTGTAATTGGATTTCAAGTAATTCAGAGGTGAAGCTGCAGACTGCAGTCTTTTAAAATTACATCAGTACATCAAAGGCATATGTGACATGATGTTTTTTAGCAAGTGTGACAAACTCCAGCAGCATTAAGGTAATGTTGAAGTCAGGTTGTAAAGGCCAGCCTCACACACCCACAAAAATAATCTCATATCTATTCAGCGTGATATGGAACCATCTCCCTTGCAAAGATCTCTGACTTACTATCATGCAGTAGTTCTAGGAATAATTAATGTTTAGTCACTATCTAAAAAGACATTTTAAGACAAGCATCAGTGCAAGAGCTTTATTTTAATGAAAACAAACAAATTCTATTTTGCTCAACAAATATGATAAAATCACAGCTGCCTTCTCCAATCTTAAACACAAAAGTGACTTACGATGTATGGGTTGCGCTTTTCTCTGGACTCTTTGGCTCTACATCACTTTTCCCTTTGAAAGAGAAGAAGAAAATAACATCAGAAATGGGTCAATATGGAAACTGCTCAGATGTGACACATTAACGCTTTATTCATTGCTAACACTGACCACTCTTGCCACACATGCAGACTGCTGCTGAGGCAATCGCAGGGCTGCAGGGGCACTGCTGGAGTATTTGCAAGCAGGGAATCTACTCTGACTTGACTTTTCTTGCCACTACCACATGTACTCTGGAAATGCCAGGCAAGGAAACTCCACAAGAGCAACTGCTTAGAGGACACAAGCTTTAACCAGCAGACCCTGGAGCAATGGAAAAGATTTCTCTAGGGCCCTACAGCTCTGCTATTGAGTGTACCACATCCAGCATGCACAACGCTCTAAAACCCTGCTCCAGGAACAGTAATGATTTCACACAAAGCAAGAGCTAGTAAGGCATTGATTAGGATGCAATTCTGCCAATGTATGTTTTTTTTCACATTCATTTTAACAAATTAAGGATCTGATCTACAGCTCCTGTAAGTGGGGGCTGGTGAAGCCCTCTTTGCCATATTTTGGCTTAAGCACTCGACCCTCAGGAGAAGTCAGGTATTCAAATGAGAAGTGTCAGAGGCCCAAGGGATGCCTCTTCACATTTCCTTATGACTCACATGGGTCACAGCATAGCATGTTGGCTTCTGATTATTTCCTTCTTGGGTCCAAACCCATATATCTGCCCAACAGAACTTAGTTGCATAGCACAGACACTGGGGAAGCAGGCTGCTAGCTGATGGAATGGTACTGCTTCTGCTAAATCAAGCCAAGTCCTTCTCCCTCCCCCCCAAAAATGTAAGGCTTATGTTATTTGCTGTAATTATTGCTTTTTGAGTAAGCAGTGCCCTTCAGTGAAAGGTTTTTGTTTAGCTCTAGCATGGATGTATAGGGTATGCCACTTCACTTGAATCACCTTGAACTTGAATTCTAGACCTAGTGACTGTGCAGCTGCTGCTCCCCTTGCGTGTCACTGGATGCTAATAGCTGTCTACACATGAGTTTATGCTGCCTGGCAGACAAGGAGGCACAGAGGTTGAGTGTGACTGGTTTACTGATAG
Organism: Myiopsitta monachus; assembly: GCA_017639245.1. Lineage (NCBI taxonomy): Eukaryota > Metazoa > Chordata > Aves > Psittaciformes > Psittacidae > Myiopsitta > Myiopsitta monachus. The sequence continues at coordinate 39,954,925 of CM029927.1, forward strand.
ATGTGTTTTTCTCCATTACTTTTTAATGAGCTTTGCTAAACCCAAATCCACCTGTGCCTTCTGAAAAAAAATGAGTAGTGTTTATTTTAGTCAGCCTGCTTTGGTGTTATCTGATTTTCTGCTCATTGACTTGAGTTGAATGGGTTTTGGGTTAGCCCCCCACCTATTCCACGCACAAAAGCATTATGTAAAGTCCATTTGCTGCTGATGAAGTCCTCATCCTCAGTGTCCACACAGCATTGGGGTGCCAGCAACAGATGTAAGAGGCACCTCTGGAAAACTTGCTGTTGCCTTTAGAAGAGGCAGGTGTTTGCTATCAATGTCATTCTACTGCTGTGCAGAAGCAAGATGAACAACTTACTCTAGACAATGACCTGTAAATGGGTGTGTTATAGATGAGGTTCTGGGTACTGCGAACACCTTGGCATGGTGCTTTTAGATCTCATCCTCTCCTCTGGAATGGCCTCAGGAAAGCACCCAACTTAGGTGCCTAAACACTAGTGAATAGGATGGGGTAAGCTCTGGATGACTTCAAAAACACTGATGCCTCTCTGTGGACCTCTAGGGAAGTTAATCACTTATTGTAATAGGACAGTTAAAGGCACCTAAATTTAGGCACAAGTGGGGCATCACGGGACAGAATACATAATCTCTAGGTCACTTTGCACTGTTAGCAGAGACCTCAGAAAGTATATCCAGATGAATTTGCTGGCTGGAAAGCTGTTGTTACAGTGTACATTAGTCAGCCCTAGGGTGCCTGGAGCCCTGGAGCTCATCTGCATTATGGTAATTTGGAACAAGAAACCAACAGTAACAGTTGGCATATATTCAAAGATTTTCTGTTCGTAACTTAGGCTTTTTATAAGTGATGAATTATTACCATGAACACTGGTTTGTTTGAGTGTGAGAGGAAATACGGATTCCTGAGTGCTTTGCCAGCAGAGTTCACATCAGTTCTACTTTCAGCAATGTATGTTAATGCAGCAACAAGGGAAGCAGCATAAGTACTGTGAGGAGAAAAGGGAATCTCTGTGATTTAGCAAAACTGGGTATTAATGAATTACCCTACAGTAAGCATTTGCAGCTGCTTTTATGCTAATCATCACTGAACATACTTCTGTGTGGAGAGAGAGGACGAAGCCTACACAGATGGTAAAAACGCAGCAGTCTGGCCTATCAGAGTAGCACATGCGGCCATTAATGCTTTATCAGTTCTTACTAACTTTGTTCTCACTTGACTGAATCATAGAAATTCCTAAAATGTGTACAGACTAAGCATAGCTGAATGTCACAGTTGCAGTACAGATAAGACTTCTGGATAAGCATATGTAAAAGGGAATTACCTGTCAGAACAACTTGTATTTTTCACACTCGTTCTTGGCCAGACTAAGATTTGCTTTTCATGTTCCATGTAATCTGCCAAATGCATGCAGGTACCATTGTGGGAGGCTGGCATTTGCCAGATCGCTAAATCCTTTCTAGCTCTGGCTTCTTCTTGTGGGCAAATCTGTGTCATCCCTTGGTTTTTTTTCCCATCTTTTGGGAATTGACAAACAATATGCTGCCCACCTCATTCTGGGACAGCTCTTAGCACACTCTATTTCATGTGCTAAGCACTGTGTATGTCTCTTGAAAAGCATGCATGTTGGGGTGCAAGTTCTGTGCTAGTTTCTGCCTCACCTCACACAGCTCCCTTTCTAATCTTTTTAGATACAACCAGAGGAAACGTGTCCAGATTTCTTTCATTTCAAAGTAAATTTCAAATGAACTTTTGTGGGATTTCCCCACTGAATAGTGGGTGGCCAGAGAAGGAGTTCTCCCCTTTGAGCTGGAATTTGGGTGAATCACTCAACGTAAGCAGGCCAAGTTTCCCTTTCTGGGTAACCGGGATAAATAATATTTATTGTGACAAAGCAGTATAACTTCAGCTGTTACAGGTTTGATTTCCTTGTGGGGGAAGGATGAGAGAGAAACACAAATGTTACCCATGAGAAAGACAATGTTTCCAGCTGGAGTAAAACCATTGTAAATGACAGGCTCAAGAGCCACTCCAAAGGCGGCATTGTGCAAAGGGAAATAACAGCTAGCTAAACTAGCAAATTGGGACCCTGAAGATGTGCGTTTGGATTATGCAGTACATAGACCACTAGATTGATTTCCCACATAGAGTCATTTTCTAGCAATTCTCACATCCTGTATTGGGTTTGCATGGCAAGGTTTTGGTAGCAGGAGGAAGGGGCTAGAGGGGTGCCCCTATTGACAGCAGTGAGAAGCTGCCAGAAGCTTCACCTATGTCTGACACAGCCAATGGCAGATGGCTCCAACATGGACCTGCTGCCGGCCAAGGCACCCCTGGGCTAACACGTTTAAGAAGCAAAAAAACCCCAACCACCCCAAGAACTGTAGTTGGAGAGAGGAGTGAGAAGTTGTGAGAGAAACAGCTCTGCAGACACCAGGTCAGTGCAGAAGGAAGGGGAGGAGGTGCTCCAGGCACCAGAGCAGAGATTCCTCTGCAGCCCATGGTGAGGCAGGCTGTGCCCCTGCAGCCCATGGGAGTCCATTGTGAGGACGTATCTATCCTTCTGCAGTCCATGGAGGACCCCACGCTGGAGCAGGGGGATGCCTGAAGGAGGTTGCAATCCACGGGAAGCCTGAGCTGGAGCAGGCTCCTGGCAGGATGGGTGGCCTCATGGAGAGAGGAGCCCACACTGGAGCAGGTTGGCTGGCAGGGCTGGTGACCCTGTGGAAGGGACTCACACTGGAGCAGTCTGCTCCTGAAGGACTGCACCCATGGGAAGGACCTACGATGGAGCAGGGGGAGAGTGTGAGGAGTCCTGCCCTGAGGAGGAGGGAGCAGCAGGGACAACGTGTGATGAACTGACCACAACCCCCATTCCCCATCCCCCTGGACTGCTGGGTGGGAGAAGCTAAAGAGTTTGGGAGTGAATTTGTACCTGAGAGGAAGAGAGGGATGGAGAAAAGATGTTTTAAGAATTGTTTTTGCTTTCTCATTATCCTACTCTGATTTGACTGGCAGTAAATTAAACTAATTTCCACAGGTCAAGCCTGTTTTGACAACGACAGTAATTGGTGAGTGGTCTCTCCCTGTCCTTATGAGGACATTAAAAATGTCCTTACCCATAAGCCTTTCATTTTATTTTCTCTCCCATGTCCAGTTGAGAAGGGGAGTGATAGAGAAGCTTTGCTGGGCATCTGAAGTCCAGCCAGGGACAACCCATCACTTCTAAGGTAAGGTCTATGTCTCATTCTAACTGTGTCTTATTCAGTTCTTACTCCAGCTCCTCTAAATAAACCCTCATGGATGCTGGTCTCAGAGGTAGTCAAATTTCCTCTTCAGCATTAGAAGTGTCTGGTGCCTGCCAGCAACCTTAACTTTTGCCACCAATGAAGAAAACATTTCTGCAAGGGTTCAGCTGTCCTTTGGTTTGGTTACCATCATCCAGGCAGTACCAAATGCAGCTACAGCACAGCTGCAAATATATACTGTTTTTACTGAGCAGGATGAATGAGAAGACAAGAAGAAAGTGAGGGTACTGTGGTGTGGGAAGGCAGATGGGGGAATTGGAAGTAAGCTGAGATTGGAGATCACTTGAGTAAGGACTGGAGGACAATTGTAAGAAGGTAGGACTGATTTCCTAACCCACAGGAAAGCAGGTTTCATAAGAGCTGCAGAAAACCCTATCACATTCAAGTGTTGAAAGAAGGATATACTCAGAATAAAACTATGACCAAAGCTGGCCAAACACTGTGGCCTCTGATGTCATCACAAAGCCCTCAGCTCAGCTGGTGTGTTGGTCATGCTTGTGACTCTGCATGTGTTTGCATAGCCCCCTCTATTATGGCCCTTTTGTGCTTCCTTCTCTTATTACTGCATTCATTATTTCCTGACAGAACTCATCCCCTTTGCCTTTTATTATTTCCTTAGTGCTGGACTCACAGCAATATCAAACTGATGCCAGCAATTAAGTGACACCACTGCATGTTTCTTCACAACATTGTCTTCTGCATGCCGACCTTTCCCCAGCAAAGAGCCACACCATTTTAATAGCCTACATCTCCTAGCCTTGTCTCTCTGGATGTCTTCTCCCTCACACAGTGGGAGACCAGCCACTTTCAAAGCCCTACCTACCAGCTCAGGGCATTTTTCATCTTCAGTCACAGCCCTGTAATTTGCAAACCAGGCTCTGTGCTGGCTGACAGGTCAGGAAGATATCAAAATAGTTCTTTTGGTTGAGATGATTTTATTTTGAGAGCAGGATAGGATCATGTATTTTTAATATGCACAACAACATTAACAACAGTCAGAGGTGTCAGGGGGGAGGATTAACATTACGTTTAGCAGAACAATTCAATCTTTCAATACAGCTGCTAAGTTTTTTACCATAACTAAATATAATTAAAGTGCTGTTGATCTGCACCATGATTTGTAAATTGGAGGCCACTGAAAAGCCCCAACTAGAAGCCACACAAGCACATATCGTTTCCCTGCCCACACTGCTAGCTGATAAGACCCATGGATATATGGTCTTTGAGACATTATCTGGTGTTAGTTTGGCAGGATTTATGTCACTTATTACTGTGCAATAGGCACAAAATATACCATTTTCTATGAAAGAAAAATGGTAACAAGTCTTCTTGCAGAATTTTATGGCAGTCTGGATCTGGCCATACAACTAGGTCAGCTCTTTTCTGGCCATCTGAAAAAGACACTCTTTTGGCCTTTCAGTCTTTCTCATCTACATAATGAAATGGTGATAAAGAAATGAATCCTTTTTGCTCTTCCCAGTCCACCAGAAGACCTGATATTTTGATGGTCACTCTTCAGTTCAGTTCTCCACATTTGGCCATACCTGAGTAAAGCCTGCAGAGTTTCTACACTGTTTCAGTCTGCTATTGGTTCCTTACCCTATCAGCCACTTGTATTTCATAGCCATTGCCATCCCCTTCACCCAAAGCAGGCAGAAAATGAGTCGGTACTTACTTGTATTGCTGTGTCCTGTAGATGCCTGTTGTGACTCCTATGGTAATAACAGAAAAAAGGTACGGTGTGTTATTTTCACAGCAATTTTTAGCTGCAATACTTGCTTGAACATTACCTTAACAATACAAACAGCATTGTTAATTGTTCATTCAGTTTCAAAGTAATTTTCAATTACAAGAATAAGTCCAATATTTCTTTGAAAATCCAATTGGCTTGTAAACTTATTTCACAACAACCCTTCAATGGTGCAATTCCTTGTATAGCTATTAAGACTCTCCTGCTCACTATTCCTTTATTGATCAGCCAAAACTCATCTATTATCTTCTACAAGTTTAGATGAGAAGGCAGAGGGAAGACCAATATTGTTTCATGGACCATTGGATTCCTGAGGTAGTAGCACAGCTGGTCTTTCCTCTTCACATGTTGATATTGACAGCATTGGAGAATGGAAATACAGACTTTAGTTCTCGGTCCCTGAGATTACAAGGTCAACCTTGTATCTCAAGCACAGTATCTATGAATACGGTGCAATAAATCAGACCACTTTTTCCTCACACGCAAATGTTCACATATTTTACTCACAGCATTTGTTTGCATTGATAAAAATATAAAAGAAGCTTATAACTAGAAGGGAAATACAAATATAAACTCTAACAAAAGTATATTTAAATTAAGAAAAAAACCCAAAACCCCACTGCTCCAGATGACAGCAGGGAAGGTATCCCGTATGTAACTCTGCTTCTGAATAACCCAGACACACACATGAATAGAACCTCATATGTGTGCTGCAATTACAACTGCAGTAGAGTCTGCTTGGAGAGGCCAGGCACCCACAGCAACACACTTTTCAATGAGGAATCTGGCACTGGATCAGATCCCTGGTCCACAGAGTCTGAGTGATAAGCCAAATGTCCAGCTCATCAGGAAAGGAACTGCAAGTCCGCAGAGAGCTCAAGGATGCTCCAGCTTGGCAGAGCTGGGATTTTGCCGCTGAGTCACTCAGAAGCATGTCACAGGGGTTTGGGACCCCAAGAGTTTCTTTGCAGCTCTAAATGGAAGTTGGCTGGACTGCAGGCACTGGGGTTTAAGGGCTTGTCTGGCCAAATCCCCTCAATCTGCACCATTTTCTCTGAAGTCAAAGCTCTCCAGACTTCATGGCTTTGATCTGCAATTCTTATGCTATCATACATATCTGCAATTGACTGCCATTTTGCGCACCTGAAATGTGAGACATCAAATTTTTGGGCAAGCCCTAGGAATTTCTATCTTCAACTGGAGTATGAAAAGATCTGTACTGTGTTTCACAAACCAATAATAATTTGTCAATAATTTGAAATTCTCTACTTTTGACAAATTGCCTCAGCATTTTGTGAATGCTGCTGCTGAAGGGATATTAATGCCTGTTTTTTTCTGGTGACTGAATATAATCTTAAGAAGTCAGGATCAGCTTGCAGTGGTGATGCAGTGACACATACACTTGAATTTAAATGCTATTCTAGTAGCCAATCATCCTGCCAATGAAAGTAGGCTATTAGAGCATGTTCAGTCTCCAGAATAGTGAATTTATGTGCCTAGAGAAGTTTGGGGGAATACAATCATTTTGATGGAAATACCCTTGGGTTTGTAAATGTGTTTGAAACTGCTAAACAAGGATTTTGCTCACTCTTTTACATTTCCATCAACCTCAGGAAGAATGCACCCTCTCCTTTAACTGCCTAGCAGAGTATCTTACCTCTGGCATTGACTCTGCATAGTCTCAAATTTGACAACAGCGAAGCATATGAGCTATAGCATTTTCTCTTTTCATTTTAACAGACTCCTTAAAATAAGTGTCTCGATTCTCAACATATTATTCTTAATAACAAAGGCTAATACAAAAATATCATAGTAAATAGAGAATGCTCCCACTGAGGTAGGAAAAAGTACGACTTAATGTAACTTAAAAAACCAACGGAGAAGTCTTCACTTCTGGAGATTATTGCCTACTGTATTTGTTCCAGCTTGTTAAAATCAGTAAGAAAGGAAAAAGTAAATGAATTGAGCTCATAAAGAATAACATCACTATGATAACCTAGCTTCAGCTGAGAATAATTCATCCAATAGCTTTGTGACAAGACACCAGTTCTCCTGGAGTGGATAAATTAATTCTCAAATAACAAAATGATGGCTGATCCCATAATATCACATACACATAACTAGAAATCAAACACCTGATCAAACTTTCAAGACATGAAATTACAGTAAAAATGAAGGCAGGGGGAAAAGCAGGCAGCAGAATTAAAAACATTTCTTTTCCTGCATGAGGATGGAGAATGAATGCCTGCACATGAAAGCTCATTCACACAAGCATCATGTGAGCTCTTATTTACCAAATTTAATTATTCATTTAAAGTTTATTTATTAAGATGTTTTTAATAAAATTACAATCAAATAATGCCTGATCATTTGTAAGTAACAAAGTGTGACAGAGATGGGAGAAAGGAAAGCACACACAGCCTGTCACATCACACACTGATTCAATTATCCTTAAGCTTTGAAAAACAAGAAATAAAGAGACTGTCATTGCCCCTTCCCAGTAAATTCAAGGGCACAAATTAATTCCACAGAGAAAGAAAATGTAACTTTATGCCCTCTATCACACAAAGGACAGTTCCCTAAATGTGCTCTCCCAGCAGCACTGTGCTGGGAAACCTACTGGGTACTGTGTCAAACCTGACACAGATTTTCCTTCCATTCTTGTGCATTAATGCAGATCTCCCATGTTAATGAGGTCTGATTTGATATACAGGTACAGCATAAGCATCCACACATGCAGTTTCAAATATGCAATTCTGTTATATTTGTGAAATATAAACCTAAGTTATTTAGCTTTTACTACCAGACTGATTTCAAAACCAGTATAGCTGTACTTGCTGTGGCCTTTGCAACTTTAACGTTTAACAACTTTAACAGCCTAATTAATAAATTTCAAGTTTCAAGCTGTCAGATCACTAATTACTTGAGTTGAAGGTTAAAAGCAGTGTGGCACGTATGGGAACTAATGATGCTGACAATCAGTTTTCATAAACAGAAAAGTAAGGATGATTTGCATCCTTGCAACAGAGCAGGAGTCTTACAAGCTGCTCTCTTTCTCATTCTCGAAATGATGAGTATCTTTACACTTGAAAACTGTCTTCTGTTAAAAAGGATTGCAGCCTACTTGCTTCTCTGGCTGAAAGAGTCATTGCAAATGAACTGAACTGATCTCTCAACACTGAAATTGAATTCACAGTACCATGCATCACTTGGAACTAAGAGATGAAGTAGATGCCCTGAATTTAGCCTTTTAGCCTCTTTGCTGTCCTTGGCCACTGCTTAACTGACAGGCCCATTTATCTGAATAATGTGTGATCCACAACATTTTGGTGTAGTCCTTAGGTTTTAACAAGGCAGGACAGCTACATAGCTTACCTGTGGGTAAGCTTTCTAAGAGTTATGGAGACATTCCCTATAGGATCCAATAACGATTTTACATCACACTTTGTGAAAAGCAATAGATAGCTTACGAATGTTTCAAAAACATTTGAAGAACTAGGAAACCAGTCTTTGAATTTTGGAGCTTAAAAGCAGATGCCTTCTAATGTCTGCAATGGTACAGATTCAGACTAAGCCACAGAAGTAGCTTTTAATTGTTCTAAAATAGTTTAAAATAGAGGTCCTATCGAAAATTAACATGGTCTATGGCCAGGATTTATGATGCAGGATTTTCTCCAGAACTCTGGTGAGTGTTGTTAGGTACTTCTTCCCCCTTTCACACAAAGCAGTCTAATTTCTGACCATGCAAACCAGCCAGGCCACAATAAAGTTGTGATGTTACTTTATGTAGAGAAGTATGCTCATATATTATGCGATGAAATCTTGTCCATCCTAAGTTTAAATAAAATGGAAAATATACTCTGGTAAGAGAAAAGGAAGCCACCTAGAAAAGGCTGTTTAAAAATGTATGTGGAACTTTGAAATGGGTCTGAAGTTGAAACTATTAACATATTTCCCAGAGAGATGGATGAGCTGGCAGAGAGAAGATGAGGAAGTCAATATCAACCATTATCCACATATCTTTGGCCTATGGTCTGTGGTTCTCCTATACTTATATTTATCACAATACATTTAGTTGAGAGGAAGTACATTCGTGATGGCCACAAAGATACACTGATAGGCACACACCTTGACCACGCACATCTGCACTCGTGCCACATAAGCATATTGTGTGGTGATAATTATGGCAGAAATGGCAAAGCTGCAAGCACCACTTTGGTTTTGTCATCCATATCTGAGTACTTCACTTTACTGTAAACTGCTGATCCATCTATCTATCTCCTACCAGACGTACTCTAACGTAACAAGCCTCTAGCCCACCTACCACCTTCAATCAGCTGTCTGCCTTTAGCGAGCAAACAGACAGTGAGTTATTTCCTTCTTTTTCTTTCATAACATGCCAGAGATGTTTTGGTTTACACCCCTGGTATTTCAAAATCATGACACCCTCATCCACAGAAAAGCTGTTTTAGTGTAGGCAACTCTTGACAGTTTCTTGGCTTCATGGTTATAATTATTCCCTGCACTAAATTTTGTAGAATGGACTTAAAAGTTACCAAAAGAACTTGCTTTAACAGGAAAAAGGCTACAAACTGCATCAATATCCTATTTCAAGCTTCAACTTATGAACTATATGAAATAAATGAAATATAGTGGAGCTTGTGGCATACAAACAGTATATGGTAATAAAATGTGAAATTTTTATTGGCTCTTGCACGGGATAGCTGATTTCATTCCCTCCTGACTCACCAAGTATACTGTGGTTTCCCCAAGCTCGTGCCGGTGAGCTTTACCATCCCATGCTGCATCCTCCCTGGGATACACGTACAACAGTGTAGCTGGTTTCAAGGGACCATCGGCAGGACCTTGGTCCATTGTGGGACCAAATACTTCCCTGGCAAATACTTCTGTGGCCCCTCTGGGCATCATGGCACTGGGCTGCCTGCCTCTGTAGCAATACTGCCCTTGAAGCCAGGCTGATGGCAAAGGAGGTATGTCCACTCCTCAGCCTCTGACCGCAGAGGCCAGTGTATTAGTAAAGCCCACTTCAGACATCAGTGCTTTCAACAAAAATCTTGGCTAGTGAAGCCATAAAAAGCAGGAGCAATGGATGTGAGAAGGTGCTTTTTGACCTGCAGCAGCTGTATGCACCCTGAGGTGTATCAGTCAGGAGCTTCAGCAGATGCCTGCCGAAGGCACCACATCTGGACACCTCACTAGGGACACATGTAGCTTTGCCTTGTGGTGAGGAATCTGTGACCCACACACCAGCATCAGTGCTGCTGTCAGAAGATGTGCAAACAAGATTGTGTAGCTCTGCAGAGATTGTAAGTAGGAAAAAGCAGGGGATACTGGCCCACACATGGCATACATATGGAGAAGGTCAATCAGCATGATAGCTAGCTCAGCCCAGAGACCCTACATGCTTAGTCAGGGCTTATTTAGGGCATATTTTGAGGGGCAGGAGGCATGATTCTACGTAATGTGACATGGCTTACCTTGTTTGGGAAGGAAAATTTGCTTTGTTCTGCCTTTCCTGGTGTGTGAATAGCTGACAGTGGAGCAGGCCATGAATGGGTCATCTCCTGAAAAACAATGTCATACAGCAAAATGTGTTTAGAAAGTCAATGGAATGGAAGACAATGATAGTGTATCAGCAGCAAGAATGCCTGGGTAGTGGAATATTTAAGTTACTGCAGCTTTTAGGAAATGCCCAGTTTACATATAATCTAGACAATACGTGAGATAACATTGATTTTTCTCACAGACTCTAGAGAGCAGTTCTTAAGCACCATTTCATTTTCCTGAATAGTTAATGCATCTTAAGTGGAAGAAGTTTGATTTCTCTGACAATCTGCAACCATATTTTAATAATGCAATGTATTCTGGATGGTGAAACCAACAGAAGTACTTTTTTTATAGTATGGAAAAAGAAATTTCAGTTTGTGATCAAGTAATGGGTTACACGCTATGGACTAATCACAAAATAGATTTCATAGACAAGGTCAGAATGATAAACACTTACTCAAAGGTTAATTCCTAAAATTGCCTTTATCAGTGTAAAGGAGTTGAATGAATTCCTAACTGCGATGTGTCTGTGTCTTGCAGGACACCCTCCCTGTATTGTTTAGAAGGACATTTTTTAATAGCTAAGAGACATATGTAGCTTGACCTGACTTACATGCAGTCATCCTTGAAACAGCTTCAGGTAGCAGGTAGACACATGTTCAGTACTGTTATAATTCAAGCCTGAATGAATTGGTCTCCAAGGCAAGGCTGCATTTGGGAAGGTGTTAAATAAAACCCTTCAGACAAGAAGTTTGTTAAGAGGGAGGCTTCATACTCCTCTCTAGTGCAGGCTGTTAAAGGATGGACATGTTTTTCGGCATGTTCAGCACCAACAGCCATAATATTCAGTACACAGTAACAACACAATTAATACGAGAAGCAGTGTGGAGTGTGACAACCCTGAAGAGTCAAGAGTTGAAGAGCAAATAACATCCTGCCTAAGCAGGGGGCTCGCTGACACTATCAGGAGTTTGCTTGGCAGATGCTTTGCTGGAGTTTGATACATTAGCTGACTGTGGAATTGTTTCTCAGTGATATTCCAAGAAGTTGTGCTGAGATCCACAATCAGTCCCAAAATAATACTGGAGTTATATTTCCATGACTCATTAATTGCTTGAAAAAAGGTGCAGGTGAGTCTCTTGACCATCCTTCATAAGTGCTGACGGAAATGCTTCCTGACCCAGCACAGACTGTGCTGGGACATTTTTTATATAGAGGAAAGTCTCTGGCTGTTCTGCCTGAGAAAGGATCATCTGCCAATGAAAGGATCAGCCCTTTCAACATAATTTATTAGCAATAAATGTCACCTTTAAAGCATTCTTGATAAACATTTTATTTCCTAATAAAAACTGCATTCTTTTATTTTATTTGAGGCTAAAAAGTTACATGATTTATTATACGTCTCTAATCTATGTGCATGCCTCTAATCAGAGCATCATCTGGTTTGCAGTTTCAGTATCAGAATTGCTTTGCTTTTCAGTTCTTTGAGGCAGATTGTTCATCTTATGACTTCCTTATCTGATAAGTGCCAGCAATAGCAGTATATAGCGATTTTTAATATAAATTTTTTAGACTCAGGCAACGAAAAGCACAGGCAACCGGATTGCTTTTTGCTTCAAGTACCTGGCACACATGCTATTGTTTTCAAAAGATTAAGGAATTATGTATTAAGAAATATTTCAGCAGTAAAGGGTTATGACAATAAATTGACGAAAAGGAGATTTGCAATGTGGACATTTAATCCTAAGGCTGTGATCTAAGAAAAGATTGCTTTCTCACCTGCTTTTCTCTGCTTTTCCCTTACAGGACCATTTGCTTACTTTCTAGAAAATGGAACGTTGCACATGTAGCCTTCAGGTGTTTCCACTGGTAAAATTCCACTCCCACACAAAGTGTTTTTCCCTACAAATTGAGGTGCTGAGCCCAAAAGTGTGCATAGGAATGAGCTCCGTGTCCCTTTCTTCTGAAGGGCAATGCTTTACACGTCATCCATGTCAACTGAACAATTGGGGCAGCTGGATTTGTAACATCTGGTGGCTTTGACTAAAGTTAATCCTGCTTGTGAAATACACTGTTCAGTACTTCTGACTTCCATTTGCCCAAGAAGCAGTTCCTCTAGGTTATACAGTGGCTGACCGCCACTGCCACCTTCAGAGAATCATCTTCTTGAGAAGTCTGCAATATGCCATGCAGAAACCAATCAGTTACAGCAGCAGAGCTTTTCCCTTCCACCTTGCCTGCCCGAGTCTAGCAATGACGTCTTCATCCAGGGAAACGATCAGAGGGCTGATTAAAAATAAGGGTGACCTTTTTTTTGACATGTCAGAATGTTTCATTTCTCTTTTCCCCAAGATTGTTTCTCATGCGCACTTCAATGAAAAATTGCCTTAATGGCCACTTTTTTTTTTCTCTTTTCAGCAGCTTCTCTTCCCCCTTTTTACTTTGAGTTGTAGTGCATAATAAAGCTTTCTACATAATTTAAAATTTAAACTCTAAAATGAAATCAAATTAGGAAAAAGGATCAGAAAACTATAGGTTGTCACCACTGAGGAGTGGTGATTAAAACATAAGAAATTTTTTTGAAAAGATAAATATTAAACTATGTGCACAGTCTCCTTCCGGCTGCCAAGAACAGAACATCAAAAATCAGGAGAAAGGATTTAGGTGCCCAGGAAGTGCCAACACTTTGCAAGGTCAAGCAGAAACAAATCCAAAGCATGTTCCTGTATACTAAACCTCGTGATTTTAGACTCTATCTGAAGATATTTGAGACAGATTAAAAGTACCAGTGGTGATATATGAATATATAAAGATCTTTTTTTAGTACATGGTGTGAAATGTTTGAAAATGTAAGCTGAAAAGGCAACTGTCTACCTAACTAAATAGAAAGGACTCAACTTTTATTGTTAAAATAAACTTTCATGCACAATTTGTTTTTTCTGCTCAGCTAACTTGGCTGTTTTCGGAGTTTGGGATTGGCAGTATTGGCACAAGGCATCCACTGGACTGAAAACAATGTTTCAAATGGACTGACAGAAAATTGAATGTACTTAAGATCCACATCATCTTCAGATTGGTGTTAGAACATTAATTGATACAGAAGTTTCTTGAAATTATAAAGAGAAAAAAGCAGATTTTTTTTTGTTGTTGTTGTTTGGTCATGTTCTTAGAATAAATCAGATAAAATATGTCTGAAACAGCTGGCACCAGAAAATGGTCCAGCCATTACAAGATAATAGTCTAATTCAAAACCAATTCAGATCTTTCTCCAAACTTCATTAAGTTTAACCTCAAAGTCCTGAGCAATGTAAATTAAAGGAAGCACTGAGAAGCCATTTGGGGTCAGAAGTGGGGAAGACAAATATTTCTAGATGAAAGAAGAGAGCCCTAACTAGACTGCTTAAAAATACATGTGGATAAGCACATATGCCCAGCTGCAGGACAGCTTGTTTGAGATGATGACAACTGCCATCCTCCTCCTGCTGAAGACTGAGAGGTGGCTCTGATGCCTCCTCTTTTTTAAACCATCCCCCCACCTTTCTCTTTGTGAGGATTACAGGGATTTTGTTTCACACTGTCATCTTTGTGGTGGTGGTGGTGGTGGTGATGGCACATCTCATTCACACGTGTATTGTAACTCTACAACTCTACAACTTGTCTCCACCTATAGTAAATCTGTTTTCAGCCATTATATATAAAGGTCCACTGTTACAAGCTATAAAGGCCCAAGCCCAGTTAATCTTAGTCGGTGTGCCAACTTGGCTTTTCTTCTTATTGAAGGGGAAAACCTTCAAATAAAGAAATCTATAGTATTGCATATCCGTGCTCCAAATTCAGTTTCCGCAGCAACAATTAAGTAACAAGACATTTCTGGTAGATTAATGACTGCTTGGCAGGGTTTTCTTTGGGGCTTTTAACCCCAGCTTGTAGGTAATTTTTCAGGAAAAGTACCATGCAGAGGTAAATAATAGTATTCATTCTAGACTTAAGGCAATGCTATTTATCTAGTGCTATCAATCTTGCTATGTGGTACCATGATACCAGGAATGGTTGAACTGATTCAGAAAAATTATATTCCATACAGAATAGGGAGACCAGTAACATCTAGATTTGAAGTCTAGACACATGTATTATCTTGCTGTTCATTTGCTGCCAAAAAGAGAACTTATCATCGAGCCATTAAGAAATTTGTTTAATCCCCCTCTTTGCTTGTGCTCACCTAGTCAATTTTTGTTTCATAATATTTTGTCTCTTCACATATGATGATTTAAGAAATGTTTGTAGCATCTCATAAAGGACCCTGTCAACCACCTTTGGAAAATTAGTTTAGCTGGCTCAACTTCATCCCCTGCTCTACAACATGTCACAGGAATTACAGGAGATTAGGGAGACACAATTTTCCTTTGCAAATACTCTGCTGGTTAGCTCACAAGGACCACAGAGGCTCTCTCTTTGTAGTTACCTACACTAAAATGCACATTTTAGGGAAGTATTAGATATATTTATTCAGCTGGAAGTCAAGGCAACACAAAGCTAACGCAGAGCTTTCCAAGATCCTTTAGTGTGTGATCACAGGACACAGTTTGAGAACGTCTAATTCCTTTACTCCCCTGTCTTCACAAAATAGATTTTTTTATACTTTTTTCTTTCTTTTCTTTTTTTTTTTAACACAGGGGACTCTCTCTTTAACTGCTGTCAGTTGGCAAAGATCCCTTTCAGTTCAGTGAAGCTACACTGCCGCTAGCTGACAACATGGCTATGATTTTAGTGTCGAATATCCAAAGTAAAGAGTCTGACAGTGAAGCTTTCGGAGACCATGTTGAAGCTGACAGCATTTCACTATGATAAAACTCCCATGATCTGAAAGGCAAATTTTCTTTTTTTTTTTTAAGTTGATTCCTCTAGTATCTGCTATTGCTGCAACTTTTCTAACCCAAACATTAAATATACACCTGTAAAATAGAAAGATAAAGCTGTTTTCCTTTTTCTTCATCATGTCACTTATCCAAACTTCCTCTACTTAACTCTATTTCTTCTTCCTCCTAAGCCCTGTAGTATCCTTTGAGATCTTGATAATTTTCCTCTTTCTATTTCAGCATCTTTTATTTTGACATTATCCTTCTGGTAACATGTTAATTCAGAACCACCACCCCCCAACAAAATATCTTCCTATCTATCTTCTTTGCTTCTGTTGTTTCCTGTTTTACTTCCTTTCCATCCACTTATTTGGCCAGGTTTTAATTTACAGTTTGTATTTATGTCACTTATGATGCAAAATGCTTGCTAAACTTAAGCGACAAATGTGGTTTCACCCACCTCCTAACTAAAGGATGAAATAAGGCAACTACTAAGCTCCCTGACGTGGAGCTGAAATAGCTGTAAGGACACCGTTTACGTCGAGCTGGGTGCCAGTTCAGCACTGAATCTCAGTCAGCAGTTCTTCTGTCTTCCTGTTTCTGCTAAAATGATTTCAAGGAGTCGCTTTTTTTCATAGCAATCTGCTGCAAAACACATTCTACCACATCTCCTCTTTGGCACCAGTCCCAAGACCCTTCAAATGCCCTGCTGCTTTCTGTAATATGAATTCCTTTCAATAGGTTTCATCGGTATAATATCCAAAGATACATGACAGTCCAGGGGGAGAGTGCTTGTCAAGGAATTTTTTTGTTCTAAGCAAAGAAATAAAGGTAATTGTGTAGCTTGTGACTGTGTCATTTGTGCTGTGTTTGTTTCTTCAGACCTGCATGGATGGGCATCAGCTGAAACTGTCTGATAGAAACTGGACTCTGTGCGTGTGTGCATGCCTCTGTGGGCTGGAGAGACAGGAAGAAAAAAAAAGAGAAATTAGGCTTTTGGAAAGGAAGAAGGTCAGAGATTTTGCAGACTGCAGCATTGACGGTTGTGTTCAGCATCAAATCTCCAGATATTTGGTATCTACAGAATGAAACTATTCCAAATCATGAATACCTGCAGCGTGATCTGTGGCTCAATTCACTTTACAGCAAATCACAAATGCCAGTGCAATAAGTTTCTGTTTGGAATACATTATCTCTGCTTTAATGGAACCATCCTGCAAATAACCTGTAACATTTAGTCAAGGTTCAGCAATCTAGGACAGATAAATGTAAAAGAGGGTTGCTTACTTATCAAACTGACGTATTTAGGTCCTTCACTGTATGATTATAATTCCTTAACAAAGACTCTTGCAAATTTTTATTCATTTTCAGGGGAGTAAATGAGCCTATAAGTCCAGAAGAAGCTATGTATACCCAAGAGAAATGTAGTTTGATTCTAATAGCGACTGTTGATTAGGGTGTAGCCCATGCTATGCTCTCTCGTATCAGAGTCTAAGACAAAAAGATTTATCTATGTCAGGAAAGGAAGAACATGTTCTTTCACAGGTAAAGCATAAACAAAATTTAGAGGGCTTCCTTAAAAACTTCAAAATAGTCTTCACTGAAAAAAAAAAAGAAGACAAAATTTCTCCTTTATCTCCTTTATTCTAAATGATGAATATCTGCCCTCAGCTAGGAAGCTATGTTTTCAGATGAATGCATTGGGCCATATGATATGACAAACTGTCTGAAAACCAGCCTTGCCTGGGCAAGCTCAGATGATGTGGTTAATCAAGGTACAATCTTTATTAGTGCATTAACCTCCTGCACCCAAGGACTGTAGATTCTAATTCCTGAATTGCCATGCAAGACTGATGCAGCTAGTTTTCTACTCTCAGTTGGCAGCAAGCTAACATAAGTAGCTAATGAAGATGAATAGCTGCCTCTTGGGAGTGGGGGGAGGAGAAAGAGGAAAGGAAAAGACCTAGGATACTTCAAGGTCTAGATCTCTGCATGATTTCAGATAATAATGAAAAAGAGCACATGGTCAACATTTTCAGAGATTGTAACAAGCATGTTAATTCTGCAGAATGCTAACAAAGCAATGGTAGTGGCCTCAGTGTTGCTCTGGAAATGTTTCAAGAAGTTAAGACAAAGGCTATTAAAAACAAAGATCAGGACACTGGTCAGGGACTTACCATGCTTTTGATGGAGATTGCATTAATAAGCACAAAGGAGCAGAAAACAAAAAAGGCCCGAAGTTAAAAACCAGACATATTTACTAAGGAAAACATCTGCGGTTTGGAGAAGAAAAAAATACCATCACAGTAAATATTTACCAATATGAAAATATCTTTGCCACCAATGAATGTAATGTTCTAATATAAACATCCCTTTACTCCAACAAAAATACACTGCAAAACTGTGAGGAGGTCATCCAAGCAAGAGTTGTGGGGAAAAAAAATTTTTTTGAAAGTAGACACATTTTTTAAGTTTCTTATTTTGGGGAATATTGAAAGCTTTCTGATAGGTGCATTAGTGGTCCTGGTTCACCCCCAGGACAGAACATGAAATAGCAGGTCATCAGTTGGCCTAATTTGTTCTTAGTCCCAGTCTTTCATACTCCTGAAGCCAGTTTAAGAGGACTGAAGGCACCATAAAGCCTTACTTGGTTCCTGGGAACCCGAGGGCTCATACAAAGACCTCTTTTGTCCATCTGCAGTGGAGATTCACCACTGGGTATGAATTTATAAATTTAGCGCAGCTTGTTCAGCGAACGGATCAAGTATTCCAAGCTTCATGAACTTCTGGGTAAAACAGTACTGCCTGTGTACTCTGTGCACAAGTTATGGGCACACATTGCGTGAATTAAATACCTTGTTCTGAGTTAAGGTTTAAGGTACCACCAGAATGCCTTTCAGCTAACATACCTGCAAAAGCTGCCAACCATAACAAGAAGAAAGCAAGCTTCTGTTCTGTCCTACTACAACAAACTTCTTGGTGAGTGTGAGAAGATGATAGAGAGTAAGAAAGGGCTATTGAAAGAAAAAAGTGGGAATTAAAGTATTAGAAGTTAAATTTCTGTCAAATGTGGCTCTATAAAGCATAGCTCCATCGCATTTAACGATATTAGATGAAACGTGTTTCATCTGTGTTTTCTTAATGATACTAGATGAAATATGCTCAATTTACAGGTGAAAAGTCACACCAGACCAAGACCTCAGACTGCACAGCTGAGCATCAAGGCAGGGACTCTTCTTTCCAATTCCTCTGCTATAGCACAGAGAGGTTCTTCAAGGCAAAGCATCCTGTAAATCCTTCCCAGACAACCTAGCATGGATGTGGCTGACTGCAATTAGGAAACAATTTTGTTTATGATGTTCTGACAACTTGAGGAATCTGCTCATATACAA